>CM041548.1:12086751-12729251 GCA_023238725.1 Scortum barcoo | reverse complement strand
CTTAAGAGGAATTAAACCCTCAAGCTTAAGCACACACACACATACACACAAACACACACCACATAATGTCAACCCTAGCCTTCATCTCTATGACACATCATAGACCTAAATGCCCGAGGGGCCGTTGTTGATGCAAACACCAGCGGCCTCAATCAATAGAATTTGGATACAGCTGCACAAGTCACACTGCAGGGAACTCGATGGAAATATCATAAGCTCCTTAATTAGCTATGGGTGATTATAACTGCGCCACAGAATGAGCTGTGGGAGGGGTGAGAAGTGCACTGGCTGGACTTTGGGATGTTGTCCTGGTTTGTCACATCGTGCCACGCAAGAAGACAAATTAATAAACAGATCACTCAGATCAAACGCATCACGAGTACTTTACTGTATTTATACCATTAACAGTGGTAACCGTGGGGCCAGTAAGAGATGCGGATACATGGGAACTGGATTAAACAATATTTAAAAGAATTTATCAGAGGATTTCTTCCATCTCTCTCACAGCAACCATGACACTTTGCTTTACAAGAGATGGCAGCACACATCAAACCCCTTTTGTCCGCAGCACTTCTAACCACTGACTAATAACGGTGCCTTGGGCTAACGAATATGAGAATGTTAACCAATACATAACATAAGCACGATCCTCCAGCAAGGAAGTGGGTGGCGAGTGTATGATTCATCAGGCATGCAATGGGACCACAAAACACTACTCCTAGTTTAACAAAAAGATTAATCAGATTTATCGAGCATTTGTATTTCTCTGCAATAACCGAGAGGAATTTCTAAAAGACATTTTCAAACTAGACAGCTGAGGTTACATTATAGGAATCGTTCTGAGCTGTGTCTGACAATTATGAGGGGCAAGGGGAGGTAATTTCCCTGGAGAGTCAACTTTCATATTTGCTTGCCAAGTGGTTTAAGACTGATAGTTCCATCTAGTAGCATCTTCTTCCATATCTCACTGTTTGCGACGCAGAGTGGTGGAGGAAAGGACCCGTGACACTTGTGCTGACGCTCGACTAAAATACAGAACTGACTGAACTTGACAAAGCCGATCTAAAAGGTTTGGTTTGCTCCGATAGATACAAACATTCATCAACCATTCACATTTTTACTTCCATCTGAAAGCATGAGGAAGAGCACACTTGGTGGTGTGAAAACATTGTGGGTGTGCAGAGAAAACGAACTCCACTGCATTGTAAACTTCAATACGTGACTAAATTGTGTGCACGGAGCAAAGTGCTATGAAGTTAATTACAAAATGTGACTTCTGCATCAGACTGTTGAATCACTTTGCAATCGTGTTAAGATTTCTGCACATCGGTCTGCACATTTCAAGTATCGGACAATATTTAGTGCTTGCAGTAAACACGGCACAGGGTTGCTGAACATTATTTATTTTCTTAGAATCTCAGTTTTAAAACCTCTTTTTAATTCAAGGGGTGACACAGCAGCAACAGACATGTTATTAAGCAGCATTGTTTGGTAGATAATGAGATTTTCCAGCAGTCTGCTGACAACTCACACTGTCTATCCGGCCAGTATAAGTACACAGGGGAAGATGTAAGCATGCCTACACGCACGCATTGCGCACGCACACGCACACACACACACACACACACATAATAGGAAGGAAGGCAATTAAACATGCTCTCCTCCTCTCTCCTTCACTCTCATTTTCTACCCTTTTCTGCGTATCTAGCTTTTACATTACTACACACAGAGAACTCATTTCCCGCGACTTGAACTCATTTTTTCATGTCTTCCTGTGCAATCACGGCCTTTGTCAAGCAAGTTTCCCATGTGACACTTAACCAGCCATTACTAAAGCTTACAAACACACAGAGCCCCCAATTGACAAAAAACGAAGTGCCAAGTGTACTGAGAGAACTGACAGATGAGAATGAGAGCGAAGACACAAAAATACAGTTGCCTTGGAAACTGACATTCTGCAATCCAGTTTTATGTAATCTGTGAGGAGGCATGCCAAATTCTCCAGGCCATCTATAAACTTTTCAACTCTTTTGTCCAAGAGAGTAACAAAAGTTGGGAGAGGAACAGTGCTGGTTTTTTTTTTTCTGTATTATTGATGTCACATATTTGCCTCGGGAGCTCGCCTAATCTACTCTCTCAATAGGAAACAAAGTCTTTCTAAATAGTGCTTAAAGTTTCCTCTTGAGACCTTTTTTTACAAGAAACAAGGGCACGGACGAGGTTGATGCCAGTTTCTAAGGGTGACATATTTTTTGAATGAACTTACTCAATCTGTCTACAATGAATGAAAGGTGATCAATCTGTGAAAAAATATTAATCAATGCACAAAATAGGAAACACAACAAACTAATTTGAGTGTGAAAAGCACATTTTCGGTTTGATTCATAGCTGACAGACTGAGATAGTTCTAGTCCATCAACACTGCAAACAGAATATTTCCTGTGCTGCAGAGTTGAGTCCAAAACCATCATCTCTGGTATTATTGGACTGTTTGCATTTGCTGGTGAGATGACTGAATCCTTATTAATTCAAACCATTAAAATATGCATTTAAGAGCTAATTATTATTACAATTTTTACAAACACAGGCGTAACAAAGGTGCACTGTCTGCAGCAACCTACTGATGGTCAGCAGTCTTAGTTACTTATCCAGTCAAACTTCTATCTTACTTCTACGTTACTTTTAGCCTTTAGGATGTTTTGTGAATGTGGGCCTGGACCTATACTACAGTCACACTGCACAGAACTGTAATCTAAACATGATCTTAACACAATCAGGTAATGGTACAGCTGGAGACGCTGGCTTTAAGTAATATAATAACTGTAAATCAGCAGTAACAGCTTGAAAGCCAGAGGTGGGTTTATGACCAGAAAGCCACAGCTTTGATGCTCCAGACTGCTGGGAAAAAGTGGGCACGACAAAGTAGATAAACAACACATTCCCCTCTTTCATCAGTTACCCCCAATGTGCCCTTGAATGAGGCACATAACTGCCCTTAATCTGCCTACTAAAAATATAGAAACTGTGGAATCAGAGACTAGTGTGAATGCGTGTCTGTATAAATGTGAAACAGGGCAGTACTGATAGAGTGTACGGTGTATGCTCATAGGAAAACTAAAATGGATAAGCAAGGTTTACTCATGCCAAACCTAACATTAGCTGCTTCTGTTGTGTTACATATTTGTTGCTGTTAACAGATGAGACAAGATATAAACAGTGCGTATCTTCTTTTAAATTGGCCAGATAAATTGGGAGATACTGTAGCTGTCAGAAATACTTGATGTCTCTGTAATACCAGCAGGTGAACAATGGCTTCAATGTGTTACTTAATGGCAGCTGATGGCAGTATCCAGCTTTGTAGTTGAGGCATCCACCTGCACCCCTACTTGAAGAGCCAGGGGTGGGGTGTGGTTCCCAGGCAACAGGAGAAAATGCTGTTACTGACACTGCTCACAGTAGAGACAATAATGTTAGCAGGGTACTAAGATGTAGTGGTGGAGAAAGCTGAGCTTTGAAGGCAACACATTTAGTGGCCGATATTTTTAGCTTACTGATGCAAGTGGTTGACATGATTTTCCTCCATAGAGGTAGCTGTCCTTACTTTGTGCCATAGCGATGTCCAGCAATCTGGGAGGACTTTTGTGTCAAGCCACTGCTTTTCAACAGAAAGGAGCTTGATGTGCACCTCGCGCCCCTGCCCCCAGGTGCTTCCTTTTCAATGTGTTCCCAGCGTGACTGAACTAAAAGAGACCCCTTAGCAGAGCCGGAGGGATTACACATCCCAGCTTCCCTGAGAATGGCAGAAGGAGCTGGGGGACATCACTACGGAAGAGGCCATCTAGGCCCAGTATGTTCAGCTTCATCTGTTGCCACCATGACCCCTGACCTGGATACGTGACTTGGAATCAGATGAATGGACTAACACATTTCTTGTTGGCTGACACTACAGTAAGATACCAGCTAGTGAATTTATGACAGGGACAAATACACAGAACACAGCAGTCCCTCACAGTCTAAAATAATGTTGCTTTAATCTAAAGAGATATGGCTCAAAGTATTTTTAAGACTAAATAAAAATGACCAATTATCATAGAGAATATATCACAATATATACTTCCCAATGCAGGTCTCTGTTTACAAAATATATAGAACAATCATCCGGCCAAAACTATAAGTTTGAATGGCGTCATCATTTTAGAGAGATGCATTTTATTTCTCATGGTGCTGAATGTAGTTCTGTGTCATATCTGAGTGGTAATTTAAGTTAACAAAATTATTACAGTATTTATCAAAGTTGAGTCGCACTGAATTTTACAAATGGTATAACAGAAATTTTGTGGAGGATGAATTGCAGTTTTATGAAATGTCACAGGTTAAAACCCCGACAAATGTGCTGTACTGATAAATGTTATATAACCCACAGCCTCCATTAACACTTCTTACATTAAAAACAACTCACGTATAGTCACTATGTAGTTAGGAAGGAATTATCAAATGGATATTCTAAGAAAACTGGGTGATGTTGACATTTGGTTAGTCTATACCAGTGTTTCTCAAATAGTGGGGGGGCGTGAGAGGTTCAGAGGCTCAACCCGGTAGAAGAAGTAAACAGTAAAAAGTACAGAAGTACAAAGTAAATGCAAATGTTATGCACTTTTCATCCCCTCTGATAGCTTAAAATATAAGCTATATTGTTGTTGCAAATGTTAAAAAGTCATATACAGTGGTGCCTTGACTTATGAGTCGTAACTCATATTACTCGTAAGTCAAATCAATTTAATCCATTCCGGACCCCCCAAAAACACCGCAGTAAGTTTTATTGTTACATGTTTTTAAATAAGAAAAATGTACTTATAAATAAAGAATATTGTATAAAATTATTTTCGATTTCGATATTTCGATAATTTCTTTCTTTAATTCAATGCACATCATCTGCGCTTCTTCTTGTCAGCACTGTCCTTCACACTCACTTTCTTCGGACCCATGGTGGGAAAAACAAAGTTTTGCAAAATAACTGAAAGCACAAATGCAACACAACACTGCTGCTTCCTCTGAGAGCTGACCACTTAAAGTGACCGAGTGAGACTCGGGATGCTCACTGTGGCGTTCACTGCACCAACTAACGGTGGGATATCTGAAGCTTGATCGTAACTCCAGTTTTAGCTCTCAACTCAAAGCAAAAAAATCGTCCGAGAGAGACGGCTCGTATCTCAAAAAACTTGTTAGTTGGGACACTCGTAAGTCAAGGTACCATTGTACCTTTTTGAAAAGGAATAAGCTGATGAATCACACAGAATGAGCAGTCTTAAATGTTAAATGTTACAAATTGAGTTAATAAACTGAACTTGGAAATTGTTTCAATTTGTTGCAGATGTTATCTCAGCTCATTTTATTAATCTATTTTGATAATCAGGTGATTGTATGCAGATTGCAGAATGCTGGTGCAGCAACTCATACAGTGGTTTTTACAGATAAATAAATAAATATTATCAGTTCCTCAATAGTATTTCAATTCAGGGGGGGCGTGAAAAAATTTCTGTCCCCTAGGGGGGGCATGACAGAAAATAATTGAGAACCACTGGTCTATACTAACATACTATTCCATACTAACATACTGTACATGACCTGTTAAATAAAACAACTCAAACTCCAGTTACATAAAACATGCATCTTACGACTGTGCCTTCATAGTATGTTCAGATATTATGGGGAAAAAAATGTATTCATTGATACCGAGGACTCACGTGGCAACCACACCCAGCTGTTTGTTTTCTCTCTGCAATGTCTTTTCTCAATATTCTCAATATTTTCAAGCACCTCAATAATAATTGTTTTTTGGAACCAGTCTGAAAAATGAAAAAAAACAAAAACAAAAACAAAAGAGTCGTGGTAACAGGAGGAAGGCATCAGATATTTCAAGCCAGAAATACAGGTGTCGTTGTGGCATCCACAAGTAAAGAGAGGTACAGCAAATAAACTGCTAAAATGTCAAAACATAATGCATGTATAACACAGTTTATTATTTAAGAATATGTACACTACAGGCCAAAAATTTGGAAGCAAGATCAAATTTGTACAAAAAAAGATCAATAGTTTCATTGGTATACTTTGCAACAAAATAAACATGATTATTATATATAGAGTAACTTATCAGAAGACATTTTTACTATAATTATCAGGTATTTGAGTTTTTCTTGCTTAGACTTTGCCTTTCTTGTTTTCTCTTGTTTCTTTACTCAGTTGCTTCTTTCTAGCCATTTTCTGCTGGTAGTTTGTCAGAGATTTGAACGCAGTTGAGATTTATTGGGATTTTTGTATGCAGACTCTCAAAAGCCAAAGAGTTAAAGTGAATAATGCAAACTGTGATTTGTTTTTTTACTTTTGCACTGAAGTTGTGACTCTTGCAAATCTTCTCAACCCTAAAACTAAGCCCTTCTTTTCTTTTGTTGACAATTTATTCAGCAATGGTCTGGTAACATCAATGTATACCTAAAGGTAAATTGAGGAAAATGGTGCATGCGTGCAATGAAAGCAAAGTCTGATCATGCAGTAAATACATCCCAAAATACATATAACTCATGCTGGTTTTTAAGAAAGACTTGAAGTTGCTTCCAAATATTGGCCTGTATTGGCCTTGCTTTCAAACTTTTGGCCTGTAGTGTAGATCATGTAAAAACAACCCAAAATGCGTGGAGTCGCATTCTGGTACCATGTGTCACTTTTTTGTGTTTCCTCCTTCACTCAGTGATGTGATACTGTACTGAAAAGCATATCTATCATTAGTCTTGCCAATACTGGATAAACTTTTTGGCCTTCTCCCCAGGGAGCTAAAAATATAGAGGATATATTCCCCAGGACGCAGCAGGTTTAAGCACCATTGTATCTTGAATTGGGCCCGTGACCCAAGAGGGAACTGACCCTCAGTCAGCAACCAGAGGGCTCAGGGACCAGTCAGTCCGTAGGCACGCAGAGGCACACCATGACACACCCAGCATCAAACTACAATAATTAGTCCAACAAATGGAGTAGCATCCATTTTACACACTAAAATGCCAGGATGTTCAGTTTGAATGGGCAAGAAGATATAAACAATGAGGCATAATGCTTGCACTGTTTGCCCGAACCCAACTGTCAGAGTCGCCATCCTGTGTGGTAACCCATTATTCCTCAGCAGTTCCGTTTCACCTACTACCTCTATTTTTCCTCTTGTACCTGCCTCTCACCAGTGTGTGCAAACCAACTTTTATGCTGGTGTGTTTCTAAATGTCTTTGCTGATGAAGGCCAACTCACACAAAGGTGGGAAGTTGTTGCCAGGCAACTCTACACCTCAGGCAGTTCTCTATACTTTCCCTTTTCCCCCCTGCTGGATCACACTTTCTTTGACATCACCACAAAATAAGAGCAGTTTTATGCTAGTTCATAGTCCCAGAGCAGCCTATTGCCAGTGAAGTCAAACAAAAAAAAAAAAAAAACAAAACACAGGATTTACAGGGTAGATGACTAGAAGGTTGACAAGGACTGCAGGGATTGGATCCAGGGAAAGGTGGGTGGAACAAGGGACCGAAGGCAGGGATCGGGGAGAGATAACAAACAGACAAGTGAATGACAAAAGTGAAGGAGAGAACCTTGATAGAGTCTTGTTCAAAAAATGTTTAAATAAAACAGATGAATAAAAAAAGATGTGAGAATTTACAAGCGCATTACCATTCGGATCTCATTTCAAAATATTACTATTCCATTTAAACACCAATGTCATGTTTATAAACAGTGAGACAAGGTCAAATTAGATTTTCATATTTTAATAACTTTTCTGAGTTTGACTTTATGAGTAATGAGTTAGTAACTACTCCGTAAATCTCAACACGAGGTGCTATCAACATTTTTCTTCCGAGTTCAGCTTTTTGTGATACGTTAGCTGAAAAGTCTCTGTTCTTCCTTTTCGCATCTGTTTTATTATCACACAGTTGTCCACAAGCCTTAGGTATGCACTACTGTGACCTTACAATTCTGTGAGTTCTTTTTTTATTGCCACTCCATGTGTTTTGACTGTCGTAAATCATCTGTCGTAAGGTTATCGGAGCTGTCTCAACCTCAAAAATATGTCATGGTGATTATTCCATATAAAATGTGGTTCATTTTATTAATATCCAGTGAGAGTAAGTAGGATACCAGTACGTAAAAATCTTGTGTATGGGTATGACTACATGCCAGGGTAAGCATTGTGCATTGTGTGCTTGACAGAGTCGAAAAATAGTTGAATAAGACAACAGATGCCGCCGTGAAATGTCAACATTTTGGCTCCTATCATCATCTTGTCTGGCATCTCTCATGTCAACAAGTTTCTCGTCTTGGGGAGGAGGGGGGATGAGCTGGAGGCTAGACTGACACGCTGTACAACACCTGTAACTGTTTCTGCCAGTCACAGCAACACAGGACAGCGGCTAGCAGACTGTTAGCAAACAAGTAGAAGAAGCGACGTAGACAGAGATCCCCGGTGCATGTTCACCTGCATTTGATGGGGAAAAAAAAAATCTACTAATAGGAAATATACACATCCTCCCCTGAGGTGAACTCTGCAGACATGTTCTGGCAGAGGTAAAGCATGCAGGCATTCAAAAAAAAAAAAAAAATTCTCCAAACATGCAAACACACTGAATTTTCTTATTCTTATATAACCACACTGGCTGACTAAGAGCACGTTCTTATTTAGAGCATTGGCCCGCAGGAGCAAACGTTGCAAATGAAAACGCAACACACACCATGAACACACATTCGCATATGCACAAATGTTCAGACATAAACTGACTCATGCATACGCTTACTTTTCAAAGCTGTCAGAGGCACAGCGAGCGTCTCTGGATTCCACCCGTGGGGCCATCTGTTCTTGCATTGGCCAACTCAAGGAGACACAAACTCAGGAATCATTAATGGCAATATGGCTCCCATTTTAATCACTAGCCTTCGTCATTTCCATTGAAAATGAGCCACTGGGCAATGAGGAACTGGGGACAGTTTGTTATTCACAATCTGTTCAAGAAAGCAACATTTTATAGGCCATTTTGAGAGCAGTGGGACTGACTGTGAGTAGGCTTTTTGTGGGTTTCAGGGCATGAATAACATATAAAAAAGCTAAAATTCACAGATCATCAACACCACACTATAAAACTGTAATGATATTAACCTCACTTTTACTATACTAGGGTTTTTCTTAAGAGATCTCACATTTGATTTTGAACACCTAAAATACATTTCCATTAGTTCCATTAGTTGTGCAGCAATACAGCATCAACAGATGAAAATCTACATACGTGTGTTAAATGATGAAGGTGAACACTGATTTCCTTATCCAACACTCTTCAAGATGTGGAAACAAATATTTGCCATTTCCTTTGTCTGGGTGTCTAATTTTAAGCATGCCTAATTGCCTGACATTTTAATTGATGGATTTCAGCTCACTCAATCATTAACACTGTGTGTCTGGAGAAGACAAGAAGAAGACGAGCTTGAAATGCACGTAACTGCAAATCTATATATATATTTTCACATTTGCTTGCTTAGTTGTGCTTTGTGTGGTTGAATCCTTTAACCAGAAACACCACCAGGGAAGTCACACAAGAGAAGAAGACGACTTGAATACTGTTGTACTATGAATATGATATGTGCAAAATGTCTTCTTGGCCTCGTGGTTTTCCAAGTGAGCTTGCTGGCATTACAGTTTAGGAGTTTTTCACATGTTAGTTACTCCCACTCAACACCTCCCTACACAAGCCTGCTGCAGTGTCCCTGCAAAACCACATCCTAAACTCGATCTTCTGCATCCAATTTCTTCCTCTCATGTTCTTAAAGCACAGTGACCTCCCATCTCTCTGTTCTTCTACCTACCACAACTGCCACAGGCAATGACTGACCTGTGCCACTACCCTTGTTATCACTTTGAGTTTTCCCCATTTCATGCCACAGGGAGCCTTTTTGATAGACTACATTAGACCATAAAAACCCAGCCTTTTAGAAATGACTGGATTTTCTTCCCCCCACACATCGCCTCCTTTTTAAAAGTGGCCCAGGAGCTGCCATGGTTAATGGCTCCTTCCCGAGTAAAGGCTCCTCTACTTTGGTGGGAATATTAAATGGCATAATGCTATGAGCACTAGGCCAGTAAGTATATGGATTACCCTGACAGCATATGCAAAGCAGGCGTGATAATACAGTATAAAATAGTATAAAATTATATGCAACACTTTTACTGTTATCAAAAAAATCCACTGGAAGGAAAATGAATTTGTGTTTTTATTAAAAAAAAAAAAAGGGCCAAAAAGAACCAATAAGATAATGTATTGTGAGCAGAAATGTCCTGTTATCTCAGCTTAGAAAAGGTGACTTTCAACACAGAGCTGCAACTTACCCCAGTGCCTTATCTAAAAGTAAGTCTTACTAAACCAAGCACAAAAGGCTATCTGGTTTCCTCTGGATTTATTTCAAGTACATACAATACAAAGTGAAAAATATGACTATAATGTGAGAGTATGACAACAGCTCATGCAAAATGCATGAGCTGCATTTCATTCTTTGGCCTGATCGCTGATAAAAACCTGAATAGGCAAATCTAAACAGTGCAAATATCACAATCCAAACAATGTTGTGTGGTACCATAAAATTTGTTCTTTAACACAGGTCCCAGGTCTCCTCATGAAAGAGCAGGAAGGAAAAAAAGGGGGGGGATTTGGTAATTACTCTCATTGCACAGCTCACTGCGCTGTGCAAAAACGAGCCCCCCGAGGTCTACAGCAAATTTTAAGGTTTCCACTGAAAAGCAGAGTGTGAGGATTATCTCACTTAATTATTCCACTCGTTCTACCTGATGCTTCTGCGATGCTGCCTAAACAATATTCTGACCTTCAGCACAGATCTGATAGGAAGCTGGTTTGCTCAGTCTGTTCTTAGGTGCTCTCTTCGTGTCCCTCTTTTAATATGTTGGTTTCTGACTTGCACAGCCACTGAACGCGTTTAATTAGAAGTTAATGTCATCAGTTCTGGGTGACTTGTGCAGAAAGCCCTGGATTAATGGCACTGGATTGGCAGGCAAGGTGTTGTATTTTTGCTTTTCCTATCAGGCTCAGTGATATTACAGTGGACCCACACACAACAGAGAACAGGCGGTGTGCGCCTGAGTGGAATGAAAAAGTGTCAAGCTGGGGAAATGATGGCAGAGGCCTATTTGGAGATGGGAAGAACTGGAGCAGGTGTTTTCTTTGTACCTCCAATTCTGTGAGGTACCCTTGAAGAGCACATTATGGTAACAGAGTATAACAGCACAGTGTAAAAATAAATATGCAGAGATAATCTATCACAGCGACCATCACGTCCACTCTTATTACTGTCAGAGGTTACATAGTCATTGTGCAGCAACACAATGAATGTTCAAAACAGACATCACTTCTAGCTGCGGGACTGCACTCTGCACTAAGAGGTTAAAAATCCAACACAGAAAAGTCTTTATATATTCAAAGACACAGTGAGTTCAGGCATGTTTATTTTCAAACCGAATGAACGGACTGACATGAATGGAAACTCTGGGCCGCATGAGCTGTCAATCAAACGGCAGTCAGTCAATCAAACCAGGTGTGCTTGTAAAATGTCAGCTTATGTAAAACACGCACATTTTTAATTTGATGGGCTAAACATGCAAAACATTACTGGATAACTGGCTCAGAAAAGGTAGCGGCAAACCCTGCCTGTTGCCAGGATATCCCATGATATTTTTCGTCATGGGATAGCCCCATCTAGTGTAAGTGAAACAAAATACTTCAATATGAATGAACGGGAAGGTGCAACTCTCTATATATTGCCCCTGACTGGGTCTAAAGTATTGAGAAAATATCCATACAGTATAAAAGTAAATGATGGCCTATCTAAAATGCATTATTTTTAACATAAGGACTGAAAGTACATACCCACTTTTTATGATGTGTACAAAGTGGGTGGGGACTGTACCCTTGAAAATGCTATTTTAGTGCTTTCAACAAATCACAAATGCTCTACATAATGAGCAAATAAGACAAATGAATACAAAAAAAAATCCACAATCTAAACAGTACCAAGACACATTGATTGGTTTACTCTTAAAATTAATAAATTCTTTCCTGAATTTTATCAATCTACCCTGAAATTGCTAAATGAGATTGCGATGGGAACAGACAGAGCTTGACAGAGGACGCCAACAGCGAGGGAGACAATTGTAGGAAGAAGTGGCGTGAATACAAAACAACGCAAATGATTGGCTCTCACTGCTCCGGTCTTGAAATGCAGTATTGTCATTCAGGAAAGTTGCCAGGAGTAGCTCAGTCAAAACGAGGATTAGATAACGACTGCCTTTCTGGCCTCAGGGTAACTTCACTGTGCTGAGGGTGCACAGCTGTTACCAGCATTCTCATAGTCATTCATTCGGTATAGTCCAGCTCCTCCACTGAGATTTACAACATTTCTAAGTGTTACATAACATTACTTTTATCTCACATATAGCAGTAGGGTTCATTTCAACTGGAGCAGCTATCTTCTGTTTGATATTCAAATGAATCTGGCAAGTTTTGAGGCACTGTACGATCCAATCAGTGATTTCAGCAGAATTGTCCAGTAAGTCTTGTGTGGGCACGAGCACCTCATATATTCAGTGCTGTGGACAGTGTAGCCTTCAGGCAGCATTGCCTTTAGTGTAGGCCGGCCTAGTGATGTACAGCAATTTGGTGCGAATGTAAGCACGCATTAAGTTGTGACCAGGAGCCGTTTATTGTTTCCTTTTTTTTATTATTCAGAAATGAACTGAAATCACAGTAATCTGCTTCATTTCTGCCTCTCCACTTGACGGAAGCACACGTCCAATATATGGCATAGTTAATGTACGTGACACGTGATGAGACACTTAGTCAAGCGTCAGATCTGGTGTCAGTCACATGTTGCCGGTTAGAGGCATTGCCCACATCAAGGAGCTGCACTTTTCCACCACACACGACAGTTGCTCTTAATTTCCTGTGCATGCTTTGATAGTTGCTCCAATTTGATCCAAGGACAATTTTATCAATTTTTATCAATTTTATCTAACTCCTAGTGCCTCATTCCAGCATGCTTATGAAATAAAATGGAGGTTTTATATTACCCACTTTTGCTATTTCACTTGTTAAAAGTGAAAAAAAGCAAACACTTAGTGTGTAGTTAGTAGTTAAACAGGTACTAACTGGCCTGAAAATGACTGCTGTAAATTCAAAAATCAGCTGGTTAAATATCACAGTCACAAAGCTGTTAAAATATCATATGTTATTATCACATGAATAAGGAACACTGCCTCTTGAAACTAATCTTTAGCAAGGTACTTAACTCCTGGACCCCTGCAAGAGCAGACAATAAGGAAAAACAAATGATTTAGCTACCTAATTAAACAAAAGAAAGAATTCCCAGCCCATTTCACAAGGATAAATGTACAAACACAGTTAGTGAAGTAAAAATGCAAGCAGAAATGGGGAACGGGGAAATGAAACAAGCAAGACTGTGAAGGCATGGAATCAGATCCCATGTCTTTGGGTTATTGAAGCATTACATCCACAGGCAGCAAATTCTCCACTCAATTCGCCTACTGCCGTACAAAGCTCATAGGAAAGTCAACTCTCTCCTATTACCATCCCCACAGACTGTGTGCAGAGAGGCTGTATAAAGATTCACTCAGTCAGACGGGATAAAGTCAGTGTTCAAAGCAGCAGAGATTAGGATAAGGAGTGTGCCTCTGTGTGTGCGTGTGCATGCGTTCCTTTGTCTGTGCACGCCTCTCGTATTATTGGGAGAGGAGAGAACGTGCTATTCAAGAGACTCCAGCAGAGTGTGTGAGCAATATGACGAAGCAAAAAGAAAATGGAGAAAAAAAAAAAAAAGTGGAGTGATCGGGGAAAGAAAGTTGTCCCTTGGGCTCTCTGGGCGAGCAGACTCCATCTTTTCTTCAGCCAGAGAGGGTCTGTCACAGTGTATTCCGCTGAGACTGGCCTGCCAGAGTGTGAATCAAAAGCCCTGCACGTCTGTCCCACAGGGCAAAGCACACAACGCGCAACACACACACACACACACGCTAACAGGCACTGAAGTTCTGAGAGAAACGAGGGAAGGTAAAACGGCGAGGGAGTTTGGGGCTGTAATACCACATGTAGCATGATTGTTGTTAATCTGTGCTGTGATGTAGAGTCTAAGCGGTTACGCTGACACTTCCACCTGTGTGCAATGTTTTTCATCTGATCCTATTTCAATCTTTCTTTCATTTACCTTTATTGCTGTGCCATTAGACATGTTCCCCCTAATTATACCTAATGGGATTCTGACACTCCAGCAGTGGAAGAGAGTTAATTCAATCCATAATTCAGCCATCACTCTTGAGAGATGTATACTAATATGACTATTTAATTGGCACACTGCAATATCAGGATTGGACATAATGACAGAAAGTTACTTTCTTGAAGGGAAAATGCTATTTGATTATATTTTAATTTTGTCTCAGTTTATTCAATGTCAAGCTTTATTACGGTCATCATTCATCCTCCTAATTAAACTGTTAGTTTTCCTCTCTATATTAAACTAACTAAATAATATTTGGACCGTATTTCTGTCTCAACTCAAAAAATTATTAAGAGCAGTGCATTGAAAGTTTCAGCCAAAGTTTAAGACTTACATTTAATTTAGGCAGACGGTAATGTTACTTAATTTGATCAGTTATATAGACTTCCATTTTATCTGCAAATAGGGAAAATAAAACAATGCAGTAATTATAAAAACATTATCTGAGACACTACCTTATCCTTCTGACGCCAAAAAACAGAATGGTTACGTGAAACAATCTGTTTACAGACCACCACTAACTCCAATATGGTCTTCTATCTTAAATTTAATGTAAAAGCTTGACTTTGTTGGAGCGAGTAGCCAACAGGTCAAACTGAGAAAAGAAATTGTGTCAGATCACTGGATTTAAGTAGATCAATGTCTCCATCTAGTGGTCTGATGTTGGAATAGGATGGGATTTGTCATTGGAAGGTTTCAGCTAAACAAAAAGGTGCAACAACTTCCATGAATCTAGCAAAAATGATTTGTTTGAACAGACTGGAGGTTTATTTTCTCCACTACGGTATATTTTATCTTGTATGAATGTTTGTGTTTGTTTTTTTTAAATATATTTAATATCCTAAGCATCTATTTGGAGAGACTGTCATTTTAAAGGCACAATGCAAATATAAAAACAAAATAAATAAAGGATGTCAGAATTGTTTTTTTATAGAGATATTCAAGCCATTTCTCTCAGAGACTGCGGGAAACTGCACCAGCAGAGGGTGACTCTTTCCCTCTCCATGGGCCACATTTTCAAGCGCATCCAGCTCAGTCTCACTCTCACTCAGCACATGCAGAGCCTTGGCGATGTTGTTGCCCCAAACAAAGCGTCGCACTCAGCACTTGAGCTGTCTACTTTGAACACCGCTCACAGTCTGTCTGGTCTGCAGGCTGAAAAATAATCTCCAAGAAACAAGATTCATGTCCACGCTCTGAATCCTTGATGAGGGCTGTGTAGTTTGTAAAAATAAATTAAAAAAAAAAAAAAAAATTAATAAAAAAAAAATCATGCCATCAGCTTGGCTCCTCTCTCTCTTGCTTCCATATATAATACAGGTATATTATCATGTCTCTGTCTGGATCAATTACTGTTCATTTTCAGAGTAATGATAGGCTGATGGTTCCAACATCTGCAGGTTGTGGATGTATAATATTTCTTTTAATACAGCATAAATCTTGCATGCAATATGTTTACATGTCTGGCAGAATAAATAAGTTTGTCATAAAATTATCTTAAATTAAGTCATTTTAGGCGATGGTAAATTTAAAGTGCAGGGGCCTAAAACATTTTAACTCCAAAAAGATACTCTTTGTACTACAGGAAATACGCATTCAGGCATGAGCTGATTTTGAACAACAGTGCTTCCTCTGCCCTCGCTATAAATAGAGTCCATTCTTTATTCCTCATTTGTAGAATGAAACATTTACCACTGGCATGTCGGTTTAGTCATGAATAAGAGACAAAACATGACACAAAACTAGACAAGATTACTCCAATGGCCTGGATTAGCTAAATAAAGCATTACAGGGGAGAGGGGTGAAATCTACAGTATGTCTGAAATGTATACTACTACTTGTCTGTTTCACTGACCTGGAAACATCCCCCTGACTCAGTGAACACAGATCCAAAGTGAAGCTTACTCCATATCTGTCGGAAAGCACTTGCGTTTGGCGTTCGTTCCTGGGAAAGGTGTGCCTACTCAAGTGAAATTACTCGTGTTTTGAAAAGAAAACTTTTCCATAGCAATAGCGGGACGCCAGTAGAGAGGCCCAGTGGATGCGACAGCCGCCTCATATGCTCGGCAAAAGGGAGCGGGGAAGAGTTTGGACCACTGTGGCTGCTAGAAAAAACTGTAGTAATTCAGTTTAGCTTGGCTTTTTCATGTTCGGGCACACATACGGCTTCACGGTGACATCTCAACTGCTGTCCAGACTCCAAACTCTGTGCACAAAGTGTTAGCATTGATGGTGAGACTGAGGCATTTGTTTTCACTTCTACATCTAAAACCTTTCAAAAAGAATATGTAACAGGTTTAAGTTCGTCATTATGAAGAAGGAATGACCCAAATTCCAGTTGTGGCTACAAACTGAGTGACGCTTGTTAGAAGTTGCCTTATCAAATACAATTTTAATTTACTTTCGTGGTTATACATCACCCACATGAATTAAGTATCATGGCTCTCCAAGTCAGCCATAATAATTTCCCAAGGCAGCACTGCTCTGTAAACACTGCTGACTCACAGCACTGAGGACTGTGGTTTGAATACCAGTGGACTAGATGTGAATGTCAGTATGTGAAGGCATTCACGCTGCAACTTATTTCATGGGATTGGTTCAGTCCAGTCTGACAAGTAGCAAAAGCTTTCAGGTTGTGTAAAATACACGTTCGCTATGGATATAAAGATCAGAGCTGCTGCTGCCAGTTATGGACATGTTTTGGGTGGTAAGTACTAATTATGCACGCTTACTTGAAATTACACAGGAACAAAAATAACTGACTCACTTTCACTTACCACTGACTTGATGGACTCAACTACTCTGGGAACACCACTGCGGGGATGCTGATTTATGTATTCTTTGATGTAAAAGTTGAGAGAAAACAAGGAAGCTTTGCAAATCAGTGATCAGAAACGCTGCAACATTTCCACAGTCATAAACATTAAAGTGGGAAAACATTTATTGATAGGGTCAATGTAAAATGAGCTGTGTTTGGTCTGTGACAGACTGACCTATCAAGAATGTTTCCTGCCTTTGTGCCCAGTGCATTTAAAGCTAGACTGCGGGCTCCAGCGCCTCTGAGACAAGTCACAGGCAGGGAATGGGAAAGACGCATGAGGAGTTCATTATCCTACAAATGGAGCATGGCTGAGCTTCATAGCAGATTGAAACAAGAAATTGCAATTATACAAACTGTAGATACAGCAGCTATAAAACTAGTGAATGTCTTCATAAGACATTCTTGATCTTAGATTTAATAATTTTCTATACCTACTTATTCCTAACCAGGATTCATGAGGCTCATCCCAGCACACTCCAGGGAATGGGAAACAAAGTCTGAAACAATTTCCAATTTATACAGCCATCAGTCTAAAAATCCAGCACGATCTATTGCATTAGATTTCTTTCATTCATTCTTTAATTGCCAGTGAAATTAACATAGCCTTTCCACTATAATTTGTAGCTGTGATATGCCAAACAATAGTGGCCCATAGGGGAGATGTGCTTCGGGACTTTAACACAATGTGAAAAGATTGATATGTGGCCTTATGCTTTGTTGAAGTCCACGTTGCATATCACATACTCGTATGGGCAGCAGTGTTGGCAGCTGTCACAGTCGCCAGGAGGTGTGCCAATTTGGACCTGAGCCAGCACTCCACTTCAGACAGACACAGTGCAGCACAGCGAAGTTACTGTCCCTCCCTGTAAACAGAAGGTGACCAAGCCGCTCTCTACACAGATCCACAGCGCATTTGTGGAATATACGCTCATTTACCTAGAACTTGATCATTGCTGTTTAATGGGTGGGTAATTTCTCTACCCAATAGCATAACTGATTTGCTTTTTGCCTAAAGAGCAATATCAGTTATCAGTTACAGTTATCTAATATGATAAATGTCAGTACTTTTGTTACTGCACAATGTTGGGTTTATCAAAATGTAACATGGTAGTCATATTCCTGGAACAATTTCCTTCATAAAAAATCAAGACATTGACTGCCTAAGATGCAGAATCCTTTTTCCCTGTCGACTTCCATTCCCACATTTCTCTGGCAACTAATTTGCAAAACAAAACCATGTCTATACCTGAGATTCAGCGCACTTTGTACTTTATAGATTCCTCACGAGACAAGGACTGCATGCAAAGACAACTAGTTACATGTGTGTGTTTCTATGTGCCATTAATGCCAAAGCTGACAAGGTGCACTCAAATAACAAGGTTAAAGGATGCTGCATGAAAAAAGTATGTTCACTGTAAAAGCCATAGAGAGACTTCTATTTGAAGTTATTACCATTAAGAGCTTGGTGACTGCATTTACAAATGTAAAACCGAACCAAAATGAGTTCATTTCGATAGATTTGCTTGTCGAGGCAAGTAAATTTGCTTTTGCACTGAGTTCAGTGACCTTTGACATGCAATAAACATGCTGTTGACCAATCGCAAACCATCTTGACAGTGCTGACCTTTTCTAAAGGGAAAGAATCCAAATTTGGAGGAAACATTCATATTAAGCTGTGTCATACCATCCAATATGCACAGCAGCCAATATGAACAGCCAGCCAGCCAGTTGGTGTCTGGTAAGAGATCAAGATCAAGAATCAATAATATTGCATCGCAAAGATTATATTGCAAAGACAAGTAAATGAATTTTGCTGTGCCACTTAGTAGTGTGACCATGCGCTCAGACTACAACAATTGCACTGTTCTGTCTTGCAGTGCTTATAATTAAAATATGATGCTTGTTGTTGTTTATACCAACATTTAACCACCAAAAGCAGATTGATATAGTTCCCTGGTTTGAAGACATGAGACAAAGGCTTGTAAGCAGAACGAAATTACATTGATGCTTATTAGTCATAGCAGATAAAAAAATATGTCTTAGAATAGTATGGAGGCTGTGTAGTGCCTCTATCGCCCATTTCTAATCCTGCTTCATTTCTCCCTGATGCTCATCCAATCATGAATATTTCCCCCTCTTCTGTCTCTGTGTCTCTCTCTCTCTCTCCCTCCCCCTGCTCTCTCTGTGTCCTAAGGCAAGGTGACACAGAAAGCACTGAATAAGCTTTAATGTGTATCCAGACACAGCTTGTCAGCTTTGAACTATACTTGTCTGGCCATCCTTTCCATGCCCATCAGCCAGCGTTTGAGGACTCTTATCCTAAATTGATTCTGCGCACCAAAGATCTATGAGGAAGGGCAGAGACAACAAAAGCCAGCACTGACAGCGGACTTGAGAAGTACTTAGGGCATGTGAAAAGAAGCGAGAGAGAGGGGTGGTACATAAAATGGGTGAGAGATGACAGTGATGTCTTGTTTGGCTGCGGGGGGAAGAGGTTCACATCGTGGATTTTCCCATGTGTCTTTGCACCTTGCCCAGTGTTAAGGCAGTGCCTGCGCAGATGTGCACTCCTGGAAAAGAAAAGTGATTCTTTGGTATGCTTTGGTATGGGAGCTGCGACTGAAAGGTCTCAGGCTTAATCCTCCATCCAGGGGGTGC
Source organism: Scortum barcoo (assembly GCA_023238725.1). Classification (NCBI taxonomy): domain Eukaryota; kingdom Metazoa; phylum Chordata; class Actinopteri; order Centrarchiformes; family Terapontidae; genus Scortum; species Scortum barcoo. Next base: position 12,709,404 of record CM041548.1, on the reverse strand, counting down.
TGGAGCCTATCTCAGCTGTCTCAGCTGTCATTGGGTGAGAGGCGGGGTACACCCTTGGACTGGATGCCAGTCAGTCACAGGGCTGACATAGAAAGACAGACAAACCACTCACACTCACATTCACACCTAGGGGCAATTTAGAGTTGCAAATTAACCTAATCTGCATGTCTTTGGATTGTGGGAGGAAGCTGGAGTTACCCAGGAGAACCCATGCAGGTACAGGGGGCCTGTGTCAACCGGGGAGGCGACAATGCTAACCACTACACCACTGTGCCGCCCCTGGCTTAATCCTGACATCAACTAATGCAATGTGACAGGCTCCTTGGGCAACACACTGACCTGTTACCTGCTCCCACATTGAACTAACAGTGTCAGCAAAATGGCTAAAAGTGTGAATGTAAAATCCGAAGGTTTCTCGATCATAACTTGTGTATGAATTTCAGAACTGTCAAGGCCTGTGTTTATCTTGTTTTACAGAATAGCCAGTGATATATGCTGGCTGCATTTTCAACAGCAGTGAAAAGGGGACTGTCTACAACTCACAGAGACAAGGCTGAAATTTTGGCTGCTGCTGCTGCTGCTGCTGCTGGTGCTAGATTTGAACAAAATGAGCTATTTTGGCAGTCATGAGTTTGTTCCACAAGTCGTAATAGTCCACACTTGGTTTACGATATATCCCAGCTTTGGCTAATGTGCTTTTATGGATTTCTGTTTATCAATAAACCTCTTTTGAAAAGCAGTTTAAAAAGGGATTTTTGTCTGGAGATGAAATGAGATGATACTGGTGCACAACACCCACCAGCTATTCTCCAAAAGCCACACACTGTTGGCTGGTGATCTGCAGACATTAAGTATATTTCTTATGTATAATCACAATTATTTATTGCATCTTAGGCAGCATGGGCACTTTCCTGCTCAAGCAACGACTTTAGGTATGTAGGTCATGTGCATAATCAGGAGTTAGACGCATGCTAACTCATTAATATACTCGGTTTAGCAGGATTTAAAATGATCAGAGACTATGGCTGGAGCCCAGACTTTATTATATAAGTCATTGATGACATGGACGTTGTCAGTGTGCAACTGATTCCACTTTATCTATCCAGGGCAAAAGCACATGGACTACATGCACACGAGTGGGGATCATTACATAACATAAGAATTTACATTTCATTACTTTGCTGGTGACCAAAATCTTATTTGCACTTGCTGTACTTTGTACTTTGGTGTTACGTTTCTTCAAATCTTCAAATATACAACTTAAAACAGTTCATGCCAAGGATACCGCCACAATATGAGCCAGTGTTTCAGATTGGTTACTGTTAAATGTGAACACTACATCAGGCTACACATTGATACATTGGAACAGGTGTAGCACAGAACACATCAGATATTTAAATTCACTATTCTCCTCACAGTCTGTCTGCCTGAGACATGACAGCTCTACAGGGTAAAGAAGCAATTAACAAGGAAAATGATTAGTCTGACTGAAGCAAGAGAGAGACAGAGCACGTCAGAGCGGGAGAGATAGCAGGAAGAAACTTCTAACAATGACGTTGTGACAGACTTTGCACACACACACACACACACACACACACACACACACACACACACACACACACACACAGATACAACATAGATAGTGCCTGATTTCCTCCAGAGTCTCTGGGCCTGGACCATGGCTGCCTTTAGAGATAAACCGCCTTGCTATCGCTTGGAGATTTCACTTTCTTATAAGTTCCATGAAAGCTGTCACATGAGATTTTTGAAGTCAGCATAAAGTGTGCTTTACTTTTGCTTGCATGTTCAAATCCATCTTTGTAGTTCACAGAGTTCATTCTTACCTTCTGCAACAACCAAATTGCTGCTTTTCTAAAAGTTTCAGCAAAGCGTTCCAAAGAGCGTACACGTGTAGGTTTCAGACGTGTTGTATGTGGACGGAAATACGTCGGGAGTCGGGAACAACACAAAATATGGATTGATATGCCTTCCTCCTGCATTTCTCAGCCTTGCACATAATGCTGCTTGGCTGACAGTATCCAACGCCTCGTGGTGACAGCCCATTTATTCTTGAGGCACACAGGTATTTTTCAGAAAGTGAATGTACGCTACACATTTTCAGCTGCACACCTGGGTGGGGGAACATGTCTCCTAATGGACTGAATCAGCAAGAAAATGTTTCTGCTGATTGTGTAATTGTGTGTGCGAGCATGTGGGTGTGTGTGTGGGTGAGTCATGTAGGTGCGCAAATTATATTCCAGCCACATTTATCACTCACACACACCGATGCTAAGGGATGTGCTGCGGCTGCTGAAACCGTAAATATCAAAGTTACAATTGCATCAGTGTGCCTTCCCACGTGGCATCGTAGCAACTGTGCCGTGATAAACAGAACAGCGAAATATAATATCTTTAGTATGAGTTTTATCCTTCGTAAAGCAATCTAAATGCAACAATCTAGGCATCAAATCAAGTTTATGAGTGTGATGGTCACCTTAACAATTAGAGCAACAGTTGAGCGAGCGATTGCGTATCAATTTGTATTTTCATGGTTCTAGCCTTGTGAGTGATAACAGGTCTTTCTGCTACATGTTGACCCACAGAGAAACATTTAGTTTCTTCACTTAATAACATAAGTCTACAGTGAATCCTATGTAAACAGCCTCATTTGGGATAAGGTTACTGATAGTTCAAGGGACAGGTTAAACCTACTTGTCTAGTCCTGTCCGGCTCTCTGAGGCCCACACCTGTTTTGGCCATGTCGTTGTTGAATGATGCAGTCCATGAAGTGAGGCAGATTACCACTGCCAGACCATTTTGGCCCCATCTGGTCTTTTTCCTCTCCTCACCTGAGGACATCCACATGTTCCATCACTCCAGCCCTCCTCTGCCATTTGATCCTTGGCGTTCTAATGAGAAAGACAAGCCATTACACAACTCTGCCTAAAAATAATATCCACCCCGTCTAGCACAATTTCGAACAACAGTCATGTTTGTCCTTACATAATCGGGCAAAACATTAATGCTTGTAAACAGAGTAATCATTACTGTAAAAAAGTGGTACTGACACTGAACATTATTTCATTAGCTCTTACATCTCGAATATCATTGTTTTGTTGTTTATGGCTGCTATTTAAAGTGTTCAGCTTGGATGCCAGAATCTCCCTTGGGCAGTGTATGTAACATACTCTGAACTGCGCGCTGTTCACTGAGCCGTGTGGAATGGGTACAGTAGGGCAGATGTGAACATGTCTAAACAAGGCCCTGCTGAATTCAGTGGGGATTCAGGCACACACAGGCAAGCATGAGCCCAAAGGGGCAAGTAAAAGCATAGACATGCAGATGTGATGTGCGTGCTGTGCATAAGCACCTATAGACATATATGAGCATCTGGTCTGGAACAGGGAGGGTTAAGATGAAACAAGTCCACAGCTCAGAACTATATTGATCTTGTGATTCTCTGACACAACAGACTGCGGATTCCTGTATGACTGTTAGCCCTGAGGCAACGAAGGCACTAAAAAAACTCTTGAAACATCATACAAGCAGACAATTATGGCCTTCTTTTGCCTGTATCCACTAGGGGACATTTGACTAGATAAAACTAAAACAAATTAATTAGAGTGAGCATGTGTATCTGTTGTTTTTAGCATTATTTCTCATCCTAATGAGGAGTTGAATTTAAATGTAACCAACCTCGTTTCAACACACTAAGAACTACTAAATTAGCAACTTGTTAGAAGACATGTAGTAGTAGTAATAGTAGAGACATACAGATAGCACTTTATAAGTGACAGTGAGTTGTTAATAGTTAGGTTAGTTAGATCAAACATTTTACATTCCTTAGCAGTACTTGTTACATTACTATAGAAGTTATTGCTACTGCTAATTCTACAGCTGTTACGTGCAAATCTACAAGTTACAGGGGGCTGCAAGTGTGAGGAATAGTTTGAATTCTTGCATACAGGAAAACTAAAAACTAAAATGGTAGTTAAGAATTAATCACAAGCCTCAAAAACATTTCTTGGTTCTCACAAGACACATTTAACCCGGCACACTGACCAGGGAGTCAACTGAGCATCAAGAAAAAGCACAAAACGCTGAACCAAGATCTGTGACCGCCTGTGACCATGTGATTAAATTATTCAAGTTTCCGTATAATCTGTAACCATTTACTGCACAAATGGTCTATTCTTTACTGTTAGTAAACTAGGCTGGATCTGAAACTGCTGTAACTTTATGAGAAATGTATTCAAGTGTATGCATAAACTGACATAATTTACTTTACAAATGATCTTCTGTATTGACCTCTTCTTTCATCTTGACCAGACGAGAGATCAATAAATAACGGTACTTCATGATATGATTGAGTGGTTGTTGTAAGGAAAACTGAGAGAAAGCTAAAGAGAGGCTGTAAGCATAACAAAGCTGTGTTATGTTGCATCAAAGAACATGAAAAATCAGACACCTTACTCACTGCAAGGGTTGCTATGACAGCAAATTTCCATCTGATTAATTCTGACTGCAAAAACTTCTCCCATGCTCTTGTTACTATTCTGTCCAAGCCAATGAAATACAGATTAGTTGAACCTTAAAACAGAGGTGCTTATGTTTTATGCATTCTGGAATATTTTTCCAAAGGTTAAGAAAGATCGAGCAATGTATTTCCCTTCCATAAATGTGTAATATCACAGTGTAACACGGTTGATTTTTCACTCAGACTTCTTGTGAAACTGGAAATGCTCTCAAGGCATTTTGAAGAAATCTATGGCTCCTGCCCGATAGCAACCTGTGTAAATGATCACCCATGCACATCAATGTCAGTCATACTCTGGGCTTTCTCTGAGTTACTAAACAGAATCGATCATCAAAGTTTGACTCATGTCACACTGAACCATAAAACACGATTCCTACAGGGATTTTCTGACCATTAAATTAAGTGCAGCGTGTTCACTGTTTCCATTATGCCATAGTTTATTTCTCTTAAAAGTGCTTTAGTATTTCTTAAAAGAGTAAAGATAAAACAATCGCCATCAATGTAAAAACATAAAAGTCCATGAAAATTGACATTCTGTAAATTAAACGCATGTATGACCTCTTCAAAATGTAGTTGAAAAACAAAACTATATCGATGCTCTTCATCCACATGGTATGAATCAATGGTTCTGTGGTGTTTTATCCACTAAAATTTCCCTCAAAACACTATATTTGGCAATATTTATTTTCTATGGTCCATAATGACAGAGTCTGACTGGTATTTGAGTCTGACTTTACTCCCTTAAGAAACGATTCCATCTCTTTATGGAAATATTATGAATTACTTATTATATTTACTTAAGACTGACTCTCAGTTACTTTTTACACCACTGATTTGGGGACAGCCATCTAGTTTCACAGCTTTTGAGTATATCTTTAATCATTTAGAGACTAGTTTGAAGAATAACTTGGCACACTCTGCTGAAACTAATGTTTATCCACCTTCTTCACTGCTCCTTCCTCTGTTCAACAAAAGGTGCAATCAGGTTTATTTTTGGATATTTGTAAAAGTTTGGACCAGCTTGTTTTAGAGTTTTCAGATTTAGCGATCAACAGAGAAAATATTAAATACTAAATATATTAAATATATGTTCTTTTTTAGGATTTCACCAAATGACAAATGAAAAGTAGAAGGCTAAAAGGAAAAAGAGGGGGGGAAAAAAATCAAAGGATGAGGCAGAAAATACACTGAAGAAATAGAGGAAAGAGAGGGAGAAGAGAGAATTAGAGATTAGAAGAAGGACAAAGAAAATTTGAAAAGAGCGAAGGAAGAAAAGGAGGAGAGAGAGAAGGAAAGGAAGAAGGAGAGTAGAGAGAAAGTAGAAAATAAGAGAGAGAAGATAAAAAAACTTGAAAAAAGAAAAGAAAAGAAGGCAAAGGGGTATCATCTATTCTCTCCCCCTCACCCCTTCCCCACTTTACCTCCCATTATCCCATTTTCACCTCAACACAGTATGAAGCGATTCTGGAGGCTGAAGGATTTATACCTGAAACCTTTCATATAACAAACTCTTCCCCCCATTGATAAAAATTTAGACCTTCAAGTACAGCAACTTGCCAATGAGATGATTTGTGTTTCAAAAGTATTTGACTGAAATCTTGAGTCAAGCTGGTATGTCTTATTCCAATTTGATTCCACGATTGTATTATTAAACACTTTAACCCAGAATAAACCTCCAACAGAAAACACTCAAGAAGGGTGATCATTCAAAAAAGTGACTTAAAATATTCATTTTTGCTGTATCTTATCAACTGTATTTTTATAAAGAAAGAAAAATGAAAAGAGTTTACCTTTCTAAAGCAAGTGATGGTATGTTAAACGCTCTATGGTACAACTCTCCATTTAACGACATTTATTGAGGTATTCAGTTCAGATGGATGGAAGAATTCATAAGTAAAAATTACACACTTATAAACATATTATCAAGAATATATTAATGATAAATTATTATCTATGATACTAGTAAAGGTGCAAAAATGTGGAACTAACATTTTGCTACAGGAGTTGGTTACTCTCTTCGATACAGAAAGTGGACACCAACAATGACTTAAGCTGTGAGAGAAGCATAAATGCAGAAAGTGATTCATTTCAGATGTAGAGAAAATATGCATTTTAGTCTCCTTATCACAGCCTCGACCAACCATACAAGCACACTGGTTTTAGGCACATCCCAGTTAACCCGACTGCCCAAAATTTTGGAAGTGAATATGAGTTTGTCATCTGGGTCATGGAATATATCGCCACTTATCTACAAAGGTTTTATTAGTTCTGATGAAGAGAATACGATGGACCCTCACATATGAGAGGAGAAATTTAATTTCTTACTACACAGCAAATTCAGCTGCTTAAGGATTTGTGGATTTTATGTGTGAGGATGAAAGAAGGGCATGCCATTAATGAAAATTAGCCATGCCTATCCCTCTTAGCGGTATGGCCAGTATGGCTGTGAGGTACATAATCCCCAGCTGAAGCGTGAAGTGTGAAGACTGCAGCTCTGTAATGTTAACCAACCAACCAGTACTACATGCATCCTCCACGAACTGTAAGGATAGCAGAAAAATACCCACTGCACTACTGTTGGAAATGCCTGTGTGGTCTACACTACTAGCATGGTGTCGAGAGAGAGAGAGAGAGAGAGAGAGAGAGAGTGTGTGTGTGTGTGTATGTGTCTGTGCTCGCACACACACACAGGTGTGCGAGCAAGAGGGAAGACTGAGGAGTCCCATGATAGTGATCTATCAGGCAGTCAAACACCGTGTACTGTAGCATAATGCCACATTGGTACTGCGCACACACACACACCTTGAGTCAGCATGTAGCAGATTACGAATCCACAAGGACAAACACGTCTCACAAGGATCCCAGCAGCCAGTGATGTCACCAGAGTACTTTTGGCCATCTGCAAAGCCTGTTTGTGAGAGTGTGCACGTGTGTGTGTCCAGCGCTGACTAATCTTGGCCGTCATCACAAATGCCCCGCTGGAATCATCCATCACACTCTTCTTTGTCCTCCACAGACACACACGTAAACACACACACAGCATCAACTCCCAGCTCCAATTCATCATCCTGAGTCAAGTGTTCAACTTGCCAAGTGTCCCCCTTGCTCCTCTGTGCCACTATCCATAGGATTTTACATCAGCAAGCTCACACCTGAGACTGAGTCCCATCTGCATGCTTTGAACTACACACACATGCAAATAAGATGCATCTATAATACATAAAGGAAGCTAAGAGAGCTGGGATTGAGGGGATTTAACCTCCATTTACTGACACAAATGAAACACTTAAAAAAAAAAATCATACACAGTCGCAAATAGGGAGTCATCTGATGTATCTTGCTAAATCTATACAAACAGACCTGCAGAGCACACACAGGCGTGGGATTCCTGAGCTTACACTGTACAAATGAAAAACTGCACATGCATTCACATATAGCCAACATTTTTATACATGTCAGTGTGTGAGGTTTCCCAACAAAAAAAATCTCCATTCTGTCTACATCCTCACAAAAAAAACTTAGTTAACATTTTTTGTTTTGTTCCGTCTTCATGTTCTTTCTAACCTATTTATCGAGAATGGTAAAGCCTAACCCAGTTTACATTGAATGGTAAAGGGGAAAATATTCCGAGCTGTAACTCATCCATCACAGGGCCTTAACATAAATACTTGCAGCCAAACAATGTGTAATATGCTATATGAGCCTCAACTGTGTCTCACTTGCATGTCTGGGAGGAAAATAAAGCAAACCCATGTGAAAACAAACTGTATGCAAAAAAAGTGACTGGGGCTGGGAATTGAACTTGGGGAATAGTTGCTGGGAGGGGACAGTGCCCAGCTGCTGAGTCACAATCATGGCTCCCAAAGAAACACTACAACAATATGATGTGATCGTATCTTTTTCTTGAAGAGGACCACTCAACAGACTCACCAACAGAGATCCTCTGTTCCCATACAGCAGTCCAGACAAATATGTACATTACATAAGACTGTTGACAGACCTCCTTTGATTTCATATATATTTTGAGATTATGTCAAGACTTTGGTCATAAGATAATCTACGAGAGGGCATGAAGTGTTATGTCTAAATTAATTCTTTAAGCGGCAGTGGGCTTACATTTGAGGGGTAGGGCATAATGGCTTTTCTAAAAAGCTTCAAATCTAATAGAATATTACTAAAAGGCCAAGGAGATGAAGCAATTACTGTCTGGCTAGCCTCCTAAGACCTCAAAATTCCATGAAGTCACATTTGTCCTTTGGTGGCTGGAGCGTGTGTCCTCTGCTGGGATTTGCAATCCATCACCGCATTATGTAACCATCTTTGGGGACGGTTCCTTCCAGCGCAATTTACAAACACACTTGCAAGACTGAGAGGATGAATCAGGAGAGGGGAACTCGCCGTTCTACACACTGTCCCTCTCTTTCTCTCTTGACGATTGCCAGTGTATGATGGTGTCATTACAATCTTGAGTGCTTCCTGCCAGAGGAGGTCGGGTTGTTAATAGTTTCTGGAACGGACATCCGTAGACAAAGTCATGAAAAACTATATGTGCTGAAGTAAATCCAGTTGTAAACACAGTCGGTGAGTGTTGACAAAGGAAAAGACTATTTGCGACAAAGTAAAAACTACTCTCTGCTTATGGAGATGTTACACTGTGCAGCAGCCACCTGTTCGACCATTAGGTGTACACTTTATATATCTACACATGAATTTCACTAGTTTCACACTTCAGTGACACAACATACTGCAATTACAGTTCATGCAAAAATGATTAAGTCTGAAGCCAACCCTCCAAAATGATGTCTTATCCTAATTGATATTATGGATGAAGAACTTAAAATAAACTTATCTGTGTGTTTTATGGCTTTTGCAGTCCTGCCAAAACAAAAAGGAATAAAAACTTTTTTTAATTTCATTAACTACTCCATCTAGAATGCTGTCCAGCACACCAAGAAGATTACATTACTTCAAATTGTTAAATGTTTACAGCTTTCAAGAACTTGGACCACTCATTGGTGTTTCATAACTAAACTAAACCTTAGCTTAAAGCTGAGAGTTGCGACATTAGACTAGACAGCGCCGGGTTTTGCTCTGGTTGAATTCGATTTGCTTCAGCCGCTAACTGAAGCTCTGTCCTGGAGCTGCTGCCCGTACCTCTGCTCCTCCTTGTGTAGTAGTCTTCATCATGTAGGGAGTGAAGCAGAGGGAACATCTAACCTAACATTAGGTGAAACACTGCTGCCTCTGTCCACAGAGACCAACCAATCAACACCACATGAAAAGTTCCATAGAGCTGCTTTAAAGTAACTAACAACTGCCTGAATTCATTCACATATATCATGTTCTTTATTAGTTAGCCATTACTAATTACTCACTGAGATGCTACTTTTTTCCCCCTATAATGATGGAGAGATGAGGAGTCCCACATCTAGTTTTTAATCATACTTTACTCACGAGGAATCAAGTTATCATTGAAAACTCAGTAGAAGACTGTCATTGTCTGTGGTACATGTATCATTTGCCTAATGAGGCAGTCATTAGGCAAATGATTAGTGATGAAGGGTTGCCAGTTTTGTGGCTTTGGGAATGAGGTTCCTGGCTCACAACAGATGAGTCTACTTTCTTTCCTTTTCCTCATTCTTTTCACATATGCACACAATGCCTTTGGAGACACCTCTTCATTCACTCCTCCTGTTTTTCCACATGTCGCCGTGGACCAGATATGCAGTTTAAACAGCATGCATGGAAAAAGAATGCAAATGCCACTGGGCGCATTTACAAAAATAAAATTTGTTACCCACAAATGATCGGTATTTCCAGTTTTACGGTACCCAAACAGGCCATTGGGTTGACGGTAACTGGCGTCGGCAGCCAAGCCAAGAAACTATCTCCAGGCCTACACACCTCATGCCAACTCCTCCGCGCAAATATGCTCCATTTTTCTACAGTTACAATAATCAGTCACAAGTCAGAGAAAACAAAAAAAATGTTCCAGCGATAGAACAATTTGTGGCGTGTGTTTTGTTACAAGATATCATATGCGTGATGTACTGCCATCTTCGAATGTGTAGCGGAGGTGAAGTAGAAATGAAAACACGACAAGCAAGCCGTAACAGGCAAAAATGAACGACAGTAAGACTTCCCACTGTATATGTGACTGTTAGAGACATAACAGCTTGAATGAAAAAACGAAGAAAACAGCACATAAATGTACAGTTTGTATTTGAGGAAGCAGTGCATTAAAACACATATTGCATTAACAATGAGAAGTTGCTGTGATGTCCTTATGTCTACAGTGGCACAGTCAAATGTAATGCTACTGCTGAAGGAGCTACGCTGTACACATACTGCACATATCTCCATTGAGAATCTTCACACAGGCACAGCTCTGTTATGTAAAGCATACTCAGGCTTGTGCACGCATGCTGAAAATAGGTTACAGCTATGCACAGAAAACACTGAGGGATGCTCCTGTTTGGAAGAGCGGAAATAATAAAAGCGCATGTCAAGTAAAATCATTATTATATGGCTGTCAGACTGCATGTGATGGCTTTGAAACGGTGCAGTTTGAACAGTTTGACTGTCAGAATTTGAGGAAACTCGATTATTTCAGTTTCCTTTGTCTCATAACGTTGTAATGAAAGGCTGCTAGATTTGAGCGTTGATAGGAAAGAAAAAAGAAAGAAAAAAAACCCCACTCATAACTCACATCAGCTGGCAGGCTGTTAAAGCACTTTGGAAATGTAGTTACTCTGGCAGACATGAACTATATTTAAATAATTCTCATCATGTTCTTACTCACACAACCCCCAAGACATTAAAACATGTTGTCTGAGACTTTTAAAACACAAATCAGCAAATTAATTGAAAAAAAAAGTCAGTGGGATTTACTAAAGACTGCTGGCACACACTGACTGACCATGAAATTTTAATTTGGCTTGGACTGTGATCTGTGTGGAGTTTCTTTGCTATCTATATAAAAACATATTGCTTTTCTGTTATTGTTCCAATGCACAATGATGATGAATCCTGTTTTTCTGTCAAATTCAGATATGTTCATGAAATTGTTCTAACCATAGTGATAAACCACGGGGGGAAAAAAACAAACAAAAAAAAACATTGCAAATTCTCCTCTTGTAGATTTTTTGTGGGATTTTTTTAACATGACAGGGCAACAAGGGTGGCCCTTTCCCACATCACTGTATACAATACACCTGTGTTTATTACTGTACAAATTCTTCTGAAAGAAAACTTAAAACTCTTTCCACAAAAAAAGGCTTTTATTCTTAAATACATGACATATTCTATTAGGTCTGGCTTGCCTCCCACACATGGAACCAGCCATGTAGAAAATGTTCTCTGAGAGACCCAGAAAGGCGGAAAAACAAACATTACCTCTTAACTGTGCTGAGGTTTCTGAAAATAGCCTATCTAATTAGTTAGCTTCAGTCGCTGCATTTGTATCAGCACAGTTTGTATCACCACACAGGCACCATGCAAAACCAATCTTACTGGCTATTCATTGAAATCTAGGCCACTTCTAATCAACAGTCACACAAACTAAGAGCAGATGATTATAATAATCATATTTACTGATGGCTACAATAACCAATCTATCTTAATGGGCAAATAACGTAAAGACTAACTCATCAAAAGGCAACAAAACCTCTAAGTCGACAGGTCAATCTATCAATCTTTGGCTTCGAGAGAGCCAGACTCCCTCTGCCAGTTCCTTAGTTCTCTCTGACAGCCTCCACTCTGCCCGATAGCGTAAATCTTCCCCCTCATCGCCTGAATCTACCAGCTCAATCCTCAGGAACATTTCCTTCTCCACGATCATTGAGGCCAGCACCGAGTCTGTGGCTTGTCTGGCTCTTGGCAATCTGGGGGAGGAATGAGAGACCCCACGACGAGGGGGTGGAACGCTCTTAACCCCTCTGTTTCTGACTTCCTCTTCCTCGCGTTTCACTAATGTCACGTCTCTGTCATTTGCGGTGGACGCGTTCGAAGAGCTCCCATTGGTTGTTTCCGAGCTGACAGATGACAGCGTGTCCTCCGGTTGGTCAAGGTCAACTTGGTAGGCTAATTTCCTGTTACTTTGTCTGCTGATGGACAGACAGGGCGGCCATCGGATGGAGAGGCACCTCGTCATCGCCAGCCATAATTCTTGAGGCCTGAATAAGCCTGACCTTGGAGGCTGATTTGTGTCACAATAAGTGTCCCGCTTCTCCATGCACCCTGCTGCTAATTCTGCCTGCACCAGCTCTGTGATGGGTAATCCATTAGAATTCTTTGGTGACAGCTCCTCGGCTCCACCTTCACTCTTTGACTGCAGCTGATGATCTTCTCCAAAGCTGAAAGAGCTGCTGAACCTCTGGCTCCTCTTCATCGCACTTTCTGCCTCCACGTCTGAGTCGGACGATGAAGCTTCATCGGACGAGCATCCACGTGGCGACAGCCGATCTTCAGAGTCCTTTGACCGTGGCCGCTGATTGTCTTCGGACTCAGAGGAGCTGCTCACCCTCTGGCCTTTCCTCATACTTGGGCAAACAAGTCCTAATCTGTCGGCCGCCTGGTGCTCCTCTTCTTTCGACTTACAAGGGATAGATTGAAAGGAATGAAAGCATGTAATAAAGGCTGCCTCCACCACGACAACAACAACAACAGCAGCCGCAGCAGCTCTGCTAGCATGGCCCTTTCTGACATAATCTCTGCTTCAAGAGGCACAGCTTTGGCTATGGAGATGGGCAGTGATGACGCTGTGATGTCATGTGCCCACATGCACACACACACACACAGAAACAGAAACCGCTGCATGGCTATGTGTGCATGCTCCAGTCGAGTGAGCGGTGACTTGCCTCAGAGGGAATTGATGTCACATTGCATGAGGTCATACCTAGCCGCGAACCAGAAGTCTGCGAATTGTCTGTGTTTGTGCCGGGGCACAGATGGTGAAAAGAAACATGCCCCACCCCTCAAAAATTGACCTAGATGTGCAAAAGGAGAGTCTTAATAGATAAATGTTGCTTTTTGTTTTTTCTTATTCGTCTTACTACAGTTCCTCTTGCAGTAAGTGTTGGGTTGGTATTCAATTGCAAATATCTTTTTTTTTTTTTTTTAGATAAAAATGTCTGTTTGTATAAATAACTATAATAAAAAAAGTACAAATACCTAAATTTGTAAGGAAATACCTAAAAACAGGAGTTTTTCTACAGTCTGTCATTGTGCACTAACATGGTGATAGAGGATACTATAGCAAATAAAATATGAATATTGCAAAATATAGCAATCACTGAAACTGTTCTCTGCAACAGAGGTTTTTCAGTGCATCACAGAGAACTGTCTAGTTATCTATGTACTTCTGTTGGTGTATTTTGGAGGGCTGTGGGACAAAGAGAGAGAGTCACACAGATAAAACCAAAAACAGCTGTGTACATGCAGGTGCTCCATGTCAAATAGTACATGTGTGTACATGTGCATGTGGCTGTATGTGAGAGTCTGTCTCCTGCTCAGCAAGTACATTCAGTCCCATGTCCACATGGGACATTGGGTCACTCGCTCGCTCTCTTCCTTGCCTCTCCATTTACGGTTGTGAGACTGCACGTCTCTCAGCTCATTCATTGTACACATTCATGCGTCACCTCGGGGCAAAAGGACACTAACCGCCGCCGACTCCAGACAGGCTGACCATATCAGAAAAAGACACACAAACTGCAGTTGATAAAAATCTGCTGTGCCATACTTTGTGGGTGGTGGAGGGGCGGCATATCACTGAGATATACAGAAGGTCAGGAAATTATCCCGCATCAGTAGCAAATGTGAGAATACCTTGTAAAACAACACTAAGAAATGCCTGCGATGCATTCATCTCCATCTTTCACAGTACACACAATGTGGCCTACTCATGTGCAGTCACGCTTTCAACCAAATCCATGACAAATGTGTCACTCCTGGCATTGTGGGAATGAGGCCGCAGTAAAGTTGCTGGTGCCTGCTGGATTGGCAAGATTTATCATTAACCAACGCTTAGGCAAAATCATATCTCCCACTGTCATGTTTTTGTTTGTTTTGGGTTTTTTTCAGATTAGGCTGTCACACATGAATGAATGCAGAGACCTCCATGGACCAATGGTCAAACTCTCATACCTACAATTCCACACAACAAGGACCAAGCTTTTACTATTATAGACTCAAACAAGGCTGCCCGTAAGTTGCTTCCATTTGAATCAAAGTGCATCCATCAGTTTTTATAGCTCTTATCAGCCTTTTTATTTTTTATCTTGGCCAGCTGAAAAAAACATCCAGATAAAGAGACATGGAAACAGACTTCCACATCTTCACACACATAGGCTGTAAATTGAAATCTTGTCTCAAGCACATAAATGCTTTCGACACAAAAACTGAATGAAAAGCAGATTGTGTTTAGGGGCTCCTTGCTTCTGGGCCCTGTTGTCTCTGAGTCACTGATGCTGCGTCAGGAATGCAGCGGTGGGAGAGGACAGAAATATGAACAGGCACGCTGCCTCTACTCTAAAATGTCCCCTGGCACATAAACACAAGGCTTTTGGCAGAGCACCATGCCTCCCCCCGTGGAAGTAAAGGAGTGTGTGGCTGCGGTTTCCTGTGATGTCTTCAGTCCTCGGCTGAATCCCACTGTGGAAATTACAGCACTTTGCGGGGCTGAATAACATGTCATGAAAGAGCATGTGTTGTGGAAGAGGTGAAACATTTAATTATTAAATGGCTCTCTGCAGCATAAGTCAGTGAAGTGGTCACTGAGAGACTGCAGTTTTATAACAAAAGCAGGAACACTTCAGAGGCCTGAGTGGAGGGAATTTAATAATAAAAAAAAGATAATATTTCGTACAAATGTGTCTAAGGTGCCAAACTACTTTCACAACAATCCCTTTATTATTTGCTTCATTTAAGACAGCACTGGAGGCGGGAGAAGTCTTTTATCCTGGCCCTTATCTTGGCCCTCACTTTAAAAAGGTCAGTTAAAAAAAGTGTACTGTCATTTTAGCAGACGTGTCTTCCAAAAGGTTCAAGGGCAGGAAAGCAAGCAGTGAGTGAGTCCAAGTGCTTCACAAGCAGGAATATTATGGTACGGGTGGAAGTGAGGTGAAAAAAGCGGCCGCCATCATTAAACTTTAAAAGGAGGAGTGTTTTCCCGTTATCTCGGCTATTTCTGGCCTGCATTCCCATTTATAATTCACTCAAACCGAAGAAGAGGAGAGGGGGAGGGCGTACACAAGCAATTAAACTCACCCCGAGGCCTGCTGAAGTTCGCTGAGATGTCTAAAAGGAGCAGGTAAGCTGAGGGGCCGCTTCAGGCTCCCTGCAGCAGCCGCGCCAGGTGAGGGCGCCGTGAACGCCTCACACAGCCGGGCACGAGGGGATGAGCTCGAGCCGGAGCGGCGTGCGGATGCGACGCGACTTCCCATTGGCTGATTTTCCTTCTTTCGCGCATCGGCGTGTAAAACCGGCCGCCATTGGTCAGCCGCGCGGGGGGGCGGAGACGTGCGCGGCGTTTCATTGATATAGCCTACAGCTGGTAGTTGCGGCTCCGCCACACAGAGGGAGAGGAAGGGCTGAGAAAGTGACGAGGGCTTCATGTAGGGGGCTTTTCAGGAGGGCTCGAGAATTGGTTTATTGTTTTTTTTATCATTACTAAGCAGAGTGGCACACCAAAGATTTCAACAACACACAGCCAAAATGCTCTGCCACGTTACTCGTCCGGATTCGGTGGTGATGGAAGTGGAAGTTGACGCGAAGGCAAACGGTGAAGACTGTCTGAATAAGGTAAGGCTGTCGGCGGATCACGTTTTATTATTGTGATATTTATTTTTTTTAAAAAAGAACAAAAATGCAAAACAAAAACACACGTGACGGTCCGGACTTGCAGTGATGCCCCGGCTGTCACGTGAAACTTTACGTTTTTCAATTTGCCTAAACTTCACCTGGATCGCTTACGTGCGACTCAAATGTCATGATGAATAAGACTGTAAGGATTTATGCTATTTCTTCACGACGGATAATACTTCAACACAATCTGATCGCCGATATTCACCATTATATCCACTGTAACTATCGATACATCTGCCTCGGTGTTGCTCACGGGGACGGCTGAAACAAAATGTTCTGCTGCGCCCGATGTGCAGAGAAAAAAAACATTTCTTTGTTATAATGAAACCCCAAAGAAAGCGTCGATCCATTGTTTAAATTACTTTAGTTTGGGTGCAGAAAAGTTTTGGTGCCGTGGTGTAAAACTGTCGCCTCTACCTGCAGGGCTCAGTCGGAGGCAGATGGCTTTGTCGGGGTTACTAGAGTTCATTCCTCAGTCCTCATCCTCATCAGTGTTCTCGGCTCTTCTCAAAACCAAAACTTCACCCTCGTTTTCAGATTCCCCTGAAAGAAAAAAATAAAACCGTGCACACCAAGACTAGAGCAACACGCGAGCTCTTCCTCTTTCACGGGCAGCCTCGACTTAATAACACAATGTGAGGCTGCTTTATATGCACGCCTCGTTCCCAACTTGGGGTATGAATGAGTTTTATCTCCGGGTTCCCTGCAGACGCTCACCAGCAGTTATGCAATAACCTCGTGGCCGCTGAAGGGGGCGTGGGACTGTGGGGTTTGATGAGCCCCCTTTTTTCTTTAATCCCAGGAGAGCCCGGGGAGAAAAGTGAGAAAAGCCTCCTTCTTTAAAAATTTGTTCAACCTTGTGCAAAGTCTTGTGAAACTGTATTGATCCCTGTTGGGGGATTCAGCTGATTCTTACCACCCCTCACCAGGAGCCCAGTGTGGATTGTCTAATTCAAGGGCATTTTAGCCTGCTGTCACAACTCAACATAGATGCTGGCCACCTCTACTCTTGTGCAATCCTTTTCTGTAAAGTTGCAGTCAGAATGATTTGACATCTGCCCTAATACTCTTTCCCTTGCAGTTTATTTTTTTATTTCTTTGTCCAAAATCCACTTTTGTGACCCACTTCTTTCATCTCTCCCCCAGGTTTGCAGAAAGTTGGGCATAATTGAAGTGGACTACTTTGGGCTGCAGTTCACCGGCAGCAAAGGGGAGAACCTGTGGCTGAATCTGAGGAACCGCATCTGCCAGCAGATGGACAACGTGGCGCCCTGTCGACTGAGGCTGCGCGTCAAGTTCTTTGTGGAGCCCCATCTCATCCTGCAGGAACAGACCAGGTATGTTTGCCGCCCCGTCGTGCCTCACGTGCACTGTGCGTAAACCTGCCGCACAAAACTCATCGCATTTTGTTTATGGGCAAATGAACATAGTCATAATTGTGATGAACAACATCTTTTTTTTATGACAAGCTCTTTCCTGCATATCAGCTTGTTACCATCTCTGAAAGACCGAACAGCAGTTAAGTCTTATCTTTTTGTTTTTTCCAATAAATCATATTTTTATTTCATTACGATGTGCAACGAGAAGGACACACTGGTAAAAACAAAGCTGTCGTCGTGGCAAGCTCTCCAGGCATTATCTGATTACTGCCATACAGTGGAATGCCCTGTAGTAACCTCTTCCCCGAGCTCTTCCGGGGTTACTATAGGTCGTTGTGGTGGAGAAGCAGGCAGGAAATGTGATCCAGCAGCTTATGCGTTGCTCTGCGCCCGCCCCCAGGGACCCTCTGTGTGACAGCCAGGACCTCTGTCACTGCTCCCATTCAACCCAGAATAACTTTTGTTGTGTTGTGCTTTTTTTTTCTTTCCCTTTTTTGTTTCAATTGTTTGTGGCCATTTTTGTCCGAACAAAAGCACAGCCCCTCTGTTTGACATTTCTACAGATGCTGTTTTGGTGCAACAGGCTATCATTGGGTGTTTACATCCCACACTGGTCCTCATTATGAGTCACCACTGCAGCTGCTGTTCACACATATTTGCAAAAGTTTTTTTTCTTTTAAAGCAGCAGGATCTATATTTTCTTTACACTCCTTGGACTTCTTTTAATCACATGTGCTTTTTTAATTTTTAGAAGCTCAGCAGCCAGCAAAAGAAACAAATAACGTATTGGACATAACATCTCCACCTACTATCTCCTATCTGTCAGATTAGAACAAGTAAAAAAAAAAAAAAAAACACCAGTCAGAACAAAGTAACAAGTCCTGACAAGTCTAGATCCTGACTCAGTGTTCCCAAGCCCCACTTGCGTTTAAAGTTATAAATAGCCTTTCTAACTTCTAAAGTGCTTTTGCTGCCGTCTGAACCTGTCCAAAAGAGCTCACAGCATCCAGCGTGATACCGCAGACGTTCTAGTCACCTCAGGCAGTGCCGGGAGTGTTTGATACTGCAGGGTCAGAACTGTGGATGTGAAGGGACAGGCAGGCTCGAGGGGGGTAAAATTTGTTTTGATGACTCTTCTTCTTTTTTTTTTTTTTTTTTTTTAAAGCTCCACCACACTGCTCTTGCCCTCTCACTTGCACATCACCGGAGCTGTTCATTAAAGTGACATGTATCTGCTTTGGCCAGGATTTGTGGGGCATTCCAGCGAGCTCTCAGTTGCTCCCCAGTTCACCCACTGCCCCACCTTCCTCTGTTCCTCTCTCCCTCTCTCCCTCCCCTCTCTGTGCTCTGTCCAGTATAAAGATGTCAACTTTGCTCTCTTGCCATCTTTTTCACGCTTCTATCTGCCTCCATCCTCTAAACTCCCACTTTACCCCATATTTGGCAACCCTATTTTTGAAGAGGAAAGTGAAAGGCAGTGGAGGGGAGGGTAGGGGAGAGGAGGAGTGAGTGTGGAGGACACTTGGCTGTCTGCGCTCTGACCTCCACCAGATTAGCAGGGGTTATCAACAGATGGCTGGCGTCGGGTGGGGGTCACGGGGCTGTGAAAAAAGTTGACATAAAGATGTGAGGTGGCAGGCAAGGGTATGCAGGGTTTCTGCTAATAACACCCGCACATGGCACACACTGACATGCCACGTAGTTATGTGTTGAATTTTGGCGCGGCCTCCGTGCCATCCATCTGCTCTACGGTGTGACATAATTTAAGTGGTGGGGGAGCAAACACTGGCATCAGATTTTGAGATGAGGGCGAGATGTTGACAGTACACAGCGGTGGCATTTTGGGGACTGATGCAGCTCTGGGAAACTGTTGTGCTTCGTTGAAAATGAAATTAATAACATTTCTGTGAATTTCCGTCATGTATATTTGGTGTTATTTGTTGTTTTTTGTGATTACAATTTTTTTTTGTAGTCATTATGTCCATATTCTCACTGAACTGGTACTTCTAGAGACCAGGTAGGGCACCATTTCACTCATTTCTTGTGCTGTCACCTTTGACCTACTTAGTTTGCCACAGGCTCTACTTGTTCTGACTGCACGCCTGATCACAGCAAATGCAGAGGATCTTCTTCAGCAGCACATTTTTGTTAGTTGCATGCCTCCAGCAAAAGTTTGAAAGTTTTGAAAAAAAACCAACATCAGGCTGGACTCTCACTCATTGATTACCACTCTGCATGTTTCAGTATGCTGAGCTGGAGCAAATGTTCTCAGCAGTGGAGGGGCAAAGCAAAGGGGAGCAGCTGAGCTGAGGGGTGGGCCTCTTTTTTTCATTTTTTTTTTCCCCCTACACCCTTCTTATAGGCCTTATTACATAATCTGCACTGGACTGAGCGTGCACAGAGCTGCTTATATAAGCCGCTGTGTACTCTGCTGCCACGTAAAGCCTGGCAGGTCATTGGAGTGTTCTTGTGCACATGCAGCTGAATATTTAGGCACTTTGTCTTAATCAATCAATTTCCCCCTTTTTGGAGAGTCTACTTTAGCTTGAAAAGGTTTTTTTTATATATATATATATATATATATATATATATATATATATATATATATATATATATATATATATATATATATATATATATATATATATATATATATATATATATATATATATATATATATATATATATATATATATATATATATATATATATATATATATATAAAAAAACTTTTCAAGCTACAAGTTACATATTACTGTAAAAACTGCTAGTATACTGGCTGCTCATGGTACTGTTGTCTGTGCTAATTTGTCCTTCAGTAATGCCTTACTTGTATAACCTTTTTGGGAGGTTTAAATACAGGCCGTATGTGTTTTGAGTTGTGAGTCTTAGGCTCAGCAGGATTCTGTGGTATCCATGTCCCCTTCTTCTAAAACGCTTTCTTCTTTAATCTCATTGCTTTGAGGTTCTCCATTCACCCATCTCTCCCAGGCTTGTTTAATAAATCTAGTATTTCCCAGCTTGCTTTGCAAATAAGACACTTTTACACATCTCGACTGCAATTTTGGGCAGCTGAAGGTGCAACCATGAACAAAAATTAAAGCGAGGTCATTCAAGCCTTCCAGTGGTTTGAGATAGAGTTAGTTTCTTGGCTTATCTTTGTTTGTTTTTTAGTCATTAAAATGGAAACCAGAATATAGTTGCATATAAAACATCTGATTTGCATTCATCTACAACTCATCTGTAACTGCTCAGCTACAGGAAGTAGCACTCTTTATTAGTTAAGGGATACCAACCCAGGGGCCTCAACAACAGCCTGTGTTATCTGCATCATTAAGCACCACTTGCTTAGGGGTGTTTCTGGTTTAAATATGTGACTGTTTCCCCCTCATTAGCCCTCGTATTTAACATTCTGATCAGACAAACATTGGGTACCCTGAAAGGGCACAGCTACTAGAGCAGGCTTTATCAGAAGTCCCGATAGTTAACCTGTTTACACCCTTTGGTGTTTAGCTTATCTTAAACTCAATCCAAATGAGTTTGAACTGTTTTTAATCAGTCGTTTTAATAATCACATATATTATTATTATCATATTGGCTTTCAAGTTTACTTGTGGGGCTTTTTTTCATGTTTTCAAGAATTTTATTACACTAACAGTAACAGAGCCGGAGGGGAAAGACAGACATTCATATCCCCAGAGTCAAGCATGTCAGATCTTTACTAAACAGTCTGCTCTGTGACACAGCACAGTACTGGAAATAGTGACAAACCAACGTATTTAAATCAAATTAAGGATTCTGGACTGCCAGGAATTACGTAAGACGTCTTGGTTTGTGAACCCAGTGACCCCAATAGAGCAACGACCTGTGGGTCAGGGGCACTGGAGACTAAATCTGTAAAACAAATGCGCTGCCCACCTGTGTGTTGGCCCTGTGACACAGACTATCGATCTCTTCAGGGTCTTTCCTTGCCTTTCCCCCCAGTTCATGGTGGGATAGGTGAGTGTGTACGTGTTTTATAGAACGGATCAACAGAGGAAAGATTTTTATTTTTATAAAAAAAAAAAGACTTTGCATAACCTGGCAATGCATGAAGGGACATTTAACTTCATGTTCTGCATGATTCAGTGTTCCTTTTGCAACAGTAAACTGCACTTCTGTCTCTCATTAGTTCACCCTCAAAAACTGAGACGAGATAATGTAACAAAATCAAACAAAATCCCAGCACTCCCTCTTCAACTGAGCGCTCTGCAAAAACAATTTGAGGTAATTTATTCAGGTCATGCACACACACTTTGCGCTCTCTGTGGCAGGCTACGGAGACAATCAAGCCAAAGATTAGACAAGGTTCCTGTGGGTCTTCAGATGTTCAGAAATACCACCCCAAGTTTTTATCTGTGTGCTCTACGGTCGGTGATTAGTCGCTTTTACTCTCCCCGTGAGTTTCTCTCCCCCGTCGTTTGTCGTGCACTCGAGTAACCTGGCCCTGGCTTGTCTTCTCTTGAAGTCATAACAGCAGCCCTTGTCCAAGAACGGCAGAATTGTTATGTTTGTTTGGCGCCTGAACTTAGAATTGATGCTGGGCTTTAATCGCCATTTTACCATCCAGTACAGAGCACCAGCCTGCGACCCCCAAGCCCTTCAGCACACAAACGGCTTCTTTGTTTTATCGCTGTATAGCTCTCAGTTAAGCGCCGCTCAGAGCCAAGGCGTACGCATTCATCTTTAGTACTTGACATTATGGTTTTGCCGCTTTCTTGTAAATGACGCGATTAACACTTTGCTAAGCGTTTTACTCTCTGGCTTTCCGTTCACACGCACACCTTGGGAGAAGATGCTCGGCGGAGTTTACTACAGTTCGTTGACCGTTAGTAACCTTGCAGCACACAGCTCCTGGCAGCGTGTTATTTGACTAGCTTACAAACCACATTGTTGAGAGCCCAACCGATGAGGTCTGAAACTCTACTGGTGATTGGCTGGATGAGACGCAGTGCCTAGGCAGAGGTGTTGGGTTTCAGTTTGTGGGGACGTTTTGTTCCTCTGTAGCGAGCAGGCTGACATTCTCTCAACTGGGTGGAACAGACACTTGGTTGGGGCAGAAAACATTAAAATGAGACAATGGGTTTTATAGAGGGGTGGAAGAGACTGGAGAGACTTTTAGTTGACTTGGTAATGAGTCTCTGGCTTTTTTTTTTTGTCTCTGGCACCAGATTTTTTTTTTAAAAAAAGGTCCTGTCTGGATGTGATATGTCTTTTAATGTACTCCTTTTTAATAGCCAAATACACATTTAAGCGAAATACACATTTCTGCCTTTTCCTGTTGTATTATAAAAAAGTTCTACATGGTTCAGCGTTGAATTACTTAAAAAAAAAAAAAAAAAAAAAAAAAAACTAAACACAGCATTTTGGGATATTTTTGTTTTTGTATTTTCAATGGTTCAATGACTGGGCAGAGTAAAAATGAGAATTACCTCACCCCATTCCCCTGAATACGCCCCTGTAGCCAGTGACCTATTTTCAGATATTCTTTTTACAGGGTCCAGGCCTGCTTTAATTGAATTATTCCAGCCAGGAAATCAAGGATTCAAAAATTCTTGCAGCACCCCACATGACGTCTCCCTCCCTCACAACCACTGTTTTGGAAAGCACTTAATTCTCCTGTGCTGTTTGCATTCGCAGGAGCATTATGGCCGCAAATGAGTATGCCTCTTAAGACAATGATGATGGGTTATCTCTATGAAGGACAAAACAATGATACAGTGTAATGGGGTAAAAGTAGGCCAGGAGACTTTGGTGTCTGCACGGACTTCCTGGCATTCAGTCTGTGTCGTTTGTATGTGTGTGTATCAGAGGTGGCCACCCTAAAACACTGTTGCCTTCATTGCTTGTTCTTCAAAGTACACTCCACACATGACTCACGTGCCAGCGTGTCTGAATAGCAATGAGTGTTGGTCCTCGACGTGGTGAATCAAACAGGCAGAAGCATACAGAGGAGAGCTGCTGATAAACTGCTTCTCGAGTGTGAGTCTGATGTAGTGTGGTGTCCCAGCGAGAGGCAGATTTCAGTCAGCGATTCTGTCACTGTCGCTCTCACGAGAGTCACAGCGACTTCAGCCCGTTATCTGTATGGATGCCATTTGGCTGAGCACTGGAGGTGGGGGGTCATTTATCCATTCTGTTGCCTCTTGTCACCTTGGTTACTGGCTTGTGTAAACCTGCTGGGTTCGTCAGTGAATCTCTTTTGAGTTCCGTCTCAATCAGCCTGAAACGTCACGTTGGGCGACGATGGATTTAAGGCCCGATGTCTCTCCCACGCTCTGGGCTCAGGATGGACCTTGGCAGGTGCTGAGGCAGCACTTCACCACCTGAGCAGACTGATCCCGGGACAGCTGTCTCATGAGCTATCTGCTTAACGTGAAGGTCAAGGATGGAGGAGACAGAAGTGTTGTTCTTTCTCTAAATAATCATACGACTGGGAAAATGGGACCAAAGCAGTTGATAGAACAGCCACAGACCGCATTTAGGGTAAACACTTCTTGTTATCATAAAAGGAGTTATGTAGAGAGTTCTCATTGCTGTGTAAAGCTGCTGTTGAGAGCAGAGACAGTAGCGGTGTAGCTTCACAGGGGCCTCGGTGGGAGAAATTACCTTCTGCGTGTGAAACAGCTGCACGTTGTCGATTTCAGTCGTGTTTTTGTGGTGTTTGGCAGAGCGCATATCTGATGCCTCGGGGAAAGCAAGCGGGCAGGCAGGCGCAGCAATCTGTGAACTTTAGTTACCTCCTACCGCACGGCCTGTTAACCTGTGTGGCTCACAATAGCCGTTTTCCTCAAAATTGTTTTGGCCCGAGCTCAGCAAAGGACGCTCACCTGTTTACACATGTGGGCAGTCACAGCCGCGGGAACGCAGGAGTCGGATGTCTTGCTCAGCAGCCCGGCAGCCAAAAGTTGCGCACGACAGTCCACATCGTCACGGGTTGGTGGTGAAGTGAGACGGCGCAGAGGCCAAACTCAGAATCAAACTTACAAGCTGGGGCGAGTGTCAAGGTAGCTTGTAACACATTTAATAATGCCCTGCTCACCGGCACGGCGTTACACACATTAACCCTCTTGCCAATCCCCGCTTGAACTACAGTAACCTCTGCGGCGTGCCCTATAATAACCTTTTGTCGGCAACCTGTAGTAAACTCTCAGACAAGTCAGCCCTATTGTTTGCGTCAGGCAGGTACCCTAACTAGCAGCGCTCCATCACATGACGCCTGCTGGGCCTGACACAATAGAGAGCAGTGTTTGTGTGTGTGTGTGTGTGTGTGTGTGTGTGTGTGTGTGTTGGAGGGAATGGGGATGTTTAACACCATATCAAAGCACTGTTTGTTATGCCTGAGGCTAGTCTGCTACGGGGCTTCCTTGTTATGGTCTGGCTTTATCAGGGGTGGTGTAAACCGACTTTGTTTGTGTGCCGCGCAGCTGCTTTCGCTAGTGTTACTGTTGTTACTCCCTGGAACGTGCGCTGGGCGAGGTGTGTGTCCGCGTTATTGTGCGCCGAAGCGGGTACAATACACAAGAGCGCGCATTCTGCCACCAGCAGTGCGCCGCTCCCCCAAGAGTCTGGTTCTCGGTCCCAGAAGATGACAGAGGAAGTGTCACCTCCAGCTCGTTCCCGTGCCCTCTGTAGTTCCCATAGGATGTCTCGGCAGGACGCGTTTTCCAAATAAACAAAACAAAATGGGATTGTACGAACCTAAAAGAGGGTTGATGAGCTCTACCTTCCCCCCTCCACTCCAAAGTGTCCTTCTAAACCCTCTCAGATATCCTCAAGACAGAGTATGACCTGATTAGCACAAATGAAAAATGTCTCTCTTTGCATCATGCTTCAAAGAGAACTGTAGCCCAAGGGAGTTTTTCCCTTTTTGCAAAAATAACAAGCAGTTTCAGGTCCAGTACACTTTTAGTCTACCACATCAGGATGTGGTAGGCCAAAATATTCACAGCCAGCCCTTTTTTTTCCCCCCTTTTTTTTTTACACATTAAATTGTTGCTCTTCTTGAACTCTTGTCAGCACAGGTCACCAAAATCATACTTTCATTTATGGTATTGTGAAGTATGGTCTATAGATGAGTCTCTAAAGTAGTGCATGAAAAATGGCAAGTCGAGACTTTGGAATGAAAGAACACAAGTCACGAGGCACAATAACAGGATCCCAGGGAGTCAACAAAGTCGACCAGTGGAAAGCTGTTCGACTTGTTTGCAGTTACAGAAGCAGGTGACTGGAAAACAGGCCTGCAACAATCTCCTTAAGGTTACTGTGCCAGAGGTCATGTCAAGGAAGGATCTGTGTAGGTTACTTCAGTTTAATGCCCCTCGTGATGCAAGGGTTGAGTCAGCCAGGGTGTTCACTCCTTTTGACGTCTTGTCTCCCGCTGCGAGGAGGAAAGAATTCCTCACATCTTCTCATCCAAACAATGGAATGAAAAAGGACGTGCCATGGCTTATTTCTTGAGAATTTAGCTGTTTTCCTTGGCTACACCAGGACTGGGTGTTTTCATTTAATCAGCTCAGCCCAAACAATATCAATTGTTGTTTTTGACCACCATTTAATCTTTGAACTGTTTTCCCAAGTGTCATAAAGCCCACATAATTTCAAACAAGCTTCCTCTGTCAGGCAAAAACCAGATTAGTGGCAGCTCGGTTTGTCTTTAAATGGGCATACTGCATGAGCGGGGTATTATCGAACCACATTTTTGACAATGAGCCACAAAGCCAGAGATTCAGACAAGATGTCGGCCATTGTAGCATTGCAGTGCATTTTAGACCCCCTTTAATGTATTCAACATTCAGACCTATCCCTATGTTGTCCACAAGAGTCACCAGTTTAAAGGTCCAAATACTTCCTCTACTGGAGAAAACCACTTTCAATCATGCCACTTCTTTTCCCCTCAACTTCCACTTTTCAAGCCTCTAGTGAATTCCCACTTAAAGGAAGTTCTAACAGTGTGTTTTTAAGGAAGATATTGAAAAAGAGTAAGTGAGCTCTTGTGACAAAACGTCACAGTTGCGTTTTCCTTTTGCTGCTCGCAGATACAAACACTTGCTGTCTGTGGTGAAATTCTAGCCTTGTAATGACCACCTGTTCTGGCGTGTGTGTGTGTGTATAATCAGTGATTATATGTGAAAGTCAGCAGAAACAGTGAAAGCGGGCACTGTTTGTGAAGTGGTTCTCAGTGATAGAAATGGTCATTTATCCACTTTCTGGACAAATATCAAGTGAAGAGTCTTTGTTTATTCAGTTAACCCATGTCGATTTGAGAGATTTCCCATTTGACCACTGTTCTGTTTTCTTCCTGTTCACCAGGCACATTTTCTTCATGCACGTGAAGGAGGACCTCCATAATGGTCACCTACGTATGGGCTCAGAACAAGCGGAAGAGCTGAGCGCGCTCCTGGCACAGGCAGAGTTCGGTGACTACAACCAAAACACAGCCCAGTACTGGTACTCTGAGCTGTGTGGAGAGGAGCCCAGCACTGCCATCATTGAAAGGTACAACACAATTTAAGCAGCACAGGGTACACGTAAAGAGGAGCAGGAAGGTGGGGTTTGGGGTAGTTTTACACACAACAACAAGAATTTCCTCTCTCCTAAAGCTTTGCCTGCTTACTGTGTCTGAGGGAGGCAGGAGTTCACCCTGTAAAGATATGCTGAAAAGTAAATAATGGCTCATGCCAGTCAGCCAGGGACAGTATAAGGAAATGAAAGGAATTTTTAATAAATCAAAATGCTATCTTAAGCAAAGAATACCAAAAATGCTGCTCTGAGATGGAGTGATTGTGTCTTTTATAGTCTGCAGTCGTTCTTTTCAGAGTACATTTCTCTATCTGAGGTGAAAGGCTTCAGATAAGAATAAGAATACATCACACACAGCCACTTAGTGTGTGTGTGTGTGTGTAGGCTGTTCAAGCCAACACACTTAGGCTCATCAGCCAAACAGAGCATCTGACAGGAGATTGTGTAGCAACTGGCAGAACCTCCTACTGTACATCTTGAATGGTTTCTCTTTAAACAAGAGGAGGGTGACAAAGTTTCACTCGACGTTTTTGGATTCTGAAAATACAGATCCCCTTGCAGTGTGCAGAAAACCCACCCAGCTCACCAAAATGATGCCTGTCTCATCTGCAGCTGTCGGGAATGTTTTTAAGATTTAATGCAGTGTCTCTGTAACAGTCGCAGCCGCATTAACATGTCAACAAATACAGACTAGTATGACAACATCACCCTGATTTGCACTGATTTGTAAAAGTACAAGTGTACTCTGGCCATGAGGCATTTTCTACCACAGTCTCTAGATATCAGCAGGCTTCACTGGCTAAAAGAAGCATTCAGCTTTGCTGTCCAAGCACTGATCCCATAAGTGCAGTTGTCAGAAAGCGGGAACATGCTCTAGTGTTCCATTTATCCTGCTTGTATAATTCACCTGTCACAGAGGCTGTTCCTTGATATAAGATTATCTGTATGTTTGTGTCAGAAAATTCCACTTACAATCTGTGCTTTGGAGTTAAATAGTTCTCACCCCAACTTTATCCCTTCTGCAGTATCATATCCCGACACAAGGCTCTGGAAGGCTCCAGTCAGGGCTCAGTGGAGTATCAGGCCCTGCAGCTGGTCTCCTCGCTGGAGCATTATGGTGTGGAGTGGCACTGGGTTCGTGACGCAAATGGACAACGGTTGGCTATAGGAGTCGGGCCAGAGGGTATTGCCGTTTGCAAGGAGGACTTCACTTTAGTCAACAGGTATGCTCCACCTGGACATCTGTATAGCTCTGTGTATTCATCTATGCATGGTCCATAACATGTCTGCTTTAACAATATTTAATATATAACTGTTTCCTCTCCCTTTGTCTCCTCTCAGAGTGAGCTATCCAGTCATCCAGATTGCCACCCAGTCGGGGAAAAGTGTGTACCTGACAGTTACGAAGGACACCAATGACAGCGTGGTGCTTCTGTTCAAGCTGATCAGTAACCGCGCAGCCAGCGGCCTGTACCGGGCCATCACAGAGACCCACGCCTTCTATAGGTGAGAGCTAAAGACACGCGGTATTCGGTGACTCACACATACACTCTGTGGCTTCAGAGGA
The DNA here is from genome assembly GCA_023238725.1 of Scortum barcoo. Lineage (NCBI taxonomy): Eukaryota > Metazoa > Chordata > Actinopteri > Centrarchiformes > Terapontidae > Scortum > Scortum barcoo. Next base: position 12,680,495 of record CM041548.1, on the reverse strand, counting down.
CTCTAAGAAGGACCCAGGCTTCTTACTAACTTGTTCCACAAAGTCAGTACTGCCTTAAGTTATTAGAAGCTGGAGCAGTCGACTATAAACTGTGGCTCACCTCCATGTGAAGAGTCAGGATAATAATTAAAATTAATGAGCAGCTCTGCTGCTCAGTTGGGTTCTGTGTTTCTATATGGATGTCTGTCAGCAGTCTTTGCCACAGCTCTTAGTCATTCACAGATCCGTCCTGCTTCAGAACAATCTTCCTAATCACTGTAGCACCTTTTGACGCTGCAGAGCACTTTATTGTTCACCGAAGAGTGGTAGATTATGAGAAACGAAGGGGAAATCCTGACCTAAATTGTGCGCCGTAAAGACTTGTTCTTCTCTATTTGGTATGCAGCGCTTACTGAGTGTTCATTCTCCCACATTTGCACACTAACAAAGTGTGCCTCTGTTTCCTTTTAACCCTTTTTATGATATAAATGCACACCAAGTAGGACACACAGCCACATAAAACACGTCCTTGACCCGAATGAGAAATTCAGATTGCACAGGACAGTGTTCAGTGGCAAAGATGACAGTTCTCCTTCCCATAGACTGTCTGTGCTGTGTGTGTGTGTGCTGTGTGTGTCTGAAATTTGCAGGCTGCAGGGACAATTCAAATGGCTGAGCTATGAAATTGTTCTCAGTCAGTCACAATAGTACAAAGGTACAAAAGGCAGTCCTGTCCTTTTTGTTTTCGGGGATGGGCTTTAGCTCAGAGTCTGCAGATTTTATTTTTTGCAGGCATGTCTTCATCCCGCTTGCTCAGAAACGAGTGTACAGTGTTTATCTCTCAGTGGTGAATGTGGCACCAGGACAGGGTGAACAATAGGTGTTGCCTAAATAAACAGTGGGGGTGGGGGGGGTTAGAAGATGTGAGTCTTCATACAAATGTCTTTGGAATTGGTAGTCCGTCGCCTGAGATGCTCTTGCTTTTGCTGACATTAGTAATCATGTCTTATCTTCCTTTTCATTTCTAGGTGTGACACAGTTACTAATGCTGTGATGATGCAGTACAGCAGAGACTTTAAGGGCCACCTAGCTTCACTTTTCCTCAATGAAAACATTAACCTGGGCAAGAAGTACGTTTTTGACATCCGACGCACCTCCAAGGAAGTGTAATGTACGACCACGCCCGCCGCGCTCTCTACAACTCCGGTGTTGTGGACCTGATGACCCGCTCCAGCAGCGGCGAGCGCTCCTCTCCTTCGCGCTCCCCGAGTAGAGACGATCAGCAGGACGAGGGGCTGGACTGCGGCAGCTGTCAGCAGAGCAGAGCCCTGCAGGAGCGGCTGCAAAAGCTTAGAGAGGCTCTGCTGTGCATGCTGTGCTGCGAGGAGGAGATCGACGCCGCGTTCTGCCCCTGCGGCCATATGGTGTGCTGCCAGACCTGTGCCAATCAGCTTCAGGTGAGACTCTTAACCACCAACTCAACATCTCTAGGCTTTTCTGTGGCGGGGCTTTTGTTAATGTGGTTAGCATTTTCTTAAGTCGGCATGCACTGAGAAATGATACTACGGCTGGCATTTCCTATATCAAAAATGCTGATGATGACTTTTAGAAGTAGTACTTCATGAAAGTGAATTAGACAACAAGGCAACTTTTGCTTTATACTCTGTTTTGGTCCTTGACTCAAGGCACTTCAGTCCACTTTGAGTTTCCGGATATACTGGAAGCTGTTTAATTATACTTTAGTTCCAGCTTCTGATCCTTTTTATGGTCCTTTAAACAACATCCAAAGCTTTGCTTACACTCTGCTGACCTGATTGTGGCCCCCCACTTAAAAAGCTAAATGTTGCCCATCTTTGTGGAAGCAGATGGTGTGTTTGTGCGTGTGTGTGTGTGCGCGCGCAAGAGTTTGTCTTATGAAGGGATTATAGCAGCCAGGCAAATCTTACTTCCATTAACTCGACTAAGAAACGTGACCCAGCTAATAGACCTGAGAATGACTCAGTAAAAACTTCAGATGAGAGAAGGGAAGAAAGAAAGCGTCTGTCTACTGGCATTGTAAGCATTATAAGACTGAGGCCTTTATTAACTTGTTGCAGTGTGGTTGGGTCTGACTTTGAGTTCATAACAAGAAAAAAAGATCCACCCACAATTTCCTGTGTAAGCACACCAAAATGTATTGCCAAAGCGTTGAACTTAAATGCATTGTGAGCCACTTCAGAATTGGCTCAAAGCAGAAGTGACCCCTGTCAGCCTTGTGTCAGGTCCAACCACAAGTGTGTAATTTCCCCTCTTTTGCCTTTAGAAAATGAACAAAATGCACGGTGGTCAGTACTTTTCTTTCCTTTCCCTCAGTTGTGTCCAGTGTGTCGGTCGGAGGTGGAGCATGTGCAGCACATCTACCTGCCCACCTGCACCAGCCTGCTGAACCTGACGCTGACTGACAACCACCAGCACCGCAGCAGCATCCCGGCGCCCATCCACAGGGAAATGGCCTCTCCCCACAGCTGCTCTGCCACGGAGTACGAGCACAAGATCTACCACACATAAAGACGACTCCGCTAAAAAACCCACCAAACTCCATTTTGAACATTTTAAAGCGGCCAGATCGAGGCTTCATAAAGAAGGAACATTTCTGTGTTTGCCGCCAGGACTCCACGAACTACCAAACTTATGGGGAAAAAAAAAAAAAAACTCCTGAGCATAATCAAAGATCGACGCACTCAAACCACTCCCTCAACTAGTGTGTGTTTGTTTGTGTGTGTGTGTGTGTGTGTGTGTGTTTTACTGTTTCCCCTTTGTCCTTTTGAACCGACAGTTTGTCAGCTCTGAGTGTTATTGGTTTGCATGTCATTCTGTCCAAATAGTGTATGTTTTGAACATCATTATTCCCTGCCACAACAAGATTTTAGATTAGGCTCCTATTTGTCCTTAATTTATTGCATCAGTTGACCTGATACAGAATAGAAACAATTTTTTGTTTGTTTCTGAATTATGCTTTGAATTTGTCTGTTCATTGTTTTGTTTTTGTTTTTTTTTTGTTTTTTTCTCCGTATCAGGCTCCTAGCCCCAGAACCCGAACCATTTCCTGAGTGTGCGTTTTTTTTTTTTTTTTTTTTTTTTTTTTAAATAGCTAAACACTGTAAATAATGGTTGCGTCTTTTTTTTTCCTATTTTAAATGCTTCCTGACATTTTAAACCTTATCTGTTTTTGATTTGAGAACTGAGTTTTATGGTGTAATAGAGTGAATGCATTTTTTCATATTTTTATTTCTTTCTTGTTTTTCATGTTCTGTGTTTTCAAAGCCAATTAGGGGGTATTCAGAGGCTAAGCGGCACCGCTCTGGGTACAGCTCTGCATACGACTCACACACACACCAGGTTAAATGGCCACCATGGTCCCATTCTTGTGGTCTGTGGGTTAAATGAAGGATCTTGAAGGATCTTGAAGGTTCTTTTAGCCCACCAGAACTGTGCCTGTGGACATGAAATGCAGTATCTTGCTGCCACAACCTCTTTCACCTCAAAACAGGTCTTGTTGATTAACTGCCACTTGTCCAAAACAACAAGCCCAGTTTTATAGACTCCTGTACCTTTTTTTTTTTTTTTTTTTTTTTTTTTAACATTTTTTATCTCCATGCCAACAGAAAGTTAGAAATAAAGAGCAGAAAAATGCTTTTCTACTAGACATGAAACCACAAGGTTATCTAGAACAAAAATGGGACTTTGTCCAGCAGCAGCTGCTTCCTCTGAAAACCTCAGCTATAATTTTCTTTTCTGGGGTGTATTAGTGACTTCCTTTTTGATATTTAAAGGGTACTAGGAGATCTGTCTGTGCAATACTTGCTTGCTTTTTGAAGAGCTTTTCAATTTCAAGTTTTATTTAATTTCAAAGACTATATTTAAAAAAAGAAACTACATTGTCACTTTACCAAGGAAGTTTTCCACACGTCTGTAGGGGTTTGGCCTTAATGTAGCAGCAACACCGTGTTTATGATAAACTTTCCACAGACCTTTTTTCTGGTAAGAAAAGGAAAACTTTATTTCTTTAAGTCACTGCAGGGGAAGGACTTTTATTTTTCACATTGTGCAAGTAGTGATTTTGTTTCTGTTTTCTGAAGCAAAAGCCACTATTCTCTGTAAAACAATTCTTAGAATTAAATCATTTTTTATATATTCTGTTTTTAACAAAAGAGAAAGTATTAAAGTTGTTTATAAAAAACAAACATTTAATGAGTATGTTACTGTTTTGAATGTTATCTGTAAGCACATGACACATTTTTACCAGAACAAGACCCCATTAATACCAGAAATGTAACTAACTTATTATTTTACATAGACTTTATTATATGTTGGATTAAATGTCTGTTGTTTAGGTGTACTGATGATTTCAGCGAGATCTTGGTAATAGGACCCACCGTGCCAAATTTCAGAAAATGGTGATCAACAGATGATTTGAAGGAAAAGTGGGGAAAAGCCAAAATGAGCATTACATTCCCTCGAAATACACTCTTATCACTTGTGGGATCTGTTCTTGGTTTTACTCAACAAAGTTCTCAAGATAAATTGATAAACACGCTGATTTGCAACACTCAAGGCCCCAGAGCTTTCAGATGAAATACTGTGAAGTTAAAGGGCACAGAGGAGTCTTCTTGTGACCTGCTGTGTGGAGTGAATACCTGCCAAGACTTTAGTCCTCACTTCCCCAGCACCCCAGGTGTACCTCACACTGAAAGGTCAGCGTGTCATTTGTCATTGTCAGAGGAGGAAAGGGATTTGAGAGTTGCACAGTCGGTGGTACAGAGAGGCTCTCTGTGTTGATGAGAAATGACAAGCTCCACTGGACTGTGATTAGAAAGTCTGCAAATAAGAGTTAAGTACATCAGCTATTGATTAGTCCAACTTCATCCCTCCCTTCCCGAGAATGCTTCTCTTTCTCTCCCCTTTCTCTTATCTCTTCTTTATTTGCTCTCCGGCACTTCTGCTGTTAAACAAACTCCCAAGGACACTGATGACAGCAGGGAGAGAGAGACGTATGAGAGCGCTGTGATTTCCAGTCAGTCAGCCATGCAGAGCCCTGGTGTAATTGCAGGTTGGAGAACAACAACACAATAAGTTGCATCAGACACAATATGACCTGAGTGTAAAGTTAAAGTTTAACCTGAAGATGCAGTCAAGTGAAAAGAAAAACATCTGCAAACGAGACAAACTGTAGCCTCAGAGTGGTGACACATGCCGGTCTGCTGAGGTCAACAGGAACTGGTTTCGGCTCATATAATCTGAATTCCTAATACAGATCCACATGCGAGCACGTGCACCCACAAAACAGGGGACAAACTGGTCGTGCCATGGTTTCTGCCCTGAACCGGTGACATGAGGTTAAAGCGCAAATGCAAAAAACGCCAGTCATGTCAGGAAAAAGGTGGATAAGCTCACGGCATTATGATATGTTGTTAAAGAGGGGGAAACATGGAAAGTCTGCCGGGATGTTAAGCTCTTTGAAACGTGAAAATGGCAGAACATTTTCTTTTGTCACTCTAATCCGAAACTGCATTAATCTCTTGTTGAGAAATTTCCAACAAAATACGGATTTTGCAGTGGGAGGTGACATGTAGGAGCCAATGTCAGAGAAAAATAGAAAGAGAAAACTAAAAAGGCTTAGTGGTTTCATTGGAGACAGTGGATTTTGGATTTGCCTAATCTGTTGCATATTTATGTTCCACTGGCATCGTGTTTCAATAAAATGCCCCTGGCATGTGGGACGTTTACAGCCCTTTTAATGATTTGTTGAAACAATTAAAGGATAACTTCAACAGTTTACAAAAAAAAAAACACACACACATTCACACACACAATATACAAATCTCCTTTTTAAAACCAGAAAGTTCACGGTAGATTCGAGCAGTTATTTTTTCATGTTCTGCCAAAAAAATGCCCATAAGCCATAAGCTGTATCAGGTCTCATTGGCTTTACTTTGCACATGTCCCTTTTCTAGTGTGGATGTAGCCGAGAGCAACAGTCAATAAAACCTGATAGGGGCGACCCATTTTTATCAGTAGACTATATACACATACACATATACATATACTGTGTAGTTTGTCCCAGCAGGATGAAAGGCTGCAGGATTTAGAGTTTTTCAAAACTTAAAATGCTGGTTAGGCAAACTGAACAATATAAATGATGGGAAACAGCGCTACAGGTTGAGAGCCACAGGAAGGTGTTTGAGGTGGGATGTTGAACCAGAGGGTAGTGATGACGCAGATACTTTAAGCCATTTCCTTTAAACAAATCCCATGTAGTAAATGTTTTAATTTATGTAATCCCACCTACTCCTAAAGTCAAAACACAACTGTTTACACTGTTGGCTCCTGGTTTATTGGCGTGTACAGTAGATTTCCGTTTCATCCACTGTTAAACACAGGCGGAGAGGTTTTCCACCGGCCTGCGCTGATGCCACCAGAGCTGCATGCTGAGAGCAACTGTTCACATCTCTCACATGCACTATATTTATAAGGGACTTGCCCACTCGGCCAGTGTTTCCTCTACATGACAGAGCCCAAAAACAAAGGATGTGAGTTCGATGTGGGACTCAAAATTTCACTTTCATTTTTCCTAATTGCTTCAGCCATCTCTGACCGGATGATAGCTAAAGTTAGGAACTTGTTTATAACTCAAGAAACATACTTTAGAATTGGCTTATGCATCTAGTAATGTCTGCTCATTTCCTCTGCATGTCACACGGTGAAGACTTTCTTGTTAACCCACGGTGACTTTTGACCTACTTTTCTGGTGTCTGAGCTTGTTGTTTTGATTTGTACACTTACGCCTGTTTAAGTTTAGTCCATGCGGAAGCCAGGGCCTACCGAGAATGAGGAAGAGCTGCGCAGTCAGCTCGATGTTGTGTCCCGGATTCAAATGCTAGTTCATTAAGCCTCACATCACAAAGCAGTGCACATCATCCCCCCCGTGGAAAAGGTTCTTCCTCCTCCTCGTTACCTGAACCACTCCAATAGAAAACAAATAGAATTTTTAAGTCCTTATCATTTCAAGTAGTGCCAGGAAAAGAACATCAAAGATTCTCACCAGCCTCGCCCACCCACTGCCATGTGGTTTTCACATCTGCTCGGCCCAATGACACCCTGCCAAGGGAAATGCAGCAACTCTGAAAGTGCTAGAGATAAATTTCCTCCAGGCAAACAGAGCCCACCTCTGGGTGGCATCGTCAGCTGGTAACTGGATACAAGTTGAAACAGTCTAGTTTGTGTGTGTGTGTGTGTGTGTGTGTGTGTGTGCATACCTCTGTGCTTCCGCAGAAGTTGCAGATGGGTGTAAACATATGCCAGTGCCAGGATACACAATGTTCTCCATGCAGAGAATATAAGTGTTGCCATTAGCACGTCCACTTCAGCATGTTATAGTGAAGTCTGGATCTGATGGAGACTGTAAAGGCCTTCATTCTCTGTACTCATTCTCTCTATACCTAGAAATTTATTCAAAAATTTTAAATGTAAAACATTTAAACATTAAACATTTAAATTACAAAAACAGGATAACATAAAGGGCAACTTGTTCCTATATCAAACTAAATCATCTAATCTGAAGTCTGTAGAAAAATTTAAGAGTGGCACTGAAAAGTAGTAGTAGTAGTTTTTAGTATTTTCCATTTTCTAGTGAACACTTGAGCCAATATAAGCTTGCAGATAAACATCTGCTATGCCTGATACAATTATTTTGTGATTCTGCTCAGTGCCTATGAACCTGCATAATGGATAGTTAGTGAACGTTATGATCAAATAAAAACTGTAAAAGTAAATGCATGTGAACAAGACTAAGACACACTAACCTGGAAACGTACTAACAATGGCAACATACAGATTTTTGGCTGGTATATTGTTTACCATGTTCATCATCTTATGTGCCAACATCTGAGACTTAACTGAGCGCAAAGTACAAGTGGAATTAAATTTGTTTTGCAACACTTTGGACGCCAATCAAAGTGTTGGTTGCTAATTAATCCAAATTGGATTAATAACCTGATGGTGGCACTGGAGAAAAAATAAAAAGCTATCTTGGGGGAGATGTAAAGACATGGACCAGAATTCATCCAACGTTGAAACATTTCACTCAAAACCACACGTGAACATGATGGTGCAGCAGAAATGTCATGGGGTCAACAGTCATTAGGATTCATCATCTGGGGAGCATGAATGTTAAAAGAAATCATGACAATCCATAAAAAAAGTTGTTGTTGTTGGGATGTTGTTGGGTCAGTCTGGACTAAAGTGGTGAGTATATGTTATATGATAACAAAATAACACACATTATGGAATCCCCAGTCGTATTTTGTCGTATTTTAATTTAAACAGTCAGAGTGACTCCATGCCATACAAGCAGTAAAACCTGCATGTATACACAGATACGTAGCAACCCCTTGCTCTTAAACCTACTTCCCCCCCAAGCCCGTTACTCAGACTAACACCTGAGACTCCAGCTGTGGCTACGACAAGCTGACACAGGAGACACAGAGTACAGTAAGTTGAAGCCAGACTGTTCTTGTCTTATCAGTTTTACTGCCTTAAAAGGCTTTAAAAGGCTGACCTTATTCAGGACCTTCTTATCAATGCAGTTCAGTGTGACGTGCACAGAGGGTTAAAGAGCAGTGAGTTTATAGCAACTGCAAACCTCACAGCTGTGGATTAGTCTAATCTAATCAGTTATATAATAATGAGGCATAAGATTAGATATTGGTGGATCCATGCCAATCATTATCAATGTATTACTTAAAAAACATGTAGCTCAAGCTTTGTTCAGTTTGTTTTAATGTTATGGAGCATTTTTTAATTTTTGCATAGAAGAGTGCTCTGTAAATAAAATGTAGAATTACAAGACCATACTTTAATTAAAATCAGTCAATTTACCTCCATCCAAGACATTGTTTCAGTCACTTTTACAAATTCAATTAAATCAAATTTCACTTCACTTGATTCCTTCATTCATATGGAAATGCAGAGCTGACACTGAAATGAATCCCTTTCACTTGAAGTCATTGTTTCAGGCTTGCAGTGCGGGAAATGAGAGCATGTTAGTGGAAAAGAAGTGAATATTTACAGTTTTCATGGCTTCTGGAATAACTGCTTCCTGCATGGGCCAAATGCAAACTGATCCTTGTTATAAACTACACAACAGCGCTGTAAAAACAGCAACAAACAGACACATGAATATCATAAAGGCACCTCCTGTTGCCAGGAAACACTTCAACAAGAGTTTTGACCCTGACGCTCATTCTGCTCTTTATTTAGCAGCCATTTTCTTCGGCTATGCTGACATCTACTGGCCTCACTTCATACTAACAGTAAACAATAAATGCCCATGTGTAGTACTGCTGAGCTTTTCTTTAACCTGCTGCTATGACAAACTGAGGAAACATGGACCTACTTATATTTATATTAGTTTGGAGTTGTTCACAGCTACACAGTAATTGCTCTCCATCTATAGTGTATTAACGTCTATATAATGGCTTTTCAGGACTGTCTTGTGAGTTGTATTTTGTATTTATTACAGACAGTAGTTTATGTATGTAATTTCTTGCATACTGCATTGGCCAATTTAGAAGTTCCCAGTAGAATACAGTAAATAATACTCAGTGCTTTGGATAAATACGTGCGTCTGATGTGATTGTTCCACAAATCAAAGTTTAACTGAGAGTATCTTTCCCCCCTCAACTCTTTCATTTCAGAGTTGCTGATGCACTCAACGAAAGTATCTAAAGACCAAGGTCTTTCAGCGTTTCTCTTCTGTTTGATGTGCACAGCTGACACAATGCTAAGGCAGAACAAATGGATCCATTCACAATTTAAGAGCAACACATTTGATCAAGGGAAGATGATGATAAAAACACATGTACATAGAAATGCTCCCCATTGCACACAATCCACCATGAGTAATAAATTACTTTTCCATTTTAGTGCACCAGTCAGAGCCCAACTTCCTCTGCTACGTTAGTCTGTTATATCTCCTTGTCTCTCCCTCTTTTCTCTGATGTCTCCCCCCCCCCACCTCCCCCTCACATGCTGTCTGCCAGGAGCTTTGGGAGCAATGCAATGCCCAACTGGACAGCAGGTGTGCTCTTTAGCACTGCAGCACACAACCCACTGCAGTGCTACCATGTCTGTGTGTGTGTGTGTGTGTGTGTGTGCAAGAGAGAGATGTGTGTGTGTGTGAGTGTGTGTGTCAGGCCAGGCGTGTCTGCCTGCTTGGCCACTGCTGCTGCCACTCTGCTGAAGGAAAAGGGGGAGAGAGAGGACGCAGGAGGAGTGGAGGGAGAAAGAGGAAGGGGGATAGAGAGACAGAGGGAGAGAGAAGGAGTCCAGGCCCAAATAAAGCCATGGGGGCCGGGGCTGGGCTGGGTCCCCTTTTACTATAAATACGCTGGCTGCCTGGAGGTTCGGGTTTGGTGGTTGGGGCTTGGGACCAGCGACCACCACTGCTGCAGCAGCCTTCCTCAGGGGACTCTCCTCCGCATACTCATCATCCTCATCCTGGTCATCAGTGTTCTGGGCATCCAAGATGCCTCGCATAGACGTGGACCTCAAGCTGGACTTTAAGGATGTCCTCTTCAGACCCAAGAGGAGCAGCCTGAAGAGTCGCTCAGAGGTCAGTGCTGTTAATCAGTTGCAGCCTGATAATGTAAATCCAGATATCACAGCTACAGTGATCAATCAACCATCAGACCAGGGTGCTTCTCAGGAGGAGTGTAATCTGTTTAGTGTTGCATTCAGGAAGTAGACTTATGCTTACGCCTGTGTAGTGGGTGACGCAATAGAGATATGTTAACTATTTATACATGGATGGCAGAGGGGGCAAGAATTTTGGGGCCCACTAACCCTGTTTGCTGCACTCATGTCATCCTGGTTAAAGACCAGAATTGAACATATTTACTTACAGCAGCAGCAATGACATTAATTAACCCCATAATATTAAAAAAGAATGTCTCACTAAAGCTGAAAGTGCATGTTCTGTGTAATTCTATATTTGTGTAAGCCAGTAAGTGTGCGCTGCCTTTGTACTCTGGTGAACAAAAAAAAAAAGAAAAAGCTGCCCTGAAGGAGCTTGTAACAGAGGAGTGACCTTCTTAAAGGTGACAGAAAACAAGGCTGTCCTGTGCCAGTCAGAGGCTCTGAACAATGAGAAACAGAAAACAGCAAAGTACAAAGAGGAGAGTCAGAAATAACAAAGGAGATCAGAATGGACTTGATAAATCATTGTGAACAGGTTTAACAGGCCAGAGTGCGTCCACCCCCCACTGACTCGTCTCTCGGGACAACACAACCCTCTCTTTGTTGTTTTATCCTCGTAAACTCGGCTGTATGTCACTTCAGAAGGGACTGGTACCGACCCAAGATCGTGATACTGGTGCTGGTGGCACCAGATCAGGGGTGGAAGGTTGAAGTGGGTGGGAGCTGGCTTCTGACAGACAGCAAGCAACATGAGACACAAGAGACTTCTCAGAAAACCAGTTTAAAAATAGTGCTGCGTGCGCATTACAGTCAAGCAGAGCACATTCCATATGCCACAGGGTAATCAGGATAACATTAGATACATATACACGGACAGCGAGAACAGCCTGTTCTTGATTTGTGATGTGTGACATTTGGTGGATATCGTATCTCTCAATATTCAATCGACTCCACTTTTCCTACACTAACTAAATAATAAAAGAAAACGCACGACGTGACTTCACTGCAGCATATACTGCACTCAATATTCTGCAGCCAAATCTAATGGCCCGTGCACTCCCAAAGCATCCATCTGTTGACATTCTGACGGCTCTTGTTTGAATTATGGCTGCATTTAGCGGAAGCAGAAACCCACCTGCCAAAGCTAAGCTCTCCAGACGTCAGCCGAGTTGTTCAGAGGAGGGGAGGGTGTGTGAACATCATGGAAGATGGACTGTATCAATGACAGGAGACCACACGGCAAGCTGCTGGATAATCAAGCACTGCTGCTCCCCCGCTGAGCAGAAACATGTCCCTTCAGTCTGGACCCCACCAAGTGTTTTGTAGATGCTTTCATGTCCAATGATGGACCATTGGAGTTAACAAAAACACCTGCAAAGCGACAATAAATAGGGGATGACGGTAAATGTCCTGTGTTTAGGTTCTTCAAATTGCATGGCTGCACATCTGGATCGATCAGCTTAGCCAGATGTTTTGAGAATATAACCCCAAAACCTCACTCTATAAAAGAGAGTTCTTGAGCATATTGTGCACATTTTCACTTTAATCATATTTGTGACTTAATGTAATAGTGTACAGATGTTTATTTACAGTAAACACCTAAAACAGATGAATGTCATGAGGTTTTTAGTGATTTTGTTATTTTAAATGGTCAGATTCACAGCATAAATCCTAAGAATGCTTCATAACTGATGCCAGTGGATCCACACGTGAGACTTTGTCATGATTTACCGGCAAGCAAACTATTAAATCCTGCTGACTCAGAGTCCTGCGTGTACAGAGGAGGCTTATATTGATTTGCTGCAGCAAGACAATGGATATGCATGACTGGATGCTCCTCTCATCCACACTTCTTTCACCACTTTCCTCTTTCCCTCGACGTTATGAGTTATGGCCTCATTTTTGCTGTGGCTGTAAATAATGATTCCACCGTGAAGGTTTTGGCACACTTTGTACCACTGAAGTTGAAGTAGTTTTGCATAATAAATACCTCGGCTCTACTCAGCAAAAGCAGTCAGCACAGTGAAACTGTGTGTTGAATTTAAGTAAATGGAATCGTTTCCATGGTGCACTTATTTATAACAATCTACCATTTATTACCTTCCCTTTGGTGAATGCTTTTCCAGTTCTGTGCATGTCAGTACAATATATTGTACAATAACAACAACAACAATAATGCTTGTCTTTGTGGGTCACACGAAGAAACATAGCAAATGTGTAAACAGTCCGGTGGCTAGGTCAGGTAAACTCACTGGAATAAGATTTATTTATAGCAGATCTATTGGAGAGGCATCATAGCTACAGCTTGGCTTACCAGTACAGATAAATACTTTCTTGAAAAGGGAGCAGCTAGTGTGTCACAATGAGCCCTGCGTGTTTCATGTAGCTTATCACATTACAGCAGCACTGGCTGAGCTAACCACCGGATCTAAATGATTCAGTGCACCCCCATCATGACCACACAGACTCAGAACATGAGCCACACGAGCTGCCCCCATTTTCAAGAAAATCCTGCAGAGTCCCTCAGTCAGCGTCACAGAAAAAAGAAAAATCATCAGGCACATAAAACACTTTTGTAGTAGGTCTCCAGAATTACTCTCGTCTCACCGCCCCACCTCTCCCTTCGCAGGTGGACCTTCAGAGGACCTTCACATTCCGTAACTCCAAACAGACCTACACTGGCATCCCCATCATCGCTGCCAACATGGACACCACAGGAACGTTTGAGATGGCACAAGTCCTCAGCAAAGTGAGTTAACAGAGTTGAACTGATTATAGATAAATGACAGCATCACTGCGTGTGTGCGTTCGTCTCTGTGGGGGCCCACCAAGATCTTTATACTTTGCAAGCATTTGACATAGAAAACAAAAAAACAGGAAGCTCTTGGGAGACTTGGGAGAAAACATAAATTGGTGACCTTGTCATAGAAGCTGTCAGACACCTGTTAGCTTGTAGGACGTTGCTTGCTTTCTTTTCTAACACCTTTGACTCTGGAAATTTTAATGTCTTATACATACAGTGTGTATATATATATATATATATATATATATATATATATATATATATATATATATATATATATATATACATATATATATATATATATATCACTATATTCCATCTCCTGTCTTTCTCTTTAGCACACGCTCTTTACAGCCATTCATAAACACTACTCTGTAGAAGACTGGAAAAACTTTGCTGCTAATCATCCAGAATGCTTAGAGGTAATATGTTTTTTTTTTTTTTTTTAAATGTAGGTTGTTTCTCATTCGCAACAATTACACACATTTTTTAAATTTTATTTATAAGGGTCTCCTTCTAAAGGGCACTTTCTCCACAGCATGTAGCTGCCAGCTCAGGCAGTGGCAATGCAGATCTGGAGAAGCTGTGTGCCATCTTAGAGGCCATCCCGGCGCTCAAGTACATCTGCTTGGATGTGGCTAATGGCTACTCTGAGTACTTTGTGGAGTTTGTCAAGACGGTCAGAGGGAAGTTCCCCAAACACACCATCATGGTAAGAGAGACGCTCCACACTGGCTGGTTGTGATTTATGGGATGCGTTGTAAGAATGTGTCTCCGGGGGCTAATACTGTCTGTCCTCGCAGGCTGGTAACGTGGTAACAGGGGAGATGGTGGAAGAGCTCATCCTCTCCGGCGCTGACATCATCAAAGTGGGCATCGGGCCAGGTGGGTGGGTGTGTCTGGATGAGAGTGTCTGCTTTCAGTCTGCAGAGAGTGCTCCCTCTAAGGCTCCCCACACAAACACAACCATGGTACACAACTGAGAAGGGAGACAGGCAGGCAGGCAGGCAAACATACACATGAAATACTGTATAAGCAGAAAATTAAACTTTTAAAATTAAGGGAGAAGAAAAAGCTCTAGTGTCATTATTTTCTTGTTTGCTACATCTCTTAAAGGCCTAGCATTTAGATACATATATTTAATAGCTTGTTAAGTCTTAGCAGACAGCTAAAGGACGACATGTTCCTGTAGCTACGCAGCAATTAAACACAGACAGTTACATGAAGAAGGCCTCCTCTAATGTCTGCTCTTTTGACTGTATGATGCAGGGTCTGTGTGCACGACAAGGATCAAGACAGGAGTGGGCTACCCTCAGCTCAGTGCTGTGATAGAGTGTGCAGACTCAGCCCATGGACTCAAGGGACACATTATCTCGGTAAGTCCCACAACACGGTCCAGAGCTGATGAAGTTAGTATTGTGCAGAGTATATATTAAGTTTACTGTACTTGTCAAAGCTTTCTTACTCTGGTTGAGACAAATTACTGCTTCAGTTCGAGTCTGTGTGGGCATGAAGACAAATGCACATTACAGTAATTAGCTATGGTCATGTTAGGCAAAAGGCAATCCTTATCAAAGGGGCCTGTCACAGATGCTTTGGAAAATTGCTTCAGCTGTAGAGGAGTTTGAAGGGAAGGACCTTAAAAGCGTCCATGGGCCATTACAGAATCCATCAGCGTGATAAGCTGAGTAATCATTTTTATTTTTAAGGTCTTTTTGCATTTCAATTTAACATGAATCTATGGCATGCTGCTGCATAAAGGCTCTCATGGGTTTTAATGTTGATAATAGTACTGGGTTGCAGCCAGTAGGGGGCACCCTCAGTCTTCCAAGGCAGGCATGATAATAAGAAGAGGAACTTCTGACCTGTGATTCACTGTGCAACCAAAAGACTGATGTATTCTCTCTCTGTTCAGGACGGTGGCTGCAGTTGCCCAGGGGATGTTGCTAAGGCCTTTGGTGAGAATCCAACCCACTACATTTGTCCATTTCATGTGTGGATGAGTCACACATTTTGGGGGTTCGTGTGTGTGACTGTGCTGTACTCGTTTCCCAAACCCAACCGCCGTCTCTCCTCCGCCAACTGCTCCACAGGTGCGGGGGCCGATTTCGTCATGATGGGAGGAATGCTTGCGGGCCACGACCAATGCTCCGGCGAGGTCATCGAGAAGAATGGCAAGAAATACAAACTCTTCTACGGCATGAGCTCTGACACGGCCATGAAGAAGTACGTGGGCGGAGTTGCTGAGTACAGGTGAGAGACTGGTGCAACAGATGTGCCTGAAAGGATTCCCATTCTCAGAAACGTTGCACAATACCCACTTTAAAATCATGACATATTATAAATCAACCCTCCTCTGCTCCTAGGGCGTCTGAGGGGAGGACAGTGGAGGTTCCCTACAGAGGAGACGTGGAGAACACCATCCGGGACGTGCTGGGGGGCCTCCGTTCCACCTGCACCTACGTGGGGGCCGCCAAGCTCAAGGAGCTGAGCAGGAGAACCACCTTCATCCGTGTCACACAGCAGTCCAGCCAATTGTTCACCTAGCAGGGCCTTTACACGTCCAGCATGACACGCACTGTACGCGTACTGTGCAGAGTTTAAAGAGTAGGAACGTGCTGTAACACACATAGGAGGGGGAAGACTCACACAGACAACTCCACACAATCACCCAGCCTGTTTCTCTCAGGATATCTGCTGTCAGAAAGCTGTTAGTCTCCTGCAGGTTGTGATTAAAATAAACTCAAAAGTTAGACTTGAAAACACTCTTCCAGAGGAATCACAGCGCTCTCATCAGTTGAGTCCTGCAGCGGGTGCGTTTACATGCTTACAGGCGCCATGAAATGCCATTGGATGAACTGGATTTCAGTTTTGACCGGGGAGACTGAGGCATGTGATTCTTCACATGTGAGCTTTTAAGATATTCTTTTAACTTGTGTAAATACAGTTGAAAAAAAGCAGAATCAAGAATAACAAAAACCCGAGCTAACACACCGCATGTAAACACACTCAGCAGGATGAAGCTGTGACACAGGGAAACTGCTCCACTGTGTGTCGCTATGAATGTGCAAATCAATATGCAAGATCCAGAGACGCCGCCCTTTAACTGTCACTGGAGAAATCATGTCGCAATAAACTGCATGCAGGACCTTCTGCTACTTTCCTCACTGGTGTTGATCGTTCTGTGAATTTTCTCCAAGGTGTGCAAATCACATTCCTGATCGTAATGTCAGGCGCTCATAATTTTTCATGCGTTCACACTGAAGTCTTCTTCAGTGATTCCACTGTACCTGACATTTTAGATCAAGGATGTCTGAAGAGGAGCTGCTTTGTAGTGCTTTAAGCAAGGAACTTTGGGGAAATGTCATCTCAAGCAGTGACACAGACACTATTAAATGAGCATTTCTAAAAGACATACTGGAAAACCAAAAGATCAGAGAATGATTTCTTGTCAATAAACTGCACTTTTTTTCGTTTTAAACATTTTTAAATCTCAGAATTTTGGGGCAGTGCAGGAGGACGCTGCCACAGTATACAAGACAACTAACTTGAAGTTAAATAACAACTAACATGTTTTGGAAAGCCAGAATTGACACAGCTCGCACTTCCTTTAGGAGAGAGCTGTGCTACAGGCTTGATGAGAATTAATCAAATATTAAATACAGAATTTGAGGCACATTTAAAGAGACAAAAAATATTTATCATATACTATCTTTTTGATATGAGAAAGGACTTTACTGTCCAAACCCATAGAAATAGTTTACTGTGCTGCAAGATAGAGAGAAAAAATATAAATTCTCCTATCTTCTTCCTGGAGTTACAAAAACATAGGACAAGTTGATGTCTCGACAGTTGTAGATGTCATGCAGCCTACTGCACACTAGATCTTCTCTCTCACTAAGATTTAAATGCAGCGTTTGCTAGTGTTGGTGTTAAAATAAAGACACAAGATGCTCATTTATTCCAGATATGTCAAGGTTTCATTTTCTTTTTCAAAGAGGTGCATTTGTACAGATGTCAAATACATACACCAACAGGGTTTCTCCATTGCTATAGAGGAAAAGGGGTGGTGAGACACAGGGACTTGGTGAGTACAATATAGTACAAACAAGTTGGCTGGGAACTGCTGCGGCCCCCCCTGCAGGCCAGACTGTCCGTGCAGGTCTGTGCTGATGTCCGGTTCTCTGCCACCGTCTCAGGGGCCAAAAAAAAAGTTTCAGTTCAGTACTTGGTGTCAGAGGTTAGCAGAGAAACATCGAGACAGACTGGTTGCTAGCCTCAGGGCTGAGTGTTCAGAACAGGGGGAGGAATCAAATGAGCCACAGCTGACAGATAAGCTCCACCCCCTCCGTGGCAGTGGGCAGGGTCAGAGGTCACGAACCATACAGCCTGTCCCCTGCTGAAGTGTTTGCTGCCTTGCACAGAGAGGCAGAACAAAGACGTTCAGTACACTGAAGAGTAATCCAAGCCATCTCCAGCATAATACACATATATCATAATAATAATAATTCATAGTTAATTGTCAACAATGACATGTGTTAATCATATCAAATTATATGTAATAAATTTACATATCTTATAACCCATATGAAACAGCCCACTATGTAAATTGATTGGGGTGAAACTAAACTGTTAAGTGGGCCTCTACAAGTTTTTTTTTTCTTTCTGCCTGAGTTGGTTATCCAGCGCTATGGACATTGACGACGTTATACAAAAAAAAAAGAAAAAAAAAGAAAAAAGGAATCCTGATCGAATTCTGTTCACTTTTAAAACATGACAAAGTGCCAAAAAAACACATCCTTTTTGCAAAATAAAAGGACAAACATCAAGAAACAAAGAGCACACATGCCTTATTTTTCTGATCGAAAAGTCAAAGCTCACACACCAACATTCATTTTATTTGTAAAATTGTGCAAGAAGCCAATTAAAAAAAAAAAAAAAAAAAACGACATTAGCAGTGTTCCTCCAGTGAGGAAGCTTGTCATAAAAACTCAACAATGACACATTCTCTACATAGTTTTAAGTCCCCTGACATTATATTGTATTGAGTGCTACAAGGAGACCAAAAACACAGAAAAAGCTCCTGCACCAAAGATAATGCAAACAAAGCAAAAGGTTTGTACGCACCGCTTTCACGCTGCACGACCGAGCCGAGCCGAGCTGTGCCCGACTCCTCAAGAGCGTGTCCGCCCAAATTGGAACTCAAAATGTGAACAAAACCTAATTGGCGGCACAGCTCGGGCCAGCGTGGGGTGGAAAAGACTCCAAACAAACACGACAAAAGAAGGGATGCATTCCATGAGAAAAGGTTTTCCTAGTAGAAAAGAACCAAGGAATCCACCTAACACCTCGGCCCGTTGGACCCAAGAACGCGCCGGGCGCCAAGCGAGATGGAGCACAGACAGATCAACACAAGGTTACGGCAAGGTGATGTGCAAAAACTTAAACTGAGCCATCTCTCTTTTTCATCCTTATTCACCCCCTTTTTTTCCCATTCTCATTCTCTCTGTCTGTTTTGAATGAATGTTACCCCTAGGGAAGGTACTGGTCTGAGACAGAGGGGTTAGACCAGGCCCATCCTAGGATTAGAAAGTGCTGAAACATTATCAAGTCTTTTACATCTACTTACATGTGCATCTCTGTTGGTTGGTTGTTTTTTTATTTTATTTTTCTTTCTTTTTTTCATTTTTTTTTTTTTTTTTTTTTTTTTTACAAAAAGTGGTCCCCACTAGCAATGAGGTTTCTTTTTTTTCTGTGGGTCTCACCATGAACCGCCGAGGGTCAGGGTTTATGATCTCACAGACAATTAGAGGAAAACACTCCATTACACGCATGCGTCACACACTCAAACCTGCAACGCGCTCATACACATTTCAACCCCAGGTGCACATAAGCACACACACTACGCACGCAACATATGGTGCAGACATACACACAGACACACATACACACAGACATTAATGAGACACAGACTCAAATTTAGGAAGGCCGCAAGGACAGAAGGGTAAGAGAGGTATGGACGAACTCTCCATTGGTTTTTGTTTCTCTTCACAAACATCCTGACTCTTGTTTTACAGATGTGACACACACGTCGATCGACATTAAAATACACAAGCCGTTAACAAAGATGAGACACTGGAGTAGGACTATGCTACATACACTTGGCACAGCAAAGGGGTGGAGGGGAGTGGGGGGGGGGGACAAAATGTAAGTATTGCACATTGTGGTACATTTCAAGGGAATAAAAACGTTAAATTATCTGAACAAAATCAAAACTACACCAAACCCTTCAAAACCTTGCTATGATGTGACGTTCCCTCTCCTGCACTCACATTGTGTCTACAATTCAGATTGCTTTGTTTAATAGTCTATTAATAAGCATGCATTTCCACTGAAGTATAAACACGGTGACCTATGTAGGCTAGTTGCGAAAAAGGAGACCGAATATCAAAAGATGACGTTAGGAGGGGAACAGGCAGTCCAGGCCAGGCCGCACTGAAAGGTAGCTAACGGTTGTTGAGGGTTAAATCGATTGCTTTGCCTCAGGACGAGGTGCTTTTGAGGCTGGCTGGCTATGATTGGGTACCTGAAACAAAGTTAATGAGGTCACTACGGGCGTCGTGGCAACGAGGCAGGCCTGGGCGGAGTCAAAAAAACCTCTGGTTACCTCAGGTGCATGCGGCCTTTGCTCGCCTGCAGCCTGACAACAAGAGTTTGTGACTCCAACCAGCTGGGACCGTGGAGGTTTTGGGGGTTATGTTCAGTTACTGCATATATGAGACACTTCCCTGAAAAACTAGCAACTGGTGTTGCAACTGCAATTTCTAAAGATTTAAATGTCATAAGGGGAATAGAAGTTAACCAAAGCGAGTTGCGTTCAGGTACATTAGCTCCTAAAAACATTTTTCCAGTACATACAAGATTGTATTTTCTCTCTAGGAAGAAAGGAGGAGTTGTTTTGGTTGTAATGCTAGAGGATTATTATTATTAAGTGTTTATTATTGCAGAGAATTTGAGTGGAATGAGTGTGTGTGTGAGTGTGAGTGTGTGTGTGTTTGACTCATACATGAGGAAAGTGCCTGAATATTGTGGTACTATTGCTTTCTAAAGTAACCAAAGCAACAACATTGTCGCTTGGCTTTTGCTAAAAAAATGTTTAGAACCTGACTGATGGTAAAAGTTTAAATGGTCTGAGTGGCTGACAGCTTTGTTTAGATGTCACGGTTCTGCTTTTTTATTTTTTGGGAAGGGGGTTGGACAAAAAGAAAAAAGAACAAAAAAAAGGACATACACTTACAAAGCACACAGCCACACACACGCATAGGTTGCAAAACATGCACACGGGAACATACTACTATTTTTTTACCACTACTAATGATCGTGATGTTTCAATAGGAAAAGGAAGAAATGAAAATGCACTACTGTGGTGGTGTTGATCTGAGAAACCCTGTTTTATTATAAAAAATAAAGCATTTTCAAATCTCATATGGGGTCTGCTCATTCACTCACCATCACCATCATCTTCTGCCCATTTACACAACTACCTATCCATCCATCCTTCATCCAACTGAGCACACATCCATCCTGCCATCACCCTGGTAAACACCCGCCACCTGAAACAGCGCTGCCCCACGCGGAATAGATCATCGGTGGGATTAAAATACAACTGATCCGCCTCTAGGAGGCAACCTGACGACGCTGATGACTGAAAAAACAAAAATCTCTGCTGCCTGACAACACCTAAATACAGAGGCTGAGTAGAAAGCTCAACAGATGTGCCTGCAGGAAGCCACCTTAACAACACTATTGTGCCAGCAACCTGCACATGCTAATCTAAATGCTGTGCACAATCATGTTATTAGACGCAGCACTAGAGAAACGTGTTGAATGGCACCATACAATCATAAACACAGTGAATCCACAGACTATGTGTTTCCACCATCACTGACAGATTTAAAAACTGCCCATTTAATTAGTTTTTTCCTAACGTGTCAAAACTAAAACATAAAACATCATATGTATTTCAGATGTTAGAGGAAGAAATACGGACTAGACTTTTTTTTAATATGCAGTATAAACAAAGGATCATCAGGTGGTGCACAGTTCACATTACATCTCGAACACCAAGCTCAGAAACACACCAGAGCTTTGGACGTTACGACTACCGAGCAAGCACATCTGTTGAGGTGACTGCTACATCCTAGCAAAATAGGGTTTCAGCTGGCAGCGCGGGCCGTGTTCAAAACTGAACCCTAGTCCCTACACCCTGGTTTAAACAGCAGGAAAAGCGGACCAAGAAGTCTCACTTTTCTTTCATACACTACAAATGGTATATCTTTAACTCAAGTCAGTAAATTCAGTAGGCAGGCACATGTTTAAATTCTGGTTTACAGCTATGGTTGTGTAATTTGACCTTAACTGCATTGATGTAGAGACTTTTCTTCTACAATGTGACACGTGCCTGTTGAAGAACACAAACCCTGGTCTCCTCCAGTGTGTTAAATGGTCTAGGGCTCGTTTCAGGACAGGGCCTTTTAAGAAAAAAAAAAAAGAAAAGAAAAAAAAAGCATGTTTCCGCCTTTCTCCCTCCTCCTGATGTGCAAATTGCAAGATTCTCGTAAGTACAACTCCAAGTAGAAACACTGGACATTTAGCACTGTGTATATATCATATGAGTATATCCTTTTCCTATATACAGTATGCACACGCTCGTACACACACTTACACACATACACAAACACGCCACAGAGCACTTTCTGTACAACTGCTGCTTTTAGCGGGGTGCGCATGGATCCAATGTCAGTCAACTAGTGTCTTTGCAGGAGGGACAATATCTGCATCCTATCTAAATGCTCATCAACAAATACAGTACTTATTATAGGTCATTGACTCTCAGGGATGGTCTGTACTGTTTTGATTTTGCATTTGTGTAGGTGCGTGTGTGTGTGTGTGTATAGAGACACAGACCAGCTTCATGCACACTCTTCCACACACGTTACAAATATATGACACCCTTCAAATTTCTGTGGCGTGAGCTTCTACCCAGTGTCCTCAGTCTGGTACAGAACATCGTTTGGGATATTTCAGAGGCTTTTCCTCCTTAATCCTTACACCAGATCTCGAACTTTCATATCACATTCTAATACTTTTCCACAGCTTTTGCATGGCCGGCTGGCTGTACGAGGGCACGTGCTGAAAACCGTTGTACTTCTAATTCCTTTAGTCACCATATATTTTTTTTCTTTAACCACCCACCAAGTGGAATTTCCTTCGATACCTGTCACAGTCGTCCCTTTCTTTTTTGTGATCCCATGTCACATCCGCTCCCACGTTTCCAAACCACCCCCTTCACTTCCTCCAGAAGCTTCACCTTTCCAAAGTGCTGTTGCTACTTTCTACCCTTGTCTATATGAAAATAAGTCTAAAAACATACAGTACTGCGTAAATAAAAGAGACAACGAAAAAGAAATCTGTTGGCTGTATGGTGAGTGTGACAGGTGT
This sequence comes from Scortum barcoo, assembly GCA_023238725.1. Classification (NCBI taxonomy): domain Eukaryota; kingdom Metazoa; phylum Chordata; class Actinopteri; order Centrarchiformes; family Terapontidae; genus Scortum; species Scortum barcoo. The sequence continues at coordinate 12,657,478 of CM041548.1, read as the reverse complement.
GTTAAGTGCTTTGAAACATCTTGACCCTCTCAGAACTGACATGCAGATTCTCTCGGTTCCTCTCACGCAGCCTCTCTCGATAAAAAAAAACAAAACCAAAAAAAAACAAAACAAAGAAATTCATTAAAATAAACGGCGAGGATTGTGTGAAGTCTTCCTCTCAGCATTTTCTTAAAGTGAAGTTCACCAACCCAGTGTGTTTGCACTTGTATGTATTAGGTTAGGGTATCTCACATTTATACATTAACATTGACCCACCTAGGTTCAATCTAGGACTAAATGACCCCTGATTAAGGTTTTTGACAATCATTGAAAACAACTATCTGGCAAGATAGAAGATGAGGGGTTTAAGAAAAACATTAAATTAAAATGCTTAAAATGAAAGCAAAGACTCCACTGTCATCAAACTGAACAGAGCAATAGTTGTTCCCTCTCTATTGCGCGACACACTGATACCACCTGATGACATCTCTGGTCAGGTCTGACACTCCTTGGCGACACCGTGACTGACACATGGTTACGTTTACACTAAAGATGCTGTGAATTATGTTTTTTTTTTTTCAGCTCTCTCTCTGATTCAGCAAAGGAACAATTATTTACCCACAAGTCCTTCATGCTCAGGATCAGCTGACACTGCATCACTCCTGTGGCCCAGTGGAAAAACACCAGCCCCACACCAGTGAAAGTGTTTTTTTGTCCGGGCAGCCTCACTAGCGGTGCACAGGGAGTGAAATCACTGCCAGAGAGCTAACCGTGAGCTAATTCAAATTGAAACGGACATAATAACGTGTAACGTGTGGCCAGCCAAGGAGAGCCATCAAGCGTCGCTCCCGTGTGCCGCACAGCCACCGCTAAACAAATCCCTCACCATAAGTCATCTCATGAAAACCATCAAAACGGCACCGATTGCTTGTGTGATATCAAATCCATCTATAAAAAAAAATGTGTTATAAACTACATGGACTTATGTAAGGTGATACCATGTAGGGTAAATTTACCTCTACAGTACAGTATTCAAGATAGAAAAATAAAAACAGAAAACAAAACTTTAAAACCAAGACAAATGAAACATTAATGTGGGCATTCATGTTTGTTTTTCAAGAATCCTTTCATGTCATCCAAATCCCAATGGTTATTTAACAGTCCTGCTAGCCTTCACTTGCCAATATTCGACCTTCCCTCAATGCTGACTTTCACCTCGTGAGGGATGAAGGAAGGTTTGGGCAGGGTCAAGGGAGGCTCCTCCTCCGATTTTTCTAGTTTTCGACCTTCAGGGGCAGACCATCTCCGCTTCCTGCCCCCTGATGGCTTACTGGAGCCAGCATCTGCGCTGCTTACAACCTGACCTTTAGAAACTGACCCTCTTTCCCCAAATGTGAGATCTCCATTTTCCACACTGGGGCCTCCTCCACTCCTGTTCCCACTTCCACCCTTCCCGCGCTGACTGATGCCGTTCTCCCGCTCGCTGTGCCTGGAGCCTCCTCCGCCGCAGCTCTGGGGAGCGTCTGAGACTCCTCTGTGGGGTCTGAGGTGACCGTGGCCGGAGGCTGGGACAGATGCAGGGGGGGGCAGCTCCAGGGGCTGAGTCTTCTTCAGAGATCCGTTCCTCAGGTTCTTGAGGGTGAGTGAAATACAAACATCGCCCACAGACAGCTTGGTGCAAGGCAGCTCCAGGAGCTGGGTGGTCCGGTCAGGGCAGCACGAGGACCAGCCTTGGCCGAAGACGAAGAAGGGGTACTCTACCAGGACCTCCACACTCACCTGGAGGAGAGGGAAGGGTGGAAAGGCACATCAACTCAAAGACAATACAAAATGTTGTGGGTGGACGAGTCAAAATATATAACCTTGTCTGTAAGCTTTTCTTGTCCATCTGTGCTTCACAGCCCCTAGAAACTTGGTTTAAAATCCAGAGTCATTTTCCAGAACATTAAATAATCACGGCAAATGACAGCAATAATCCATTAGCAATCATCACATTCTGCTTCAAATATTGCTAAATCTTTTTTAAGATTATTTTGCTGGCAGTGAGAGTGCTAGAGTCAGACAGGGAAATACAGCAGAGACAGAGAGACACACAGAGATAGAGAGAGAGAGAGAGAGAGAGAGAGAGAGAGAAAGATAGAGACAGAGAGAGAGAGAAGGGTATATCATCTAACTGAGGGGGAATCTAATTGAGGACATTACAGTTATACATTGCAGTTATACGGTGTAAAACCCTATGGCCAAAATATTGCTAAATCCTGACTGTGACATCAATTGAACATAAAAGGTACAGAAATGATGATTCTGATGTTAAATACACAAAACTGTGCAAAATTGTGAGAAAAAAGTGTGTGTAAGACACCATCAATTATCAAGAGAGAGGAGAAAAAAAAAATATATATATATATACACAGCGAGATGGCAGCTCATCAAAAACTACAAGGACCTTAGTTCTCTCTAAATTTAGCTGAATGAAAGAAGTTGTGGAACATGCAGTCCTTAACATTAGCAAGACAATTACATAACTGATTGGTCTGTTAGAGGCACAGCTGGTTTTTATCGCAGTGAAACTGAAATACAAACATTTACTGGGAAGAAATGCTTTAGTGATCAAACTGGTTATATATTTCAAGAGAGCAATATCGACCCAAAAATCAAGCCTTGGGGTCCATTAGACAAAATCAATGAATGAGGATGGAACATATTTAAGTAAAGAGATTGAAACTCTGGGTTAAATTCTGCACTTCGCGGTCTGTTTTATCATTTGTATGTATGACAGAATGAAGAGATGACAGCGGAGGAGGCTTTGAGTTATGAAGGGGGCAGAGCAAGGGAGAAAATAAACCTGAGGAGAAAGAAGATGAAGTGAGGGAAGATCTGAAATACTGTAGAGAGAATGAGATGGTGGGAGTGGAGGAAGTTACCAAGATGGAGATGAAAAGGCGAGTTTACAAAGGGAGGGTGGGTTGAACAAGAAGAGGAGTGAGGAAGTGTGCGTGAAAGAGAACAATGTCAAGAACGATCCAAGTGTAAGATGTATCAAACACCCTCTCAAAGTAAACGTCAGGCAACATTTTCCCTCCCGTATTATATAATTTTTGACTTCTCAGAGTGAGGAGTCCTCTGAGTGCGGACTCAAAGCCGCTACCACCTCTCAGGAAAAAAAGAGAAAAAGCAAGACGAACCACTGATGGACTACAAGAGAGAGAGATAAGTCTTTGAAAGATTGTCAGCTTTTGTGGGGTACAGTTATCAAAGAGCAGCCGGGGGCGGGAGAGATGGTTAGAGATGTGCTGTGTGGGTGGACGAGTCACAGCATGGACAGATGAAACAGATTAACTGGCTTTAACGCTCACTCGCAAAGACAGTGAGAGGGGTGTGTGCGTGTGTGTGAGTGTTTCTGAAGGAGTTAGAGAGAACCAGAGACAGAAAATAGAGAGACAAATTGTAGCACTGATGTTAAGAAATTACTGAGAGATTGAAGTCATAAAAGAGGGAGAGCGTGTGACCTTCCGTGTAACTTTCAAGAGTACAAATTCTGGAAATAAAGATGGTAACTGGGAGCCTTATTTAAAAATTAGGACTTTAGGTATGTTACAAGGACAGACACCTAAGTCACATATCAAAAAACATACAAAAGGATTGTAATTTCTGGGCTTCAAAGACACGTGTACATGTAGCGGTAGAACTGTGGTGCCGCCTCAGTGCATCCAGCTTTACTGAATTTAATGAGTAGATCCCAACACTCGACTCTTTGAACTTCTCTGAAGCTTGTAATCAGAACATGTTTGTTACATGACTGCCAATCCGAGCACACTGAACCTTAACTACAGAGGAAATAGCAGAGTCCTGTCGGATTCGCAATAATCGAGTCATTAATAAGGGAGCAGCTCTGCACTTGTCATTCAACATTAATAACACCGGCTAAGAGTATACATAACAGTCATCTTAGAGATCAGTCATCTTTCACACTCAAAGAGGTAAACTACAGCCGGGCTAATTAGCTCGGCACTGCATCAAACCTTTGCAAAGCACCAGTAAAGGACTTGATTGAGGTGTTGGACAATTAGTAGATTAGGAAAATTGTTGTCAGTCAATTTCATGTTGGTCTAAAGGTTTAAAGGTTTCAGCATTAGTTATAACAATGGGTCATGATAGAAACTACTATAACAAAATTGTTGTCATGCTTTAAAATCACAGCAGGAACAAACATTAAAGGAACAGTTTGACTTTCTTGCAGAGGGTTAGACGAGAAGATTGATGCTAATCTCCTTAGAAACGTTTATTTTAGTGAGTGAAACAGCTCCAGGCTGTCCAAAACATTACTACTAGTAATGGCTACAAGCATCTCTAATGCTTATAAATGAATAAATTAACAAGTTATAATTAAAATGTTACTAATCTGTACACAAACCGAACATAAAAATGCGAGACTGTCAGACTGTTCCTCTAATGACAGCTGCTGCCTCACTCTCACCTGTGCACGGTGCTCGCCAACAGAGAACTGAACCACAGCAAAGTTGGGCGAGGTGTGGCTCCCTTCGATGCGCTCCACTGTGGACGAGTCGATCTTCAGCTCACTGCTGATCTCGGCACTCTGGATGAAGTCCTCCGTCTTCAGGTCCTCCACGCGTTTCAGCTCCCCGTCGGCCAGCTGGATGATGGAGCCCTTGATGAAGTACGGGGGTAGTGAGGGGGGCACCACCGTGCTGGATGGGGGAGGAGGAGCGGAGGAAGCGACCAGCCCCGGCGGAACAATGGGGAGATGAAGCTGGGCTTGGACTACCGCGCCTGAAGTGGTCTGGTGATAGGAGCTGCAGGGGGTTTCCAGAGTTTCTCCCTTGGGGGCAGTGGCAGCAATGTATGTGTGCGGGAGTGTGGTAGGAAACGGTGCGGCTTGGGTAGATGATGTTCCGTGGGAGGTCACGGGTTCCAATGTGGTGACCCCACCCCCACTAACAGGAATAATGACCGGTTGGGCGCCAGGAATGAGTAAGTGTTGTTGTAGGCTGGTGTGGTAGCTGATTGGCGTATGCTGGCTCCCACTGCCCCCTGCGATGTAACCGATGATAGGTGGCTGAGGGTAGATACTCGTGGCCGGGAGCCCCATTGACAGTGACTCTGTAGCGTTGTGGGTGGTCTGGATAACGGTCTGAGGCGACAGTGTGCTGACAGCAGCTTTCAGGCTGTCGACACTTAGTGGGGGTGGAAACGTGAAAGAGGAGGTGGTGTTGGTGGAGGAGGGCGTGCGATTGACAGGCTTGCCCAGGACGATGCCACCTTTCTCCAGGTGTGTGGGGGCAGAGGTTGTCAGTTTCTCAGGGCTGGCTCTGGGTGGTACCAGCTGGTGGTCCCCATGGCTGTTGGGCATTAGCATGAAAGACGTTCTAAGCCCTGAGGGATCATGAGGAGAGTAGTCTGATGGAAGAACCAGCTGGCGCGCCTCGTAGGAGGACAAAGACGAGGTGGTGTCCCGTGATTTGCTCCCCGGCTTGGAGAGGCTGGACTCAGGGGACGCTCCGAACCGCCGGCCCCTTTCCAGCTCTCCATTGTGGAGCTCTCTGGGTCTGGGGCCACCTTCCTCTTTCCTGGTGGGCCCGTCCATGTACTGCACCACAAGCTGGGACATGCCATGGCCCAAAGTATGGTGGGGATGCAGTGACTGTGGAGGAAGGTGAACGCCTCCTTGGTGGTGAGGCGAGGGCACAGTCCGCGGGGAGGTTGACATTTGAACATGGTGGGGGGCGGGGTCTGTAGAGGGAGGAGGCATGGAGGTACGCCCTGTGGGTGTTCTCTGCTGGTCATGTTTGGAGGCCTGCGAAGGAGCAGAGACTGTCTCTGTGTGTGAGCTTCTCTGTGCGGCGAAAGAGGAGGAGGAGGAAGAGGAGGAGGAGAGTGGGGGAGGCGGAGGAGGAGGTGGAAGCAGTTGAGGGGAGATGTATCCTGTGTATGGGGCAGTATAGGGTGAGGCTATAAACTGCAGGTTGGGAGGCAGTTGGGTGTAATGGACAGTTCCTCCAACTGTGGACTGTGACAGGGGGGACGTATACACTGTGGGAAGAGATGAGACTAGTCTCAGTGAGGAAGAGGATGATGAAGAGTCTGATGTGGAAAAGAGGGACTTATACTGGGGCCCGTCAGGCTGAGCGGAGCTACGGGGCCCACCCACACCGCTCTCATTCCCACCAGCCACACTGGCAAGCCAGGCCATGTTCTCTGTGCGCTGGCTGTCGCTGGTAGGTGGTATGGTGGGTGAGCGATTTTCAGATGGTAATGTGCTTGAGGGAATCTCCCTCTTCTTTGGGGGCAGACATTCATTACTGCGTTCCTGGTTGGACTTCATGCTGACTTCGCCTCACGTCCCTCTGCTGTACTTGCGTTATCTTTCCTTAACTTTTGGACTTTTTGCTCTCTCTCGATCTATTTCACTTTCCTGTGTCTTCTTCTCACTTTTGTTTTTCTGTCCCTTGTCTCACTTTAATTAGCTCTGAATTAACTTTCCCAATCTTTTCTCTCTTTCGTTCTCTATCCAGTTCACCCAAGGCCGTTGAATCAGGTCTTTTTCTTGATAACAAAAGAAAATCCAGGCCCTAACAAGCAGGTGAGGAAGGAATAAAGATGGAGATGAAGATATGGCGGGGTGGTTAGAGGGGAGGAGTAGGGCGGTCTGTTTGGTCCAGGGGTCTTTAGCGGCTGAAGGGTGAGCTCAGTGTGGTGGGGGAGAGTGTCACGACGTCACACCTGCTGCTGCCGCCGAGGACGACGGGGGGCCGAGTGCGTCGCACTTCATGCGGAATCATTTCCCTGCAAAAGCAAGCCTGCCGACACCCAGAATAATCCTGTGAAAGAGAGAGACAGGAAGGAAAAGGTGAATAAGTATGCATACATACTGTACATACATATTTTATTATTATTATTTTTTTTATTTATTACTATTGATATATACTGTAGATGTGTTCACCCACATATTATTTAAGTTTTCACTGTTAATATAAATCTCACCTTTTCACTTTTAGTTATAACTATTCATTTATTATAAAACAGCAACTTAATACACGAAAGGTCATTCAATTCAAGGACTGGGAGATGGAGACAGAGAGATTGAGACCTCCTAGAAGAGAAACTATCGAGCGACACATTTGCTGCCATGAAGGTCGCCAACACACTGACACCCTGCATCAACAGACTTGGGAGCCCAACAAACAGCTTCAACCACAAACAAGGCCAAGGACTAACACGGAGTCGCTCTGCAACAAGAAATTCAGGAGGTCAACCAATAATTTAAAAATGTACAATGACAAATTTAATACGATTAGCCGACGAGCCAACAAAACGATATTTTCTGTATCTCTGCAAATTTGTGCATTAAATTCAGATACTACACCACAGCAATCTCATGAATCATTTCCTAATTAATGGCAGTTCATAAATAGACAGCAAATACAAAGAAAAAAATAAATCAAACAGTAATAAACTGTGGCTTAATAGTAGGCAATGTCATATATCTTTAGTAATTTAATGATGACTTAACTACATTTGTATACCTGAGGTTTCCACAAAGTGCCTGGGTTGGAGTACATGATGCAATTAGTTGTTTGTAGTGCCATCAGACGGCTAGTTTATGTAGCTTTGTTGCCTCAACAGTGGCTGAGCAAAAGAATTGAACCAGAATAAAAACAATATTCCAAGCAGTTCCTGTTGGCTTCCAGAAGCTCACACTGCTTATTATAATAATTATAATAACAATTCCAAGAAGTTTCCAGCACCTGCCATAGTTGGACAACAAGCCTGGGCTGTACTCACTAAAGTACGTGTGAGTGTGTACCACATGTGTGTGTGCCATCTGTTACCAAGGACCCCCTGCTGTACAAGATGGAAAGCTTGGTGTGAATCTCATAAATAATGTACAAGCATTTCAAGCACATGCGCTCACCCACTCACACATGCACATGCACACACACACACACACACACACAATCAGATACACACCATCTTGCTTACTCAAACACTGACACCTGGGCATATTCAATTATGCTGACACATGTTCTTTTGCTGACACACAGCACAAGTTTGGACACAAACACACACACATTCTTTTTCACCGACTAGTGCACAAAATCACACACGCCGGCTCAAGTGCTCGTCCACCTTAAAGACTTCACAATTGCACACTTGAAAGTGGGCCAAGTATCAGTTGACTAACAAAATACAAACTCTCACAGCTAGCATAGCTGTTACAGCAACAACACGCTGGCTGGAATACAAGGATTTTATTCCTTCAGTTAAGAGTTTGCAAAGTCAGTGGGTTTATCTTGTCAAGGGCCAAGTGTGTTTCATGCAACTGTGATTTCTTCACAATTCCACTTAAAAAATACACAAGCATCTGTGCAACAAGAGAATAAATCAAATGATTAAATGTCTGTGTGACAAGAAGAGTATCAACATTTTGCATCTATTACTACACACAAATCTATGAATAACCACAATTTGTTGACAAATTAAAAGGTTAACAGTGAACTAATCATATAATAAACACACCCCACCCTGTAGTTTCTATTGTGAACAGTCTGTAGAGTGAGCCTTTCTCAATATCCTCCAAAAACCAGCAACAACAAAATCAATCCTTTCATTTGCCCACCATCTACTGAGCGACGACCATATAGACCATATATATATATATATATATATATATATATATATATATATATATATATATATATATATAGGTGATGACTGTGACTATCTGATCTCTGCCAAGCCACAAAAGATTTAATGGTTCAACCAGAATGACTGGGTCAACACCTCCCAGAGTTCCTGAGGCGTATTTTCTAATTCCTGCAGAGTGATACTAATTGCACCTAATTGCACTGTGTGTGCGTGTGTATGTGTGTGTTTGTGTGTATGTGTGTATGTGTCAGTTCTGTAGAACGAAGGACATCTTGCATCTCAAGCAGATTCCTGTGATTTAAGAAGTGTCGCAGTGCTACTACAACACAACTGCAGAGAAGAGCGTGGGAGTCAACACACATGCAAATTTACATGCACGTACAGTACAAGATCACCCCCTTCACACACACGCTTTGTTTTATAGTAGTGAGCACACACACACACACACTTCCTCAAGCACACACACCATCTGTTCAATCGAGCAGACATGACTCAGAGGTGTGCTGAGAGGTACTGTTGATCGGTGAGGTTTTAGCGCTGAGATGCAATCTTCTCTGTCTCTCCCTCTTCACTCTACCTCCACTCCACTGCTCTCCTGCCTCAGCCTGCCCACTTCTCCTCCTTCATAACTCCATTCTCAATTATCATTCTTCCATCTAATGGTTTTATGTTCATAATTGTCTCTCTCCTAATGTCTTTGCTTCTTCTCTCTTAGGCATTCTTTCACATTAATCTTCGTCTTGTCTCGCGGCCGTACCACACCTCATTCACTGTACTGTTCACGCTGTGTCACGAAATACAGCCTGCGTCAAAATAAGTCACACTATTCTGCTTGCATTCAACAAGGTCTTGCTCAAATTAAAACTTTCAGATAAGAGGAATATTATGTGTCTGAGAGCTCTTACATTAGAGACATTTCATATCAGCTGTCACATCAAACACTGACAGCGTCTGTACATCCAGCTGCAGATCTGTTCATGCTGCCATCTACAACGGCTTTTATCTTCAGAGCGAGCCATGTCGTTTCTGACACTTCGGTCTGGCATGTGGAAAAGATTTGTGAGCATTCCAGAGGAAATATCATATGGATTGTGAAATGGGATATATTGTGCTGCTGTTACATACAGTATGTGTAATAAACATGGTATGGTCCTGCAGCTGCTGAACAGCTTAGGCTTGGAATAACTGTGTGTGCAAAGCCAAGCAGCATATCACAGTAAGACTGCTATTGGCACAGAAGGGGTGAAAACTACTACTACTACAAGAAAAGTGGTACAAATTATACAAAATTGAAATATGGAAACTAAAGTGTGTATTAACAGGTTTTGCACCACTTGAGGGCAGCATAAGCAAGCAGTAATTACAACATTGACAACCTGTTGGCAACTTTTGCCTATTTACAAATCCAGTAGATATGGAGTAACATTAGCATTTATTTGGAGCACCTGGAAAATGTCAAGTCAATACTCACTCACCTTTTAGCCTTATTTTGGTCTCCACCAAAACCTAAACGGAAGATGTGGCTCTTTATGTTCTCCAGGTAGTCCCTAACTTTATCTGTCTGCTGTTTTGTGCCTGGCAGGTAGTGAACAATAGGAATTATGCACATTTTCTTGCTAAAACAGCTGGCTGCTGTGTATGAAAGCAATGCTGATGACAGAGGTGAGAGTGACATGGTAATTATCTGTGACTACAAGCGACACCATTCGTCATTTAATTCATTGTTAATATGAACATGTAGATTAGAGCCACTTTAACTAAAATGCTGCAGGAACAGTGCTTGAGATCATACGCACAAATACACACACAATAATCCTGGGGAAAAAAAAACTGAACTTTAAAGCTTGAGTCCATTCTTTTGTACTTTACCCTGCGGTGTTAGAGAGAGTAAAAGAGAGAGAAAGAATAGAGAAAGTCTTTGCTAAGAGTGAAGGAGAATAAGTGAAAGTAGAGGAAAAAGAAATCAGCTAAGGGCTACATTCCCTCATTTTTAACCCTTCCAGCACACAGGCTGGGAAACTTTGGTATGTTTAACTAGGAAATACAGTAAAGCAACAATTAATGAAGGAAGAGTCCGAGCGGGATCAACAAAGGGATTTGGGGAGGGATAAAGAGAGGAAGGAAAGCGAGGAATATCGACGAAGAGGTGTATGAGAGTGGGATGCACGGGAGACTTGGAGAGAGGGCAAGAGACAGAGAGAGACTCAACTGACCTACATTGCAAAAAGAGAGAGTATTGCTTCACTGAAACTGACACTCAAACACACATTCACTGAAAAGCTATGTCACCTGAATCTTGCTGAGTTTGCAGCGTGTATGTGTGTTTGTGTGTGTGTTTATGTGTGTGTGTGATTGTGCGTGTGTGAATGTGAGTGTGGATATCAGATGACCTGTAACCCAAGCTGTTTGTCCTCCATGTGCTTTGCTCTCTCTCTCTCTCTCTCTCTCTCTCTCTCGCTCTCTCTCAAAGCTTGTGCATGTGCATGTGTGTGGGACACTAGTGACATGGTGTAAAAAAAAAATCTGCGTGTTTGTGTGTGTGTGCGCGCATGCGTGTGTGAGACAGTAACCTGAATCATGGTCAAAACAGTGGAGGTTTGTATATGTTACCCTTTCTTTCACACACGCAAGTCTTTCTTTCACACATATAAAATCTGTTGATTGTGGTGCCAGAAGAAACCTTAAAACACATGTATTCATGGATGAATTGTAAAGTACTTACACTGTCTGATGTTTGTGATTAAAATGCTGCATGGAGACAGAATCAGACTGATCTTTCATGCATCAGTTGTTTATAATAAAAAGAAAGACATGTTCAAAGTTTTATGTTACAGTAATACACATTAAACCATAGCCTCTAATTGATGCATTTAACTCACAATAATCTATAATTTATAAATCCTTCTAGTTTACTCAAGCAGTAATGGGGTGCTTTGTGGTTATGGCGCTAGTAGTACGACCAACAGTACTGTAACTATGGTCATATACAACAATTACAAACTGTTTACCACAGCAACAGACATTCAGAGGCAGAAACACTGGGTTTCACATCTCTAAGCAACTGATATCCTTCCTTAACATCACTGAACAGCCAACACAGTATATTACATGCATATTGTTGTTTCAGAGCTACAGGTTTCTCTGCACCAAATGTCTTCAGCCATCTTCAACTTAGTGACATACACTAAAGACTGTACTGTATCTGCCCCAGAGCCCTCTACAAATCTCTACCTCTATTTTTAGGAAGCTTATTTCATATGACATTCATGGTTCTGACTGAATCACGCACAAACCGTGCAAAAATATTTTTAACAATGATGGTACTTCCTCATTTAAGAGATGCAGCATGAAACTTAAAACTAGTCTTTGTTGATGCTGTTAACTGCGCAACTGCATTCAGCTTCAGTTAAAACAAGAACCTCCGTGCGACAACTCAGGATGTTGAGAAGAACAGTAAACTATTTGCCTTCCTTTAGAAACGTCAGAGGTTGAACAGGGATGATTACAGTGAGCAAGATTTGTAGTGGCGGCCATGAGTTGGTAGGAGACCTGGAAATGTTTGTTGTTGAGCTCGGTGTCAGAAGGCCCAAAATATCAAGCAGCACTCGATCACAGGGCGAGCATGAGTGAAACGCCGCGACACACAAACCACAAAGGGCAGCAGGTTGCAGAATGTGTCGACTTGTGTTTATTGTGTGTGTTAGCGTCACACACTAACACGCCATAAGCACACAATGAATGTTTGAAAGATTTCATTTCAAAATATGATAAATGAGAAAACCATGCACGAAACAGAACTCTGTGTTGTTTTGCCATCAATCAACCACCATGTGACTACTTGGTGAACACAAGCCTTTAGATAAATGTTAAAGTAAAATAAAAACTGGTGTGGGCTACATATGTCTGTTGCTTCTGAGTCTCTGTGTGTGTGTGTGTGTGTGTGTGCATGATTGCCCAGCCATAATCATAATCATGATCAAAGGGATAAGTCCAACGTGATGTGTTATCTCACTGCTAAATATAGTTCAACTGGAAAGTACAGTGTTGCTGCAGGCTTATACTTCTCTGTCTCTCTACTTCTCTATTTCTTCCTCCGTGTCCCTCTGTAGCATTTTGCCTATGTGGTTTTTCATTAGTGTATATGTGTGTGTTTGAGTGTGTGTTTGTATGTGTATGTGCACATTACGGGGACCCTTGCCAGACTGGGAACTCTGACAAGGCTGCCACTCTCCACTAGTGATTACACACAAACAACAACAAACACACACACACGGGAGTATGGTCAGATAGTGAGGGAGTAATGGAGGACAGATGGAGACACAGAGAGTTAGAGAAGCAGAAGAAGAGAGGAGGGAGGGTGGGTGGCGGAGAAAAAGGGAAGCAAGAGCGAGACGAGGGGGAGAGAAAGAGAAAGAAAGAGAGAGAGAGAGAGAGGAGAAAGTGGTTAAGAGTTACACAAACAAAGAGAGGCAGGGATGGTCAGAAACAAATGACTGTGAGAAAAAGATACTCTTTCAGAAAACAAACACTTAGGCAGCGTTGCATGACTTGCACTTTCTCACCCCTCGACAACCCTGAGGTTGGGTGGGTGGCTGGAGGGGCAGGGGTGGGTAGACAGACGGACGGACAGGCAGACAGGGAGAGCCTGAGAAGGAAAAGAGCTGGTGGAAAGAGAGGAATGAGAGAAATGTGTGAGGAGAAGGGAAGAGAAGCGGGGGGGGGGCAACACTTCAGGACGATGGCTGAATAGGAGAAACAAGCGGCGATGATTGTAGGAAAAAACTAGGGCAGACGCAGTACGCACTTACAAATGACTTACTGTGATACAACAAGACAAGCGTTTGGGACACACACACAAGCACGCGGATGCCGACTCTCTCTCTCTCTCTCTCTCTCTCTCTCTCTCACTTACACACACACACACTTCATTCAGAGCGAGCACAAAACTGAGTGAAGTGTACTTACCAGGGTAGCAGGAGTAGCCCACTTCTGCAGCATGCTCTCTCTCCCCCTCTCATTCCTCTCCTCCCTTCAACTTCTCTCGTCTCCTGCTCTGCCGTGTCCCTTGTAAAAGCACCCTGAGTCTCTCTCCGTCTCCCTCTCTCCCCCTCAAGCTGAAAATCCCAAGCAGATTCGGTGTACTTGTGCTACAAACTGCTCTCAGCCTTTCACCCCCCCCCACAGCGCACACACACACAGACATACACACACACACTGCAGACACACACAGGCACAGTCACACACACACACACACACACAGCCAACAGCCCTCTCCTAAATCTTGACAGCGAGGCAGGAAGCTCCCTCACTACCACTGATACACAGCACTCAGGTGATCTCACACACACACACTCAAAATTGGTAGCACACACTTGCACACGCCCACAGGGAGGGAGTCCCGCATGCAGAGCTCCAACGTGTATTATGCAAGGGGCTGAATGCGAGCCAGAGCTCTCACACTGTCTGCCCTACACACACACACACACACACACACACACACACACACACACACAGGGCCCCTCCCACGGTTCGCTCAGCCAACTTCATCAGGTATTCATTCAAAAAACACACACACGCCAGCTGGCTGCACGCCCAGAGACCGCTTACAAGCAGCGAAAGAGAACGAGAGAGAGAGAGAGAGTGAAAGAGAGAGAGAGAGAGAGAGAGAGGGTGGGAGGTTGTTTCAGTGAGAAGGGCAGAGAGGGGGAGTGTGGGAGAGGAAAAAAAAAGGGAGAGAGAGAGAGTGAGCAGTAGAGATTAGAGAGAGACTACATGAAAGAGTGACACAGCTCATGGACAGCTCATGTACACATACAGATATGCATGTATCTAAGGCGGAAATGTTGGTCAGTCCATTTTGTTTTGTTTTTTCTATTTATGGATTAATCGTGACCTACAAAATGTCAGAAAGTAGTGAGAAATGTCCATCACAATTTCAAAAAGTCCCCAAGGTGATGTTTTCAGATGGTTTCTTTTACCCAGCCAACCGTCTAAAACACAAAAATCCAATTAAAAAAAGATATGAAACAGACTTAAGAAACAAATTCCCACATTTAAGAAGCTGAAAACAGAGAAAGTTTGGCACTTTTGTTTGATACATATCAATTTGATTAACTGACAAATTGTTTAAGGGCTTACATGTATCAACCTTGATATCAAACATAAAAACCTACTTACAGGTACACGTGCAAACACATTCCTGTGTGTTTAGTCTTGTTTGAGGCTCGAGAGGAACACAAAGAGCAAACATCAGAACCACCATCCATCATGGAGGCACAGTGGGTGTTCTGCTCAGATTCAACCAGGCTGCACTTCCTCATTTGGGCCACTAGATGTCACGACTGATTACCTCACAGAGAGTGTACAGGAGTCTATTTCTGTTAGTTAGCTGACCTAGTTAAAAGACCAATTGGAAGTAAATATAGATGAAATGTGCTCCTCGATGCTAAGAGATGTAGCACGCACAGGGAAGAAGTCAGCGCTCAGTCAAAATATGTTAACACACACACACATATATACATACACATACACACGTAATGATTCCCACAAGACTCAATGGGTCTAATGGGTCTAAATACGCACTAAAAACACATCCTGTTTGTGTTGGGTGGTCTTCCTGTCAGCTTGATATCAATCCTGTGGTTCAACACTGGATATTCATGGGATGTTTACCTATTGCAGAGTGGGAGAGATTTCGAAGTTTGCTTTTAATGTGGTAAAGAGGACTAAAAGAGCACACACATTCAGAGAGGACCGGCTGTGTAAGAGGATTGAAAAGTGGAAATCTGACAGTTCTTTGTGCTTGTTTTTATGTCATTTTGGAAGGGAGAGCTATGGAGTTTGTTTTTTGTGCAATCATTTGTCAATCAAGCAATGTGGTGGTGCCCTGACGTCTCTCCCCTTGGACTTTGTGCGGATACTGCTCCACTTTTGGTCACTTTTGTTGGTTGCTGTTGCTCAGGCTGAAGTCGCAGTTCCTGATTTGCAATGGAGCTGTGTCAACAATAATCGCAAAATTTCCTTCCTATTTTGAAACTAAACAATGTTCTTGTTTAAAACCATAATTTCCAATGAGATTTGCGGTTTTTAGGCGCAATATTGGAAGTTATGACATCACAGAGTGTTTTCACCAGTGACTCTCGAAAATCTCGCAAACAAAGCATAGCTGCACTGTCTTTAATATTACTATTGAGCTATAAAGTAAAATAGTCTCTGCTGTCACTTCAAGTAAGAGACCCAGACACATAGACAAAGACTGACAAGGACAAATGTTAAAATAGGATACAGATGGAGAGACCCAATGAACACAAAAGAACGGGACACAGACAGAAAGCCAAACCAGTAAACTCTGAGAGAAAAAAAGAAACAGACGAGACTGTGTTTGTTTCACAGTCCTTTCCGTTCTTGTCAGGTGACCTCAACAGCACAGCAAAACTCATCTGTTGCCTTGGCAGCTAATTGGAGCCTCGCAGCATTTAATCATAATTCATTTGTGTGGGTTTGTTTACAGTCTCCCGTCAAGTTAAAGCAGCGCGAGAGAGGGAGGGAGGGAGAGAAAGTGGGGGTGGAGAACAAGCACAAAGAGAAGAGAAAAGAGAGAATCAGTCATGAGAGATTTCACATTTTTTGAATGGTGATTTTTGTTGTGTCTCTTTAACATCTATGCTCAGCTGGTCTGCCTCTACATTTAACATTCATTGGCCACATGCCAACGCCCTTCTATCATTTCTGAAAGCACACAAATCTTTGCCCTGCACCTCCAAACCCGTACCCTAGACCCACATAAATATCCAGTTCCCCTCACATTTCCCCCGTTGTCTAACCATTTTCCACCAAAAAGGCCGTTGCTGAATGTCTAGAATATCAGCCCATGATCATAACTCGCTAATATCAAGTGTCACCCCTCGTGCAAAATCCACATTTTATTGTCCTGGAGCTTAAAAATCTCTTTATAAATCTGTCATCTCCTCATAATTTACACTCTACTCTATGACTGATGGATTTTATGTGTTACATGAAATCACAAAGGTCTCTCAGCTATTTCATGCAGCTGCATTTTGAGAAGCTTGTAATGTGTTTTTGAATGCAGATGTCGCAACTCTATTCTGTTTTTCATAAAAAGATACTGAAATTATTTACTTATAGTAAACACAAGCTAATATGCTGAGCCCACAAACAAACTTGAGATTTTCTCTTTTGCAATGTCATCAGAGGTTTTCTTCTCTGAACTGACTTGCCTTTTGGGATTTGTCAGGACTGAGCAAAGTGAAAGTTTAAAACAAGATGTGGGAAGTAACACCTGACCCATCAAAACTCAATCAATAATTACCCCATGATAGGAATAAATGTAATGTTGTAAGTGCAGTAAAAAAGATTTTGTCAGCAAATACCGCTCTACTCTCTCCTCTTTCATTTCTTCTCTCAGAGAACAGTCTCAGTCGGAGCCAGTCACTAAGGGAAACTGATGAAAAGCTTCTATATATACACATACACACACACACACCTATATACATATCACAGACTTCTCTGCTCTCTCTCCCTCTCACCCACACACTCACTCACTCTCTAGCTCTCTCAGTCGCCCCCGCAAACTTCACACACACACTGTGGTTATGACAACAGCAAACCCCCTCATCCAACCCCCCCCCACCCCTTTCCTTCACTCTCTTTACCCATCTATCCCTGCTCTCCTCTCTGTCGGCGAAAGTCTCAGCTCTCTTGTTTATCCATGTCTTTCCATCTGTCTGCGTATGTGTGTGTGTGGGGGGGGTAGCTTGTGAGACAGCAGGTGCAGAGCCATCTAATGGTCACATACCAGACACACGCACACACACACAAATGATCACTACAAGGCTGGCTTTACAAAGGCACGCCCTTATTACAACATCTTAATCATATCATGCCCGTGTTCTCTTCATAATCTATTATTCATAACCTTTTGTGATCATTACATAATCATGTTAACAGTGCCCTCTGAACCGTGGGCCATTTACACATGCCACAAATATCTTACACTTTCCCTACCCCTTCATCTCTCTGTCTCTTTCACAAACCCTCTGCCAGGCTGTGTTAACTTGCTGGCAGTGTAGTGTGCTACTTCAGCCCAAGCCACATCCCATTCACAAACCTACTAATCCACACACACTATTAGATCCCTGCTAGTCACACACACAAAAAAGAAGTATGCGTGTGTGTGTGTGCAGGATTAGGGAGGGACTGGAATGGATGGGCAAATCACTGCTAAGCTCCTCTATTGCTGTATAATCCTACTGAGCACACACTCACACACGTAAATACGCTAACATGCATTCAGACGCGCACATGTGCACACACAAGCATGACCCCGACGCTCTCTTACTCTCTCGTTTTTCACACACGTACAATGCAAGTATGCGTGCACACCCACACACACACACATGCGAACAATAGCAGCGATCGCCGACATTCAAAGACACAAATATGCAGGCAAAAGTCCAACACACTCCTTCAAGGGCAAATGCAGACACAAACACCCAAATATTATTTTCAAAGACAAAATATAATCCTGTTCAGAGAATGTGTGTTGCTGCACAAAAGGGGAGCAAGAGAGAAACGTAGGTGGGGAGGCAGGCGCAGGGAGAAAAGAGAAAAAGGGGAAAAAACAGAAAAAAAAGGAGCGAGAGAAAAGGGACAGATAAATGTAATTCAAACTCCATTCATCCTTACAACACGCATTCATTCACTCTACCCACACAACTATCACTGTCCGCTCCTTCAGCACAACACCCCAACATGCATCAAAAGAGAGTGTCACTCACCACTAACTGGAATATGGACAATTTGTGAGCCTATTCTTTTACTGAGAATTATGACAGCTCAATTAACGTTTCAGAGCTCAGAAATATTCATCCACATGTTTTTACAGGGACAAGACTATGATGTGAGATACGATGAGAGTTTCCAAAGATGTGGCTCTTAAACTAGCAGGCTTCTTTACTCATTCAGTGGTGATTTTAAGTAACTCCTCCAAACAGGAAATTAAATGTTTTCAATTTGAATTTCCTTTTTAATAATGAAGTTAGACTTAAAGTCAAGCTTGAACTTATCATCTAATTATCTTATTATCCACTTATCATACCATCCAAGAAAAAAACAAAACAACACAAAAAAAAACAAAAAAACTAACCCATACATGTTGGGTTGTTTTAAAAGATATTCACGCCTGATTAATCTGACAATGCTTAATCATTTAATCATTTGGTGTCAGAAAATAGTTAAAAAAAAAAACGCCCAAAAACACTAAGACAAAGGCAGCAATTATTCACATTTGACAGGTAAAGGCCGCAGAATTCTTGGCATTTTTGCTTAGAAATGACGATTAATTTTCAGTCACTGACTTATCAGTTCAGCTCTGACTTTAGCCCATTTATCATCTAAATGCCGTCAGGTCACATCTGTTGTGGGGAGGGGTGGGGGGTACAAGGGTAGCAGCATGCACTTCTCATGCACTGTTACTGTCTTTCTTGATACCACCACTCACATGCGCCAAATAACAAAATGTGCCCTGCATTTTTTAAATAACATCTTAAAATCCAGCCTTGTTATAAGCACAACACGCCCATAAACTTCATAAGTAGGGTGTCAGTTACAGACAGGGCGTATTGTTAAATATAATGTAAATATAATGCTTATATATAATGGAATTCACTCCCAACTATTCACATGAAAAAGCCAATTTGCAATGCCAATTTAAAGCAAATCCTTTATCACACCTCATCTTTGTGCTCCCGTGATCTTTTCATGTGAGTGGGACATGGTGAGAAACACAAATAGGCATTCTGACTCAGACGACGAGAGTGTGATAATTTCTTAGCAGAAGTCAGGTTGAGGACAGGCTGACAGGTGTGGGATGTGTGACTCTTGGGGGCCGCAGGGAGCACAGCGCCAAACAGAACGCCTGTGGAGAAAAACACACAACTAAAGACTGATGCTGCTGCGTTTGCTTGTCAAGACACAAACACACTTCTTTTTCCTGCATGTCAGAATGGAGAAAAAAAAACAATTTTTTTCTTTTTTTTTTTCCTGATGGTGCCTGTATGTGTCCACAACTAGGACAGAGAAGCCTACTGTTGTGTGCGCTGAAGGTGAACTGCCCTGCTGTAATAGGCATAGGCAGGCAGACTGGCACTAATTGGCATGAATGGGCATGGCAGTGGGCATTGTGTGGATGAAGGAGGTGGGCGACTGCTCAGCATGTGTCCTTGTCGGTGAATAATGTGTTCCACCTTTTCAAAGGCGCCCGGACAAAAATGTCAGACAGGCAGCGGCAGTAGTTGAGCACGCAGACTCGCACAGATCATCAAAGGCCTCCGCTGCTTGACACAAAGACACATCCAACACCCCTGAGACTCCACAGGACACACATGCAGTACACACCGGAGCCATAAAGAACCCAGCCATCATCCAAACAACCGAATTCCACGGCCACGCACACACACACAATCACAATCACAACACACTCCACAGGTGTCTGCGTGCTGCCCAGCAGTGTGTCTATTCCTGAGGCCAAAAGCAGCATGGTGAACACAACAATAGACTTTGATAAAGTACACAAACACATATGCATGTCCATTCAGCTAATACAATCAAATGTATATAATCATGTTCAATAGCCATGCTGATTGCTTTCAGATTCAGAGAAAGGAAAAAATGGCTCCAGTTAAGTGGGCAATCTCCACAGACTGAAGAACGTATGCAGAGCGAAGCACGAACTGTGTGTTAGCAAAGGGACAATGTTTTGTTGTCAAATGGGGTCAATATTTTTTGCTTGTGAATAACTAAAACATGTCCTTCACTGTTACATTTAGCTAGAGAGGCAAACTACTACCACTACAACTCCTGCAGGGACAAAGAAACACAAAAAATTTAATTATGATATTAAGAATATTTCATAAATTTGAGTTTGACATGAATGCATAAAACATCTATATCTGAACATAATGGGTTATTTCTCTTTATGATTCTTCATTAATAAGGAATTATTTAATTCTCAAACAACAAGATACTATACTTTGTGGGGGGTTCTTATATTCAAACTAAGTAGTAGATATTTTTAATATGATACCCTTTAGGGCTTGATAGATACTGAATTTGTGAGTTTAATACAGATACTTGAGCATAATACAATTCTATTAACAATATAATGGTATACACATAATATAAGCATTTGTGTGAGAGGAGAAACACTTTACTGCTGAACTAAACTAAACTATTGTCTAAAGATGATAGTTACAGAAAATATAAGATTAAACTTTAAACAGAAAATGTCACTGAAATTCAAGTCTATATATGAAAACAGATAAAACAAAATGTATTAAACTCGAACAGAGAAAATTTCAAATACACACAGAACTGCTGCAAAGTTAAAACATATTGCTGCAGTTTACTGCTCTGCTCTGCAATTTGTTTTTGCATATCAGCCACCAAGCATGTTGATATCATTAATCATTAAACTAATATTGGTTGGTCATATTTTCCAAGGCATTGTTTGGACTTTCTCTCTCTCTGTGTCTCTTTCTCTCACTCTCGCATTACAGATACTATTATTACTATTATTACTATTATTCTTGCATTATTTGTATTTTAATCAAAATATGTCTCTAACTACGTGAGCCATAGTTCATTTTTGTGTCTCACTATGCACTCTCCAGCATCCCCTTGTTCAACAAACTAGTTTGCATGTGGCGAATGCCTCTAAAATATTCACGCACACGCTCTCACGCACGATTACGAGCAGCGTCACTGCATTCGAGCAAGAGTTGAGAAGAAAGCAGACAGACAGCCTGACTAACTGACTGACTGACTAGCTAACTGCACAGGCGTCTCGTTTTCTTGACTCACTTTTCCAACTTTTCCCACTAGTCCTCCTCTCTCTTTCAACATCATTATTTTCTGTAGTTTTTATGCACACACACACACACACACACACACACACATTGTCATTGCATTGTGCACACAAACACAGATGAAAGGAAATTCCAACTTAGTGACATTGTCTGGGTGGGCCTTTTCAAACTAAGGAAAGTGTGTGTGTGCGTGTGTTGTTACCAAAAAAAAAACGTGTGTGCAAAATTCTCATGGATTGAAAATGTTTTAGAGGCTGTGGCACTCACTCACTTACTCTCACTCACTCACTCACTCACACACACACACAAAGTTGACTTGAGGGTGCTTGTATGTATAATTATAAGCACACACAAAAAAACCTTTGACCCTGAGCAAATCTGAATGCTACACCCAATTTTTGCAGAGAAGACCACTGACACTCTGCGTGTTTATAGTTTGACAGCAGTTATAAGGATTTGCAGTGGATGAGTGAAATAGGGATGGGGGGGGGGTGTGAGGAACAAAGGAGGGAGGGCCAGATAAAAAGAGGAAAGCAGAGAAGGACGACGGGAGGGGGAGAGGAAGAGCGGGATAAAATAACAAGAAAATGATGGAGGAGCGAGGGAAAAAAAGAGAGGCAGTGATGTCACCTTGTGGTGGCACCGCAGTGAGAGGGACAAAGAAAGAGAGAGACTGAAGAAGGGAGGGAGGGAGAGAGAGAGAGAAAGAAAGGGACATCAAGAATGAGACTTAAGAGATCTATTAGCTGATAGAAGTCATGCAGACAACCTCCCACTCCTTAGGCAATTGATTCGAAGGATATTGTGCAGAATGCTGTGTGTGTGTGTGAGAGAGAGAGAGAGAGAGAGAGAGAGAGAGAAAAGAGAGTGAGTGACAGCAAAACTCTGGCTTTGGGCCTAGGGGCATAATGTAGTACTATTAGAAATCTCTCTTTTGAGACTGCACTTCCTCCTCTGTGGGTGTGTGAGTGTGTGTGTGTGTGAGAGAGAGTGAGTGAGCTTGCATGTAAGAGTTTGTGTGCGTGTGTGTGTGTGCAGGCCTGATTGTGTGTATGTGTGTGTGAGAGAGAAAACAGCAAAAAAGTTAGCAGTTTGCAGCATGTAAATGTGAGCTCTAGTCACTTTGATGTGTGTGTGTGTGTGTGTGTCTGTGCATTCTTCTATTACTCATCTTGTGGGTCCTGCTCGCACAAGGTGAACCATTAAATTTGAGGGTGAAGTCTGGGTTTTGGTTAATATGAGGGTCAGTTTTTGCATGTAGCATTTGTGGTCACTGTAAGTCTCCAGAAAATGAATGTAAGTCAACACAATGTCCTCAGAAGTGACAAAAACAAGTTTGTGTATCTGTCTCTGTGTGTTTCAAGAGGACAGCATAAAGGAATGCCTCGGTTCAAGACCTGCCAAAAGCACTTTTCCCATACGCCAGAGAGCCAAGACTTCCCCAACCAGCCAAGAATAGCACGAATAGCACTGACTCTCTCTCTCTCTCTCACCCACACACACACACACAAGCACTCAAGCACTCACACGTTTTACCCTTTAGATTCAACAAGAAACTGGGTGATAAGTGTGAATGAGTACAGCCTCCACACACTTCAATCTGCACAGTGAAAAATAAGCCGCAAGAAAGAAAGAGGCACATTTTTCTGAGTTGTTATGCTTACACTGAAATACTTGTAGAACATGTTTTGTACATAAAGGTCATGCCAATAAAGCATGTTTGAACTTGAGAAGATAGAAACTGAGAGAAAAACACTGGAGACTCACTTTCTGGTCAAATAGGCGCTTTGGCTGCACATCTTTGATCAAAATGTCACTGCAATAAAGCTTCACTGAATTGAACTGAAATGAACTGAGAGGCAGACGGCAGGAGCGAAGGAGAGAAAGCGAGTGGGAGAGGAAGACATGGAGAAAGAGAGAGAGAGAAAGCGAGAGAGAGAGAGAGAGAGAGAGAGAGAGAGAGGCATGCACAATATACCAATAGAGATTCCAGCAGGGAAACTGCAGCTCTCTCCAAACTGTCTGCTCCCTGTGGGGTAAATGAGAGTGCTCTCTCTGTGAATGTGTACGTACATGTGCGTGTGTGTGTGTGTGTGTGTGTACACTTAAACAAGCATGTCTGTTTAAGACAAGGATCAGAGTGCACTACCGTTCTCCCATTGCGAGGCACCAAATGTTGGAGCAACAGAACAACAGGCAGCGATGTGGTTTCCCCTCTAAAAGCATGGAAATACTTTATATGAAATACTTACAACCTCATTCACAGATGCGTTACCACAAGGATGATGTCGTTATTTTCTTAAAAGCTGTGTATAAGAATGAATGGCTTTAAATCCTGCCAAAAATCTTCATCTCAAAGGACTTGCACAAAGCACTCTGCCAGATCCGAATTCAGCCAGCAAATGATGCTTAATATTTGTGACTAGATTGGTTTAATGATGTGTAACACAGTTGGGGTGGGGGGTGATTTGAAAACTACACTACTGTTATCTACTTAATCAAAACAGATTGCAACACTTATACATGCAGATAAATGATAAAGCAAATGATTTTTTTAGCAATGGCTGCTACATTTTCAGCCTGCCCATCTCCGCAGGTGAGGTCATTGCTCAGGGCATTCAGGGCAGGCCCGTCTTACTTTTTAACTTCTGCAATGTTGCTGCCTGTACTGTTCAATAATGAAATGTTTTTAATTAGTCTGTGATGCATAATATTAGCTCATAGCTGGACAGATCAGTGCTGCCTTGAGACTAAGCCTGCCAATTAGCATCCTGACACTCTAGTAAATTCAAACATTAATCTTGCACTCGTCTCCGCTGTGTGCAGACTCCTGTTGGAGGTTGGTTAGTGTTTGTTATTAAAGTCACCCATGTCCATTGTTTATTGCTCTCCGCAGCAGTAATCAGACACGCGGAGTATCCCTCCCGGGGAAAGAGGCAAGTGGAAAATAACACTCATCTCCAGACATGCAAGGCAATGTGGGGGAGAGAAGTTGAAAAACTTTGCGTAAATGTTTGCCCATATTGATTTTCTCTGACTTGCAGGGAAAATGCAAGTATCCATCATCCAGAAGGCCTGAGTTCAAATCCTTGACCTCAAGCATTTGCTCCGCTGAAAAGTCTGTGAGCAAAATAATCACCAGCAGATTCTACAGCTGACCCTGCGATCTTACTTCCCTGTGAAGGAGGGAGAGAGTGAAAAGAGAATTTCTCCTCTGGGAATCAATATTACCACGACAAAAAAAAAAAAAAAAAAAGGAAAAGAAACAGAGACCACATTTTTGCTGTGATTAATTCACAGAAAAATCAAAGCAGCTGTAGCTCGTGGTGCGCTAGTAATTTAAAGAACGGCAGATTTGTTTTTACACAGATTCATCAATGAACATGCATACAGATTAAATACCCAAATGTGCATGACGCACGAACGACACGATAAAATACAATACCTTCCTTCTCAGGCCTTACAGAGACATTTTTTAAAGGGTGTTTTTCGCACTCTCAGCACCGCCAACGGGGCTTCCATTCTCGCAGGAAGACCCCACACTAACTGGTTTCCCGAAGGTGTCATGCATGAAAATGTATTGCTGCTCCAACAGGGAGCTCAGATCCAGCTTCATAAATAAACACATTGTCACTAGGCAAACTAGCTTGCAATCTAACCCCAAAAATGCCTCTCCTCCAATCACAACATAGGCAGGAAACAACCTTAGTGAGCCAAGGCCCACCAGCTTTATCTTAGTAACTGAAAGATGGCTTCTTATCTTTCAGACTGTTTTTTTTTTTAGCCTTTATACTGGGGTTTGAAAGAGTGAGTGAATGAATATGTTATGTACTATATGGTTTGGCAAACTCATAATATTTCATGGCAGAGAAAGGGAATTAGGAGAGTAAGCCACTAATTTGAAGCATACATTCACGACGTGCTGTGGCTCAAAGCAGCAGAGAGGGAAAACCTCGGTTCATTCACTGCAAGCATGTGCATGTGACGGGCTGCCACTTTACTCACATTAAAATCAAACGCACTTTACTTAACATGCATCTGTGCTGTGACCGGGGTGACAGGTTTATCAGCACAACAAGGCTCTGGGCTACGGAGGAAACGCGGGGCTGGAAAGTCCTTGATGCCTCGACTAATAACATCAAATTAAACGTGACACTCAGACTAGAAGCTTCTGGGATGGAAGCAGTGAACCGCTGTCTTCCAGCTTATCAGGCACATCCCCAGCTCAAGCATTAAAAAAAAAAAAAAAAAAAAAAAATAGAGCTCCATGAAAACTGTGATGTAGGCATGGTGCATGTTAACAGCAGTCTCACCTCATTCAACACAGCTCCTCCAGACCCCCCTGGGTTTTCAGCAGGTGGTACAGCCCATGGAGAGGGTTCCAGTCTATCCCAGAATGCAGTGTGTTGACTCAGGGACTCAGCACTCCCTGGTGGACGAGAACAACAAAAGTTGAAATTAAAGTCAGGTAAGGACCCCTTCTCTTAACCTGCAATGTCCGAACGCAACATGAATTACAACATAGCAGGAATGATGGTTATTAAATATGACGTGGTGGTGCATCTGAGTTGGCAAACTATATTTACTAAAATAGGGGGAAGAAAAGAGGAGACCTTACTATAAAAATAAAAAAACAAATTTGTTAAAAAAATAAATAAAAAGCATTACAATAAAGTTACAGTTTTTTTTATTGCTGCATGTGTCAAAAATGAAATGAAATGGGTCACCGCTTAGCCACACAAGGACACACATTTTTTTTTGTCATTTAGTGAAAGAGTAATGAAAGCCCGTATATTTCTGACAGGCTTTTAAACATTTCTGCTCATTCTTCCTGCTGAATGTTCTCCTTTAAACCTTGCTCTTGTTTGACATTTTCCCTGTGCACCTTTTTCATTCTGTAGCTTTCATTTGCTACAGTCTACAAAGCGTTTCATTATTTATTTCAAAAACTGCAATGCAAATACAGGTCATCATTATAAACAGGACCTGTCATATTCATGAAAAAAAAAAAAAACTCCAGCCCATCTTTAAAGACGTCTAATGTGCAACAAGCCGACTTAAGCATACACCCACACACCGGCATAAGAGACAGACTGGCTGATTGTCGACAGTGCACACACACTCTGTGGGACTAATTAGGCAAGTTGTGGTGGAATGATGGGGATGTTAGGGGGATACCAGAGACATGGCTCCTGCTGTTAGTCAGCTGCAGTGTGTGTGCGTGTGTGTGTGAACGAGTATGTGGGGGGGCGTGTGTGTGGAGGTGTGTGGGTTGTCAAACATCCTACTGACCCACTTCTTGCATGTCTGAAGACAAGGAGAGAGGTAGGCAGGAGTGCATTTGTGTGAGCGTGTGTGTGTGTCACTGTCTAGCTGTGGGAAAGTGTTTTATTGTGAGCCTAAGGAAGACGGAGAGGGGAATTACAGCCTGTGGCTGGTTTTGTTTGTGTGTTACTTTAGTAATGGTAAAATATATCATTCCTTGCACACTTTTTATGCATGGTGACTCTATTCCACAGGGACCTGAGCGCTACGGTGGAAATGAGATACGATAATGGGACAGTGAGGCGTATGCATAACGAGAGAAAGAAAAAGAGCAATGTCTGGTACTGCAGACATGGGAAAATCAATAGGCTTCCACAGCGGGCTATGGTATAGTGTCAGGCTTAAGTTAAGCACCTAAGCACACACATTAAACTGGCACACAGAGAGCAGTAGGGTTTGTGTGCACTGAAGATATTTGTAATGTGTGTATGTTAGGCAAAAACAGAGGAAGGAAAAAATAGATGTGTACTGAGGCCATGGATTAGCAGACACCAACTGGCAAAAGAAATCCATCATATGGTATTAAAAAGGCAAGGCAGAAAGAGGGATGAAGGTAAGAGAGGAAGAGACAGCTACAAAGAGAGGGAAATAGCAAAAAAAAAAAAAGTTTAAAGTAGAACGAAAGAGCAGGAAAGATCCAGAGGCGACAGGAAGGAAGACAGATGGAGAGACTAGACAGGACGGTGAGGTAAAGTGGCAAAGAGAAAGAGAGGCGATAGGAAGGCAGAGAGAAAGAGAGACAAAGAGAGAAACAGATGGTGGCAGAGAAGAGGCAGATACAAACTCACTGGGAGGACAACACTGGCACAGCCAGCGAGGCACAGCGGGGAGTATGGAAAGCTGAAAAATGTCAGCGGAAAAGGGAGGAGGAGGATAGTGAGAGTGAGGGCAGAGGAGGAGGGAGAGTGAGGGATTCATTCCAAAACTCAACCAACTTTTAGGGAAAGTACTATGATACCTGCTAATCTTCAAAAATCTCAAGCTTAAATATAACACCTGTTATGGCCGGGATCTGAGACCTATAGCACAGTAGGAAAGCACAGGGAGGGATTAACTGACGAACGAGGTTAATGTAGTTCAACACATGTAACAAATGTCGATTCTAGCAAACAAGACAGGGAAGTATACTGCCAGGCTCAGAAGATGCAAAATAAACTACAGAGAAACTAAAAACACTCCAACGTAACACAAGGTGGTGCCAGGGGAGAGGGAGCCTCCAGACTACCAGGATGGGGTGGGTATTATGCAACCTGTCCTCCAGCTCATTTAAAGTATAATGAAAAGGCAAAAGCGATCACGAGGATAACATTGCAAAGACAACACAAGTGAAGAGACATGCTCAGGTTGAAAATTCACAACAACTCCTGGTACTTGTTTTGTTGTGGGGGGCTTTAACTGCCCAGTGCTGATATAAATGGTTTTCAGCCTGATTAGCCCATTAAACACACATCACGCAGTGTATGCTTTCTGTCACACACACACACACACACAAACACCGACACTTTGTCTCAATCCATCATGTCCAATCCAAACCGGGCAGGCTAAATTAGTCAGGAACGGTTCAGCGTAAACCACATTAAGCGAACGACTGATTGAATTGCACAGCACAGCGGAGCAGCCGGCACCTGTAAAAAACTGTGTGTGGTGGATGTCTGTGTGTGGCTTTTATATGTCACTGTGTGTGTTCAAATCCAGTCTGCTTTGAGGCTTTTCTCTGCATTGTACCTGCGCTACATTCATTTAGCAGATGCTTTTGTCCTAAAGTGACTTACAATAAGTGTATTCAGCCTCCAAATGGACAAGCTAAAAGCACGTTCAATGCCACAGAGCAAGTGCATAAATGACAAAAAAATACTAAAGTACCTGTGTTGTTGTGGTTAGTCTACCTCACTCACTGGACCACAGGGGTCAAAGAGGTGCTTCGTGCATGTTCAGGCATCTACCTGACTCTGTCATGGAGAAAAGTTCCAGTCTGTTAACATGTGAGGGTTTCGTGTCTTTACCAGTACAGCTGAATGTTGGACTGAGTGAGTGGTTCACACACTTGAAAAAAAGGACAAAAGTATAGTCTTTTATGTGCATGTCCTGCTTCTGTCAAAGCGTGTGAATGGGTTCACAATTTTTTTGGTCTTTCAATGTGTGCGTGTATGTGCGCATTGACTGTGTGTAGTGATCTACAACAAAAGGGGATGATATTCAACAAGTCTAACAAGTGTGAGCCTGTGTGAGTGTTTCTCTGTACTTGACTACATGCTCGCGTGATTATGCCGCGAATGCTTTTGTCCACTCACTCTCTATCTCTTCATCTGTTTAAGTGCTCGCATTCTTCTTCCCATTCTCTCTCTTTGCCAAGTGTAGTCAAAAAAAAAGCCCACAATCGTTGCGGCTATTGCCACATTCTTTGCCTACTGTACGGGTTTTGCCTAAAAAAAATTTTTTATGGCCTTAGACTGTCGAACCACAAGCACTGGGTTCAAAGGCTAACATCAACAAAAGATGTGCCTGACAATGCCTCTGAAGGTGGCACTGAATACAGAGCTGAATGGCCAACTCTTCCTGGATGAATGTAAGGTTAAAGGTTACTACAGATAATAGAGACATGGCACACACACACACACACAAAGGCTTTTTCACTTTTCAAATAAAAATTCTTGACACTTGAGATTTCTGCATTTATGATACGTGGGAACGTATCAAAGCCTTGAGCGCTCAGTTTCTCTTTTAACTTCCTCAGACTAATTACACGTCCTGTAGTACACAGTTTATCATTCATCATAAATATGACAGACAATCACACGGGAACACACACACACACATAGACAGAATACTTTGGTAGCTGACGTAGTGTCTGACAGCTGTTTGGTTGGTTGAGGGAGAAGAATGCAGTGAGTCTTTTGTGTGTGTATGTGTATGTGTGTGTGTGTGTGTGTGTGTGTGTGCATGCGTGTGTGCGTGCGCGCGTGTGTGTTTGTGTGTGTGTGTGTGTGGTGTGCGTAGACCGAGTGACTGACCATCACTGTAATGTAAGGGAAATGCCTTTCTCAACCACAACCCCATTTTCCTAGACTCCAACATAGCTGCCATACCACAAGAATCAGCCCTCTGAAGGTTCAAGGTGCTCAAAGCAGAGAGGAATTTTATCTTGGGTGCACACATGTCTGCAAAGACCAGTGTCCTTTACTTATCGCCATCCTTTATCTATCATTCCACACACACTCTCTCTCTCTCTCTCTCGCTATGTTACTGAAAGTGTGTACGTGGCAGCTGTATAAGGTTTGGTGCCATGACAAAAATTCCTATGACTGACCCGAACTATTTTTAATATCCAGTTTTATAATACACTGTTGGAAGGAACGACAGAAGAAAGAGGGATCACAAGCCAGGAAGCGAGTACAAATTATTCAGCGAAGACAAACATAAAAGAAAGGTCAGCATTTCCAGGTTTACAATACTTCTCTCTCTCCCTCCCTTTCTCCCTCCACCTCCCAGCTCTTCCCAATCAAATGCCATTTATAGCCATTCCCTGCTTTTTGCCACCGTCCAGTCTCACGCTCACGCAAGTAACAATCAGGGATAATTGCAATCATACTAAAGAGTAGTATACTACAAGCTAGCTGAGAATGATCCACAGCCCACTGGTACACTTAGTACAGTTTTACTGATGGAAGTCATATTTCTCACCTAATCTCTAACATGAGAACTGACCTAATTTAGGACATTTCCATAGTGGGTGTATTAAAAATGCACAGGATCAGCGGGTGCTTGGTTACTATGCAATAATATGGATAAAGGTTAGAGCACCAAGACTCTAGCTGTTGCTGCAGGTGCAGATCATAGCCTGAATAAACCGGATTGAATCATTGAAAAGGGAGGATCAATGGCATGTGAACAATTTCTTAAAATAATCAGTCAGAAGAGAAACAGCAGCATATTACACAAGATATGCACAACGTCGCCTGAAAAAAAACTGGCCCACTAATTTCAGAAGGAGTTATTATACTCTTCTAAAATATAACCCTTCGGGGGGAGCATAGTTTTGCTGTCCAGTGAAAATTACATTTCCAAATTAGTTAGTCAATTTCTTTTTTTATGACTGAAAGATTACATGTTCCTTTATGGAGTGAAAAAAATAGCTCTCACATAAAATAACTCTAACTCTTGTAATTAAATTGATCACAAGCTCAGCAGAAGACAGTCAGGGTCAATCACATTGTAAAAGAAAAGTCACAACGGTGGGAAAAAAAAACTTTCAGAGTTTTTACCATTTCAGATAAAGTCTGTGTTGTCTGCTGCTCAGTCCATCAGATGTGGGTGGATCAGGTTGCTGTCGTGACTTTTCATCACTCATTATAAAAAGATAACAAGGGTAAAAACTGAATGACAACATAGTCGTCGATCTAGACACAAACATCTGACTGTCTGACTTACCAGCTCAAGGTTTCTTTCACTTTTTGTTTCCACTGGTTCCACACATGATTCACAGCCTCAATTGGCACCCACAGGTGCATCCATCATGAATATGTCTCCTGTCGCATAATAAAGTAGGCAGAGTACGGTGTCCTGTCTGAGCTTCACTTCATGAGGTTACACAACTCCACTCGTGGGTGGAGTACACACGCACAAACACAGAGACAGGACATGCATTCATTTGTCCCACATAAAGACAATGGGAAAAGACAAAATCCAAAGATGTGTGTGTGCGCGCGTGTGTGTTAATGTGTAAGCTTCTGCGTTAAGAGGGCATGCTGAGAGAATAGGAAGCGTGCTTTTTGTGCCAACCCGCTCCTTGGCAGTCGAACAAGGACACTCTTACGCACAACACACACACAAACACACTCACACAGTGCTGAGCGTTTTTAATTGGCTACTGATTTGCCAGTTAGTGTTCTTGCCATTCTCTTCACCTCTCTGTTCTGGCCTCGTGCCCTAGAGCCTGGCAGAGACACAGCTGGACCTGGAGAATGTGTGCGTGAGTAAGTGGTGGTGGTAGTCTGTGTGTGTGAGGTATAGGAAGGTGTGATTTTGCACAAACACACTTAACACTTTGGTTTTGTGTGTGTGTGTGTGTGTAGTTGCAGGTTGTTCACTTTCATGGTCAGATTCCTCATATTCTTGAGGAAGTCTCTTTAGTCAAATTTACAGAAAATTCTTCACCTCTCCAGATATTTTTCACTAACTCAAAACATCTCTGAATGTGTGACTGATACTGAGTGTACCTTTCTTTTAAGTGATTTCACCAAGGCCAAAACAATGCACTTAGGTTAAAAAAAGGAATGAATAAAGTAAATAATGAAAAATATACTCAGACAACCCTTCAGAAATGTATAATAGTTAAAAAAATTACAAAAGGACTGTCTGAGCTACATCTAGTCTGTGCAACATGATGTGTGTGAGATTTATGTAGCCAATATCACAAGCAGATTGCATCCTCTTCCGCAATATTTTGCAAGGGAATGACAATACTCACACACTGACAGGCGCACAAACACACATTCAGACGAGCACAGACACAAACATCTACAAGCAACCCAAGGTCAAAGCAAAGAGGATGAAAAAAGTGTGTGTGCATGCATGTGAGGATGTTTGCGTGTGTGTGATGACATCATTACTAGAGCAGAGCACTCGATAGCAGATTGATGGAGAGTGGGGTTGTTATGGTCGACTGCTGTGAGCTCATTGCCCGGCAACCAGACAATTGGACCTTGCCACTGTGTATGTGTATGCCACACACACAGGCGTGTGTGCCTGGGTGTGTGTGTCTGTGTGTGTGTGTGTGTGTGTGTGTTCTTGCATTGTAGTGCATATAGATATCTTCGAACTGTGCTGCTTTACAGATTATCAAACAGATGAGCAGATTGCTTTTCTCACACTTTCACACTCACAAACACACACACACCCAATAACTAGACAGTCTGGCTTTCATCTTGACTACTAAGTACCAGACATTGCTGTGTAATTACTGCTTCTAATGCTGCAACAAAGTTGACTAGTCTTATACATTTGGCATTAGAACAGTCATTATCCACAGTGTGTGATTATCACACAATGTGTGTGTTGTGTGAAGTACTGAATAGGAAGGGTTCATTCATCATATTTCTTTAGGCATTTTTGGCTGCTGATTTTCTTGTTTTTCCTCCAGTGTCTCTCTCTCGCTGTCTCTCAAATTCAAATGTGCTTTATTTGCATGAATGGGTATTAGCCAATGTTTGTGGAATAATATGGGACAATGAAAGATGCACATTGTCAACTTTAATTATAGTGATGATGTCAGTAAAGATTCTCAGCTATCCAGGTCATGGTAATGTCTAAATTAAGAAAGTAAACTGGACTTTCTTGAGGTTGTTGAAAACGTTTCACCTCTCACCCAAGAGGCATTTTCAGTTCTATTGTGATGATGAAAGAGTAAGCAACAGTAACAGGTGAAATGGAAAATATCCAGAGAATGCATGTATGCATATACAGTATACAGCACATGGAAATTTATATGTATATACTAATATGCATAATATGAATGTATTCACAAGGAAATACATTGTGTAACACAAACTGCATTGGATTTACAGAGTTGTCATAGCTGTTTTCTCTCTGAACTGAAGGAAGATGAGGATGTAATCTGCTGATATATGTGTCTACATTTTTACCAAACAGAGCCTAGAATTAAGGTATTTTTTTAGTTCATTTTGGTTATCAGAATAAATCTTAAATTAAATCTGACGTAATCTTTGTGAAAGTATTAAAAAACGCTATTTGTTCTTTATGCGTCCTAATTGACTCTTTGTTCCTATGTTGCCGCCCTGGTTTCCTGGCAGACTGTACCTATAGTCACTGTGTCAAAAATGAGAAGAGTGTTTATTATTGCTGTCTGTTTCTTTGGGGTTTAAGGCTGTGGGTAGTATATAGCTGGTGTTAGTGAGCCAGCTGTTTTTTTTATATAAAAATCTAGATTACTTCAGGACAAGTTGCTCCAGAATTTCACAGCTCTCTTTTCTTGTCTGCAGATTATGTCTGAGACATTTCTGAGAAACCCTTGAGATGTTCTCGGTGAAATCAAGGGAAAGAAAAAATAGTTCTGGTGCATCTTTTTTTTTACAACAACTCTGACCGACTTGTGGGGAGACAGGGTGCATGTAAGAGGCTGAGCAGACTATCGGTTTACCAATCACACACATGCACACATACACGCCGACATGCTTCTCAGATGACCGCTCATTGAGAAGCGAGCGGAGGAGACACAATACTAACATCACGTCACAAAACACAATCGCGGCTCGGCCTGCTCTTATGTCACCTGAGCGGCCAAAACTTATCAGGCTCTTCAGCAGACTTCAAACAGAACGAGGAGTCTGAAGTCTAACAGTGACTTAACAGGAGCTAACAAAAAAAAACCAAAAAAAACTGTGATATATTTTTACTACTTTACTACAATAAAAACAGATGCGTTCCCATTGCTTCCAGAGTGCAAGCATCTGTTCTATTGTCATTTCTCATGCTTATTGTGAGGCTTCATGTAAGTAGAAACATGCGTTATTTCAGTCTCTTGAGGATGGATTTGGATCCCATCTATAATGTGACCAAGTGTTAGGTAGCACTCACCACAGCGCTGTTAACTACTGTAAACACACACTCATTTTGTTAGCTTTCCAAACAGACTGCAAAGGAAATGTTCTCTATCTTACGCACATCCTCAAAGAGCAGGGAAACAGCAAAGGTGCTTTGATGATGATAACAATCATTTGATGGTTAGTTATATGTGGTAAAATAAACTGTAATTGTGTCACCACTCAGTGAAAATTACAGATGTGTCTGAGGTGCTGTGCCTCTTCACTGTATAGCCCATTGAATAAAACATCTCACTGCGAAGGTTAAGGTTTCTTTTTTTTTATATATTCCCACTGAGATCACATATTACAAGATGAAAAATCTTGTAGGTAATAGTATGGAGTCTCTTGCTGATTGTGGCCCAATTTATAAATGGAGCAGCAGTGCAGCCTCATGGTTTAGACTGACCGTCTCATAAGGGAAGGTCACGGGTTAATGCAGGAGTCGTGTGTCCTTCAGCAAAAGAGCAAAGCCCTCTTAAGGTGGGCCATTCTCTGCTTCTTCTTCTGTCCCCAAGTGTGTCAGCTTAAATATGAGTTAGGGTTATTGGTTGTGCAGTGGGTCACATTTCATCAATGAGCAGGTAATAATGTGAATGGTAACCCAACTGGCTTTCTGTCTGCGCAGGAAGGGAGAATATCAAAAGTAGTTAAGCCCAGACTCAAACAACTGCACTCGCTGGAGAATGGAAACAGAGTATCTTAGAATCCGAGACGGATTTTTAAAAAAATGAAAATAAAAGGGGGAGACAGGAATGAAAAAAAAAATGCTGCAGCAGATGAGGGCGGGGTGATAACAGAGAGAATGAATAAAAGAAAGACGAAACACAAAAGAAGAAACAAAGAAAGCGAGTGGAGGCCGAGTGTAATAATATAAAAAAAAAGGAACTCGTCTCTGTGCCTCTCTCTCTCTCTCTCTCTCATTCATTCTAAGATGTTCAAAGTCTAATGCAACACTCCTGAGATGCTGCTACCAACACTGGTGGGGCACACGCACTTTTTACACACGCACACAAACACACACAGTCTAGTATACCCTGCTGGGAGACAAGCTCTGTGCTACCCTCCTCTGAACCACTGTAATGACACACTAGAAACTCAGACAGACAGATGAAGGGAGAGAGAGAGAAAGAGAAAAAATCATGAGAAAAACTAAAGGAGGAAGAAATCAGACAAAAGATATGTGTTGGGAAAACAGCTGCAGGCCTTGTACCAGTCAGATATGTTTGCAAAACCAGCATATAACACTGTCAAATCTGCAATTAGCAAAGAAAATCAATGCGGATGAAAGCCCAAAACAGAAACCACCACATGATCTAGCCTAATTATCATACCATCAAGATAGTGATGGCTGCACTAATCAACATTTATACATTAATAATATCATCAAATGACTTTGTGTAATGTTATTCTTCAATGAAACATTGCAGAAATGAAAGCAGCACAATAAAGAAACCTGCCCTTTCCAGACAGCTGACAAAGGTTGCATCTCCTCTGCATCTCTGCCCTGGGAGAAAATTCACAGCCTAACCTGACATCACCGTGTTTTCCTCTCACAGCTCAGAAGATGAGTCCTACTCGGCAGTGTGAAAATGTGCGCTGTACGTGGCTTTATCACCAATCTGCGCGGCTGATAAAGTCGGACTCATTATTTGCTGCGGTTGTTACCGGGCCTGCTTGGTCTGGGGAAATAATATTCTTGCACGCCTTGTTAACTCGGTTACTGTTCAGTTCTTTCACCCGCCCGCATTTTCTCTTTGTCTCCCGCCTTTCTTTTTGCAGACCCCCCGATTCTCTCGTCTCTCTCGCCGCCTTTTCATTTTTGTTTTTCAAACTCCGTCACTCTGTCTCTGACTGTAGGCTGTACCCATCTTTCTCTACCTTGTCTGACCTTCCTGCCTCACCCCTCCACCCTCCGCTCCCCACACTCGTGGGTTCTACGGCCCTGTGAGTCAGTTTACTCACGTGTGGCCCATCGCGCACTGAATAAACTTGTCAAACGAGCACTCAAAGGATGTTTTACACGCAGCTCAATTCCATGCTCAATTGGTTAACTGACAGAGCGTTAGCGACCGTGAAGTTTTAGATGAAAACTTGTACGTTGGCGGTGATGATGCAGCACATGCTCGAAGCCGCTGCACAAATACAACAAGCTAAGGAGAGCGAGGGTGTTTCATTTTCTGGATGCAGTTTTAACTAAAGGGTTTTTTTTACTAAACTTCTGGAGGGAATTCTATACAACCTGGTGCCTGCGTGTTAGTGTGTGAAAGAATATGCAAACAAAAGAAGACAGTGGGAGAGAAAACTTGTCTACTATAGTCTCAGTCCACTAAAGGCTTAAATCAGGTAGGAAAGCAAATTTTTCAGTAAAAACAAGGTGAAAGGTCAAATTGAGAAAAGCCAAAAGGGTAAGATGAAAGTAAAAAAGACAGGTGGTAAGAAAGAAAGAGGGAGAGAGGTGTGAGAACAAGCTAGCATAAACAAATAGGCGGTAGGGTTTTCAACTTACTGAAAATCCACAGAACAAGCACCAGACTCTAGTTGCACTTTGCAGTTAATGTTGAATACAGATGAACACAAACAGGCACGTCAACGGGCGTCATATTCCTT
Source organism: Scortum barcoo (assembly GCA_023238725.1). Classification (NCBI taxonomy): domain Eukaryota; kingdom Metazoa; phylum Chordata; class Actinopteri; order Centrarchiformes; family Terapontidae; genus Scortum; species Scortum barcoo. The sequence continues at coordinate 12,620,412 of CM041548.1, read as the reverse complement.
TAAGAGTGTGGGTTCTTTTCAGCAGTCACACACTGAGCCACATCTATTTATAACCCTGCTGTTTTTGAGGACTCTGCTACATTTACATGGGAACTGTGCACACACACGCACAAACGCACACACACACACACACTACTTGTAGATGTCCGCACGTCTGCATTCACACTCACACATTTGCATACGTGCACTCACGCTGGTTGATACCAAGCATGCCTTTCCTGCTTCATGCGGTGTGTGTGTGTTTGTGTGTGTGTGTGTGGTGTTTGAATCACTCTGACAGTAAATGTATGGTGCTGCTCGACATTAGACAACTGCTCAGTCATGCAGTGTAAGTTTGAAGTGTGTGTTCGCATGCGTGTGTATTTACGGTACGTTCTCAGAGGAAGAGTAAATATACTTTACATATACAAGTTAGAACTTTTGACAATACATTTTGACTTGTCACAGGAAAAGTACAGGCGTGACCACTCGTATTAACGATGGCTCTGCTTTTTCAAGTGCCCCAGTAAGCCAAGACAGTGCAACGAGTCGACATGCATAATATCAGGAACCCAAGAGTGAAGCCAAAGTACAATAAAAATTCAACATTGCAATTTTTAAACATGTATACTGCATTACAACTCAAAGCCTAAACTGCCATGAAGACACAGAAATGTCCACCTGCATTTCTAATATCTGTTAACGTGAATATGTGAAGCTTCACAGTCCTGTTACTGTGCATGCTGTCTCACTGTCACACTGTCATGCGGTCCAAATGTCTGCTACGGGAAAATGATACAGTAAGTGTGTGTACATGCCTAATTGCATGCATATATATATACATAATAGTTCCCTCTTTGAGCTAACATTCACTGTGCGTGACTTCAATTCTAAAAATGACCTTGTAAAACCTTTTAGTGAAGATGCTCTCACGATGTTAATCCCTTGTTTATCAAAGGATATTGCACGGTTGTCTTGAGGGTCTGGCGGGTGCTGTGAAATACTGAAACGCTAATATGTGTAATGCATTGGTTTCTATGTTAGATGTGTGTGTGCATTCGTGTGTGTGTGTGTGTGCGTGTGAGACAGTGAGTGTGACATTATTACTATGACTGGGCGCTGGCTGATGGAAGGTCATTATGGCTTGCAGCCACAAGCTCTTCGTTTGTGGGCATGTGTGATTTCCACTGTGTGTTTGTGTGTGTGTGTGTGTGTGTGTGTGTGTGTGCATATGTGCTTTCTGTCCTCTTCATTGGGACGGTGGAGGTATTTTATTGAATTCATAAACATAATGTACACCCACGCAGTCTCTCTCTTTCTCTGCATGAAAGTCAACACAACATTAAGGCCCTGTAAAAACCCTTTCTCTTGCTATCCCTCTTTGCATTTCCTCTCTGTCGTGCTGTCATTTATTTGCAACCTACTTGACATTCATCCCTCTCTCAATTTGTCCCCCTCATTTGCTCAATCAAATTTCAATGCCATACTGCATATTGAGAAATAAATCAAAGGCAACATCAACCTCTTTAATCATCACTGGCTAGCTTAGCGAATGTAACAACATATTACTTTTACCAATAATAACACCTAATTTACCGAGTGAATCACTGCAAAATGTTCATGATTCACGTCAAACAGAGAGATAACAGTCATCTCATCTTTTCCTTTCTCTTTAAACTCCCTCCCACTGAGCTGGAGTCTAAATTTTTCCTTCCCTATCTCCCTCTCAGCATAAATATCTCCCTTCCTCTCCCCTCCCCTCCTCTGTCTCCATTCACTCCGTTTCAATGCCGTGCTTGTCCTTCTTCCCACTTTCTTTCATCCCTCCCTCCCTTCCTCCCTCCCCATCTGTCTTTACCCACCCTCACTGTCCTTCACCTCCGTGTATCTGCGCCGCACACCTTCCATCCACCCCGACTTCCTTCACTGTCTGTCTGTCGTTCAGTAGTGTGAAGTAATCCTGGCTTTACCCATAAAGTCTCCCCACACACACATAGGCACCCTCTTTGGGCATAAACAGTGTGATCATAAAGCTGACACCGCTGTCATTCAGACTTATAGTGCTGGGGAGAAACACACCCAGAGATAAAGCAAAGGGTAAATGTGAGAGTTACCTCTGTGTGTGTGTGTGTGTGTGTGTGTGTGTGTGTGTGTATGCAGGGCTGAAGGCTAGAGCACAGAGGGGAGCCACTACAACAATTTATTGTAGTAAATCCAGTGAAGAGAAAACTCAGCGTTTGACTGCAGGGACTTTCCTATATGCTCCATTCACTCTTAGTATAACAACCTCAGTGTGTGTGTGTGTGTGTGTGTGTGTGTGCGTGTGTGTTTAGGGGAATCCGCAGTTAGCTCTGCTCAGTTTGTCATTACATCATCACGTGGTGCTCTGGGCTCACTCACACAAAAACACACACACACAGGAAGATTCACACGCTGCACACTCACACACAAGCTGGTCTACACACACAACTACAGACAGAGATAAAGCGTGTGTTAACCGTAGCTGTGTGCGCGTTTCTGCGTATGTGTGTCAGTGTGGATGCACCGTAATGAAGTCATATAATTGCAGGGGCACACTGGTTGGACTCTCAAAGAGCTTTTATAATGCCTTTTCAATACGACTGTGTTAATGCGTGTAAAGAGAGAGGAGTGGCAGCCAAAAGGGGAGGAGAGAACAAGGGAGGAAAAAGAGGGGAGGGTGGAAGGGAAGAGAGAGAGAGAAAGATGGAAATTAAACTAGAGGTAAGACACAGAGACAAATCTAGCTTGAGGTAGAAAGAGGGAATGAGAAAGTGTGTTAGATGGAGTCTGAAGGTGGCATAATAATAATACATTCATTGTACTCCATCCTCAGTAGAAAACACACACACACACACCTGCTTAATGTCTACTGAGAAGAAATACTACTAACTAGATATGGATAGTATATAGGTTAAGCCAAAACAGACGGTACTGTGTAATGGCTGAGGAAAAAAAAAAGAGAGAAAGAAAGACGTGCATAGTGACTCAAACACACAAGAGACACAGAGAGACAGAAAGTAAACAAAGTTAAGTTGAGATAAAACAGAGGTGCTCCTCTGAAAAGCTGAGTCAAAGGCAGACAGAAAAACTAGACTAGAGACGGCAAGAGAGCAACGGAAACTCGGCTCACCCCATGTGTCCTCCGTATCTTTGTGTGCTGCTGTCACACGAACTGACAAATCCACACAAAACTATCGAACTGCGTATACGTAAACCATCTCTGTGCTACTATACTCGATTAGCATAAAAAGCAATTTAACTGTCTAACACTGAAAACTATTGTAACGCATAATACTTCCTCAATGAATGAGTATGTGTGTGACTGGCTGGCTGGCTGACTGACTGCACAGCTGTTTGAATGGCTGGCGGCTTGGTTACCTGAACAGCTGTCTGATTCATTGCACAGCTGCAGGACTGGCAAACAGACAAATTGATTATCCATCTCACTGGCTGGCTAGCTGGCTGGTTACTGAACAGCTGCCTTGCTGCCTGATCTTGCTATCTGACTAGAAGCTTGCTGACTGAATACGTGAATGACTGAATAGCAGGAGGGCTTGCCTTCTGACTAAGTACCTAGATAATGGAAGGACCTGATGACTAACAGGCTGGTTGGCTGAAAAAGAGTCTCTAAGGAGGACAAAAAAAAAGTCCACCAGGTCTGTGTGTGTGAGCTTGGAGAGAGACTGCATCTCTGTGTTGGCTGCCTGTATCTGCAAGTGAATGACTGGATGTGTGTGTTGCTTCTCCATGCACCAGGAGGGGGCCTGTTGCTCTCTGCTGTTATACAATACATATTGTATAACAACTGGCAGTGTGTGGGCGGCTCCCGCCATCTGGAGAGACACGGTGTGTCTGTGCCTGCGCTTTTGTGCGTGTGTTTGTGTCTACCCTGCAGCCACAAATAGATGAAGCGTCATCTACAGTACTTAGGTTCCTGGGTTAATGTACATGACGAATTAAAGTTGAGTGTATATTGTTTTCTTTGCATATTATGACTCATAGTATTTTGTTCTTTCTGATGAATACTACAAATGTGCTATTGTACAAATACATGCATCAATAATTATTTACACATCCAGGGGAGTCTTCATCATACCTGTGTAGAAATATACTCTGGGGGTTTGACAGCTGACAAGAGTGAAGACTTCATTATCAGGCTAAGCAGTAGCAGCCAAAATCTGCCAATGCTGTTTCACTTCTGTTTCCACAGAGATGGACTCAACCAAACAAACAACGTCTTGGAACTCTTCGTCCACAAATAAACAAAGACATACAGTGCATGCGCACAGACACACACCGACACACACACAAGCACACACACAGAGTAAATAAGGTGCTGAGAGAATCCACTCCATCAACTCCAAGTCAGTGCTCAGCAGTGAACTGTTGCTATGGAGAGGAAAAGCATAGCTTTCCAGTCTATTTTAAGGCAACCAGTCTTACTTTTTTTTTCACTGCATATATCAGAGTCAAACAAACTGTGATAGCAAGCTTTGCCACTACACCATATAGCAACTGTGAGGTGCTTTTTAATTATCAGACTTCATTATTTGCCCTCCTTGCAGCTACTGATCTGCAACACATCTGTCTACTGAAAAGGAATGAAGATGTTGCACTGAAAATCAAAAAATATGCAGTAAATTTTTATCACAATAAGGTGACAATCATGCTAAATTAGAATGAGCAATCTGACATACTACATTCATGTTGTGTATAGAAGCACTGTAACACAATGCACAACCTGTCACTGCCCCCTTTTCAAATCTCAAACATTTTATTGATAATAAGTAATAAAACCGTTTTTTCTGCGATGAACAGCAAAAAAAGTTTCCTTTCTCCTAAGTTCTACTCAAAGCACCACACTATCAATGTTTTAGTTTGGGAGGCGTCAACTTTTTTTGCTCACTTTTGTTTGCATGAATTTGTACGTGGCTGTGTGCTTGTTCTTGTATTTTTTTGTTTCAAGGTGAATGTGTAAGATCTACACTGTAAGCTAGGTGTTACATTGCCTCCATTTTTAGCAGATGACTTCACACCTCAGGAGGAAGTCACTGGAGTTAACATCCTGCCGGCTGTACAACATCTCTCAGCTTTTATTTTGCACTCAATGCTGATAATTATTTCCTGAATGTAAAACTTTATCTGATACTTTTATAGTCTACACAGTTCATATGTACATATGGTTGATATATTTTGTTTCTGTGAGATATTTGCAGCTGCTTCGCAAATTAGACCTTCAATAGGAACCAGAGGGGGTTAAGGCAGTGGACGCCTGATAACTGAAAAACATTTTAATACAAATAGAATGAATTCAAATAGATTTTCACTGTTTTGACAGCCATAACAAAGATCAAAATGCATACTTTAATACATTTTCAAACTCAGAGGTTCAGGCATTAGAGATGCTAATTTTATTCCTCCACCTTGTCAGGTAGGAACCACCCATGGTGTTGAAAAGCAGGAAAAGTGTTAAATATGTGGACTTAAATAATGAATAAAAATAACTGCTCTCAGTGTGAAGTTATGTGGGATAAAAAGAGGAAACGTGTCACATCACTACCTTTTTATGCCCTCACCAGAGGCACAAAAAAAAGTTTGTCATACATTATTGTACAAATGCGCACACACAAATGCAAAGAGAAAACAGGCAAGGAGACAACAGTACAAAGGAAAGGCTATTCCAAAGTTACGTTAAGTGACGCAGTAAGAATTTGTGATCTGTGTGTAACAAGTGTTTAGTTTTTGTGAAACAGGCCACAAGATAACTGAATTTGCTTGACTAACAGCAGCTGTACCGTACACATGGTGTATTAATGACCATGGAAAACTAAACTCTGGGCAACACCCAGACCCTGGTAGAGCACACAGGAAGACCACCGCTGATGTTATGTCATATTTCATCCTCACGACTTCCCTTTTCTCCCTGGCCACAAACAGGAAATAGTTCCAACACAAATCCCTGGGGTGTGCATAATGAGGCCTGTAATGTAGATGTGCGCATAGAAATGTGTGTTTATATGTGTGCACACATAAGTGGTTGTGTGTACAAGGCCTGCATGCCTTTCGATCTGTCTCTTATTTAAGACTTCTGTGCAAAAACACACACAGACATACACACACAGGTCTGAAAAGGTTATGGGAAAGAGTCTTTGGCTGCAGTTCTAAGAGGGAGGGAGTGAAAGAGCAAGAGAAGAAAACAAGAGAAAGCAAGACATAGAGAGCACACAGGCTGTAAAACATTCATGCTTGTACATAAGATGAAGACATACCATTCATTTTTTTCATATCCGTTGAAATTTTGACTCTGCCAGGCTGTTGTACAACCAAAAATCTGGCTGCTCTGGATTAGATTTGACTAGAGAAGAATTTGACTGTAGAGTCTGAGCCAATGGAAAAATACCAGGGAGGGGCCTCATAAATAACTGGACCAATGACAGCTCATATCAATACTGAAGAGCAGAGAGGACAGAGGAAGCAGTGGCAAAGGAGCAGAGGAAACATGGAGGGAGAGAGTGGGATGAAAAAACTCCCTTCATACCAGAAACCCAAAGACACACTGAAAATTGCTGTTGATGCTCCTGATTTATTTTAATGAGAAATCTTTACTTGGCAAAATGTGTATTTTTTCTAGTGTTTTACATGATATTCAGATTGTTTCAATAGAACGATTATTTTATCAGAAAATAACCTGCTGTTTACCATGTCAATTAATTATTTGGTCTATTTAAAATATTGAAAAATGTTTCCAAATCACTTCTTTTATGCTAAAACCATCAGAAATGTTGAAGAAAAACAGCAGATCTTCATAATTAATTAGGAAATTAGGGTATTTTTTAAGTAATTCTTTGCATGGGATGTGATACTTTTGTCCGATCAAAATCAATCAAATCAAATTAAAATTGTGCCAGATTAATTCTGTTGACTGACTAATCATTTGATCAATTGATCATTTGAACTGAGTGTACAACTGCACTTAGATATCTACCAACTAACCCACAGAAATAAAATGAGACTAGCAGTGTAACAATAAAGCAATATTACATTAGAATGTTAAATTTGGGAAGTTGGACAATATCAAAGACAGAGTGAGAAATTTATGAGTGAATAAACAGATGAAGTGATAAAAACTGAGACAGTCACAGATTAAATAAAAAAATGGTGAAAGGTAGTAGGTGATATACAATCTGATTTCCTTGAGTACGCTTCTTTCGCCCGAGTCCATGGAGGATTTAATGTGACTGGAAACAAAACAATGTTCAAAAAGTCATCTATACATCATCTGAGTGCAAACCTTCCTTTGTATCCATCCTGGCTGTCATCTCGTGGTTTTTCTATAAAGCTAAAACATCAGCAAAGAGACACAACTGCTGCTATTTGACATGCTCAACATAGCATGCATTCCCCGTGGAGTTATTAGTGCACCATTCATCAAGTCCTGTCATAAAAACAGGAGAGAGACCTGTCTTGCCTGCCAACACAGGCACCATATATGTTTACCCCACTTGAATATTCAGTTAGACTGGCACCAGCCATTGATACATGACACCAAATCTATACAAACAAAAAGCACAACCATCTCACAGCCATTCTCCATCCGGGGCATTTATCTGGAGGTCTGTGTGACAGGCGGTGAGAGGAGCCAGAGGCCGCTGTCAGCGATGAGCCCTGGGTGATAAACGATGGGGCTGAGGGAGGATTATACGTAAAAGTATGTTCCCGCTGGTTTCTACATGTCTGCTGATCGGTCATGATCAGTGGGTGGGACACTCAGTAATAATCTGACCACTGCTGAATCTGTTTGGGGTGATGGTGGGAACGTATATTGTGGATTTTACTGTCACTACACAGATAATTTCTCTCTGTCTATATTTTCATATAGCATGTGCATTAAAGAAACAATAGCTTATGATTACTCAGTTACTCTTTGGTGACGATTCCAGTGATGTATCAGGAGTAAAGCATGCTTAGAAGATGATTCATAAGCCACTGTTGTCTCAAAATATGTGTGATTTATACTGGCATATAATGAGTACCTTTTATTTCAATATTAAACCATGCTGTACTTTTAACTGTCCATTCCGTGTACAAAGAGAAACTATTTTCATACTCATTTTTACACTGTCAACTCATTGAGGGAAGTGCGAACATCTCAGGAAATTATGACATTGTTTTGTCAACTGTCGTCAAATTATTTTGTCAACAATTTTGCAAACATGTGGGCAGCTCCATCTGCTGAGGAAGGTCATGTGATACGACTGAAAGCTCAAGGGCAGGTATTGAGTGGAAAGGTCTTAAAAGCTTTTTAATTTTTTTCTTCTTTTGGAAATCCAACAAAAAAATAAGTTCATGTTAACGGGTAAACATAAAATAGAAAGTGGGGTAAAAACTGTAAAATAAAATATATCAAAACTTAATAATATTTAGTACATCAAAAGTGCTGTTTTCTCTTAAAATAATGATGAAAGCATGAACTGTTTTGCACTGATGGAGTGGACATTTCCCCAGTGTACTGTGAGTGAATGTAAAGGTATTTTTAAAGTCTCAACTCTCTGTCTGCCTCTTTACTGTTGCAGAGAAAAAAAAATGCTAGTGAGGGAGTTGGGACGACGTGCGGCAGTAAATAATGACTGTCTCAATGCACAGGAGATTTTAGACGCAGTAATAGCAGGCTGTAATATGGGCCAAATCTGTCTCCAAGGACAACACTGGATTAACCAACAAATCACACAAATGTACACACACACACACAGGCTGAACTACTGGTTCACAAATCAAGCTGACCCTCCTTCTCGCTTATCTAATAGAGGAGAATGAGAGAAAAAAAAAGAAGGGAAGGGGCTAAGGGAAGATGAGTGTGTGTGTGTGAGAAAAAAGAGGAATGGAGAGATAAAAATGAGATCTAAAGAGGGAGAGAAGCGAGTAAGAGATGGAGAGGGAGCAGAGAAAGAGGACAGGCGCTTCAATAATTCACAAACTCCTGCTTCATTTAGAATAGAATCGGTGCCCAAACTGGACCCGCGTGTCCTCCACACACGGCACGTCATCCGCAGTGGCTGCCTCACTCATCATAAACTGTGTGTGTGTGTGCAAGAGGATGTAAATTCATGGTGTGACTGTGTGTTTGCATGGGTGTCTAAGTGCAGCTCCACCGACGAGCAGACATGGATTTCTATTAAAGGAGTAATGTAGATTCATTAGTACGGCTGGTGCAGTGGGAGGAGAGGGGAAAGGGCTGAGAAACCGACTGCAATACATCTTCACACTGGAACACTTTTTCTCTATTCGAGTTCACAGTGTGTTCAGCACCTAAGTAGGATCTCTGTACGACACAAAAAAACAGACACAGCCACAACACTACTCTCGACATAGTCTAAAAATACCTACAAATACTTGGCAACCCCAAAACCATGGCTTGTGTGTGCGTGTGTGTGTGTGTAGCAACAGAAAGTCAGTCATCCTGAACATAGAAACAGACAGATGGATCCCCGTGTGTGTAGGTGGACTGCGTATGTCCCTTCGCGTGTGTGTGTGTTTGTTGTGACTTGTTGCAGTTGAGAACCATGTTTGCATGTTTGTTCGTGCGTTCTCAGGTGATGGGATGATTTGCATGTGCTGTCCTGTGCCTAACACTTTCCAGGAATTACGCAGTTTCACTCCAGAAGGCAAGAAAAGGAGGGAAACAAGCATTTTCCTAAAAGCCAGCATTCCAAATACCAAGCAGCTAAGATAGCAAGCAGAAAAATCTTACTATTTGGTGGGTAATGATTTCATTATATATACATATATATAAAACCCTCTCAGCTAATCAGACTGCAGATCAAACAGACCAGATGGAACGAGAGAGAGAGAGTGAGAGAGAGAGAGAGACAGAGAGAGAGAAAGAGAGCACTAAAGGCATACAGGAGGAGGGGTATGTGTGTGCGTACGTGCAGCTATGACACGTTTGTATTTGTAATGATTTACATGTGTGCCTGTGTGCTTGTGTGTGTGTGTGTGTGTGTGTCTCTCTCACGTCATTCACAGTGACCTGCAGCAGCAGGCATCTCTGTTATGTAATCCTTGCTGTCAAACGCATTCACCCACACACCTCCACACACACACACACACACACACAAAACACTGTATATATACACACGCACCTGCTAGTGCCTTCAAACAGCTCAGAGGTTATTTTCAAGTCGTGGTGTGAAAACCTGGCATGCTATCTCAGCACAATTGAGACAGCAGCGTTCCTCCCTCCTGCAGCAGGTAAATAACTAACCAGTGTAATTAAAGATTCAAGTTGGAGGTTGGCTGTGCTCTCATCGCCATTTATACTAATGCCTCAATTATTTTAGGGAGGGCTATCCACCTTTACAGTCGATGGCAGCCGGGTAACAGAACATCAATTAGACATGCTTTTGATCCCCTATCCTTTTTCTGGTCACAAACTCTTCCTTTGCACATATTAGTGAATGTGACATTATGGCAGTTCTTTCCTCCCTCGCTGTGTATGTTTATGTAACCTCCCACGCAACAGTCAACACAGCCTACAGTTATGTACAGTGGCAGGCTCAAGGCATTGTGCTGCTCTGTGATGTGTACAGCACGTTCCCCATCTACGGCTATCACAATATCGTATCCCAGCAGCAGTCCCAGCAGAGTGTAGCACCGTGGCACTGAATTATTGCAGAGAGGAGCCATGCAGTACAAATGCATTCGTGAAAGGTAAGGGGATTTACGCCTAATGAAGACATGAAGGGCTGCAAAGATTTAATGTAAATCATCTGCTCTTGCTTTATGTAAAAAAAAAATTCAGAGGCCAAATCATTATCACAAATAAACCACAATGGTTAGAGAAAGATACTGTGCACTGTCATTTGAGCAAATACTTAAAGGCACTGGTCTAGAGTTAAAGTAATTCGTCCACTAATCGCTATAAGCTGATCGCTACAAAAATAATGGAAACCATTTTGGTCATTTAATAACCAGTTTGAGTCACTTTTCAAGGCAAATCCCAAACATTAGCTGGTTTCAGCCTTTCAAATGTACAATCTGCTGCTTTTCTCTGTCCTGGATGAAAGTATATTTAAATACTGGTCTTTTGGACGGTTTTGGACGAAACAATCCAATACCATTTCATTGTCATAATCTGCACATTAAACAATAATAAAAATAGAAATCTGAGAAATCTGTCTCTCTTTTCAGCAGACTTTACAGCACAGCAGAGTAAAAGCACCAGAAAAACACAGCTTTCTGACGGAGAGAAGCACTTTTGTCGAAGGTCCAAAAGGTGGTAAGAGTTGGATTATTTGTGTAGAGGGGAACAAACATGCACTGTGAATCTCTCAGGTAGCTGCATTGAATAATGTCTGCTGGCTATCACCCTGGATTATTCCATTAAAATCCCTCAACCGAAGCCTATCTGCTATTGTTATACCATCCAGGAAACCACAGGGCACTGCATTAGCCCCAAGTTCACTCTGCTCCCCCAAGTGAAGGAAAACTAGTTTAGCTCAATGGGCTATTAGCCCACACCTTTCCACACATAAAAGGATTGAGTAGAGGAGCATAAGTGGAGAGTATATACGGGTACTGATAAGTGGCCATCCATCAGCATTGCCGTACAGACTGCCCCGACAATTTTGTGACAGCAGGAAGGCTCGCTATATGCAGCACTACACGGTACAAGAGTAATAGTGTGATTTTCTGAGACAGCCAAACAGAATCCTACAGCAAAACGCTTGTTTCACAGATAAGTGGAACAAAAGAACTAAATCAGAAGGTCTCAAAAGAATAATATATAATGTTAGCATTGCACATATTACACATTTCTAAAAAAGTAATGCTGATACATTAACTTTAAAACAGTGTAACTTTAAAACAGTTTATCTATGTCATCACTTGCTGCCATGAATACGGTCTAAATAGTTTATTTGTCTACCTGCCTCCTGACGAGTCAACATGACAGGTTTCCAATTATTACCAAGGGTGGGAGGCAGTGATTGGTATTAGTATAAATGTTTGCCAATTAGAAACAGCGTTCAGTGTCTTTTTAGCCATGCCAACCACTTGAGAAAATGGAAACTGACATAAATAACAAAAAAGCGGCTAGTGTCACAACACTTCTAACTGTTAAAAGAGAGTCGGGGGGATGAGGGGAAACTGTGGCAAAGTCAACAACAGGGAGTGAGAGAGAGCCGTGCAGAGAAAAGCAGAGGGATACTGCCATAGTAATAAGGACACACAGCAAGATGCAAGAGAGGAAGGTGAAGGAAAAGTTGACAAAGAGGTGAAAAAGAGAAGAAGGTAACAGAAGCAACAATGCACAGAGCCAGAGTAACACACACACGCAGATGTTGAGATATGAAGAGCGAATGGTAGGTAGGAGCGAGTGGGTGGTCAGAGAGATGGCACTTTATCATACAGCCCAGTTCTAAAAGCAATAAACTCTCTATAGGTCTCAGCATAAGGACTTCCCAGGCACAACAAAGGCCATCCCCATTCATCTTACTTAAAGCTGAAGTTGCTGAACTGAGCTCAACCGCTCCTGGGGAAAAGTGTTTGTCATCATGAACACCTGACTATTTCAGAGCCCCGGGCCAAACAATGCGTGAAAATATCTGAGATTACGTACAAGAAAACTTTTCTTCATTACTCTTGATGTGAGGGGACTGCCTTTTTTTTTTATTTTACATAAAATAAACAAAACTTAGATTTGGAGCTGAACTGAAATGTGAAACTGAAAAGTTCAAACAAGAACAATTTTCCAGGGCATTTCATATAACCATTTCAGCTAATCAGTTAAGGTGCGTCATGACTGGCATTCAAAGACGTTCTACGCGTACCAGCCTTGAAAACTATCATAATCAAATGGCTGTGAAGGCAACAGGAAATTAGTAGTTCCGGATGACATTTGTGCCAAGAAGCTATACAGGTACTTCGACTGACAGGAAAACCTGTAAATTATCTCATTTGCATGACTTCTCGGTCCTGTCTGCAGGTAATTATCATGCTCTGATGTGATCACTCCTGCCAAGTTGCCACCCACCGGCCCCCTTCAGCATCTCCCCTATTTTCTCATCTCTCCTCTCGATTGTCTCTCAGTGCACTTACGCTGGAGGTGTGATTGCATTAAGCTGCGGAGAGCGAGGGCATCCCCGGGGCCGCACTAATGTACAGAACAGAATGTACAGAGTAGTGACTGTGAAGGAGAGCAAGAGAAAGGTTGGAGTGGGGGGCATCCATTACTATAATCATTTTACCTCACTTGAAAAAGGTGGCTCTTACAGCGGCTTGCAGTGAAAGAAAGAAGGCAGAGAAGCCAGAGGGAGAGAGGGGGAGAGAGGGTAAGAGAGATGAGTGGAGGAAAAAGCCTCTCATGGCTGTTAGTAAATCTAAAGCGCAACTTCATTTTTCAACCTTTATTGCTTTCCCGCACGAGCACCCAAAGCACCCACACAATAACCAGAGACATTTCAGTGGTAGATTATTGTCCCTGTAGCGCGTTTGTAATATCCTTGAGGCATCCTGAGACGTGCATTTTAGATGATAGCAATTAACAAGACCAGTCAAAGCTCGACAGCAATCGCAGCTTTTATCATTATTCACTTTTCAGGTTAAATTGCGCAAACCATAAATCAAAGCTGCTAATTTCACAACCAGCTTACAACCAACCTGTGAATTCTTACTATTAATACAATAAAACCAAAACAAAGGCCACACAAAAGCAATATGATGCTCCATGCAAACAATGCAGGATATCTTTCAAAGCGGGGGCGATGGACAGGGAATACCCTGAAGGAATAACATCTAATGCAATCAGATCGCTCTGGCCAATTAGTCGGCACTAGCCCAGCCAGAGATGATGTCAGTCATCATTACTCATTGCTTAATGCTATAAAGCAGAAGGGAATCAAGAGCAAACAAAGAAAAGAGCAACAAAAGTGGGTCGGAGTTAGGAAGGACAGTGGATTAATCGCGCCGAAAAGCAGACAAGCACTCTTGTGTGAATAATGGCACCCACACGGAGCACAATTACACACACACATTTTTAAGTTCCTAAAACACACACTTTATTTGACTCTCAAGTACGAATTTAAGAGTAACTGCTTAGATATATCAGGTTGCTCCCAGATACACATCACGAAAATGCAAACACAAGCATCCACCCTCATTCCCTCATACACACACACACTCTCTCGTTCTCACATTCACAAACACAAGAGTGTTCCAGCACATGTATGGCTAATTAGCAATGACCTACAGCAACATCTTTTTCCATGCTGATGGCTAAATTCCAGTCGATACCCCACAGCTCCACATGACATTTCACATTTCACTTACACATGCGCACAGACACAAACTACTGCAGGCTGCGTCTTCAACGTACCAACGTCCACGCACCATAAAGCACACACACACACAGATGCAGACACGTATAGATGAAAGCATAGTGTGCATTACCACAACAAACATGTTAACAGTTGCATACAGGGAATCACACTCACACAAATAAACAGAGTGATGTTTATCAGGACGGAGTGATAGAACACAGTGGTTGAGTTAAACAGACACACGCGCTGATTAGCTCCTATGGGGGAAGCCACTGGACCTCTTATATGATTATTAAGCCCGACTCCAACATTTCTCCTTTGTAAACAGACGGCAGCTGTGTGGAACACGAGGAGCTGCTGCAGGAGTTTACTGTTATTTTACTTTTGTGGTTCCCAGAGCAGAGAGTGACGATTCTTTTCCTGAACTTCACTTTTCTGATTGCATCAGCTGTGTAAAGCAGAGAGCCGTTTTTATCAATACTGTGACATAACTTCTTTGTCAGGTGGTGTTTTAGTGGAGACGGGGACAGAAGTGCTGCTGTGTTACGAAGCATTACAAACTGGCAAAAAGGTTTATGCTAAAGTTTTGGGTCTGAGCCTGATGTGGAAAGTGGATCATGAGACACTTCAATGATTAATATGTTTATTCTTTAGATTTGCTTTTAATTAAATGCAATCAAGAGAAATATTTTTAAGTATAATCCATTGTTGCTGCTTCAAATGTATAAAAAATAGGCAGCTATCTTGTTGTCATGTGCATATATGTCTAAATGAGAGCATCATGTTATAACTGTTGCTGATAACATAAAAGTACCCGATGTGTTTAATGTAATATAGTTGCTTTTTGCTCTTTATGGGTTATGACTATGGTGGGAGTTACACTCCTACAATTTTGTGAAATAAACATCTTTAAAAAGGAGACATGATAGGGTTTTGTGAGCTCTCTCACACAGACTGGCCTTGGTTTAAAATATCTGAATATATTTTGTTCAAAAGTGCTTCATCTTGTTAAGAGCATCTAGGACCTTTGTTTCCATCCGAGAAATGTCTCGCTTTTCATTCATTCCTCCATTCTTCGGTCCTCTGCCTCCTGTCCTCTTTACCTCTCTTCTCCTCTTAGTTATTCAGAAAGAAGAACTTGGATGAACTCGGCGACACAGGGCAAGGTAACTAACTAATTGCTTAGTGTGCAGAGACAGCCACAGTATGAGTGTGTGAGTCAGAGAGCACGTTTGTGGAGACGGGTGGCATGACAAGTACAGACAGCAAGACAAAAGTAAGACCGGGTTAGAGACTCGGGAGGGAGGCCAGTGTGAGGGAACAGAAGAAACGAGGCGGAAAGAAGGAAATAGAAAAATACAGACAAAATGGGATGGATCAATGGTAAAATGTGTCTCGATTTAATTAATTCGTTTTACTTGTCTGTGGTCAGCCCCACATTAAAAGAGAATGCTGTGATTTTAAGATGCAAATTACCGCTCTTTCCTTTCCCTCATTCATCCCAGTTCATTCCTATTCCTCAACACCTCCCCTTTCCTCATGTATCTTACTCTCCTTCAGCCCCTCTTTCCCCTCCCTCCCTCCTTCTCCTCTCCGTCTCTCTCCCACCTTCGTTCTGGGGCAGCTGCTGTAGCAGTTGGCAGTCTCAGGTGTGTGTGTGTGTGTTTCCCTTGCTCTCCAAACCCAATTCAATCCTACTATGAGAGCGGGGGCCCAGATCAAATAAAGCAGAGCGCAGCTATTACAAGAAAACAGAGAAGGGGAAATCCATGCTCACACACAGAGAGAGAAAGCAAGAGAGAGAGAGAGAGAGAGAGAGAGAGAGAGAGAAGGGGCGACCTCTCCATTTACTCAGGCAGCAATCGGCACAAAGTGAAACAGGTTCTTTACTACAGGGAACTTATGTGACTTTTAAAATAATGGATACGGCATTACAACAAACTTGTAGTAGGTTAAAACAAGTGATGCATATACTTTTGGCCCCCTTACTGGATCTACTTTTTTTGATGTTGCGACCACATGACTACAGTCTAATGTCAAACACTAGGCACAGGTTCAGTTTACTTCACATTGAGCATTTGGACTTATACTCCCCCTGTATCACTGGACATCTAAAAGCTGTAGTGAAGCTTTATTATAGAGAGCATTGCTGGGTTAATTGGTAATTTGACATCTTTGAGATTACTATGAGCCGTTGCTGCAGGCTGCACTGAGCCTTACCATGAGAGAGTGGGTGGGAGTCTTTTCAGTTTCAATTGAGAGGAAAAAAAAAATCAATCTCAGAAAATATAATGTTAATATAAAGCTGTCAGATTTCCCCTGCAAGACATAAATATGTTTACTCTTTCGCTTGGCGTATAAAATATCACAGCATAGCTGAAAAATAACGAAATCAAAGCCAAGCATATTTTGCAAACAAGCCCCAGGTTTTATTTGAATTTACAGTCGCAGCCGACCAGTAATGTAAGAAACTTAATGAGCAGATCATTGCGATGCTTCCCGTCTAATAACAGCGGACAGGAGGCTGATTTTGTTCCTGATTTCTGTGACTCCTGTAAAGAGCATCATCAGCCGAACTGACCGGACACATTACTTAATCCGGCAAAGTAAGTAAGACAATAACATAATTGTTTGTTTTAAGATTCAGTTTATAGGTCTGTAATTTAATTTGAACACATTCCAAGGAAGTTTCCTTGAAAGAAGTATGTAATTTGTTGCCCACACTCCTTATTTGAATCCTATGCTTTCCTGTAGACACATTTCACATGTTTGTATGTTTGCAAGAATTCCATTGGAATTAATTAATTGTGTGTGTAACAACTGATTTCCCCTGTGATCACATTATATTGTTCTTCCCCGGAAACTTGCTAGGAAATGATCAAGAATTTATGAATTTGAATATGTAGAGTAAAGCATTACTATTTTTAGAGCGCTGACTTACAGTAACATAACAATCTCTGCACACTGACCATCACTACTTACATAAATAAATGTCTAATTCATGAGTTGGGATGGTAGCCTGCTGGTAAGATAAGCTTGTTCAACTGTTGAGCTCACTGTAAGCCGTGCAGGACACAACATCAGGCACGTGCCAAACAACTTCACACATCAAATCTTAGGTGGGTTCTGGGTTCCAGCTCCACACCCTCAACATGCAACCAGATAAAAATGGATGCATCCCCTATATAGATGACTGACAGTCTGTATATGGTTCCCCCATTAACAGCTATTTTCTGACATGTGTTGATCACCACGACTTGCCGCCCAGCGTCATTGTTTGAGCTTCCAGACTGTCAACCCTCCATCTGCTCATTTCTGAGGCTTTCTGCTCGGAGAAAGGCGACTGTCAACAGCGAAGTTACAAAAGAGAGGGGAGGCAGAAAGAAACAGGGAGTGAAATGTGTAATTTTTCCATTCAGCAAGACTGATGGGTGAAGAAAGGAGGAGACAGGGAGGGGAGAGGAGAGAGGGAGGGAGGGAACAGAGGGCAGAATCTTTGTGAGTGAGAAAGAAACAGAAAATTTCAAAAAACAAACTTATAGCACTACTTTATATTCAGCATTTTTGTTAAATCATGCACTTCTTTCTCGCATCTATTTCATCTAAACCTTACCTTTCTTTCTTTTCCCTCTCAGACGCTCTACTTATTTTACACCCCTCCTCGCTGCTCCTCTCTGAATTGGTACAAAGTTAATTTAATAAACTAATTAGTCTGTACTTCAAAACATATTTGTACAGTTATGAAGCAAGTCCCCTAGCACTCTAAAATACCTCACAGCAAAATCTAATGATGCTGTTGGTGAGTCAAGTATAGCTGTATGTTGCTGGAGGGTGATAAACAAAAAACTGTAAAAAGCAGGTATGCTGCAACTGGGATGAGACTCAGCAGGCGGTTCTCTTTGGGTTTTGTGATTTTTTTTATCTAATTAAACTTCTGAATGTCGTTTCATTGAAACTGGTACAAAAGCAATACAGCCTGTACTTAAGTTGCGTTTGTGTGTAATCATGTTCCCTCACTGTCTGTCTTGAAAGACAACTTCTATAAAAATAACAGCCCATCTGAGGCACTGGGAACAGTGAGCGGCAGCAGGCAGAGGAGATGGGATTGGTCACAGCAGAGTCTTAGGACAGAGGAGAGGAGAGGAGAGGAGAGGAGAGGAGGAGAGGAGGGAGGAGGAGGAGGAGAGGAGAGGTGAGATGTGTTCAGTGAGACGAAAGGCAGGGATTGGCTTTCGCATCGCTCTCAGTAAGCCCTTCTATTCATTTTGCTCTGCCTCACAGGAGAGAATGGAGCTTCAACACCCAGCTGGTGAGACGGAGATAAAGGACCGATGGAGGGGCTTCGACAGATACAGTGGAGGGTGAGGATACAGAAAGGAGGAGAGGAGGGAGGGAGGGATAGGGGACTGCAAAAATGAGTCGAGAGACATCAGTGGGAGGGTCAGTGGGAAGAAAGCTGAATCAAAAGACAGATCACATGAATTGAAGACGAGAAGAGAAGGGGGACAGGAGCTCAGACGAACCCGTGTGAGGGGTCACAAGGTTATAAAGTTATACAAAAAAAAATTATATTTCTGTGGCACAGAATTGTTGACTTTTGCCTTTCTTGTGAAATACTCTACACTTTGCCCTCTTTGGGTTTTTAAATTCCACAAATTAAAGAATCAGTGAGGTAGCCTAGTAAGGTAGAAGTGTGAGATGTTATGGTTCCTGTTGTTACAGGTTTCATCCACTGTCAAGGGCAAAAATGTTCCAAAATCAATATAAAAGGAAAAAGTGCTCATTAGTTAAACTGGTCACAACATTTTTTTACAGTGAAGGCATAAGATTATTGTAAAAGCCCAAAAAGTTGTGAGCAACTAATATAGTGCATTTAATAACAATGTAACAATGACAAATTATTGTTTTTATTTTAATCAGAAGAAGAAAAAAACTGCCTTTCATGGCTATAGTTCTGCACATTTTTTTAATTTATTTTTTGGTCATCCAGCATCATGAGTATTTCATGGACTTATATGGACAAATCTAATCGTATGACTAATAGACAGTCATATTCTTATCTGGTGTGACATAAAATGACAAAATAGTGCATAGTCATTGTTAGTAAAGACTGCAACTCGAGATCATGTGCACTGAAAATGGACAAACGTTTAGAAATGGGTTGATAAAAAGTACCTTAATAATATGTGGGAATAGTTACTATGTGTCTCTATGTTTCACTTGCTTTTGAAGAGAAAACTGTTGAAAAACTAGTAGGAAAAACGAGTAGGAAAGTAGCAAAAACCATCAATCTACTAACTACATTTTAACTCCTTTTCACTTTGTGATTGCTCAGGAAAAGCCCCATGCTTCTGCATATATGTTACCATGGTTACCTAACTATGTTATACACATCTTGGATGAAGGCTTATTAAATCAACTTATAAGCAGCTCACAATGAGCAGATGGATTTAATAGTGCTTAAGCTTTTGAGTTCATGCTAAAATCATGTCTGTTATCACAAAGCTCCATGATTACGTCTGCACCAAGACAGCTTTCACAAAAGCCTACATGAACCTCACCAAACCGAACACACTATGTGGATAAGAAGACCTTTCCTCCATCAGACGTCAGACCTACCTGAGCAGAGGAGGCGGGGCGGAGTAGGTGGAGCCTGCTGCTCAGTTGAGAGCTGATAACCGGCTGGAGCGGCAGTTCCTGGTGTGAAGTCTGGATCTCTCCGCTGATGGAAGGAAAGCGTTCCGGGTGCTTGCGCTGTCTGTTCGCGTCTGTCTGTCTGTAGGTGCTGTCACCATTCCCTACGGGGAGAGACGGAAACAGAGAGAGAGACAGTGTTAACACCATTTTCAAAGTGTTCCTCATGCTATTCGACGCATCAGCAGGAAATATTATTTTTCCTGATATGATTATTGCTTCTTCTAGCTCAATCATCGCTGCATAATAACCCAATTCCCCGCTATGCAATTACAATCATCAGCTTAACCTTCACCCAAGTGTCATTTTCCACAAAACAATTTGCTTTCAGTTTTAATGGCAGTTGAGCAGCTTGTGAGGAAAAGTCACAGTGTCTAATTTGAGAGACAGGAACTACTAACTGGCTCACTTAAGCACTTGACATCCAGAATTTATTGATCTTTCTAGTTAGTTAATTCATCTTTCAGCGCTGACTTTGATTAAAACAAAACATACACTATAATAACATAAAGCATGAAAAGAAAGAAAAAAGCATAATTAGTGTGATGTTTTGCTGCTTTAACACATCAACACTTTACTCTTTAATGATAAATATGAAGATAAGCAACCTGTTGCATTTGCACTGTAACATGCTGATAGTAGCTCTTTTCTAATTTGTGTAGAAGTCTGTAAGACTGTAAACCGTGGAGCATTTATGAACATCTGAACTTGTGATTTTACACACTGGCTATCAGTGTCTTCCTGCTCTTCCCTCTGTCTCTCTCCCTCGCTCTCTGTCTCTCTGGAGTATTCAGAACAAACACCCAAGCTATTTATACACTGACGCCCCATCGGCATGGCAACTACGCTTTGTTTACCCGCATGAGACACTGGTTTGAGGCGTGTCTTTTCTTTTTTTTTTTTTTAAATAAAAACAGTTATTTGGAGGCATTTAGGTCTCTTTCATGAGCTTGGCTCGCTTTCTGGTGGACGATGTTTCACTTTGATCAAATGCGTTTGGTAAACTAGAGCTATTATGATGAAGTGAAAAGCTGCTTTTTTCAGTATTGTGGAAACAAAATATAGCTTCTCTGTAGGTTTTCTGGTTGTTTGGGTTGTAGCCTGACAAAGCGGTTGTTACAACTTTAAAATATTTTTTACAACAAATGGTGAGTGCTTTGTATAAACTGTCACAAAATATAAAAACACACTCATTCCATGCAGTGAATTTCTTTTATAGAAACTGATGTTTAACATAATAAAATACATCAGTACAATGTCTCTGTATCCTGGAAAGTCTGCAGCTATACTAACAGCATCACATTTTCCTTTTCTAGCCTACACAAACATCATCCAAGGATATAAACACTATTTTGGAATCCCATATGTCAAACGCTTACAACAACTTCTGTTTACAACTACTGTGCAACACACTTAATCCCAGAGTGCTCCGGTGGCACTCCACAGCAGCCTTGAGCAGAAGACTATTGTATCATCTATCACCCAGGTGTGAATGTAACTTTAGGGCCATGTTGCAGAGTGTTCCTGAAAAGGAGTTAATTTTCCCTGTGTAAACAACCGTGGTAAAGAGCCTAATTTGATGCAAAAACACAGAGAAGATAAAAAAAAATGCCTGCTGCATCCATCCAACACAATCGTCTCATTTACAGTAACCCCGGAGGCTGTTTCCATAGCAACGAAGACATGTCCCAAGGTCATAGGGCAGAGCTGAGCATCAAGTTGAACCCTGAAACAAGGCATCGCCTTGGCAACACAAAATCAGGTCAGATGATCATGTGACAACTTGGACCTGGGGACAGAAACTGATACTAAAGCACACTTTTCTTGTTTGTTGACACGTACTCAACGCACAAGTCCTTTGCTTTAATAGTTTAATATTCTAAAATATCTATCTAAAACATTTTTTTATTTAAATCAGAAACTACCTGAAGAATAAAACATGATTACATAAAAGACATTCAGAGCCGGCCTTCTGTACTGTGTTTGACTCTCCAAGGAGCATTAAGGTTCTACTGTATTTACACACAGCTTAAAGGCATTTTACTATAGTGTGACTGACTGTCTGTACAGTTAGCGTAGATTAACATCTTAATTAGCAAAGTAAACATAGCTGACTCTTAACCACCAGCACTGTGAAACTTTATTTTCATACTCTAACTACAACCTGAAAAATGCTGCTAGACGTTTGCAACGGGGATCATGAAAATGCAGGTTGTGAACTTTGGGTGTAAATAGAAGAGTGAGTGGGTTTATGCAACAGTGCGATCTGCTCATCAACCACTGAATAAGCGCGAATAAAGCTGACGAGGACACCAGACCAACACAAGAACAAAAACAAAGAAATGTGGATAGCTAGAAAACAAATGCAGAAATGGCAGAATTATTTGGACAGTTTTGCACTGACAATAGAGGTACACATGGCATATTTCTTCTAGGTAATTCTTGGTAATTCAGGAAGTTATTACCTGCCAAACTATCTACCAAAACCAACACAATCACTGTATCTCATCCCTCTTTCCACAATCAGTTGTGTCAGCGTGTTAAAATCCTACAATAGATCGATATATGTCTTTGATCGATTACACTGTTGAAATCAATACGGGGACAGTGCTTTCACCTGGATTCACCTTCTCTTATCTCTTTCATGGAAACGAGTGGTCCGAATATTGTGAACAGTGTACACATACACACAGGTTTGTGAATACACACACGCACACATACACAAAGTTTTTCCTCCAACTCAGCAGCCCGGGATTCAGTTCCCTGTCTGTCGCACAACACACTCAATAATACTGGCAGTCCGAGTGTGTGTGTGTGTGTGTGTGTAATGTGTGTGTGTGTCTCCGTGGGCACAAATGAAACCATGTCCTGCCCCTTTCAGTCTGCTTTTCTATTGGTCCCCAGCTAGCTGTCCCTCTGTCACACACAGGGTTGGACACACATTCACGCACCCAACCACACACACACACACACACACACACACGTTACATGCACACAGTCAGTGACACAGCGAGCACAGCTATCTAAAAAAAAGAGCACAGAGCCATAGGTGGTGTGTGTGTGTGTGTGTGTGTGTGTGTGTGTGTGTGTGTGTGTGTGGTGGAGAAGCAGAGCAGTATCTCTTGCAGGATTACACCCTGACCTAGCTTGTCTGGCTAATGCTTCTGTTACCGTCGACAACATCCACACCACTACTAGACAGAGAGGCACACAAGAAACTTGACTCTGTAGGTATTTAGAGCACTTTACATTGCGTTTTTCATTATGTCTTTACATCAAAATTTCACCTATTCATCTCTGTCAATTCATTTCATGTCACATCAGCTCCTGTTTTCACACATTATTTGTCTTTGGCTCCTATTAATGTGATTAAATTCATTAAAATCTCTCCCAGGAGGCGAGAAGGGCACTCCATGCTCCCTTGTGGGCTTGTTTGGCTCCACATGCATGTCCTTCCTTATGCTGCCTTTGTTCTTTGTTTGTATCTTTGTGTGAAGATGAAGAAGAAAAAAAATTAATAAACCCTCCAATAAAAGGAATGGACCGAATGCACCAGAAGGCAACCGGCCTCAGACGGGAATTCCACTGAAACGGACTTTCACTTTTTTTACTTGGCCCTTCTGCAAAAGATACACTGCAAGAAACAATCTGTTTTTCTGGTTTAAAATTCGTCATAACTGTTGGCTTCCCGAGGACTGAGGAAAGTGCAGCATTGCAAACTTCTTGGATTGCACGTCAGACTCTGGGTTCACTGGCTGCAAACAAAAAGACAAGCAACTAACTGGCAAACAACAGGCCAGGTTGTTGAACACAAGGAGTATAATTATGACCTAAGTGATCAGAAACCTACAAAGGTCATGTATCAGCGATTGAAGCACCAGATTACAGTCTATAAATTCATCTCTATATAAGACTCTCCATAAAGTTAACTAGTCATAGTACATTAGGTTACCAAGGAACAATTTACAGAGATGAGGCAGAAATAATCATATCCGTCTATCATAAGGAGCGTCTATGAACTGTGTGTCACGGATCAAGATAGAAACTGCGTTAGAAAGACATCTACTCCCTTAGCTACCCTTAATATTACAAAATATAATTGCATATTATGACATAAATGATTTGCACTCAGAACAGCTGCAATAATACTCAACATCTGCATTTTTATTTCCTGTTTTATTCAAAAATCTGTTATGTTATGTGTTTGTACAGTTTTGTTGTGGATAAGCAAGGCCTCATTTTTATCTACATTCATTACATGTAGATGCTTTGGCCACAATATTTTTTGTTAACTTTTATGCCGGTGAAGCTCAGTCATTTGAAATAAAGAAAAAGCAGTGAGAAGGAAAGCGAGAAAAAGAGGACCAGCACGTACGATGAGACGGCGAGAGAAACGTGAGCTGCCTCCTTGGTTATGCAACTCACTCACTCACCCTCAGCACTATCGCTGCGGGTCAAAGTTCAGCAATCTTAAAAGCTGCCCAAATGTGCTTCTGTGTACCTGACGATCACGCTTTTCCCTGCTGATAAAACACAGACACGTATCTCCACCGCCATTCATACAGTGCACTACAACAGCGCGCCCGGCAACCCAGATAGCGTAGACGGTGTCGCAGCTAAAATAGACAATGACACCCTGACACTCTGTACACAACTTAGATAAGGCAGACTAATGTACAGAGACAAATGAAGATAAAAACACAGTATTGAGACATCATCGGGGACCTGCTGTCTGGGAGAAATGCTGCAGAGGTTTGGGCTCAAAGCACTTGCTCACTCCGACTCCCCTCTAATAGGCCTTCACAAGTGGGGTTAATTAAGCATCTCCTGATGTCATTATGATATAATAACAGCTGTTTAATGCCCTGGTGTGATCAGGTTACTTCACACAGGAATTTACAAGGTCATCTTGAAACTACTGAGGTTGTGTTTGCTCCCCAAAACCTTAGTAAAAGTCTTTTACAAATCAAATCCTCCTTTTTTTTTCATTTCCTCTTCTCTCTCTCCTGGCCGTATGCTCCCTTTCCTCTCCTAAGGTCTCATATCTCTGCTCTCCGCCCCTCCTTTTACTCATCGCTCCTCTTTTAAACGAGCATTCTCCAGGGCAACACATCACAACATAACAACATCAGCGCGACACAAGATGTGAGCGAGAGGGAATGAAATATAGATATGAACTAACACGTACACGGGTGCTCCTCATTGTGTGCTGCAGAGAGGAAAAGTGCATGAAAGAGACACAGATAGGAGGAAGGTGACAGACAAAGCAATTCCTCCGTTACTCTCCTGTACGTGTGCGTGCAGGTACGGTGTTTAACTCGGAATACACACACAGAAACACACGTGAGTGCGGAGCTACGACACGCAAGTGAGACTGACAGAGTGCACTAACGCTGCACATCAGAGCACGAGCTGCCACCTGAGGGAATTACACAGCATTCCTCAGTCAAGCCACGTTAGCGCAGAGGGCCCAGAGATGCGGGAGTCGCAGGGAGCCCGGCTTTGATCGGGCCCCCTAAGATCCCAAAACTAGGATAAGGGGAATACGCTGGCAGGAGGGGCCTGCAGGGAAACACACACACACACAAAAAAATCCATCTTCAAAGGTGTACACATGCGCGCACACAAACTCGGGGTCTTCAACTAACATTTTTCCAAACATTCAAAAGACATATATGCTGCCAATGTGTGCATAGTAATAATCTGCTGCTTTCGATCTATTTCTCAAATCTTTTTCTCCTTTCTTTTACTCACACACAGTCTAGAACACATTAATATGGAGAGCTCTCAGTGTCATCTTTGCACAATATAAATCATCTCTCCTTCACTTAGATACTTTCCTCCCGAGCAACGCAAACATTATATGCAACAAACTCTCCTCTCTAGGAAGAGAGGAAAGAAAATTAAGCAACCATCCAATAAAAATAGGCACTCAGATGTTTTAAGTGTAGAAGGATAGTAAACAGTCCTGTATGCGAAAGGCACGCTCTCCCCATCAGTAATCTGACAGTGAGGCAGACGGCAGGTATAATGGGCAGCTTACGGACGCTCTATCACCGTATTAGAGCAAAGGGACACAAGCTGCTGCTGTAAGAGCGGGTTTCATGAGACCTCATTCTACTCCTTGACACAAACTTTTAGTCTCTCTCGCCCCCACAATTTCGTTCCTGTCAGAGTGCGCTGAATGACGAGTCAACCTGTGCTCTTTTTCTTGTCCGTCATGCTTTTAACTGCGGCAGGAGAGACGTCTCATTTTGACGGCTTGATTGCTTACATAAGTCAGAGTGAAAGCTCATTTGTTAAGTGCAGAGAATGTTCTGCAATCGTGGTGGCAACATTTGATGCAGCATCCAGTCAAGTGAAACTAATGCAAAAACCAAACCCAAACCACATATATATGGGTTTTGGGGTTCAGAGGGGTTGATCTTATCTCAAAATTGCCTTTAACAATTCAATACAAATTAGCACATAATAAAAAAAGACACTAATTAAATATAGCACACAGTCCAGAGTGATATCCGAGATCAGGTGGAGCTATTACAAATTCAGCAATATACCAGACCCAAACACGACACTGATGCAAAACAACATTAATAGACTTTATTTGGTAGAAAGTCGCTCAAACACAAAGCTATGGGATATAAAGTTTAACTTTGAAGAAGAAAATGCAAATATCTTATAATAAAAGACCTGAAGGCAGTCACTTGTTTTACAATTACAATTACTATGTCTTGATTGATGTTAGTTTTTGAAAATTGGGAGGAGAGTTAACTTTAAATTAAATTTTGAAAACTTGGTTCAGGCCTTAATATTTGTATCTATTGTGTATCTGTAATTCACCAAATACTTATCCTTCTCTGGCCACTAAGGTGAGTTGACTTTAAGTCGATAATAGTTATTACGGGTTCACAGCATGACCTTAGGAAGTCACCAGCATACGTCATGAAACACCACGGCTGTGGCAGGTTCCTGCTGGCAGCACAGGTGCTCACATGCACACACTTAACACACAGTGAACACACACACACAGGCACAGACACTTGGCCAGAACATTGCAGCTACCCCCTCCCAGCCCCACTGATGTACCCAACCACACACATAAAGATGCACAAACACACACACACAGTGCAGGTGCTCACACTGCCCCACCAGCTGTCCCTTGAGATTCTGCTACAAGGTCTGATGACCAAGAGAGAGAGGACAAAGGAACAGAGAGACTACAAGAAAGAGGACTGAGCAGACGCCAGCACTGACAGGTGTGTATACTGTGTGTGCGTGCGCGCGTGTCAGGTCATGGCTCACTTCCAACATGCTGCACTGCCCTTAACCCAAATAAAGTCCGGTTATCTTTGTTTAACCTTGACTGCTAGTGCTGTGTGTGTATTTATGTGTATAGGTGTGTGTGTGTGTGTGTGTCTGTGTGTGTGTGTGTGTGTGTGTGTTTGTATACCATGCCCTTGGTGGCCTACTACAGTATGAATGCAACATAGGTGCTCATTTGAATCTGCAAAATCATCAAAAAAAAAGAAGAAACAAGCACAAGGGGAAAAAAATGAGAAAATACTTTCTCTTCCAATAACTTTGAGAGTAATGTGGCATTTCAGGTCAGCATAGTTGGTCCCTGTGACTTCAAGTTACGTCACTGTCACGTCAAGCCTGCTGCATGACAGATCATGAAACGCTGTTATCTCTCACCCCTACATAAGACTGACAATCAGTTATATAACCAAGGTCACAAGGTCAGAGCTGCAAACACAGCGCGGCCACACCCTGCCTGGCTGTTAGCATTCCATTGTGAGCTGCACTGTCAATACTTGACAGCCTGGAGATGTACAGCACCACTGTCCTGGCTCCAGGGGCCAGGTTCAATCACGTCTGGCGTGACCTCACCACTCCCTGCGGTTACACACACAAGAGCCACAAGAAAATGCACACACCAGGCAGACTGTAGTAAAGACAGATAACAACAGTAACACATTCATTAGTTAAATCATGTCAGTTGTATTTGAGCACCATCTTGCTTTCTTTACGTTTTTCATCCCTATGACTGGTGTCTAAAAGAAAACAAATGGATAGATGCTTGGTATATATGTCATACAAAAGAAGCAACAGTGGGAGCGAGATCCCCCTGAGCCAAATCAATCATAACTCTTCAACATTTGTGCAATGTGCACTCGCAAACATACTGTGTCTTATGAAGGCGGTATACCCTGTGTCCTTAAGTCCTCTTTCAGTGTGGGTGGTAAGGGAACCCATGGCTCAAATACTCCCAGGGTGTCTAAATACTGCTCTATTTTTAAGGATGACAGCCACCTTGAGGTGACAATGGTAATAAGTGAGACAGGATATCACTCTTAAATAAAACCATTTAATTCAAAATACATCATGCACTTTTGCTACCTGTCTGTCTACATCACAAAATATAACACACTGCGCCACACAGAGAGGGGAGGCGTGTTGCCCAGCTACAATACATATCATATTGTGTTCTCTTCAAGTCCAACAGTGCAGTTGTTTGAGGCAGCTTGTTAGACTGGGTGTTAGTCACAGGGGTGGGCACCGTGGGGCTACAAACTGCTACAAGGTCAAACTGAGATTACATTGTTGGAGGGTCCAACAAATACAACGTGTGCTCACACAAACACACACCCACATTGTCACATAGAGACTGTAGTTAGCTGTTGATGGCCACTGCTAAATAAATGAGAAATGTACTGGATGTCTAAATTTCCCATTAAGAAGGTACTTCAGTGATTAAGAGGTTGAATTTTAGGATTTTTCTCATCCATCATATTATACAGCATAAGTCTGTATTTCGGTATAGAAGCATATGTTTTTTACATATCCTTATTCTTCACATAATTCATACAAATATGATATTTGGCTCTCATATTCTGCCATCATTTGCATGAAAATCTCAGAAAATCAATGCCAGAGTAACAAACAAACAAAGTTCAATCCAATGAATCGCTGCCAAGAAAGCCAGTTGCAGCACAAAAGTTGAAATGAGGACAGCATGGTGACCGATTCTGCCTTTCTGTGTAGAGGAAAAGACATATGCATTGGAAAGGGTGTGTGTACATACACACACACTGACACACACACACACACTCCAGGCAGGGAATACTAAGTGCAATCTCTTCTGACACATACTGTACCAAAACCCTCTCTCACGCTCACGGATTAGCACGGATACAGTACACACACGTGCACGTTGCACACACACACACACACACACACACACACACACACACACAGACACACACACACACACACACACAGACACACAGACACATGCAGGAGAGCCCCGAGTGTCTATACATGATTAAAAGGCTGAAAGTGGGGCAGGCGCACAGTTCTAGCTCTAGTGAAATTACTGCAGTTTCTTTCAGCCCACCTCAAATACACACACATACACACATGTGCACACACACTCTCTGTGTCCAGTAAGAGTGCATGGCTTCATGTCCACAACCCACATAGCTTCGGTTCAATAATTGAGTGATTCCCCCGTTGAAGCAGCAGGGGAGATGAAAGCACAAGAGCCAACCAGTTATTGGTGCTGGCCAGACAAGAGATGATAAAAAAAAATGTTAAATATCAGCCCATCCCTTCTATTTATCTACCCACTGAGTTAATGTTTTCCTGGTGTTTTGCACTTGACAGGATGCTCGACATTAATATTTCATAACAGCATTCTACAACACCCCAAATGTTAGACATTAGTTCTCACCATGTGCTGAGTGGGGGACCACAGACTGCTCAAAGACACCCCCCACACTGCCAAATCTGTGAATATTTGTGAATAGACGGGCTATATTGGCTTTTAATTTGAAGTAGTTAGCTGAGCACACAATTCGGTTTCACTTTATAGTATTGCATATTTCAAAAGTAGCTTACACAAAGCTTTTCAACTAAGCACAAATTGAAGGATCAATTTAAAGGATTAAAAAAATATCCCGGGGACTATTAAAAGGCTTCATTAAAGTCAAATCAGTGTTCATGATGCTTGTCTTGCTGTTGATACACGATTGCACAATGCTGAGATATTATTTGGAAATAGCACAGTTGGATGTTGTTAAGAAAACTATGCACAGGCGCTTGCATCACTTTGATATTCTGTGCAAGACTAGATTTTTTTAAAAACTTTTTATCTCAGCCGTTAAAGGATCGTCTGGACATTTAGTTGGTGGCCTCTGACCTTTTCACAGAAAACAACATCTGCAAACTTTGCCGATGCCAAACTTAGCTCTCACAGAATTCAGATGACAGTTTGCTTTCTCAGTACTCTGAACCGCAAACACATTATCTGGTCAGGTCAATCAAATCTTTTTATTTACTTATCAAACAACAATGAGGCAACATTTAACCAGTGGTGATGATTTTGTCCATCGTGATGTTTGATCAGTTTCTCCTTCAAAGTTAATATGAGTCGCTTCAAGTTTTGTTTATGACAGAAACTGATAAACTTGAGCAAAAATGACACACATGCAGCATACGGGAACTAAGCGTTTTTATCAACTTCAGCATTTTTCTCTGTGCCCAAAACAAAAATTAACAACCCTCAATCAAACATCAGATCTCTCTCTTAAAAGACAGTCAGACACGCACATATTTCAGCCAGATCCAGCTCACACTGAGTCATGCACTGATGTTGAGGATCAGGCTGGAAATCTTCCATGACTCACAGCAACTTGGCCTCAGAGACATGGCTGAAATGACTTCTGTTATGCGGAGTTAAATGGACTCACAAGAGGAGGTGTCTAGGACATACTTTCAGGTGGCTACAATTGCCATTTGCCTTTGAGAGACGAGGAGAAAAGGAAAAAACTGGCTCACACCTTTGTCATAGTTACCAAAGAAATGTCTTTAATGTTCAGTTAAAGGCAACTGATGTGAGTTTTACTCTGTAGAGGAGATGAAAAAAGTGACACTGATGTAAGTTACACAATCTTTCACAGAGTGCGCAGCCAAAGGTAATTCTCAGAGAAAACCAGATAGTCTGAGGCTGAGTCACATCTGGTCAAACCCTTTCTTTTTATGTCTCGTGGGGCTTACAAGCAGAAAATCGTATAAATGAGTACAGGACACAAGCTTACTACTTTTTACGAGGCATTATGAAACGGTGCCTTAGTTTTAAAAGATTACAAGTAAACAACAACAATATAAACCCAACAAATCTCTTCTCCAAAGCTGAACCAGAGGGGCCTGAGCAGTATTACCATTGGTGGACACTAATCATGTGTTGCGCTTGGCAACCACACTTAGGACGGAGAAAAACCTTTGCAAAAAGTTCAAATAGAAACCTGCAAATCCAGCAGCCTCTTAGCAGCCTTGTGCAAGGTTTTCTGAGAATTAGATCATAGGGTGTTTGTGGTGTTTGTGGGAGAGGGGATTTAAGTTTCTATGTTGTGATTTGGGGATTGAAGGAACACTTTTGCAATGTGAATCTTTGAACTTGTGGATGCATCCACTTTTTGATTGATCACTCAGCTGGAAACGTGCAGCTCTGTGTTTCAACATTGCCACCAGATAAGCAGAAAGAGTAGGTGCAACACCACAAACGATCACTTCCAAGAGCAGCGTTCGTGAAATACAGATCTGTCATCCCTGTGGGTCATGTTGGAAAAAGCCTAGACCAGTTGCAGGGTCAGCAGAGAGGAAGTGAAACACACTCAAACACACACATTCAGGCACACATACGCACACATTTCAACATTCTTGTTAATGCCTGAATGACAGCAACCTGACGTCTGAGGTTCCCTCACTATCAATATATTGATATCACCCAGACAACCAAATATATATCAGCTGACTCATGCCTCCTCATAATGTACATCCCACCTACAAAACAAACACCTGCCTTGTGCTCATGTACAATGACAACATCTACTATCAGCAATCTGAAAAACACACTCCCGCACAGTTACCAATATGTCAACAATTCTGCCCTGTCTTGATATAAAAAGCGGCATAGATTCATAGCAACCATTACGAACACAAACAGAGAGGAGTGAATTTATTAGGAAACAACGGCTGAATCATGGGGTGGATCTGTAATCTGGCTTAAGTTCCTCATCCCTATAGTTGAATATCTCATCAGAAACAGAATGATCAGTGGCAGTAAATTCAAACCGGTCCGCCATTGTCGTTGTTTTGCTGATGTTAATCCACTGGGAGGGCACTGGCAGATGTTAGCTAATGTGCAGTGCCACAGTGAATCACAAGAGGCCCTTGCATGGTTCAGGTGGTTCGCTTGAGCTCTGGGGCAAAGGTTGTGAAGTTCAGGTCAGTCTGCCCAAACATGTGTGTGTGTGTGTTTGTGTGTGTGTGCTATTTTTTGGTTTACTTCAGAAAACCTGGCTTGCCCTCCTCTCCAAAGGGACCTTGCATTGTCTCAAGTCCAAGCACAGAAGGGCTGTAGCAAGATTTATCACCATTATACAACAAATAGGACAGCCTTGTAGATCACCTCCACAATAGGTACCCTGAACCAACTCCCCGGTTCAGTATGTCAGATTATATTTGGAGTGGTTTGAGAGTTTGAGCCAAAGTACTTACAAACCAAGCAAACATTTACCATTTCATCTACCTCACTTGGAATTTATCTGAGTGAATAGACATCGGAGCAAAATATGTTGGACCTTACAAGAAGCAATCTACTAAATAGCCTGCCATTGAATCAACAGTGGTGGTTTTGAACCATCAATCAGGCCCAAAAATATGGAAGCAAGTCAATAACGTTCTGTTGTTAACTTAGGGTTTCCATTCATCTGCTAATGCACGTGAATACGCTTGAAGATTAAAGTAAATTCAAGACTTTTATCCGATCCCGCCTGGTACCAATCATTACCACTGTTGCATCTCTGGCAGAAAACAGTACATTTGCAGCTTTTCACCTTCAAATCTAATCAATCAGGAAAGCCAGCAGATACTGGAAAGTTAAGCTATGATCACATAATCAATTGTTGGGGTCCTTGCTGAGTTATCTCAGTACAGTACTATTCCCAAAAATATATGCTCTTCAGAAATTCATATACAGTAAGTCTATGTGTGCTGCATTAGTAAAGGCAGTTATGACAGGTGTATTTTGTTCTGGTTTGTCCTGAAACAACATAAATTTTATATGCTCTTGCTCATAATGACCTCACCCATGACCCACATGCACACACAAATTCTCTTTCCCCTCCCCACACACCAGTGCTCATGCTTTAAGTAAGTTTAAATGGTATCCATGGAGTGTCTCCTAAAAGGGTTACACTACCCCCCTCTCCCACCCACCCGTCCTTTCAGCAGTGGTCTACAGTTAGGTAGCGTGTCCCGTCACGTTGCAAATGCACTCAGCTACCCATCTGAGGCAGCTGCGGCAGAGGTACTGTGGGGGCAAATTGCTACCAGAGCTAATGGCACGTTATGTAGAATTAAAGCGAGCTGACTGGGCGCTCGCCTCAAAAACCCAAAGCACTGGGCTGAAAGGGGAAGGGGAGGGGGGAGAAAAACATCTCCTCACTCAAAAAATAATTTTTGAGGCTAATTGGTGGTGAGAGGTTTGATAGGAGGCGGAGAGTTCCACTGCATGTTTTTTTATTTTTGTTTGTTTGTTGTTTTTTTTTTAGGTTAGTGGTTAATGTTACACATCTGACGGGCAGGTGTAGTAGGAGCCCATTCAGAATCTTTCTTGATGCAGGATGTTTTCAAGGGCTGCAGGAAAAATATTGTGCAAACACTTTCTGAACAAATTACCCATCGCACGATGTAGCAAACGCAGCATGGAAACTCGCTGCATTCACTGCAGTGACATTTATGGGGCATGCTATCAGAAGAACATAGTGGAGAGCACGGACCAGTAATGTCAACAACTGACAATAAAAGTTAGGTCCAGGCAATTTATTTGTAGGGCCCTCAATCACTGTTATGGTCTTGCGGCACTTCACAATACCCACCCTATTAACAAAATGAAACCTTCGACCTTCAGCCGAGAGCAAAGTTAGTATTTGTGTTAGAGCCTCAGTATGAAGAATAAATACATTAACAGCTACAGGGTAAAACATCCAGATCCACATCAAGAGCAGTTTGATTACTTTTGACTGTCAAGACTGTCAAACAACAAACATAATTCACACAAAGCATACTTGTTAATTACATACAATAGGTGTTTTTGTCATTGCTAGCAGTGACAGACGGTAAATTAAACCTCCAGTTTCTCCTGAGGTGAGATATAGGTACCTATTTGTTCTGATTCCAAAACCACCTGATACTCTGAACTGTGGCTCACTGAGATCTGAGAGCTAGGAAGTTTGAAATTTCCTGTAAGAGCTATTAAGGTCTTGGAATGTACAAATTATTTTGGTCTGATGAGGATACCTTGTAATTTCCCATTAGGTCAACTTTCTTCGTCTACCACAGGTATTTTCCCTGGGCAAGCCCCTGCAACGGGCGTGTACGCTAGCATCATCGCAGCTGCACCAAGTGTGTGTGTGTGTGAGTTTCAGTGTTGTACATCCAAGCAAACATCTGCTATGAATGTCTGTATGTTACGAATGTCATGTGTGTGACTGATGTAAAATGTGAGGTTGTGTATGGACACATTCCTCTGTTGCCTGATCAGTATGAAGGCTTTACATACTGGGATTGTGAACATGGGCGCGTACGAATGCGGCTCATCCAGGCCAGGTATGACACAGAGCCATTTTTTGCAGCCATGTTGCCTCCCCTGCTGCGGCAGTTGATAGTAGATGACAGCGTCAGGAAGCGGACCTGGCAAAACCTCACATTAACCTCATTTATCCGTGTCGTAGCTCATCACCTGACCCCGCTACACACTCGCTCTATGATGAGCACACTGGCAAAAACACAAGCTTGAGCTGCGGCAGACACCAACCTTTTCACACACTAAAATAAGAAACCTTAAAGCGCATATGCACCCAAAGACAAATACATACTGTCAAATCTGACAAATAAGAGTTTTAATATGACCCAAAGTAAGAAAGTAAATCGCACACTATTGTAAAACAACTACTGCAGTTGTGTGTGGTGGATTAATGCTGACATTTCTTTAAAATAAGCACTGCAATTTCTTAAACTTTTAAAAGTGTAAAAGCAGGAAGATATTGGATTTTCTTTATTTTATTAGTACCATGCATAACACTAGACAGAAATGAATTCCATTAGGTATGCAGTGCCATATTTGTCTTGCGCTGTGCTATTGTCACTACACTCAAAGCAGAAGTAATGCCACAATCTTAGAGCACGTCTGTGTAATTTATAGCTCCAATTAAGTCACCTCTCCTCAGCCAGCAATGTATACAGTCCTGTTACTTTCAAGCCATGCTCCGGAGCTCATCAAGCTGTAGCGGCACAGGAGGAACTGGAAGAAAATATAATATTATCAGAGAATCTAGTCCAGGATGGTGAAAAGAAAACTAGAGAATGAGATGCTCTCTAAAGAGGTCCTGATACTGTAATTAGTGATGGAGTCGTGGGGCTCATGGGCAGACAGGGAACATCCTGCCTCACTAGGTCTTATCTCTGTCAGCTGTGTTTTAGCACACCTCCCTGACTGTCAGAGCCAAACGTCCCTGTTCCAATGTCATGAGTTTACTACATAGCAAAATGAAGGGCCAGAAATAATGGCCAGTCAGCCAGCGAGTCAGTCAGCCAGACGGGGATCCAGAAAGCTTGTCAGCTAGCTAGCCTGCAGCCAAGCATCCAGTCGAATGTCCAGCCAGATGAGGCAGATCCACTGCCATCCAGCCAGTAAAAAAGACATACCAGCCAAGCCAAAACTACCAGCCAGCAAGCCAGCCAGTCAGGCAGACAGAGAGAGGGAGACAGACAGACAGACTGACAGAGAAACCCAGCGACCTAGCCACTTGCTCTATTCAAACCACACCGCAGCTCTGTCGGAAATAGTTTCAGCCTTACAGACACAGTTTTAAATATTGCCTGTGGTTTAATTGCACTGGCTCGTCTCAAGCTGTCCTCCAGTGCCCACCCATGTGTTCCCCGGACCATATGGTGACCCGAGTCCAATATTTTCATACAGAGGGGCGCAGGGAGAGGGGGGTGATGACAACTCACCGAGCACAGACTGGAATTTGGGACTTCACCGCACATGCCACATGACGAACCATTAATGAAATGAAATGTTTGAGGGTGCACCGTGCTGACCTCCATCTCCACGCTGCCACGTGCTGTGTCTCGACATCAGCATCCAAAAGGAGTAAACAGTAGTAACGGAAGGCAAGCTTGTGCCAAGACCAACACTGGTGAAGGGTGGGTTTTGGTATTCCAGTGATTGTTTCTATCACTGGCCATTTTCCTGTTATTGAATTCCTCTCTCTCAATGCATATCCTCCTGGCTCAGACTTGAGTCATTGTTGATACCCACACACCAACCTTTCAGCTGAGGGTCAGTATTGAAATATTAAGTAAAAATAGAGATACATGAAGAGTAATTATTTAACCAAAATGTACTTTTTTAAGATGTACTGTAACAGCCACACAATGGGTCCTCTTCAGTCCCTTGGATACATTTTGGTCTAACATAAAGCTAAAGTTAATTATCCTTTAGTGTGTAAGTGTGTATGAGTTGACCCTAATCTAAAAGGGTACAATTACATAAAAGTGACACACAGGTTCAAACAACAATTCTTCCACTTATGCCCCAACATGCACAGTTACTTGTGTTTGCTTGTAGGTCTTAGCTGAGGGATTTTGCTCTTGTTGTGGCAGCAGCAATGTGTTTAGTTTACAGG
Organism: Scortum barcoo; assembly: GCA_023238725.1. NCBI lineage: Eukaryota > Metazoa > Chordata > Actinopteri > Centrarchiformes > Terapontidae > Scortum > Scortum barcoo. Next base: position 12,583,646 of record CM041548.1, on the reverse strand, counting down.
TACGTTTTGGTACATTATGATATCATTTTTGTTACATGGTTGTACTTCTGAAGGTAGTAATAGTCTGAAACAAGAAGTGACTTGCCAAAAAACACTGTCGTATAAAACAGACAGAAAGTGAGAAAGAGTATGGGAGGGGTTAGGGTTAGTGCAATGCACTTTCTTTGCTGTTTATGCAACACTTTTTGACTATTGAAGCTAAACAGGGCTAAAACTATAGGGGATCTTGAAATTTTATGCAAACATGGATTACATATTACAGAAATGCGTATGTTATAATGTAATGTCCATTGTTGATCACTCAGTTGACCAAGAAAACCCAAGATTGGTCACTATTCAGATTAATCCAATAGGTATTTTGAGTAATATATTTTGGCACACCACTTAATTAACTCAAAGTAAGTTTTGAAACAGCATAAAAAATGTTATCAAACTCTTCAGAGAAACCAATCCTTGCTAATATGATGCTGATTTCAGAGTAAGAGAAACCATTACATTTGTGCTCCAACGTACAGTGTGTACATGACCCCGATTCCTAGCATTCTTCTTTCATCTCTCGTCTTCATCACTATCTATCTGGCTCTGTCCCAGGTTGTCAGCTTATCCCTGTCCCAGGCCCAGAGCTCTATGGGGAAGAGAAGAGTCTGCAGGAGCTGTCTGACTGCCAGTCAGTGTCAACTCCCCACTGTAATCCCCTACTGCTTCTGATAAGAATAAGCCAGAGAAGAGAAGAGAAGAGAAGAGAGAGAGAAGAGAAGAGAAGAGAAGAGAAGAGAAGAGAGAGAGAAGAGAAGAGGTGGAAGATTGCAAAGCAACAGAGGCAGAAATGGACATGATACCAAAAAATGTTTTTGAAGCCGGGAGATGACTAGAAATATTGCTTATTATTATTAGCTATTACAGAAGTACTGTGGCTTTGTCAGCGAGTGAGCCACAGCTGAAAGAGCTTAGAGTCATTGCTCTATCATGCATTTAAACTTAGAGAATATAACCATATTTGGATGCCCTATAAAGAGGGAGCTGTTATCAGTTAGTTTCTCCCTCATTTAACTTGGTCCTCAAAAGGCCAAAGCTTAAAACAGTTTCCTCTCACCAAGGCTTTGCTTGGAATATGATCAAATATGAATCAAGGCAGAGAGATCAAAGAGGCAGCATCCTGAATTAACTATTGCATGATGGCTTACATGAGGCATCACATTTGATGTATAGCTCAGGCACAGGAGCTATCTTTCTGGAGAGAGTTTACAAAACAGCGCTGAGGATTTTAACCGATCTGATGAGTTGCTTGGATTCTAATTGATGCATGAGCTCAAATTTGCAGCCTAAGAGCTTGTTATTTTCCCACAAGGGCACTCATGTTATCATTTAGACACTATACGCTCTGGGGTTCAGTCCAGTTTAGCCTTTTACAGCATCCTGTCTGGCATACAGTCAACTGTATATCATGTCAGCTACACTGGCTGCCATTACAGAGCCAAAGCCAACACATGGCTGACCTAAGTCCCAAAGCCAGCTTCCCTTTTTCACATGGTTATTGAGCCATGCAGTGGCTTATCGACCCGACAGTGTAACACAAGTTTGTAGGATGGCTTCAGTCCTCGCTCCCTCTATTTTCCTCCCTCCCTCGCTCACTTATTCAGACACTGGCACTACATTGGTCATTCAGAAGAGTGGTATTGATTAGATTGCCACTTCAAAATAAAGATGGTAAGTGCAAACACGGGGTCACAAAAACTGCAAATTTATACATGCTCAAATAATGTTAACAGTTACAAACACAATATACACAGAAGATCCACAAGTATTACAAAAACAGAACATCACTCCCCTCTGACTGTTTTGATTGAATTATACATTTAAAGAATGACTAATGGGACTTAAACAAGTGCATTAGTGAAGTTCAGTGAGTCACAACACCATAAAAATTGGACTCGTCGACCCTTGTATTACCAATTATGTGTTTTCACTCTTTAAAGATGAATTGCAGATATAAGTACCTGCAGTGGCATCTCGATTGAATCGCTATTGCTGTCCTATACAGACAGCAGCCTAAGAAACAGAAGACTGTGCACTAAGCAATAAAGGCCCACACGATCACACACGGGGGAATGTTCTTTCACACAGCATACAAAAAACTCTCATTGATCCCCTTTAAAAGCAGCATTCTGTGTGTGAGCGTGTCCTTTCTCTTGTGTGTGCGTGCACGTGTGCTTGGTGCACTCATGAATAGAGAAGGATGAAAGGAAAAGCTGAAAAGGTCTGAGCGCACCGCATGGTTCAACCAGACAGCTCAATCGCTTGATCTGCCGCGACCCACACCTCCGCCCACCACTATTTTTTTTTTTCCAAAATTATTTCTCCCCTCACACACTTGGTTTTCGTCCCCCTTCGATCCTACACTACCTGCATCACTGCTCCTTCTCTCTGTCATGTAGCTTGTCATGTAAGGAAGGACAGCCATGGTTTGGGCGAGGGATATAGTGTAAATGAAGCAAAGGGGGCATTGAACAATTTTATCATCAAACACAAAGTTTTCATCAAGTTTTTCTGTGTGAAAGAGGTGTAAAACATGGTCAAGAGATATGAAGAAAAAGAAGGGAGGAAGGAAACAGGAGTATCTAATCAATATGCTGAACACTGTGGCTTGCTGAGACACATATTCTTTAGACCTATCATTTTTGTGCAGTTTGCTTCTGTGCATTGCTTTGTCTCTTTCTGGTGCACAGCTATAATTATTATCAATATTTATACTTCAATTAATGTTTACATTATCACAACAAGTGTTCATGTTTGCTATGGCTTCTTGTACCACACTTGCACTGTGTGTACATGAAAGTCTGCAGTCGGGCTGTAGTGGCAAATAAAAGAAAACTTTGGCTGCACATCAGAGCTGACAGTTTCTCAGTAAAGTGGTGACAAATTATTAATTATTTCTTAACACAGAATGATTTACATAATGCTGGATGTCTCTTCGGTCTCGGTACCGCTGCCTTATCGGTCTTCCCTAACAGCACCTAGAGCTTTTGCAGACTTCAGTGCAGGATGGAGTTTGCTCACGTGAAGGCACCTCACGTGATCTGGCAGGAGACAGTGAGAGCCCAAATTTACAAAAACAGAGCAAGAAACTCACCCATGTCGACTTCAAAGATATGGACATGGGTAGGTGCTATTTCAGATTTTAAGACGTGGGTAAAGGGCCCTCATGTGTGTTTACCCTTCACTACACCTCTGCCTGCAGTGTGTAACAAGTCAAAGTTATTCCATAAGCAAATGCTGAGAGTAAGTACTGTAGTTTCAACTAATGTTTCTACAAATACACACAGACACTTCTCAGCCATTGGTTGATCCATTTGCCCCTCCTACCCATCATTCACCCTGTCTGTATTTGCAGGTTGGAGCACAGAGCCATTTCTGTCACTTATCCATTCAGCCGTGAAACCTCCGCCCAATCATTACCTGGAAATCTCACTCGGTCTCTCTCAACCACCCAATTCTTCCTCTTTTCCTCTTGCACAGACAGCAAATTCCAGAGACAAAGGCAAGACTCTAGCATGATCTAGCAGATGCATGTATTCATGTGTGTTTGAGCGTGTGGGTCGGTGTGCACATATGGCTCTGACAAATGAGCCAAGCTCAGTTAAATGGCTTGTGATTAGGACACATTGGCTTCTAATTGCCTCTCATTACCATTTGAAAGTGAGTGGCGGCTGGAATCAAAGGCTATGGTGGCAGTGGTAAGTGTGTGTGTGTGTGTGTGTGTGTGTGAGTGGTAGGTGGGTGGAACAGTACGCCTGATTCACAGTGGCATGACCCGCACAATAGAACAATAGAGCACTATAGTTTGGTGTTTTCCTATCAAAAAGCCTTCGTGTTCACCTTCATAACAAAGGCAAAGGGAAAACAGTGAAATATTAAACTTGCTATTTTTATATACCTAATTAAATTACTTCTGCTCCACACTTAAATTCCCTGAACTCTAACCGGTGACCAGCTTAAAAAACTTCCTCTCTACTGTTCCCTAAATATACAGTAAAAAACCTTTTCCTAAATATACAGTTTTATTCCCCTCTCACTGCTTGGTATAACTAAAATAACTACATATTTTAGCATTTCGTCAGTTTTGAACTATAAGCTCAGCACCTGGTTAATGCTTACATCTCTACCTAAATCCCGACTAGACCCTCTGTTTATCTACCTTGTAGAAGCATGTCTGTGTTCACTCTCTACCCTTTGTATGAAGTATCTCTCCTCTGGTCACGCACTCACCACCCTTAAGACTTGACTCGTTAGCTGTCAACCCCCATCCTGAAAGAAGACCTGGTGCTGGAGCAACGGAGTTTAACTTTTGTTCCATCCCAACCCTGAAATTCTTTTCTAAAATCCAGGAATGTACTGTTTCCACTCGGCTTAACTCACATCAGCAAGGCACCGAAACTGCCATTCACAGTGCAGCCGAACCACGCTTCGTCCCCATCCTCCTCTGCCTAAATACAAGTTTTAACACGGTGTCTCATAAAATCATCAGCTTTGCTCTATTGGCATGACCAGTTTTGTGCACCTTTGGTTAGTCTCTTAAGCAGAACAGTAAATCTCCACTAAGACCAAGATATGAAAGAGGTATTCCACAAGGATTAATACTGGGTCCCCTTCACCTTATTGTCCTCCTCCCCATTATTGGACATCACGGCATCCCTTTTGCAGAGTTAATGCTCAGCTATTTAACCCCTTGGTTACTACATCTCTCCCTCCTCCCACCTGCTGCCTCTGAAAGAAACAGATCAACCCAAATATCCGCAAATAAAATGGACACAGACCTGAAATTCTTTTACTTGCCTCCAAGATAAAACTCCACAAAAACCACGGTCTCAATTTCTCTTTTTATTCCTTGTCTAATCAAGTTAAAAGCCTTGTTGTAATCCTTGGCTGCATCCTTTCCATTGAGTCTCACACAAATTCATTCACCTGAAAACTCCACTTCCCTGTCCCAGGTTATCATAAAAGTACTCAACAACGGTCACCTCATTGTCACCTAAGAAAAAAACATAACAGGTAATTTTGTGTTACTGAATTTGTGAATAGGGCATTCATATCATTGAACATGAAAGATCAACTCAGCCTTTGTGAATATATAGGCCAGACACACCATTAACAACTATTTAACTACTGAGAAGGCCATATGATAAGTCAAAGCAACAACTCAGGTCCCTTTAACAGTAAGACTGGCTAGTGTGAATAAATTCTTACTTCTGCTAAATAAAAACACTTGTGAGATGTTTTAGTATAGCTTGCACTAGACAGATTTTGTCTATCATGTTAACAATGAAAACAACACTATTAACTAAAGAGGTGCACAAGACCTATGGCAAACAACAAATGCAGATAAATTACACTGCCATCACCTGGACACTTCTCTGATCACTTCTGGACACAGAAAACTGACAAAATTGCTGAACATGTTAAAGTCACATCAACTGCCGGGATGTCATAAAACATTCATGTGTCCTAAAATACAGTGTTTGCAGGATAAAGACAAAGCAAGCAATGCATCAGTAGTCAGTGCATCAGTTACCTTACATAGTCTTAAAATATATTTTAAATATATGTTTTTTAAAAAAGCGCTCCACTGCAAGTTAAAATGCTGCAAATGTTTCGTAATGCTTGATGTTACAAGTGAGTAAATCACAAAGCTGCAGGAATGTGCAGTTTTATTTAATATCTAAACTGACGCCATCTGTCAGCAATCAGTGAGAAGAGCAACTTGAATCAATTATTATACATCACATGAACATAGTCTCATTTAAAGAACTGGATAAACATTGGAGTAAAAAAAACCAAAAAAAAAAACCCAAAGCGTGTTATTAAATTAGTCCTGCAGCATAATCCGATAAATATTGATCTGTGTGCTCATTAGGTCTAAACTATACATGTATTTACTGTACATGGTTAAGAAGAAGCTGCAGGGTGGAATAACTGGATTTTTCCTCAAGTGTTTTAAAGCAATATTTGGCCAAAATCACACATGTGATTGGGCCGTTGTTTGCACACTAAAGTTTTTATTAAGCATATGGACGTCTTTAGCAGCCTATAAACTTTTTTCTTCTGCAGCAGTCTGATGATGCAGAATTATGAATCTTTCTTTAAACTTCTCTCAGTTAAACATTTCCATATGCATTGTTTATTTTATACCCCACAGTGTGTAAAAAAAAAAAAATATGTATCAGGTGCACATGTGTCATATATTATTCCTGAGTTCAGGTGTATTACTGTCACATGCTGTCACAAGTGTGAGTAAAGCTTTTGATGATGCGCCTGTAAAGCTGCAGCCCACTTTAGGACGACTGCTTCATTCATTGCTTGAGAAAAAGGCAGGGCAGGACTTCAAAACACGGGAGCAGACATAATCAACAAGTAGAGCAAATAATCACACTATCAGAAAAAAAGGAGTGTGTGTGTTGGGGGGGTGGCGGGGGACCTAAAAGAGTAAATGCAGCGGCGAAGATCTGCACCTCTCCATCTCTCCCAGCTACATGTGTCCGTCCACTCGGGCTCATCCGGACGCCGCACACATTAAACGCAGGCTGCCGCTCGGGACGCGCAGCCTGCCCTGAGTGCAACTCCGAGGTGTAAACAGAGTAAAAATAGCCCGCTATCACAGGCTTCCCTACAGTCCCGTTATATAATGGTCCAAGCTAGGATGAATGACATCACAGGTAGTCCAGCAATCACAAACCCTATGTCCTTTACAACCAGCCGGCAGCGGAAAACACTGGGTAGTAGTACTATATATGACATACGCAACAGTAAATACACCGAATAAACATGCGGAACAGACGCAACTACGTGTCCGCCAACACCGGACAAACAGCGGAGTGTGGTTTACTTCTGGCTCTTTTTTTCGCGTGGAGAAAACATTTCCGCGATGGTCAAACGTAGATAATAATTAATAATAATTAATAATAATAATAATAATAATAATAATAATAATAATAATAAATTTAAAAACATATATATGCACCGCTCGCCTTTGACAGTCCTCGCCGGTGGGGAAAAGAGTTGAGGAGAAGACGCGCAGAGGGAAAACCAGAAATGAAAAGAGCGTGAAAAATTGTTGGGAGCCGAGGTGGAGTGGCGCAGTTGTTTGTTGGGGAAGTGCACGCAGCGCCCGCCCGACACCGGCTCGCCCGGCGGACGCGCTCCCCGCTCGGCCAGGCTCCGGCCGAGCCACCGCCGCCTCCTCCGCCGCCGCTGCCGCCTTCCGCCCCCGGACTTGAACATACTTCTCGGCCGCGTCCCGACATGACAAGCCCTCCCTCTCGCCCCTCCACCCTTTCCCACCCGTCGGTCAATTAAAAAAATGGGTCAGAGGGCGAAGTAAACATTTTCCCATCGCTTTCTGAAGTAAACCGGAGGCGTCAGCGCCACCCTGCCCGGTTCTCCCTGCCATTTTCTCTCCACGGCTCCAGAAGAGGGAGAAAAAAAAGTGGCAGGGCGAGAAAAAAAAAGCAATGACAGCTTGCCGAAACGAGTATTGAATGAGCAGGGGGGGTTTTTCTTAGGGGGCGACTTACTGTGGGGTGTCACGGGCTGCTGCTGAGTTTGTGTCTCTCCTTGTTGCCAGGGCTCCCCTGCTCTGCTCCGGCGCTGACGGTGGAAAGCGTCTCCCCCTCCTAATGATGTTTGCAGCGCGCAGCTAATAGCTCTCTGCCCCCACCTTCACTGAGGGAGAGAGGGAGGCAGGGACAGAGAGAGGGAGAGGGAGAGAGGAGAGAGAGAAGTTCATAAATGGAGCAGTTTGTAAGCTACTCATGCAAAAATGTGAGGGAGCAAACATGTGTGCCATGGTTAGTTCAAGTGCGTTTGGATGTGTGCACACTGTGGACTGTTTTTTTTTTTTAGTGTGTGTGCATGTGAGAGGCTTGTTTTATATGACAGTCAGGCAATCCTGTGCCACCATCAAGAGTTATTGCTTCTTTATATATATGACTATATATATTATTATTGTTGTTGTTGTTGTTTTTAGTAGTAGTAGTAGTATTTAATTCAAATTCAATTTAATATGCAGCTTTCTCAACCTCATTCAAACAAGTAAGCAGCAATAGTAGCAGAACTTTCCCCTGCTGTTGAGTATTTCAGCCACAAAGCCCAACACCAGAAGATGAAGTAGTTTAGTTTTAGGCACTATTTTTGCTTACAGTAAGTATTCCCCTTTTCTTCTGCTTTCCCCCACTGCATTTCAGGGGTCAATACTGTATTTTGTTTCACTCCACTCCATATGACAGTTGTAGTTGTTCCTGTGCAGATGAAGATTTTGCACATAAATAATGTGATCATTTCATGAAATGTGATGCCTTGTTATACATTAACCTATCCAGAGGGATATGTAGTGATACACTCACCTCTGCCAGCTGTATAATGCAATGATAACAATATAAAAGACATGTGATAACAGACAATAGAGCAACAATTGTATGTTATTCTGCTGAATAATGAAGACTCTGACACTTAACACTTTGAGTAAATTTGTCCTTATGTTGCTTTTGTAGTTTATGCTAAGTAACAGATCTGAATACTTCTTCCACCACTGCATAAGACAGGATAAAGATAAATAAACAGCAAAAAGAAGAAGAACATGTACATAAGTAACCTTAAAAAACTAGAATACCCTGATGAGCATTATATACAATATGGCATGGAAAAAACAAAAAGTTACTAAATATTATTTATGCAAAACAGTTTGTCCATAAAGTGTATTGAGACTCGCAATTACACAGCAATTTTTGATACTGAAAACGAAGTTGTCTCAGTGAGGTGATTTAACTAAATAAATATAGGGCATTTTCAAGATGCATCTGATAATGTCGTTCCTGAAACACTAGTGGTCATTGTGTAGTGCCATGAGCTCAGTCTTATGTTTGATATCACATGCCATACCATACCATCTGAGTTCCAGTGAAACCTCTGACTTTTCTCAGAGAGCTGCTGTTGACAGGTCAGAAGGTCATAGCAGCCTGAGATCTCAGAGAGAACCAGCTCAGCTGAAGGCAGTGACTGATAGTCAGCTGGCAATGACAAGGTGGAAAATGTCAGCAGCATATAGCAACACTTTTCACACACACAGCCGCACACATGCAGATTATCAGGGAGAAAAACTGGGAAACATGTCGACGTTTATTTACTCATGTGATTCAGAGATTGCTGATTCACTTTAAGCTGGTAAACTCAGTTGGCTCTCTGTGATTCAGTCACATAGTTTTTAACAGGTTCCTTGGCATGATGTGTCATTGTATCTTCAGCGTACTTTTTTAAATCATCTTGACCTCTGTGACCTCTCCCAGATTTCTAACATCGCAGCGAGCGCCCTTGCTTCTCCGTCACAGGAGAGTGCAACCTGACACTGACCATGAGCCGCGGGGTGCACGAGGCTGCGGAGTGACAGACGATCTGGGATGTATCCCACTCCCTGCCAGTCACTCAATAAGTGGCCTATTGTCCAGCGCTCTATTGTGCCCTTATCACATGTGTGCCAAACAAAGAGACAGAGAGGGAGGCTGCCCTGTGTGCCAGGAGGCTATAGCATTACATTCATGGCCTGGATGCATAGAAATGAAGACACGGCGTCTGGTGGTGAATGGACTCTGAATATTTGAATGGGGGCGGCGATGAATCGTTTCAGTTCACAGCCATTTATTATGCAGACCATATACACGCTGTTTGATACTTTTAAGTCCCTGTAGTGCATCCTGTAGTGTCACCTTTACATTGTGCACCATGTGAGTTGCCCCCACAGCATACAGTAAATAGTGACATGTTTCTGATTAAATCACCCAGTGATCCAGATTTAATCATTTCATTTAATTAATTTAATAATAGGCTTTGCTTCTTGTCTTGCTAGCACACAAAAAGGCATGCATACACTTATTAGCATACATGCAGGCATGTACTCGTTCTGGTCTTTACTCTCTCTCTATTGACTGTGCATGTACTTACAGGTACACACCTACTCACTCTTACAGTGGGCTGATGAATGGCTCTACATATAGACAGCTCCAGATCAGAGTTTTTAGTGGCTTAAAAAAGGACCAACACAGGAAGGGAAACTCAGTAAGCCAGCCGCTTGTCTCCCAAAGACTTTATTTGAAAGGTTTGCACTATTCAGAACACAAAGAGAAGAGAATACATACTCTCGTTGTGTGTATGTCTGCGTTTGTGTGTGTAGTGCTGAGCCATGGCGTGCTTGAGGAATAATAAAGAACTGCTCCCAAAGGAGGAGCAGATTCTTCAAGGGCTGGGTTACTCCCTAGAGATGTACCTGTGTTCTTTGTAGGAGGTGTGAGCAGTATACACTCAGGGACAATAAAGTGCACCAGGTGTGGCCTGTTTGGGTAGAGTCCTGAGAAACGGAGACCGGCTGTTTCAGCCTGCATACCTGTGTGGCTATTTTGCAAGATTAAATGACTCACATCTTAAAATGCCACTGCAATTTATTTTTATCCTCTGCGATTAAAAAGCTCTCTTTTGGTGAAAGGGTGCCAAATTATACACTAAAAATGAGATGTGACGAGATACATCATCGCCGTCTGACCTACTCTAAAACATCTTCCTGTCATGAAAGTTAAAGCCCAACTTTTGTGTCACTTCTTTTGACCCTTTCTGACCAAAGAAAGAACTCTGTGCAGCCAAAGACATTCAGCTAAGAGACATCCACTTAACTGACAAGTATACACAAACAAGGGATTTGACACTTCACCTGGGATATGAATAAATAACACACTGAACTTAAAACATGCTCTAAGGTAGATGAATAATTAATCATCACCAACCTTTAGAAGCAGCTCTTAGGGGGTTTTCAACTATTTTAATGGTCATGGACATCTCTGCTTTATTAGACAGCAGAATAACAGAGCAGCACAGTGTCTGAAGTGCATGCCACTTAACATAGCACACTCAGCTATTGAACAGCCCAGCTATTCAGGCAGTTAGACGATTGTATTTTCTTCATTTGTATATGAATTTTGCCATTTACCTTTTCAGCCAGTGTGACTATTATACGCAGAAGAAAGAGTAGGCCACTGCATGGGCTTGTCAGCCCTTCACATTCTGCGTGCAATCCAATAAAGACTTTCTCAGTAGAAGTTGAACGCTCATCCTGTATGCTTTGAAAGCAGCTGTCACTTCAGATTTCAAGGCTAGTGTCTGCCGGAGTTCTCCCGGTGCACAGGGGGTGGTGTGTTTTACAGCCGCTCACTGCTCCCCCTTTTGCTCAGATGTGGAAGTGTTTGCAAGTTTCAGGGCCAGACAGCATCAAATCAAACATTCTGCAGCCTTTTTTCATAAGAGGTTCCCAGACAGCCCTGCGACATTCAAGTAACCCTGTTCAGTGGTGCAATGCAATGTATTTCAAACATTTATTCATCAGTTTTAGCTAACTTTTTCAACTGTTTATCCATCGCTTTTAGCTGTCTGTTTCAACCATGTACCATTTTAACTTTTTATCAATTACTTGAAGCCATCTACAGTATTTTATCCATCTCTACATCACACATTTAGCTCATAGTTTCCATGTTTCTGCTTGCTTGCTTGTTTTCACACATGCGCGCACTTACACACACACTCTCAACACCTGGTGTTCAGGTGTTAGCTGACTCAAGTTTTTAACATTCAAATCGTAATTTCTGTGTTTTGTTGTTGTTGGGGTTTTTTTCAAATTAGTTCAGCTACTAGACAATCCCTTATGACAGTACCCCAGTGCAACTGTACATTCCCCATGGGTGGGTACACCTAGTTGTGAATCACTCAATAATAATATCTAAATGTATATTTTGCCTGCCCAACAAGCACAAACATTTCTGTCTGCATGTGTACACTGTATAATCTAGTCTGAAGTATAGATTTTTCTGCAACGATGATACTGATCTTCATTTAATTCAAAACATGAAAAAAAAAACTCACAAATGCATCTTCTGCAGCACTAGCTAACTTACGCAGCATCATTTTCACACCGCCTCTTGAACAACCAAATTACACAGGCTTAAAGTTGCCCTCGCGAGTGTAATCCTACAGTGAATGCCTGCTATCGGCTAACCTGTTCTCACACACCTTCCCCATTCCACGACAAGGGAGAACGAAGCGAGGAGGATTAGGATGCAAAGAGAGTTCCCTAATCTGTGTATTAACAGCAGCCAATTGAAACAGCAAGCCAATTGAATCAGGCCGTCTTGGGCAGGCAGAATTTGGGAAGAAATCTGGTGCTTCTTAGTGTGATCAGTGTAAAAAGTCCAGACCTAATTGGGATGTAGAAATATTTCAGTCAAAGACGAGCACAGTATGTAGGTATATTCTCAGAAATCAACGATCATCATGGGTCCTCTCATACTGTCTGCCCCTCGCTCACCTTGTCTGGACACTGGACACACACACACACACTGGCACACACTGGCATGCACACAGTATTTCTACTCAGAAAAATACATCTGAATGTTGCTGTGTCCATCACAGCAGATCCGAAATTGGCAATATATTTAGCATGAAACATAAAGAAGGGTGGAAAGAAAAGCAGAGGGCAAAGAAAAGTGTGTGTGTGAAAGAGAGTGGCAGAGTGTGTGTGTGTGTGAGAGAGAGAGAGAGAGAGAGAGAGAGAGAGAGAGAGAGAGAGTGTGTCTAACAGCCAAGTTCCCTCTGTGCTGTATGAAAAAATAATTGGCTCTTAGTTCTGGACCGAGAACTTATTATTAGACTGCTCCCTTTGTAGATGAGACTGCAATATTACACGGACACATAATATTTTTCTACTTAATACTCTGAACTCTAATTTTACCCTCTGCACTGCCTGTGTAAAGTGCAAGTCCTTTCAGTGCTAATATTTAATTCCACTTTCACCCTTATTGTAATTCTCCCTGCAAAAGGTGTCAGATTGTTCTTCAAATGCGACGTCTGTGTTCTGCCCTCCTTCCCCCAAAATAAAAACACCAGCCCCTCATGTATCATAAATGAGGATGGTTCCTCAGCCATCTTTTCTGGCTTAATAAGGGTAAAAAAAAAAAAAAGTCTGTTACACCCGAGCCACTCTCCTCCTACTAACCAGTGACTTTAATTATTGACCAGGCGAGGGAGGCTCGCCGACACACACTTTTGAAGGGAAAAAAACACACACACACATACAGAAACAGTGGTGAGTGATATCAGGACAGGCTTTTACAGTACACAGTCACCAACGCAGGGGTCAGCGAGGAGTCAGCTGGATAATAGATGAGCTTTGGACGAGGCAGCCAACACAAATCTATAGCACTCGCCTTACACCCCGCCGCCTGTCGGCCCGGGTGCCTGGTTTTCCTTCTCGTGTGTGACAGTGTGACTGAGTCAGAGGAGCAGAGAGAGAAAGGCTGCCAGAAACAGTCAGACTTTTTGCAACATCAGTGAGAGGGAGAAGGACAGAGAGAGAGGTAAAGGAGGGAAGAAGGGAAAGTAGAGCAGAATGGGTCTTTGATCTACTGTGGCTGTGTGCATTGCGAACATCACCTTCACTTTATCCAAGCGTATGTTAAACAGGGTTTGTTCTATTTGTTTCAAACTTAGCAACCTTGAACAATGAGCCCATTAAATGATGAGCCTGTTGACATAAAATTAATTGAAAACCATTTACAAACCGATTGAATTTCTTTAAGAAATATTTCCGGATTTTGTGAAATATGCATGAGTGGCTGACTTGCCAAAAGTTAGATATGTAGGTGGATATCACTCTCACATCTGTAGGGTTAATATGAGGCCACAACCAGCAGCTGGTTAGCTTAGCTTAGCATGAAGAAACAGGGAGTGGCAAACCAGCACTTACTTCCTGGAGACACACAGTGGTATCAATCTTCTCATCTAACACTTGATGAGAAAGCAAATAAAATGTTGTTTCCAAAATGTTGAACTGCTCCTTTTATTATCTAAAATACATAAAGGGATCTTTGTTTCCATTTGATATAACTGTAAATATCTGGATTTTGAGCTGTTGGTCAGACTTGACATGACCTCGTGCATTCGATTGGTCATTTTTTCATTTTATTCTGACATCTTGTAGACTAAATCTAACAAAACATTAAATGATCCATCGATGGTGAAAACATTCCTCAGCTGGAGCCACACATTGCTGCAGGCGTTGTCAAGGAGGTGGAGGGCCGGGGGACAGCAGCCTGGTGCAAATGCCCTGTCTTACCACACGTATTGATCACAATGCGTCATCGTCATCGATCAATGCTGCTTCTGTGGCTTCATCGTCTGACCGCCATCATTAGCACCTTACATTGTGTCCCCCCTCGGGTGTCCCCAGTGCCCTCTTGCCACCTCTCTCTGTCTTCCCCCTTTCTTTGATTCCCTGTTGCTCCCATGACACGTCACATATTTTGTTATTCCACTTGAGGACAACACTGTAGGTCTTTTCTTTGAGTGGTGCTTGAGGAACAGATTGGCCCCCGTTGTTTTGTGATGATCAATTTTACAAACCAAACTTGTGTATTTAACAACATGAGACGATTAACATACAGCCAGACATATTCGAAAGAAAAAATCCATTTGAAGAATCCAACATAGCCCAGGACTTACATTTTTATCCTTTTATCCTTAAAAAAAAACTGAAAAAAAGTCAACGAGAAGATCAGTACCACACTCACATTTGTATGCTGTTGGGGTTGGGGTTGGTTGTTTTGCTGGACCATTTCTTGGCCAGGATCAGGTCCCACACAACCAGCTCTTACTGCTGCAACTTACTGCTTACTTCATTTTTACAACTTGGTTTTTGTGCAGAGTAAAAACAAACTAGATATAATGTAGGTGGAACTTCAGACAGAGCCGGGCTAGCTGCTTTCACCCTTGTTTCACAGTCTTGACGTTAACTTGAGAGTGGTGTTAATCTAATTTTTAATTCACAGCAAGGAAGTGAATGAGCATATTTGCCAAAATGATGAATTATTTTTGTAAAGGACAGTGTCTTTTTCTTTTAAGCGTTATTAATATTATGTCTGTGATTCCTTTTAGCTTTCCTTCATCCACTCTTTCGATCTGTGTTCTCTTTTGTGAGCCACTGTTATTTCACTGCAGTTTGAGCAGGTTTTAAAGTGCCTCTGCACTTTCTCCTCCCCAGCTTTTTAAGTACAATGCGTTTACAAGTATACAAGAACCTTGAAGTACTAGTGGTCTAATTCAATAGAAAGACTTGACAATGTGCTTGTTATAGAGAAAAGCAAAGGCCCAACTGTGATATTAACTTGTAAAAAAGCCACTTTATCTACTGTGTAATCTCCTTTATCCGTTCATTCCGCCACTAAAGTTATCTGACTGCTGTGCTCTTCAAGTGCAATTGGACGTGAACATCCGCCAGGCCGGATCGTCTAGACGCTCGATTTCAAAGGCCTTTTAAAAACTTGAATCAATAAAGTTGCTGTCTCATCAACGCGCTGCTTCCCTCGACGCCCAGCCACGAGAGGCCTGATAACATTGTACTCGCACAAACTCAGCAACACCATCAATTAATCTTTATCGCTGTGTCTCCCTGCGTGTGCAGTCTCTGTCATAAGTGGAAAAGAGCTCTCTCTCTCTCTCTCAACGAGGGAGAGTCCCAGTGCAAAGTTGCTGAGTGTGTTCTCAGTGTTTGTTTATGCTTGATGACAGTGAACCTTCATGTTTGCGTGCGATTATGTGTGCTTATGTGTTATCTGTGCATGGGGAGTGTGGACTTGCCTATTCCAGTAAATGTTGGGAAAATGAGTAAATGAGTCCACTCTCTTTTGGTGTGGTAACCATTCCCCGAGGTTGGAAATGTTTACTGGTTAATTTGGGTGCAAAATGGTTGTCAAACATAGTGTGACACTCTCCCAAAAGCCTGTACCTACATTTGTATGGTAATTATTTAAGTATGTACTTTTGTGTCAGGCTGTGCTGTAAATTGAGATCACTGTTTAACACTGTACCACTGTAAGGTAAAATCTGCAGACACAGCTATTCTAACATAACAATTAACCAGAGGCTCATCTTCAAGCTCCACCATGATAAAGATCCATCCATTTCACCCCAGTATCCCAGTATATATTTACCATTTCTCCATATTTCATTTCACATAACTTGCTCGCCCGATTGTTGACCGCAAACATCACTTCATTGCTCGTATGTTCACGCTCTCCCAGCATCACATGGAATCAAGTAAGAAGCATTCTCATCCAGAGATGACAGCCTGAACCCTCCACTAAGAATGGTCCTCCACTGGCAGCCCTCACTCTGACCTCTCAATATGCATTAGCTGATAGTCACCCTCAAAGTGTGTCAACGTGGCGAGCACTGTCATTGTGAGTATTTTAGCCCTGGATGAATGAATTAGTGAAATGTACATTCGTAATAGGCCTTTGTGGATTAATACTGATAAAAATAAAGATTTGAAAGGGATATTAGAATGGCCTGTTTAATTTGAGTGGATTCATATTCCTGCTGTTTTGACAGTGTTTTCTGCCAGCTCGCCTTTTCTATTCAAACAACCTTTAATCTCTATTTATAGGTTACTTCCTCTTTAATTTCTCAGTTCTAAGGGATTTCAATTATGCACAGTCTTTTAAGTACATTAGCTGAAATTGCATAACACATCACAGGCTTGACCATGCATCATTAGCCGGTTTCTGTCAGGTTTCAGGCTTTATTTGATACGAAGCTGAAAGCACAAAACACACAGGCCGTGCAACTGGGAGCTACTGTCCTGCATATGCCCCCACAACTTGACACAAGCCACTATCTCAGTCACGAGCTTACACTTGCTGGCTTTCCACGCTCGCCCTTGGACCTTGGGTCAAATAGCATGCGTATTTGAGTCATGCATTGCAGCTGATGGTTTCCTCTTCTGTGTGTGTGTGTGTGTGTGTGTGCGCTGAGGCATGATAAGAATGGTCCTCCACTGGCAGCCCTCATGCTACGTGACTCATTTACAGTGTCATTGTGAGTATTTTAGCCCTGGATGAATGAATTAGTGAAATGTACATTCGTAAGGAGGCCTTTGTGGATTAATACTGATAAAAATAAAGATTTGAAAGGGATATTAGAATGGCCTGTTTAATTTGAGTGGATTCATATTCCTGCTGTTTTGACACTGTTTTCTGGAAAACAACCTTTAATCTCTATTTATAGGAAGGGTTTTCCAAACACTATGAACATTTTTGGCTGTGCAATTGCATACGCTTTCACCTGACTTATTAGCAGCACATGCACTGTGAAAGCCAAACATGGCATTTGAAATTGCAGCGATACTAGCTATTGTCGTGACTGGAGGCTGAATTATCACATGTGCACATGCTGAGACTAAGGCACATTTTGAATTACATTCAACACTTATCCAGCTACAGATACTGAGCTGAATTATCTAAGGCACATTTCAGCACACACACAGGCTCACACACACACACACACACACACACAGACATACACTGGGCACATGGTTTGGGGACGGTTGCACACACACAACATCCTGCTTGTACACCGGCTGATTGTGAAACGAAATGATGTACCAAGTTATGGATTGCGATGCCTTCTTTCCGTGTCGTAAAAGATGTGTCCTGAAATGATGATGCCGATGGAGGACAGGGCGCCAATCTTTTTCAGGCAAACTAAAGAAAATAACTGTCGCACTGTAATAATAATAACTGTAATAACTGTCGTACTATAGCCCTGATGTGCAAAGGGCAAACAGGAAATTGAATATAACGCCACAATAGTTAAAGCACTTGCTCAGCACTGGCAGCCGAGAAGTATGTGCTTGGTGGGAACGGGATCGGGAAGAAGAAAAGTAAAGGTGATCAGCCAACATTGATATTAGAGCTGAGTTAATTTAGATTGAAACGTTCAGATACACGCTGCCTTTAAAGAGCACTACTGGAGCAGCTCTCCCTTCAAGGACAACCAAAAGCCTTGAAAACCTGCATGCATACATTTCAGTTTTCATTATCACTCTTTACAGCTTTATTGGAAGCTGTTCTGCTTGATGTTACTTTGCCAGATTTGCTTTTTTGACCATTAAAGTTACATTAAACTGTCTATTTAGCACATTTATATACTGCATATACTTTAAAACGGCCTATTTTAAAAGGGGGATCTTGATCTTAGCTATCTCTTTAATGACTTTAGTAGCCACCTAAATAAGATAGCAAACAGCTAAAAGAAACAAGAATGATCTAGTGAAGTAAAACGTTGCATCTTTGTCGGCATTGCACGCTCGTATAGTGTGTCATGTCTGCCTGTGTTTGGTTGACTGTGCTTGCTTTCCATTCTATTAATAGCAGACCTCCAGTAGCTGACCCTGCATTAACACACGTTGTCAGTCAGCGGGCCAGATTATGACCCATCAGATTGTTACTCTGCCATCTGGGGTGGGATTTCTCAGACCCCTCCACCACACACACACATGAAAACAACACTATACGTGATAACTGTTCATACTGTAGATTATTTTGATAGAATATATGAGGATTTGTATATATTTCATCTTGTGTGTGTGTGTGTGTGTGTGTGTGTGTATATATATTTTATGACAGGATCAAACCAAACCAACACAAAATATATCAGCATGGACATTTATGTCACATTGTTTTGCAGTAACTTAGGATAGTTATCAACAGCAGGAGAGCAAAAGTGACACATTTCTGTTTAAACTCCCCCATTCATTCTTTTCACTTTTTTTATTCTGGTTCTCTTTTGTACTCACTCCTGCCACCCACCTTTTTAAACCACTAAACAAGCACATAGAAATCTGTCCACAGACACACGCTTCTACACATATGGACATACAGTGCGCCTACATCAGCAGCCTCTGGAGGATTATTTTAGATATGCGAGGCTGTGGGACTCCTGGCATACAGTACATACCTCCACCAGGGGGAACCAGGTGGTGGGTCTGGGTCTAATCCTGGGTCATTGCTGGATGTCGGGGCACGGAGCCTGAAGCTTCTGTGTCAAGCATGTAACCTGCTGCCGTGCATAAACACAGACTCACAGAGGGCACACATGCTCTACAGAGTCGGCCCGCTGAGGGATTAAATGCACGACAAAGTACTGTATGTTCAGTATGTTGATATTACTCACACACACACACACACACTGCAAACCCTTAAGGAATGTCTCTCTGGACAAATAAAAGTTCAACTCATCAAACCCTTTTTACTATTTGCGCTCCTGTGGTACATTTTAAAATTGGATAACTCTGTCCATGTCCCTAAAGATAAATGTTTGCTAGAACTGCTCACAAGTGTGTATGTGAGCAAGATTGTGCAAGAGTCTACATGTGATAAAATAATGCAACATGTGTGTGAATTCACAAGAGGGAGAGGTACAGAGGGTGGGGCATATTTGTGGATGTTAGGCAACACAGAACAGCTGACAACACTGCTTTGTACACACACACACACGCACACATTAACACAATAAGCACAATAAGCACAATAAGACTACTGCTCTGTCATCGAGTGCTTACCACTTCCTCCCTCTCTCCACTCGTCTCCTCCCTCTATCCGCATATAGTATAGTACTACATGCTCTAGTTGACAGCTCATGCCGAGCCAGCACATTCCACATTATTACTACTTCAGATGTTTGTGGCCCAGAAGCGTGCTGATTGGCGGAGCCGCCTCAGACACTGGGGCTGCTGAGGACCAATGAGCAGGCTGCTCTGGGGAGCAAGGAGACAGACAGCACATTCAAAGGGAACTCCCTCTGCTGGATAACACGGAGAACGGTCGGGTTTGTCTAAACACAGACACGGTGGTCTGTTAATGGAATGTAATCTAATATTCACTTCACAAGGGAGGTTACAGCGGGTTCTAATATTTGCTCAGACTATCAGTAGCTCTGTTATATTTGCTCTCCCTCTCGGTGTATCACCTTCCCTGGCTCCTACTATCCTCCGCTCCCTCTTGTCCAAACCTTTGCTATTCTTAAATTTTGGCATAATCCTACTCTTTCCTCTTGTTTCCCTCTCACTGTCCACATCCATCTTTTCTGCACTAACTCATTCTCTCTCACTTCGTCTGTCAGTCAGAGAGTGGCCCTGCAGTCCGGCATGCTGCCACACACTCCTGCCTGAGTCAACATACTGTAGGAAAGTCAAGTGAACAAAGCCTTTCCTCACAAACAGGAGCTTTTCCTCAACAAAACTCTGGGCCCCGTGCACAGGCATTAGCATCTTTGTATACTGTATACGGCCAACGGCCTGTAATGAGTTTCCATGAGGTGTATCTGAGGCTGGAGCGTCCCTCTATAAAACCCCCCATGAAATATCAGTCCACTGAGTCAGATGGAAAGTCCATTTGTGATAGAGTTGTAAAAAGTGGATAACAAATGTGTGTGTGGTTGTGTGTGTATGTGTGTGTGTGTAGGCCTGTCTAAACTTCCCTTCGTTTACTTTCAGTTGTGATGTGACTTTCTTGTTAAATTCCCCTGCTCTATGCTTCCGGGTATTATGAGGAAGCTATTGTAATGCAGTTAGTAAAGCTTAGTAAAGACGTCAGGGAAGAAGCCTTTTTAAATAGCTCCAGCACTACATACTTAAATGATACACTATCACCATGTGGCGCAATTTTTTTATCTGATGACACACTGAGCATTCATGACATTATTTAGTCAGATGTCTGCTTTTACATTTCCACACTATTTTATTTTTAACAGAGATAATTAGAATGTCACTGATATTTTCACATTAAAAGCAGGTCAACTATGTTTAAAGTTAAAGGTCTTGCCCAACACCAAACTACAGAGTGAAGTTTAAGGCGAGTAAAGTTAGCGACAAGCTGGTAAACACAGCAGAGCGGCTTCACAGCAAGATCTTTCCCTCAGCGCTTGAATGTGTCTGCTCCATGTACACAAGCCACTGTTTGCTAACAAGTTTGCTACATCAACACCATTGCCAGCGTTAGGTAATCTTACTCCATTGTTGAATTTACAGTTTGTTTCTGCTGCCCCCAAGTGGTGAAAAATTAGGTATAGCTGATTCTGCTGAAAGCGGGTATAATCAATATGTTTCTAGCAATTAAACCTACAGCCTACAGAGGATTATCTCCTGAATCTGCAGCCTCACTTAACAAAGCTTGTTGTGAGTTTCAGTTCATTGTTAAGCTCTCCAGCTGCAACTTTACCATTCTGGTTTATTACCACAGCATTCTGGTTTCAGCTCAAGCTCCAAAAACTCACTGTACGCTACCTGCTGAGGACCAAACTGCAGACAGACACAGTTAGAAACTAGCTGTTTAACACAGCGGGGCATTTATCAAGCCAGATATTTCCCCCAGGAGTTGGTAGAGACCAAAAAAGCTAAAAGGGAAGTGAATATTGGACTTATTGGAAATGTAAATGAGCAACTGCTAAAGTTTTCTGTATCGACCCTATAAGGTGATTATGGGACAGCTTAAAAAATACAGGGGAACTCCCGGGAGAAAGGTCAGGTCGTGAGAAAGCCTGATGTGAGGAATTTATGAGGAGCTCTAAAATATCAGAGCTCTATAATATAACGTTTTCCCCGAGACCAACATTTGATGCTGTATGTATGTTCATAATTGTCATACATAAGTAGAGGTTTGATCTGTTCAACAAAATAACGCAAACGCCTGTGTGACTGTGTGTTGGCATTTTTACTGTTTCACAGCAGAGAGCAATTAAAACACAATGTAAATATTTGTTGTTGTTGTTGTCAAAGGCTAAATATCCTCCATATTATACATGATTTGAAATGTACCGATAATATATTTTTGCATGTAGGCGAGAGCGTTCAAAATTTTGAAAAATAGTCATGGTGTAACTGGGACACTTATAGGTCAGTGTTACATTTACAGTCTGTTTCTGCTGCCCTCAAGTGGCCAGATACTCAGTTCGTGCAGCTTTAATATCCTTTTTTTCACAATTTTTTTTTTATTTTTCACAAATAGATGATATTCACTAAAAACCCTGTTAACTAACTCTGAGCCTATACACCTTTAGCCCAGTTCTGTTGAGGTTGTATTTGCTGAAGTTGTATATTTTATCTACACTGTACAAGTAAGTAAGTAAGAAGTAAAGTTCAAAATCCCTCATGTTGTCCTCATGTTTCCTCCTTTTGTCTATTAGTGAGGGCAATGTTACTCGGGCGTGTTTGGACGACATGCGTATGCGTCTGTTTGCCTTGAGAGAGCGTGCTCGTGTGCTGCGCGTATGCGACAGAGAGCAAACAGAGAAAGCTGAGCTGTGCGGGGCATCTCTTGTATAATAACTGAGAGCTTTAGCGAGGCTGGATGAATTTTAATAGAGTTCTGCGGGGTATTCCATCGCCTCTGGTCCCACGGCTCAAAGATCAGAGAGAATTTTCAAGCATGGTGTCCCTCAGCCGCTCACACTCACACACCCTCTCATTCTTTCTCTCATCCTCCCTTTTTCTTTTCCTCCACTTCTCTTCCCATTTTGAACTCCCTTTTCCAATCCTTTTCCTTCCTCTTGGGCTTTTGTCTCTCTCTTAATCCCTCTCTGTGTCTCACACTTTGTTGCTTTCTCTCTCCACTCTGTCTCCCTGTGAAATTTGTATTAGAGCCACTCGAGGCGTAATTATTGCTAAGCCTCTCTCAGTTCCCTGGCACAGAGAACAACTCATGACTCTCAGCACAAAAACTTGCTACTGAAGGACAAAATGCTGTAATGAACTTTTAAAATCACGCACAATGGCTGACAAAATGTTTGGATTTTTTTTTATTTTCTAGGCGCAGAGATTATACAACAGAAAGCTCATTTTCTCACAGCCTCAGAGCCATTAAAGCAGTTTAGTACTTTTTTTTACTCATATCTAAATTCTACAAACTGGAAATTTATGGAAGATGTTACCCATTTATAATTCATACGCTACATTTAAATATGTTCTACCACTCCTCACTGGCATCAGACCACACATGTGGGTGTGGGAGCGAGCCCCACGATGATCCACTGATCCCCAGTGGCCAGAGTTTGGAAGGAATTGGGAAAATGAGGAGGCACAAATGTACGAATGAAGACAGCAAGGTATACCACAGCTGCCATGACAGCAACAACAGCTCAAGAGAAGACAGCTCAAAGACGGGAGCGGGTACAGAGTGTTGAATGGCATCTGTGATTTGTGTCTTTTGTTTCATTTGCGTGCATACTGGAGTGAGAAAGTTGGCAAGAGACTGGTGATGATTACTAATTCATAAGGATTAATGGTTGCTATTTAAAAACCCACCATTCTGAGTAGAGCCGAATGAAACGTTGCGTCTTCCTACTGGGACCGAATGACAAAATATGCCCCTGGCTGGCTAATCTTACACGAACACGGCACATAAAAATTCAACTCCACAGCACTTTGGCACTGGAAATTTAAAAAAAAAAAAAAAAAAAGTTAAAGTGAAGTTATGCTTTAGTTCATGTTACCTAAATAAACTACCTAAATAATCTGTGGATGACTTGCCACAGGAGCAACCTCATTAATTTGCCTAGACCTTTAATCAATGAATATTATAAATAATGACACGCAAGGTCAATTTTATCCATAGCATTGATTATCTGCTGCTACATCAAAGGGAACTGGACTCACTGTGGGATTCTTGAAGACATGCTCAGTTATGACAGACTGGCAGGGGTCTTAAGCTTTATGGTTTATGCAGCTTTATGAGCTGGCTGAGTGAATCTTCACAGATAGCACCATCGCTGAAGTGATCTATAAAGCTCGGTACTAGAAAAAGTCCCATGACACTGCAGCTTCATGAAAAAACTTGCACTGTACTACTATAGAATAGCACAGACACATTTACAGCTCTCCTTAAAGGCCCTGAAAACGTATTTTCTAAACCTGCTTCTTTATGGGATCCTATATGAACACTCAATATTCTGCCAGACTTTGAACAGTTTAGGTTATTTCATATGAGAGATTTCTTTTCTTAATACATAATAATCGAGGATAATTTTCTTTACTTTGATGCTGATTTTTTTTTCATTACTATTTAATGTTCCACAGAAATTCTAGGAAAAAATTTAAAAGTTGAAAAAGCGCCACAAGCTAGAAAATAAAACAAACTGTTCCTAATGAACAAAAGCACACACACACACACACACACACACACAGAGGAACATATACAAACATCATCTTGTGCATTTGTGGACCCGAACGCAAACATGTAACAGGCTCAACTCCACATCTCTGTGTGACATATAATTAACTAACTAACTATAATTAATAATTAGTACCCAACATCTTAAAGCATCACCAACGAGTTTGCATCATTGTTCATCCGAGTAAATCACCTTGCAAGTCCTGTGGCATAATGATTTCTGCACTGATTTTTTGCTCCAGTTGTGAGTTTGCAGATGTCAGCAGCCCAAAGATGGCTGGAGATGCCACAGAGGAGAGCAAACGCCATCTGAGGATAAAAAGTCTGTCAGCAATGTGCGTACACAATGTGTTCACATCACTAGCCGCTTCGAGATGTTTGAGACACACCTGACAACACAGACAAATGATAGCAGCTGTAAGGTGACAAACAGACAGGTGGAGGGACACGAAGGCAAGCATCGCAGAAATTGTTTTTGCAATCAGCATGTATTTTTGAGTTATAATAAAAGTGGTGTATTTATTAGTTATGGAAACACAGGCTGTGACTTTTCCCACTCCATAAAGATTATGTGCAAAATCATCCCTGAAAATAATCATCCAGTAACCAAAGTCTATTTCCATCTACTATTCCTTCCATCTGGGCCACATGTAATAACCTCTGTTGTCTAATGTCGCCCTCATGTGGTATTAAATGTCCTAGCAACTGTGGAGAGCACTCAGACTAAAAGATACTTCTTGAAGTGTAGACCTCGGTATTTAACATCTGTATGAAATTCTATTTTCAGCATGAAAAAAATCTGAAAAATGTCATTTGGACGTGTACATAAAAAACATATGACATCTAGATAGTGGAGTTTGGATGACTTTTGTCAAAGATGTACTTGCCTTCTGTTTGAAAGCCGAATATTGACATTAAGGTGCACATCATGTGTCTGCTGTACCAGAGTGTGTAATGTCTGTTACAGGTCTTTAAATTAAAACTAATCCCTTTAATCCTGTATTCTTATACTACAGTAGCTCTGTCACCAATACTCTCAGGCATGAGACAAAGAAAATTGATTTCTTAATGTATTCTAAAAATCCTGTCAATTATGTTAACTTTTCATTTTGCTGAATAAGAACTTCTTGCTGTCTGAACTTTGTCCCATACTGTAGGTAAAAAGGGTCCTTCTCTTATACACTTTAGGTTTTAAACTTTACCATCACTATATGCATACTCAGATATGTTGTATGTTCTTCTCTAACACTGCCTCGTGTTCTTGTCAGTTCCCAACTACACCTCCTCTGTGCAGCTGCAGCCCTTTGCTTACCCCTTAAGACCTGTACAGAATAAGGCTGTTAAGAAAACACGTCCCCCCTCCTCAATGATGCAGCACCCCCTTTGGACCAATCAAGGGCAGCAATTAAATTTTCATTTAAGCAAGAGGAGGAAAGTCTTTAAATGAGAACATAAAAGAAGCAGCTTATAAGGAATCTTTTATTTAATCTTTTGCAGCAACCGGTTTAGAGGCAATCAGTGTCATTTTGTAAATACTACATCAGCAGTTGTTTCATATAGGTTTATCACAATTAGCTTAGTAAATTTAAATATATGTGCAGCGCAGTTAGTTTTGTGAAAATATTGGAGTTTGTTTTTCTCGCAAACATGATGGCATGAATATCTGAGTCTATGAATTGCATATGATTGCAGCTTCAACATTTTGCACCAGTATGACAAATCCAGTGGTCATCTGTTAATGTCAAATGTAAATTCACTGGACAAATCATGAGCTGCCTTAAAATATTTGGCCATATTTTTGATTACTACGTCATTTAAGTTTCAATCTTGTGTACTTGTATAAAAGATGTATTAAACAAATTGAATTGAAAATTTAAAAAGTGGCCTACTACAGATTGTAAACCTAGCATTATAATGTGTGAATAAATAAATTACATTTAATACCAGACATTTGTGCATAATTGAAAATCTGAAATGAGCAGTGGCATTCAATAATGCAGTTCAGACAATCAGTGGTTCTTTGATGCAAAACAGTTGCCCTGAGTCACGAGAACTACAAGTCTGAGGACAGAAAATATGAGCGAGGAGCAGAGAAACGTCATCGTTACATTTCACCACAGCAGAAAGATAGCAAAACAATACTTCTTTATCATAATATCCATAGGCACAGAGGATGGATACAAATAAGCCTGGCATGATTTTGCTTCTGTCTGAGAGCTTCAGGATAAATAGAACACACCAAAAAAAAAAAAAGTCATTAGCAAACCAAACATTAGATTCATTGTAATTACCTTGAAGAAAAGAAAAATGCATGTAAGAAATAGAAAAAAGGTTTAGGACCTGATAATGTTTAATCCTATTTTAAAGTCCTGATGTGTAGAACCCTTAGGTGATTATAGCAGGTGTCAAATTTATATGATTGGGAACATCAAAGTTACAACCGTTTAAATCCTACAAATAGGGGCTTTAAGAAAATGCAAAAATAAATAAATAATATATTTTGACATAGGCCATATATTAAGATTCATATCATACGAGGAAAAGTCTCAGAGTAACCAGGAAAGATTGGACAGCACCCTTTACAGCTTATTTATACTTTGCGATTATCAAAAGTCGCAATACTTAAAAGGGTTTCCGGACAGCTTATCTGTTGAGTCACTGGTAAAAACAAAACCTTACACCAATAGATGTAAAGCTGGATTCTTTTGATTCCACCGTATCAGGCCTAAACCTGTGTGCATCCAATTTTTAAAGTGCAGTTCATGTCCTTGTTGGGTCCGGTGGAGAAATGGGCCAACCGGTGCTTTTTGCAATGTTGGTTCATTTGTGACCGATATAAAAAATTTTTTCAAGACACTCAGCACACGTGGTGACACTTTGTCGTTACCCTGCAAAGTGTAAGAGAGTCTGCCGCTGGAGGAGGGGCTACCTGCCGCCTCTGCGCTGGACGACAATGGTCCCTGCCACAATGTCATACACTGTCCTGTTGTGCTGGAAGAAGAGGAGAGTGATGAAGACGGGAAAGAGGAAGGCAATGGAGAAGTTTTTATTCAGCGCCCGCACTGTGGAGCTGTGAAAGTTGAAACAAAAAGAGACAAAACAGATTTGATTGATAATTCGGGTATCAGAGATTAGTCTGCTTGCTCTTCCCAGCCAAAAAGTAACTTAGCCAGTGTGTGATCACTCACGCAGAGAGGGAAACATTGGATGCCGGGACGACAAGGACTCGGTTTGGTCGGACCAGGGTGGATGTGTCACACGTCACCACCTGCAGGCCGAGCAGGAACTTCCCCGGAGTGGCACCACCAGCACCCCAAATACAGATAATCTGATTTGACAGGAAGGACAAAATGTTAGAAAACCCTGTGAGCTTTTGACGGATAAAATGCGCTGTACAGCAGCTGAGTGCAGAACTCGATACCACGCTGTAACGTGCAGGAAGGAAAAAGGGCAAGAAAATCACTTTAGCTTTACGTAAACAAGGTCAAAAGCTTATAAGGGAAGGAAACATGCCAGATGGTGTTAGTGCGAACGGAGATGCCTGAATGTCCCCGTGCTGGGTCTCATCTGGGAAAACAAGCCACTGATGCACAAGTCGAACAGGAGACGCACTACATGACTTCATCCCAGGCAACTATGAATGCAATGTTGCATCACTGTCCTCTGTGGGAAATACTGTTGTGCTTGTAGGAGAACTCTGACTCTTCTCATTAAGCATTA
Organism: Scortum barcoo; assembly: GCA_023238725.1. Taxonomy (NCBI): domain Eukaryota; kingdom Metazoa; phylum Chordata; class Actinopteri; order Centrarchiformes; family Terapontidae; genus Scortum; species Scortum barcoo. The sequence continues at coordinate 12,555,843 of CM041548.1, read as the reverse complement.
GCATGTGGCAGTGAGGCAGCCTGTACCAAATGTGAGTGGACTGAATATTTTTCAGAGAGGACAGAGTGTTTTCTTTTAATCACAAATAAAAGTCATTTAGCTTTCTGTTCAGTGGAGAATAAACTACATATATGCAGCATTACATTAAGAAGGCATTAGTTTTAATTACTCTCTAATACTATTCAGCATTCACATTCCTTCCCTGTAGGCTTAAGAGACTGAATGTTGTGAATGGACCAATGTGAAATACATTCTGGGCAATTTACAGATACCAATCAACTATGAAGTAGTTTTAAATTTGCAATACAAGTACAATTTAAAGAATTTTAAAAACCAAAACCATCACTAAGTTTGATTTCTATCTAGCTTACAAACACAGATTTCTATGTCTATGCTTGATATGTGCTTTTCAATCAGCTAAAACATGGTTTTAATGTATCTCACTTAAGCGCCTGCCTTTGTCATGGCAGCGCAGAATACGACTCACCTCGTAGATGCACACCAGCACTCTGTAGACCAGAGCGACCACCATCATCTTCTGCAGGTCCTCCATGGACGTGTTCTCATCGATCTCCTCCACAATAAAGTGGGTAATGAACTTGGCGATGTCCCTGCAAAAGAAGAGAGAGAGCATGTCTGTTAGAGGTGGGGGAACAGCCGGGCATCAGAGCCACGATGCAAACTCTTCGGTCATGTAAATTCTGCGTTATGCTGAGCTGACTCACAGCTTCACTACCGCCTGGTCAGCCTGAAGACAGCTAACATAAAGAGGACTGACAACACAGCATTTAGTGACTGACTGAGATGTGTTTATTGGGATTTTGCTTTTTCATATCTTCTGTTTGTTTATGCTTTTAGTTAGATCAGTTTCCCCATGAGAGGCGTTTCGTGGTCTCACTCACCTCATACCACTCAGGTGCATGATCCACAGCACGATGGTGGCCTTCACGCAAAACAGGATGAAGAAGTCCACCGTCTCAGCCAGGAACCTCTGCAGAGGAGAGGGGATGGTGTACTCCCGTCCTGTATGAAAAGACAAGTATACTGAGATGCTTTTTTAAAAAATCCATTTCATACATTAACTTCTCCAACTCATGCACTAAAAATAAATCACCTTGACCCTCTGCCTCTGCTGATGGTCTGCTGTAAACCTGCCACAGGTTCACAGCACTGAGAGAGCCCTTGGGATGACTCTTAAGCATTTAAGCCTGTTTCCACTGGGCCATTTACTTAAGCTTCCCACCACACTCATGGCCTAGCTCACAAAAACTAAACGAAGCCCACACACTGCTGCAGGCCCCTGATGCAGACTGAGCCGTACCTGCCTGAGGTGGATTCCCGTTCTGCTGCTGGGCTGGCCGGGCGTCCGGAGCCGGAGCCGGGGTCGGGGTTTCGGTGCGGGCACCACCCGGGTGAGGAGAGGACGCGGGAAAGCCGAGGGGATACGGGTAGCTGTACCAGTTTCTCGTGTCGAAAGCCTGCTGCTCGCCGCCAGAGGTCGAGGCAGGTGCGCCGGGCGTCGGAGCGCTCGTCCCCGGCGGAGGGAAACTGCACGGCGGGGGGAAGGCGGAGAGAGCCAGCCAGCTCTGCCAGCTGGCGTAGCCCCAGTAATACTGCCACATCCACGGCTGCAGCTTGGCGCAGTACTCCGTCGTCGTTGCGGCGGCCCGAGGCGGCTTCTCGTCGTCTCTAGTTTTCGTAGCGGCGGCAGACATGTCCGACCCTCCGCACGGTGCTGCCTTATCTGCCACGACAGCCCCGCACCAACGTCTCTAACGGCTCATCAGCTCCCAGCAGGTTACTGTCAGGTAAGTGTGTTAGCAAACACGGGGAGACCAGCGACGCCTCGACGTTACACAGTTCTTTCTAGAACCGGTGTCATTGCATCATGCCTCAATGATCAGAGTTAAACAATCATGTGTAATTTGTAAATACAATGTCTGTCTTATCTGTGCGGCAGGTACGAGCGAAATCCCATCATGTTGTGGAAACGCCCCCCTTCTGCTGTCATTAATGGTATGATCCATTTAAAGGCGCATCCTGTGAACAGTCTCAGTGTTGATCAACAGCTCCATCATCAGGCGCAACACTCACCTCATCACTGCAGTCTGGAGCAGCAAAGACTACTTACTGCCACACTGATTCAAAAACAAACAAACAAACAAAAAATAATAAAAACAATATTAAGAATAATGATATATCTCACTTTTTTTTACCATTGGTTTTAAGAAACGTGAGCATTTGCATTGCTTTTATTTTCAAGTTACTTCAAAATAGTGTATATACACACTTTTATTGGAAGGAGCATGTCTCTTGTCAGATGTAATTTAATGCTGTGTATCACTCTGAAATATTTTGGCATTGTGGCCTGTGTTATTAAAGCGCATACCAGCTGTCAGGGACTGAACATGTTCAGTAGGCTCATTGTGGGAACAGTACGATATGAAGGAGAGCTTACATTTATCTTGCTAAATAAACAAATGCACAACTTATCACCACATTTCAGCAAATAGGAATTTGTTTGTTTTTGTTAAATATGTATATAAACAGAGGGAAATTCAGCATGTTTGGCTCGTAAGGTCAATGACACTAATCTTTTAACGAAACTAGAAACTAATTAACGTCCTTTTAGAAATTGAAGTCAATGACTCTCCATTTTCTATGACAAACAGGTGTCATATAAATCAATATAACTATACTGCGGCAGAGGGACATAAATGTCCTTCCTCTCAGCCCAAGCTCAAATAACACAACCTTTCAGTTGCACCACAAGAGAGCAGCAGAGGCCAGCTGGTCAACATAAGAACATGTCAAACACAACTATCAGAACAATACTCATTTTTCTATTAATAACATATATGTTTTATGTTTTATATCATACTGTGTTATACAAACTCATGATCTCATGTGAAAACCTTTTCAAGCTGGATGTTTGATTATGTCTTGTTTTCCTTATACATACATCATATTTTCATACACATACACTTTATGACAATTTAGAGGTGTGAGTTTTGTGCTGCAGCCACATTTGGGGATCCCAAACATCCGAGTTCAGTGTCAAATCAGTAGTCAGTCGCAGGGGCCAACGGGGTCAAAACCTCAAAACTCTGTGAAAGCTGCTGTGGAAATGGCTTTGATTCAAAAGCTCTGCTGGCCAGTCAGCTGATGAAAAGCTATGTTCGGTCTCTCTCACTCACTCACACTTACACTCACACACACACACACACACAGTTTCCAAAATGCAGGAGTTGCTCGCTCATGTCTCCCACTTTCACTTCCACTCTTTCATCTCTCTCTCTGCCTCTTTCTTTATCTCACCCTTTCTCTCCCCTCTGATCACTAAAGTGGTGAAGGAGGGAGGGATGGGGGGGGGGTCGTATTTGCTGACTGGGCTGGGCCAGCTCTGTGGGTTAGGTGTTAGGTCTGCCAGTTCTAAATGACTGTGCTTGGTCCAGTGAATGGAGCCAGTGAAGCGGATGCCAATCCGACCCCAATGAGCGTTATCCCTGTCGACAGAGGCCATACGATGACTGTGCCTAAAAGTAATCAGGCCCAAATAAAAGCTGCGTCCAGTAAACGCTGACCCCCATAGAACCCAACAACCTCGTGGGATTACGTGGGATTAATGCTGTGGAGGTGTGTGTGTATGTGTGTCTGGGAGAGTGAGTACGCTGGGTGAGGGGGGAGTGAAAAGGGGAGTTTGGGTGAGCTGGTTACTGTGGCGGATGGGCATGTGGAAAGTAACTGAGTACATTCACACAAGTACCGCAGTGTATTTTTAAAGTAACAGTCAGTATTTTTATTTTGTGAGTTTTTGCAGTATGATGAGCTCATGAAATCTGATAAATTGTCACTGTTTAACCCAACTAATGTGACAAATGAATTTATTGTCATCCAAAAAACACAACACTAAATATTCTATCTATAATGATAGTTTCACCATTGCTTGGTTGGAACCGTGAACTTAAGTAAAGTGAATTTAATTGTTCTACCTACATCTCTGTTGTTACCCTTTGAAAAAGTGTGTATTGACTATTGTTACCGTGTAGTAAAAACAAGTTTATTATACTAGCAAATAGGAATAGTATATAGCAATAGCAATAGCAATAGTAGGCAAATATTACATGGTCTAAAAATAAAGGGTGAACAGAGTCTGAAGCCCATTGAGGCAAATTTGTGATATCAGGCTGTATAAATAAAATTGACTGACTTGACTTTATGCCAAATCGCCATGAGATAAGGGTATCAACAGCATATATTGAGCATACTGCCACATCAACTGACCTCACATTGTGTACCTTGTTGGCTGAAATCATGACTAATTTAATCTACCTTTACTTTCTTGAGTTAACATGGGTTGATAGCACAGCAAGATCTGAGAGTACAGTGTAAGCAGCGACATTGCTCTGAGTGAAGAGGTGCCTTCTCTGGAACTTCTGAGGATGTCCTAATGGGACACTTATGTGTTTCATTTCAACTCTATTGTCACACAAGTGGGGCACTTGGGCCACTCAAGTTTTGTTTTTACAGTGGAGGCACTCTAATGGCACACGAGACTCACATTTTCTAATGTCAGAGGGAAACTGTTCCGCCCTAACCCTTAACCCTTTCCGCCATGTTGCATCCTAATTTCTTTGCCAATGCTTGCATAAACGCAATATGCATACTCATAGGATGTGTGGCGGATGAGCCCCTTCACTCGATTGATTTCATTTTTTTGCCCCTGCTCCTCAGAGGGTCCATCCACGCCACGACTGTGAGCCAGGCAGAAGGGTGAGTGATGCGTTGGCTGAGGTTCACACAGTTCATACAGCTCTTCTGAAAAAGTTTGCTGTGTCTATATGTGATGTGAACCATGCTCCTAGACATACACTGGGGGAACAAGGTCACCAAATAAATGCTCAGAAAGCCACTTTAGGAACTCAATTTTCCATGTATTTGGTCTCAACGCGTGTGGGTTTTTTTTATATATGCTTTCCTCTGACATTGTTGAGTCCTTGAATGGAAATTTGTTTTTCTTTTTACAAGGGTTGTAATAGATGAGCACATGTGTCTTCTGGCCTTCCCTGCAAAGGAGGCTAACAGACATGCCCTCCATTACTGGAAGAGGCTTCAATCAAATGACTTATTGCCTCCTGAAGGAAGACTCACTATCTTTGCTGACTATTTGCAGAGGGTGTGTGACAGATGTGTGACTCCCACGGCCGTGTGGAATTCAGCCAGTTTACATCAAGCTTCCACTGATAACAGCATATAACAGGCCCCGGCAGTGATTTGTCTTAAAAAAAAACAAAAACAGTGCAAAAGCAGTGCATCTTCAAATCCATCATTCATACAAGTTAGTCAGACAGACCAGTGACTCCGCTCTTGTTCATGCAGGAGGTCAAGATTTAGGTTCCTGCAGATTTGCCTTTACTCTGCGCTCATGAGATTTTCGTACTGGCATGTTGCCTTGTACAGCCATGAACTGGTTTAAGCCGTAGTGAACACAAAGGTTGCAGCGCACTGATCCAGCTCAGTCAGAATGTGTCCAGTGGGTCGTGGGTTAAAGAAATGAACAAAGCATTCGTCAGTCTTCCAGAGAATGTGGGGAAAGGGGTCACTTGCGTCCTGTTTTGAGAGAGCGGGGAGGGGAGCTGTCATGTGATTTATATATAACTTCCTCAGACTGTTTGTGTGATGGCGTATGTCCGTCGACAGGCAAGAACACGCTGTAATGGGAGGACGTAATCAAAGAGATCATGTTTCATGCACTTCTTTACAGTCTCAAATGATCTATTTAATTAATAGATTTCACACAGACATTAAATAGTCTACAGTATTTGCACAGTCAATTCATTACTGTGACTTCTTTCAGTGCCTTTTCAAATGATCAGATAAATCCTGCTTTGTGTACTTGAGCCACAGAAAATCTCTGATTGCAGCAAAGTAGTAAGAGGAAAAACCACTTCATTTGCTGAGGCAGCAGAGGGAAGTCCTTGCTACCTTTGGCCCAGAGAAGAGAAAAATCCCTCTGAGGTTCTGCTACTTTGTCTTATACATGTAACAGTGAGAACCAATTAAGTGAATTATGTCTGCTTCCCTGGAGCCCTGACAGGAACACCCAAGGGGAGAGCCAGAGTATGTCTGCTCTCCTACCTGCTCTGCGCTTCAAGCAAATTCCTTCATCCCCCTCTCAGTCTCCTCATCCTATCCTTATTTCCTGCACATTTACCGTTTCCACACATGTTCACCTTTCCCCCCTGCTTCCGCGCAGAGATTTGTTCATTTCACAGTAAAAGTAACAACCCTCCTCCTCATTTAAAACCATTTCCTTTCCCCTTGTAACCAAAAGCACTTCTCTGCCCCTGTTGTGCAGCTAAATAGCCAGAAATTTTCAATCTCCAATAGATAGTGGACACCAAAATAGAGCTAAAGTAGAGTGACTATTGGATTGTGAGATGGACACAAGCACAACTCCAAATGAATTCTTATCTTGCTCCATGTCTGCTCTATGCACTAATAGCAACTTCACACTTTGTACTATTTATTCAGATCGTTTATTTTTCTAGTGAGCTTAATGGCGGATACATTTTCTTCTATTTGCTCACAACTGTCTCCAAGACCATTTTAGCCAAAGCAGCAGAATATGCTATATCATAAAGGTTAAGTTCTGTTTTAATGAAGTCTAAGTTCTTCTTTCTGCTTCCTCTGCTTTGTTGCCCTACAGGGAGCCTAGAGCAAGAGAGCTACACTCTCTGTGGTCCAAATGATGAGTTATTCTCAGTGCGGTAGCTTTCCCTGGATGTTTTACGGTGTCACCATCACCTTCTCTTATTTGCATTGCACTGGTGTCAGAATCTTGACTTTTAGTCACATGGTCCGTTCTCCCTTCTGGGTTTTTTTTTTTTTTTGTGCCTGACAAGACAAAGAGCCGACAAAAGAGCTGACCCACAGAAGGTGCTTGTTTGGTTAACGTGCAGCTGTGCATTGCAGGGAAGGCGGCTGAGCTCTTTCCCAGTGAGTTTCACACGGGCGTCGACTCAAACAGCTGTAAACCCATAGACCTTATGGTTATACAGTTGAGCTTTCTGTCCTGCAAATACACCGGCCAATAGCTGTGGCTGCTTCATAGCTTTTTGCTGTTACTGTACAGTGTGAGACAGAAAGCTTACAGTACCATGAGCACACAGCTATTGTCCCCCATGGCAATGGATGTTACAATACACCTATGAAAAAACAGAGGCGGTTAATTAAATCGGACCTGAAGGTCTTGGAGAGGTTTGCTGTTTGGGTTTGTGCTGCTCAAAGGCTTGTTGACAAGCCACTTGGAGAAAGGTCAGCTAGTGAGTAATAGCTTCCGTTTTCCTCCCGCCTATCAGAGGCTGGAGTTATCTCTCCAGTGCATTGTGGGGAAGTGCCTGTTGGCTTTAGCACGTCTCAAAGTGTCCATCAGGCCAACTTTCCTGATGGCCCATTGTTTTTTTAATAAAAGCTTCCCAAGCCAAGCCCCAGCTTTCTGTGCTCAGCCGGCTACATCGTTTACCTCATGTATGCTGACGTGTTTGCTGTAAATAAGCACTCAAAACTTCATTATAGCTTCTATTTGTACCACATATTCACCTCACACTGAACATGACACATAACACTTTCTTATCTCTCTATATTGGTTGGCTTGCCCCATCCTAAACATTATAAAGCTCATGTGAATAAATCATCTGAAGAAGTGGTAAACACTCTCCAACTACACACTTAAATGTGAAGTTCGGAAGTATAAAAGCTGAGCTCATGTTTTAAGCAGTCTCTGCCTCTGTCTGCAGTTGTGTGGCCTGATAAAAACTCTAAACCAATGAAAGCAGGTGCAGACAAACAGCATAGTGTGACCTTTAAAATATCAACACCGTTCAGCCATACCACCTGCAGTGGAAGGTCACTGTCACTGAGTGTGTGTGTGTGTCTGTGTGCATACTTTGGGCACAGAAACCACAAAAAAAACATGACTTTTCCAAAGGTTTTATCCGCATAGATTCCTTGAATTCTTACTCTATCATAACCAGTGCAACAGGCCTCCTGTGTTGTCTGGCACAAGAGGCTGATGAGATCTCAATACCAAAGGATTGATTTTCAAGTGTAAAGATTGATTTTTATTTGCTGTTCATTTGTTGATTTCACATTTCCCGCCCTCACAAAAGTTTCGTTCACGCTCTTCATGCTGTGGCCGTAAAATAAGCTGCTCTGCATATTACAGAGTGGCCGCGTTCTTTCTGAAGGTTGAGCACAAAGAAGGCTTGACGTGAACAAACAGAGATCTACAGTATGTTACTTGCCATTAATTTTAATGCACAGACACAAATACACACATATATATAGATATAAATTCGAGCAGGAACTCACAAGCACACACACACGCATACTCTGATTTCAAAGATCACCTCATTCCCCACTCTCCCCCATCACCATCGCCATCACCCCCTCCAGATTAGAGATCACATGTCCTGCCACACAGTAGCCACAGGAAAAGGAGCGGATAAGCCCACCACTGTAACGACTTGTGGCACATTCAGAGCAGAAAATACCACCCCTTCGTGACTTTTTATTGCCTAGTGAAGCGATTCTTTTCCTGTTTCTGACCAGAAATGCACAAGAATAGACACATGAGGAAAAAAAAAAAGAACAGGCGAGTAAACATGCTCCTGTATGCATAAAAGCCAAAGTGCCGAGTCTGGGCTGCAGTGCTTGCTGATGGGGAAACCATTGTGTAGGATCTGGTTTGCATGGCCTCACTTTAAAGATTTCCACCGTCCTTCCTCTGAGCTTTACAATCACTGGCAGGGGTCTCGCTCCGAGCTTCGCTTCATCCGGAACTCCTGGTGGGACTTGAAAAACAGTGATTATTTGTGTGCTTTGTGTCCTCAAAGGCAGAAATGTTTTTCTGCATATACAGCGCAGAGGCCTTTAGAAGTTATATTTCAACCTGACTTTGTTAAGAATAGCATTTTAAGTCGATGCATTCAGGTCACTCTCAGCGAATCGACAAACTGTCTCAGTGTCTCATTCTATATCATAAATTAGTGCAAGTGTCTCAAAGAGAAAAAAACTCATGCATATGTCTCACACCATTTGGCTTTCTATCTGCATTCTTTAGCTGAGCTGGTGACCTCTGACCTCTCTGTGTGGGAACCCAAAGAGAAAAAGAGTTGCAGTCCTGGTCCATTCCTCTTCATTGTGATAGAAGTGTTTAGTTTAAACGACTGCGCTCATCAGATGGAGGTTTCAGCGCTAACGAATGATGAATAGAGAGTGTAACTGCTCATCTAAATGTTTTAGACCGATTGCTTTAATCCAGATCTCTATACTGCCATCTTTGATCCTAAACAGCGACCCTGCCTGGAATTCCAGACATGTTTTGGTGGAGATAGAAGAACAGGCAGCCTCTGTGTGACCAGACGGGGCACAGCTTGCATAACGCTCGGAGACTTGTTGATGAAATCAGAGTTCACTCTAAAGTATAACTGGATTGCATTGAGATTCGGTGGAAAGAAAGCTTGTCGCATGGCAACCAGCCTCCCCTGCAGATCCGCAGGGGCCTCGACTGACATACTTCTGCCCAGCTGTTTGGTTGCCGTTGGAGACTGTTCTCGGGTCAGCATAGGTGACACAGGTCCTGGGGAGATGATTGAGGTAAAACCGATGTGCGTTCAATGTTTTGAGTGGATGGGGAGGCATATACCTCACAGCAGCCCTCTGCAGGGCTTGATCTCAAGGTCCTCCCCACCCTCCAGCCGAAATTTAAGTCGAAAACCACAAACTGTGGGGAGTGAGATTTGTGCTGTAATCTGTTTTTTTTTTCCCTTCAATTTCCCCGAAATCAAAGTGGTTCAGACTCAACATCAAGCCCAACTTGTTGCTCATCGTTTTAATGCTGACATATTCAGTTACAGTCTTAACATTTTAACACTATAGCTAAATTGGGAATGGGGTGGGGGGGATTGTTTGGATGGAACTGGGTTTAGGATTTTAAAGTCTGATAAGACAAGTAAAATGATTCAGAACAAGCCCCAAAACCTGTCCAAACAGTTAGACAAATAGCTAAAAAAATACAAATTCAACCTTGAAACTTCCTCTGCAAGTGAATTACAAATTTGTCTCATCGTGAAAGTAAAATTATCTCTCACTTTTTAAAACCGTCTCACTTGCCTATAAGTTTCTTCGGAAGTGGAAACACTTGGTCCCTGACTTTGTTCCCAGGGTTTTTATTTCCTGTGATCCTTGGGTAGAAAAGCCCAAATTCTGCCCTTTGCAGGTTAGATTGTTGTGACTGAAAATGTGCAGCCCCAGACACTTTGGTCTACACATCAGTCATTGTGCCCCAGGTCAGCATCCATCAGCATCCCTGAATTAAAAGAAAGAAAATAAGAAAAGCGTCTGGCCTCGGAAGCTGTTCTTCCTCGTGCCACAGCAAATAAGTAAATAAAAAATGAAATACTCTTAACTGCTCAGATTTTATTCCTGGAGCTCCTTTTAAATGTATTTAGGTAAAAGAAAGTGCAAGACTCGTACGTTACATGTTGCATGAGAATCACAGCTCGAACATAATGTATCTTTAGCCCCGCTGATCCACTTGAACATGAAAGGGGTTTGTGTTTGATGGAGTTAAGGACAAGGACAAGTTAAGGACAGGCAGAGGAAGGGTGTCAACGGCACAGCTCAAGTGGAGCTTTCCAGATGTTATGCAAAGGATGTGAGTTCATTCTTCTAAAGTCCGAGACAATCTCTCTCAACTCAAAACAACCCCAGTGTCAACAAGATACCTTTTGTCTATCGGGCATGAGAACACACAAACACACACATTCAGACGTGTGCATTAAAGCAGCATGCAGTAGGGGGCAAAATCAACGGTTTATGTTGTGTGAGACACGTATCAGTGAGTTTCAGCAAGATAACATACATGCTTTTCCTGTACATGACATTAAAAGAAATGAGGGCACTGAACATCACAGCCCCAGTTTATCCAGCAGGCTTCTCACTGTCACGCTCCTTCCTGAACAGTTTCCTAATTTGCACTGTGAAACCACTCTGCTGATGTAAGAGTGGGCAGCAAGGGAAGATCAGGACTCCCTCTCTATCCTGTTTGGCCTTCAGGTAACTGAGTACTATTTCAGATGGCCTGCCTCATGCACAGGGTCGCCTATTTGAATATTGACGCACAAGCTCGCAAGATGAGGCTGATGTTTGAATAATTAACAGGACAGAGCAGCAAATCGAGGTGTCTGAGATAAAACATGGGAGGTGGAGATCTTTTCTTATCCCCCCCCCTGCGGTTATCCAAGCAAAGGGACGGAGATGCCTGTGGAGCACAAGCACTGCACCTGTAAGTCAATCCATAGCAGATGTGATCTTTTCTCTCCCTGGCTGTGAGAAAGCAGCCGCGCTTTCGGAGAAGATAAAAGCAGGAGCTCTTCAGATGAAAGTGGTTCGGTGATGGACTGTGGCGCATTCGAAGCACATCTTACTGCAGCAAGTTTAACGTTTAAACATCAACAAGTTAATAGTAGGCTACATCATTTTAGATACAGGTGTGTGTTCAAAGCCATCGGACTGGTGTAAAGTAGTTTTCATGTTGACATTCATCCCATTCAAGAGTCTTTATTTCTATTTTTCTTTCAGTTTTTTTGTGGAAGTTTTATAAAATATAAAATATTTTTATAAAACACAACCTGATATAGGAAAATACATCAGTGAGTACAACATACAAAAATAATTAAAGTGTTTGAATATGACCAAGGTTATAGGGTTACATTATATCCATCCAGTGTTTTCTATACCTGTGCTGGACCTCATTGGGCAAGAGGGCGGGGTACACCCTTGAGATGACGCCAGTCAGTCACAGGGCTGACATAGAAAGACGGACAAACCACTCACATTCACACATTCCAGAGGCAATTTTAGAGTTGCCAATTAACCTAACCTGCATGTCTTTGGATTGTGGGAGGAAGCTGGAGTACCCAGAGAGAACCCACCTAGGCACAGGGAGAACATGCAAACTCCACACAGAAGGGCCTGTGTCAACCAGGGATTGGAACCCAGAACCCTCTTGCTGTGAGGCAACAGTGCTAACCACTACACCACTGTGCCGCCCCTGGGTTACATTATAATGTAAGATATTGTACATTTAGTGGTACAAATTCCACCTAAAATTGAGTGTAATCAAATGACCAAAAAACAATGCATACTGTGAAACTGGGGCTTTTCGGGCCCTTGTGGAGCTGGGGCCTGAGGGCAGTTCCCACAATGGTACCACTTTAACGGCGCTTTTCCACTAGCACCTACACGGCTCGACTCTACTTTTAGGCTTTTCCATTACGTGTACCAGGTACTTTTCTAGGACCTACTCAGCCGGGGTTCCAAGCGAGCTGAGTCGAGCCCGAAAATGTGACGTCGGCAGATTGGCAGGCCACTGATTGGCAGGTCCGTGACATCACTAGATGAGTCAGAAGAGCGACTCGTTCCATAAGAGTCAACCCCGCCATGCATTTTAAAACGCATTAACAGCAAACACGATATGATCAGAGATGGCTGTACAGAAATCAACCCCGTGGAGCAACGACGAGGTGCATGACGTCGCTGGAGTTTCGCCCTTGTTGCTATGGACAACCCCATCCACGCTGCTGAGGTGGTACTCTATTGTAATGGAAAATGACCGAAACTGAGTCGAGTCGAGTCGAGTCCTCGAATCGAATCGAGCCGAGTAGTAGTGCTAGAACAGCTAGTGCTGTGTAATGAAAAAGCGCCATAAGTGTTTAAGTGTATAACAGAAATTGAACCTCCTTTAACTGATTCATTGAAATGTCTTTGAGGCATTAAAAACACGACCGAAGGCACACTAGTACAACTCTACACTGGTGACCTTTGCTTGCCGTCCACTGTGATGTTCTCATCCACTTGGCACCTCCCCAAAAGTTCAAATTCCGTACGTCCTCGAATACAGCCGGGAAACCATTGTCCACGCAAAAGTGAACAAGAGGGTTGGCCCACTCTTCCACCTGTTTCAGCTGTTTTGGCCATCAGGTCCAATCAGCGCTACCATCTCCCTTTTCCGGTCATGGGAAAGTGGCCATAGCCTCTGGAACAATCCCCCCCAAAAACACACGGGAACATGCAAACACTTGAGCGGCTGCCAAAGGGTGGGGAGGGGGCGTCTGTGGGGACGGCCCATAATGATCTTAGTTTCTCCATGTACGTACGGCTGCCAGTACATGTGCAATGGGAAATGTTCGAGCTCCCAAAAAGGAAGGGGGGATACATTTCCTCGCTGATCCTCTCTGCACGATGCTCTCCGTACTTCTAAAAAGCAGTTCACATTCCTCAAGGAACCCCTACCAACACGTATCGTTCCCTGTCAGGATGGCCCACAGTTTACTTTCTGACCTTTAAATATGGAATATGTTTGTCTCCTGAACCAAAATAAGGAAGTGTGAAAGAGCTGCATGAGCCAAAGTAGCTGGAAAAAGTGACTGCATGTGGAATAATTACAGTAGTGTTTAGCAAGCATGGGAATAAACCATTGAAGTCAGGAAATCAGCTTGTTAGATCAGGTGGTATGTGCCCATTAAAGCGCTCTCTTTTTTGTGCAGCATTCCTCAGCGTGCCCTAATGATCTGAATACTTTGAGAATGCGATAATTGAAGTCGGCTGTACACATCGTCCAAACACAGCTACCAACAAGCCAATAAACTCACACAGGCAGCGATGTCGACAAATTTCATTTTTATTCAAATCACCAGAACAATTCCAAATGAAACCAAATGTGTCATGTAGGAGAACAGAGGCACGGAAATTTAATTTTGGCAACACAGCGAAGATAAAGAATAAGGGAGAGCAGAGCACGCCGTTGCATCAGCTCGGGATTGCGCTCATTGAACTGAGCCTGTCATCCAGCGTCCGACGGGAGGGCCGGAGGGGACCCCGTTACGCCTCGCTTCACGTACGTCCTCACAGCGACCACGTCTCCCATTATGCATTTCTGTGGGGAGGAGAGAAAGGGGGGGGGGGGTCAGGTAAGGATCGAAAGAGGTGCAGCCGTGAATTCCTGCATGTGTTTTGAGGTTGGGGAAGAATTTATCATGCAGAGGTTGCTCTTACAAAACTCTCTCTACAACTATTCTTACAGTGTATGCCTGTTGGATTTATGAGGTTTTCTCAATCTCTTGTGATGTAATTGCAGTCTTCCTCATACATATAAGGGGAAACTTTGGGCTTTGTCTATATTGTACTTAATTGCAATACTTTTCCCTTCATTCCATTAGGATTTCCTGTAATATAATGACATTTTCCTGCGTTATTTTTACCCCAAGGCACATGTTTTCTCTCTCAAAAAAGGAATGTGCTTATAAATCAGGATGAAAAAAACATAGTCCTGAGCATATAAGACTCCCATGGACTGCTACTCATTGAAACAAACATGGAGATTATTTCTATCTCTGTTTAGTTGTATATTACTTAGTTTATATTTTAATTGTATAATTTATACTTTAAGGTTTTTATTTTTTTATTACTCTAGTAGTATTATTTATTTATTTATTTTTTATTTTATATTTTTATTTCTTAATCTATTTTTTGTTGTGTGTTTCTATTCATGTTAATATTTGTTGTTAGCATTGTTTAGGGGAGCCTGAGATTTAAGAATTTCATTACCAGTGATTGCTGATGTAAATTGTTGTGTAATGACAATAAATTCTTGAAATCTTGAAAAACTAAAATCATCAAATCAAACCTGAAAAATTGCATTTGGACTTTCAAAAAAAGTATTCTGTTAAATTGGAATAAAATCCTCACCGCTATCAATTTCCCATCTGCAACCTCCCTCTCGATATTAGTCTCTTTGCCATCCCAGCTCTGTTTCTGCACAAGTTTGCCATTCTCCAGGGTCACCACGGTCTGCAGGGCACAGGACAGATACAAGACGCTCATTGCTGCACGTAAAACACTCAAATTAGTTGTTTTTTTCAAACTCCTTTTAGCCTTCGGACCACACTAACCCTCGTCTTCCTGTCGTCGGCGGTCGTCTCCTCAAATGGTTCGTTGAGCTTGAACTTGATCTCGGTCGTCTTGAAGGTGCTCTGAGACTTCATGTACACCGTCCCCTGCTCGTCCACGGTCACCACCAGGTTGGGCTTGGTCCGATTGCCCACCTGCCGGGTCGCAAATCCCACACCTGCACGAGATGCATGAACTATAATGTGCATGTGTGCAAAATTCACTTAAAAAGCTCAGTTTTTATGTAGTTTAATTCATCAATCAATCAGATTACTACAGATCGCTTGCAGATATTTTAGACATGAAAAAACTGCACAATTTAGAACAGATTCACAACTTGCAGATGACCACCTGACATTTTCCATCAATTAGGTGCATCAAATATCGCGCTCTCCTACCTATTGCCTTCATGTAGTCGTCAAAGTTCTCGCTGGAAACCATCCTCCACGTCCCGACGAACTTCTCGACCATGTTTGCAGTTTAGTTTAGTTTTTTTCCTCTTTGGTGTGATATCCTTCAAAGACAGTCTACGCAGTGGCTCCGGGTCCAGCTCTCATCCAGCTGTGGGAACCGAACCGGGGCGCTTTTAAAGGGCCAGCGCGACGTCCAGCGGCGGAGACGGAGCCAATCACGGCCCGAGACGTCACGCAATAGAGCGTTCGAGTCCCGCCCTCCAGCCCTCCCCTGTCAACCAGCATCCGACTTCATGTGTTTTCTCTTCAAGCCTTTCTAAAATAGTTTTTATTCTTTGTTTTTTCTTTATATTCTCAGATAAATGGGTGCCTGTCTCTTCTCGAGTAATAAAAGGTCAACATGTTGTCATTTAAAAAAAAAGTTATTTAGCTAGCACGCAACAACAACATATCCCATGAGCCTTACACCAGTGGCACCCTGTCAAAGCCTCATGGGAGGTGTAGTGGGTAAATCCTGGCAATTATTTACTCTTTTTATCAAATTCCCATGGGTCATCAATGTTTCCTACTGATGGAGTTATTCACTGTTAATTAAACACAATTACTCGTGCTTTGAAGATCAATTATAAGTCACTGAACAGGTTGCCAGGTTGGGAAAATCCCTTTGAACAATTCTACAAATGGGCTGCAGATTCTCTAGACCAAAATCCATATATTAATAACTTATCATCATTTGCAACTGGAGACATGGTCATTAAAAACCTTCATTCCCTTATTAATGATTCATTAACATGAATACTGCAGACTTAATGGCTTGTTAGAAAATGAGAACTCATTCAAATTTAATATTGCATTGGTTACATTTAAAACTATATTAATATAAATGTATTAATGTCTTATAATTGATCTATGCAACATTAATGAATTATCAAGTAACTAATCCCTTATTCATGATTTAAAAAATATTTTACAGAGGGTCATTCATAAGGAGGTGGAACCACATTTCCATGCCAGTATAGTAGACAAAAAAAGAAGTTATTTAGGACATGAACGGTAAACCCCATTTTGACTGTGTATCATAAAAACTGATGGAAATACATTTTCAGAGCAAAAACATGAATGCAATAATAATCTATCCATTATAAAAACCCATTACATTTCAGATGTTAATGGCACAGAGGGTGGCTGACAGAGAGGACAGGATTTCAGTTATCTGTGACTGGGTGAAATGTTTTTCCCTTTTTTTTCCCCTTTTGAGTGCTGCTGCATCTAAAACTCTGTGCCAAATTACATTTAAGCCTGCTGTGCCAAAGGTTGGAGCTTGCATAAGGTTCTTTCAAACGCTGGAATGGTCTCTTTTATCAGGAAAATGGCAAATTATGCAAGGACACACCATGGCCGAGTACTTATCATCATTATTATTTTAGCAGTTAAAGCATTTCAATTGATGTCTTTAATATGGAATAAATAAGCATAGCTGATGGGGATATTGTCAGAACCAGTTCCCCCCATAACAAGAGAATGTGAGGCTTTTCAATTTTACTGTGATAAATAATATCTGATAGGATTTGATCTTTACATGTTGGAGGAATTCTGAATGTGATTCAGTAAGACTGACTCCGCATCGGAGTGGCTTCGGTGACACAGAGGCCAACTCACAACAGATTTGAATTAAATACTTTTATTATAAACATCAAGAATATACTCATACATACACATGCATTCAACAAAGATATTTAACATGCGGGTCGCTATTTTTTTGGTGCAACTTTTGTCTGTAGATCCTTGGCTGCGCACCGTGACTGAAATGCATTCAGCATCTCGTCACTCGTCAACTTTGCTCCCTTCATTACGAGCCTCTCTCCGTCAACTGTAGTAGAGAAACACAAAGACACAATGAGGTGACTCATGAAGCCATAATGACTGATATTTCTGTGTGTAAGGAGTACAAGAAGCAGAGGTGAAAAGTTAAGTCTGAACAGAAATTGACACACAATGGGAAACATCCGTACAGTGTTCTGCTGACCTATGGCAGACATTTCTACTTTTGATGAGTAACTGACTCATTGTGTGGGAGTGAAACTTGTTGCGTGATATCATGCATTTTTTTCTGTTTTCAACAAACGAGCAGGATTACCACTGATGCCACCCACCAGTAAAACAGTGGATTAACTGAGTCAAGTTCAGTTACCTTTAATTCACCTCGTAAGATGAACATGTTTTAAAGGGACCTTTTAAGACAGAGCAGACCTGGACCGACTGTAATTAACAATTTAAACAGGTCAAACTCTTGTCTTCAAGCTGTGACTCAAGTAAAGTCTTAGGGTGGATAAATTCTTAAGGGTGTGTAGTCTCATCATGCAAAGATAGTCAAAGTTAAAGTGATAATCAAAAGAAAGTTAATCTCCTTTAACAGCAAATGATTAAAGGTAGGACATTAAAGGTATAACAAGTAGGATTTTCTGTAAAAGAAACCATGTATAGACTCATACAAAAATAATGAACAACTGTGTGGCAGTGTCTGTATCTGCAGATCTGTGTTCTGGACGTTTCTGGATGTCGACCTTTGGGCCATGGTGTGGAGCCTCCAGCCAACAACAGTGCGCAGGCTGTGAGGTGTGGGACTCTATAAAAATGTCCAGCAGTGACCAGATCCCAGATTGTAAACACCAAACACCAGAAGTGCTTTTGCTTTGAGCTGGAACCAACTTTTGCTTTTACAAACAGCAGCAGACAGATCCTGCTCATTACACCATAAATACATCAAAGTACATTTGAAATGTTCTCCAGACACATTACGAGGCCTTGAGTTGTTTGTTCTTACTCTGCTGTTGTCCATTGCTCTTTAAAATGTCCTGAACACTTCAAAATTCTTTAATATCATCTGCTTTAGGTTTTACCGATGCTGTTTTGTGAAAAATTATTTATGAAATTCAGATGTAAAAATGAGACAAGTTCACACACTCCAGCAAACAACACACGTTAACTTCATGAGGATAAAAAAAAAAGTCCAAACCGCATGACTGTATGACAACTTATGACTCTACTTCTCTAAATGCCAGAAATCTTAAGTGCAAACACAAAACTCCAGCCGCAATCACATTCCAATAACATAGCATCATAAACAACATCATGTCTCACTGCCAAACATCTCCTCCCACACATTTGAACGTGGTCAGGTTAACCTTACCATAAGTAACATCCACCTCAGGCTCAGACTTGTTGTGCTTCACCACAGATATCACCTCACAGTTCATGTTGGTAGCTCTGGCCTTCTCTGAGGCCACCATGGCCAGAAACTCCCTGTGGGGCAGCAAGAGCAAAATGGAGATTGATTACATTGCAGGGATGGCAACTACATTGATCAACGTTAATAATTAATTGAGTACAAGTTTGAGGTACTTGTACACATTTTCTGCCATTTTACACCTCATCTGGATGGAGTATTTTTACAGTGTGACAAGTAACAGACACTGTGTTACAGACAGTAGACTTAGTGGTTGTTCACATATTTGTTGTATCAATATAACATTTTTTCACAAATACCAAAATCTGTTTTACTTTGGATTCAATTAAGGGTGCCAGCAGATATAAAGAAGTTTAAAGGTCACTTCTTATTTTTCTCAGTTAGCCCTCATCTGAGGACTGTGGGTGGGAGAGTGTACAGCTTAGTTAACCCCGTCAGTCTAAATCACCAGGAAAAAAAGTGAAAACACCTGTGTGAGTGTGCAGGACCTCAATTTAAAACCCTTTATGGTTAATCCTTTACATTTCAGACCACATGTTTAGACAACATTTCACAAAATTACGCCATTAAGTGCGCATGTCAGCTGTATAATGCAGGTAAATATGATTTGACTCAGCTAAATAAAATATAAGCCTTTTCCCTAAAACATCTATAAATATAGCATGGAATAATACATATTAGTGAACCTAGCTAGCTAAACAGTAAGTATATCGGGAGTACTGTGTAGAGAAGAAACAACAGGCAGGATAAACCCTGTCTTGACTATTTAATATGTCAGTGACTCTTTACAGCCACCTTCCTAACACCGAACACAAACTTCTTACCGTGTGGACCGGATGTTAGGCTCAAAGGGAGAGAAATGAACAGCTATTTTCTTCACAGACTTCAGCACCACGGCCGCTTTGCTGGGAGCCGCCATGTTTTCTGCCGTGACCTCAGTCAGTGTGCGCGCGACGGTGAGCGGCGCCTCACGTGATCCGCCACCAGAGGGCGCCACAGGATTAAAAGGGCCACGTGTCAGGGAGGAAAGGGAGCCAAATGAGCTGCAGAAATGTCACTAATTGGCAAACATAGAGAGAGATGAGCAGTGGATTTTGTTTGAGCCGTGCAGGGCTAAGAAATGCAGGATTCTATAATGAGTACGATATATATATATATATATATGAGATATATATGATATATATGAGATTGGGTTTTTTCCGCCTGTTTATAAGTTGAATTCATTTGTAGACCTCTATTTTTGTATGCACCACCCCCATGCTTTCACTGACTAAATTTGTGAGGTGAGGGGTGAAAGCTATGGGCTGCAATGCTGTGCACCTTAAATGTGTAAGCGCACATTTCAGCAAGCGGTTTGGAAAGGGTGTCGTCCGTGCTGAGAGATGTTGGTTATCAGGCTACCGTCGGGCCTTTCGTGAAATCCTTTCCGCTCTCTCCTAAAATGTCAGCACGCCGTCTAATAATGCCACTTGTCGTGAGATCAGTGGCCTTTACGTGGGATGTCTTAAAATGCGACACAATTGGCAGCATGTAAACAGCGCCAGGTCATTTGCAGTGACATGACCAAGCTCATTGAAGCAAAGTTAAAGCAGCCATGGCACCTTCCTGTAATCATCTGACAAACAATGTCACGGAGCAGAATTACGTTAGGAGAGGAAGGGTGGGGTGGTCTGTCAGGCACTAAGTCAATAAAGGAGGTGCTGCTCTCCAAATAGACAATCAAAAAGACACATCTCATAATCAAATAGACGAGGATGGGAAACGTTCCCCCAGCTACTGCTCCTTCCTGCACTCAGCAGATGAAAATAAAAAGGGTCAAAGCCCTATCTGGGCATTAAAAAACATATCAGAAATGGAAATGTGTTCAAATTTTGACTGTGCTGGCACTTCTGTCAGATTTAATCATGGCATGAATTGCTGCTGTGCAATGAAAGCATCTGTGCATAATGGGGGAGTCTGCAGCATCAAATCAAAACAACAATTATGCAGTTTTTGCATGAGAAGGTTGTCAAATTTGATTTTCACAGTGGAGAGTATAACTGTATGTGTGTGTGTATGTGTGTATTTATCTCTTGACCACATTTTGTCAGCAGTTTCAGTTGCAGGAAATGTAAGTGTGTGTATGTTTCCCTGTCATTAAAGGACTTGTTTTGAACAAGGCCCTCCAGAATAAAAAAGGAGAAATGACTGCATGCATTAGCGCTGGCTTTGCACTTCCTTGACCTCTGTTCAGTTTTGCTGGGTATTTATAACCACCCTGTTGTCAGGGCATGTGAAGAACAAACATGTTAACTCTGAGACCAGCACACCCGAGCTTGAATGATTTACCCCAACTTCAGCACGCCTCGAGTCTCCTTCCTGACTGCCGACAGTCCAACCCAGCCTGTGACAGTTGGACAGTGGAGGCACAGGGCTCTAAATTTAGCCATACAGCTACTGAGAGGCAGAAGCATTTCCTATACTCTCCCCACACCCACCACACACACAAACACACACACAAATACTTATTAAGTGTACTGTATGTCTAGCAGTAAGAAAGCAGGGGAAGAGGGCGCTCAGAAACAATGAATGCTCAAGGGGACGGTTGACCTCAAAGAAAATAGAGGCATTGTCTTGGTGCAGGACTTCATCTATCAAGTTTGCCTGAGCACAATAATAAGTTATGAAATGTCCTTTTCATTGTGAAATAATCAAACAGGGGCGCACCATTATCGAGGATGTTCTGCATGTTCCAGCACATATACAACTTGGTGTAAAACTGTTACAGGTATACCACAAGTTCATACTCCATCTGCTATTTAAAACTTGGGTGACACCCAGTGTTGGTGAAAATGTGGAGAACAGAAGTTGTGATATCATGTTAAAGTTCCCAGTGACTGATCGGAAAAAGATTATAACAATGTTTGTAAGAGCAGTAATGGGGATTTTTTGGTAAAACCGGTACATTTACTATGAGAGGAAAGGTATTTCTCCCCCGAGACTAATGCACTGTATGCAAGGAAGCAGCACTTTGGTGGCACTGTATTCATCACACAAGTCACTATTCAAGTTCTGTTTCCTTGAGGAGCTCCCAGAAGTCCTCATGGCGTCACCAGGAGTGTGAAGAACACACACTCAAGGTGTCACAGACTGTGGATATTAAACAGCACTTTGAATGACATTTCGCTCTCTGATGAGGCTACACCCTACATGTTCTATATAAATGAACTCAAACTCATGGTATCATTATCAGTGGGCACAAACATCTTGTCTGTCCAGCTCTTCGAGGTGATCTGTTCTGCTCAGAGCTGATTTAGTTATCGTCATACTCTCATATTATTATTCTGTATCACACATTTTCACTTCTACATTATTGTCTGCTGATTTCATTTTGTGTGCTCCTTATTGTCATCATTGTGTTTTTATTTTGCTCAGTCATGTTGTATTTATTAGCTTAGTATTTATTTTCATTTTCATTTTCTCTTTTATAAGTTCAGGTGAGGTGAAGTCTCTTGTATACGCCTGCAGCTTCAGTAACCTCTCCTGACACATCGGTTTTAGATAGATAGATAGATAGATAGATAGATAGATAGATAGATAGATAGATAGATAGACATAGATGTAATTGAACAACTGTATATTGACCCATGAAAGGAAATCAAGTTGTTGTAGCAGGCAGGTACATTAAAATAATATACAATACCATACAATATAATAAGATAAAGTTAAATAAAATAAAATACTGAGGTAGTACAAGATAGACAACGTGTAGTGTGCATTCAATACAAATTCAAAGGCAAAGAGGTGAGGTGCAAAAAGACCAACCTCAGCTGGTGATTTATATATTTCCATATAAAAACAACACAAGTTTATCATTATTGGCCCTGTGTACCTTTTATATCATTGCAAGGGCCGATGAAGAAGCCTCATATCACCCTTCCTTTATTGTTTCCATATTTGTCCACTAAATAATACATAAGGTGAACTTAAACAACATTTCCCATCATCCCTGGCCGTGCTCGCCTCTATTTCTATGTTATTTCAATCAATCAAGGCAAAAAAAAGTGACACGCAGCGCACCTGCCAAAAGTGACTACATTTCCCGTGATGCCCCGCGCCCCGGTTGCTCTCCTCCTCCTCCCCTCCCGTCTCGGAGTCCTGCCCGGCGGAGCTCGGAGCGGAGCAGACCGAGACGAGCAGCTCTGCGTCTCCCACGTCCAGAAATGCGCAGCCGGCAGAAGGAGGAGACGCACCGCCGCCTGTAGCCTCTGCAGACCTGCCTCTCTCTCTCTCTCTCTCTTCCCACAGCGGCTCCGGGAAGCTCTCACACGGAGGAGAAAGAAGTGAACAAACCTTCCCTCACCTCCTCAGAATAAAAACACTTTCTGTGAATCCCGCCGCACCACGCTGGTTTTTGGAGAAGACCTCTGTCTCCGGTAAGCGCCGCGCCGCGCCGCGCCGCGCCTCGCCTCCTCACATCCTGCGCGGAAAAGTTGGGCTTGTTTCAGCGCTGCTGCTTCATGCACCGGGCTGCGTGAGTGTGTGTGTGTGTGTGTGTGTGCGCATCGTGAAACTTCACTGACAGACGGACTGTAGTTGTGACTGCGGCAGCCCCGCAGCTCTCTGTGAAAGGCGGATTTGAGTAGCGGTGACAGCAGAGCCATACAGGGACTTGTTGCCTTTTCACTGACACATCTGGAGCTTCCTGTTAATATTAAACAGCTGCCTCCTCTTCATTTTCTCTTTTAAAAAATTATTACTAGATTGATGTCTCCTGTCCATTTTTAAAATCTTCCATGCCTCTGTATTGGGTTCATTTCTAAGGAGATTTTTTACTTGTGCATGACGCTTATAAATAACCTTCACATATGCAGAACCTTAATATTCATCTGATGTGACTTAATATCAGCTACCCTCTGTGTGTCTGCACAGGAAATAGGTCATGGTTTGTACGTCTTCAGTTGCTGTTGATTTCTTTTCCGCCACAGACATTTATGTGAAACAATTTGATCTCCGGTGAAGAGAGATACGCCTGTACTTGTAGATCAGCAAATGATAGATAGGCTAGTTTTAGTCAGAGGCATGCACACATGCACAAGGCATCCACAAACACACGCATGCACACATAAACAAACACACACACACACCATATTTTGTGTAGATGTTGCTAAGCACCTCTGGATCTCCTCAGATGTGTGTAAACAGCTCCGTCCTCACCAATGCTGACAGGTGCTCGGCCTCTCCTGCCTTACAGCGAAGAGCTGCCATGCACAGGCACACACACTCAAATACACACACACACACACACACTCTATGTGCATATGCGTGATGGTGAGGCTGTGGCCCGTGCACACACACACACGTCTACAACAACATCTTTGGCTGTAATTGTAAATAAGAATTTCCTCTCTGCTGCCCTGCCAAATAAATAAACAGCCTTTTTCACACTCTGTCAGTTCGCCTTGAGTTCCCCCTCTTTACCCCCCCAACTCTCTCTCTCTCACACACACAAGGGCACATAGAGCCAAATGCCATCGATAGAGCCCCCCCACACACACACACACACTCCCTCAGTCGGTGTTGATGGTGTTGAATAGGATTTGTTGGCAGGGCATCTCCCCTGCAGCAGACTGGCTTTCACAGAAGTTGACATTCACTTCGGCAAACACAATTTGCACTTTTCTTCCCTTTGCGTTCCACCGCACTTCCTCGTGTTATGCGCTAAACATTAATTCATTCTGCATTTCCCCGACACCTCTCTTAACAGGAACGTGGTAAATAAATACACACCGCCGCGCTGGAGGTGGCAGAGGTCGTGCTTTGAATCCTGAATATGTAACCCACCCTAAAAGGAGTGTGGAGTTCTTTTTAAAACACAAGAAATACCACTCGGTGTTTTAAATCCAGCGTGGAAACACAGTGATCCCAGTGATGCTTTATAGATACCAACACCCTTCTTTGTTTCCATGTATTCATGTTAAAGTAGCTGGCATGGCTTTAGCAGCTTATAACACGCAGTTATCAAAGGGTAAGAGCCGGAGGTCGGTTTGTGATTAAATCTCTCACTCCAAAAGCCATCGACTGTGCGGTGGCGAAGGCGAGAGTAGGGCAGCATGGCAAATGCTTTGTGGACGATTTTAACTTCAGAGCATTCATGGCGCGCTGCTAATGCCGATATTTGGATGGAGAGGAGGTCGCGTGCGTACAGCTGTCGGGGTGGGGGGATGAGTGAGGAGCAAAAGGGGCCGAGGGCACCGATGAGTCCCAGACAGAGAGAGAGTTTGTTTTGGGTGGATGCTGGGTAACCTTTTGTTCACACAGCCTTTAACCAAAAGGATCACACTCAAGCTGTCTAAACAACCTCCCATCCAGATTGGATAGAGAGGTTGAGCCACTGATACAATATTCATATTCATATTATGTGCAATTTATTTATCCAGGGCGATCACAATCCATGGGTACATGTGTACATATGAAGGGTGTTTATAGTGTATTTGTGTTTATAGTATATCCATATTTATAGTGTATTTATTTCCTCTGTATTTTTATAACTATTTTTTGTACTCTCTTTTCAAGTTTGGCATGCTATTGAGCTGCTGTTACAAGTGAATTTCCCCAATGCAGGATTAATAAAGTCTAGCTTATCTTATCTTAACTTTACTTAGTCGCTCCTATGTCTATCAGCCAGAATACAGTTTGTTAGTTTAGCATAAAGACTGAAAATAGGGTTAACCAGCTAGCCTGGCTCTGTCTAAAGGGGAAAAAAAGCTTACCAGTGCCTTTATCATTTTCTGATTAACTCATTGTACCTTTTTGTGTAATATGTACCAAACTCAAAGTGTAAAGTGTAAAGTTGTGGAGACTCAAGGTGGTCACTGCTTCCAACCAACTGAGAGTATGGCACATAACTCCCTGTAAAACTTCACATTTTTACAATTTACACAGAGAATTCAAGTGTTTTTAGTGAGTTTTAGAGGTGCTGGTAGGTCAAAAAATCAAATCAAATTCAAATTAATTTTTTTAAAGCCCAAAATCACAAACATCGTTTGCCTCGGAGGGCTTTACAATCTGTACAGTTGTGACACCCTCTGTCCTTAGACCCTCGAACCGAGTCAGGAAAAACTTCAAAAAACTCTTGCTTTATGGGGATAAAAGAAGAAACCTGAGGAAGAGCCACAGATGAGGGATTCCCTCTCCCTGGGACAGACAGACGTGCAATAGATGCCACATGTACAGAGAACGTCATCAATAATATAGGAAATTATACATGATGAGTTCATGGGTTTAGTCCATGTATGAGGTATCACAAGGTAATGGAAAAGGAGGTGCATCTCTAGATGTCCTCATATGGAGCTCTGGGCCACTCGACCTTCTCTCCACAACACAGACACAGATCATGTCCCCACCAGGCCAGTGACCCACAGACCCACAACCAGAATCAGTGAGGAACCTGCAAGACTGGAGAGAACAAAGAGGACCGGGGCTCCGGCAGTAACATGCACTTTACAGGACATAAGAGTATTCACATTAACCACTTTAACCAATTTCACCAGTTTAACCACTTTAGCCACTTTAACCAGTTTATAAGCTGACTCCAGTTTGCACTACTACCATAACAATTTGCAATTTGTCTTTGTTTTATTGCCATGTCTTAGTTTGGTTGTGATCAATATGCTTATTTTGTTGTATTTTGCTTAATTTTTGTTGTTTGCACCAAGGGTTTGAGAGAAATATACTTTCAATCCTCAGCATGTCCTGCACATGCCAGCCAAATTGAACAAAAATGCAGACTTTGACTTTGGCTTTGAAATAAGAGTAGAGGAAGCAGAGAAAGAAAGAGGAAGCAGAGAGAGACAGAGGAAGAGGGAGAGGTGCCCGGTGCATCATGGGAGCCCCCCGGCAGTCTAAGCCTATAGCAGCATAACTAAGGGCGAGCCTGTGCCCACCCTACACTCTAAACTTTATCAAAAAGGAAGGTTTTAAGTCTATTCTTAAACACTGACACTGTGTCTGCCTCTCAGGACCCAGACTGGGAGCTGGTTCCAGAGAACAGGGGCCTGATAGCTGAAGGCTCTGCCCCCTAGACTACTTCTGGAAACCCTGGGAACTACAAGTAAGCCTGCGTTTTGGGAGCGCAGCACTCTAGTTGGATGATAAGGAGTTATCAATTCATTGCTTTATCCTCAAACGGAACCATGCTAGCTGTTTTTCCCCTTTTTCCAGTCTTTACGCTAAGCTAACGTCTTCTGGCTTGGGTTCATTCTGTACTAACAGATCCTCTCTCATCTGATTCTGGACAAAAGAGCGAACCATTGCTTTCAGGAAGTGCTTCAGAGCAACAGTATTCAAATCTGCTTGATCAGGCCTCGATGTAGGGTTTTGACTCACAGCACCTTCTGGTAAAATGACTGTAGAAAGTCATTTGCATGTGCAGAACCGTTCTGTGTTCCGGAGGGGCGATGCTGTAATTCAGCGCTCATTAAAGGCGGTCATAATGCGTCCGGACTGATGGAGAACAGCGTGATGTTGCTACGCTGGGCCTGGAGGTCCTGCCGACTGGAAGGACGGCGTGTAATCGCACCCTGTCTAACTGCTGAGAAAGTAGAGTTTCATCATAGGCTGTCAAGATGTCGCTTAGCAGACTACACACATTTCACACTCACTTAGGCTTTAACAAGCGAGAGCCCCATCCCCATCATTGGTAGGCAAACAGTGGAGTGTTTGGCTCTGCAACCCCAGGTTTTGCAATTACCCCACACGCCCTGTTTGACACCCCCTGTCCATCTGAGACACACACCTCGGGGAATTAGACAGAGGATTGAGTCTGGAGGAAGCGTGTGTTGCTGTGACTACCAAAGAATTTTTTTGTTCGGATGTCAAGCTCGCTTTGGATTGAGCCGGATTCTCGTATGAAAATGCCGTTGTTGTGTGCTGTTGTTGGAAAGAGTATTTTATCTTTCATTGATCTGGAACGGAGAAAAATAGAAGAGCTTGATTCCATTTTTTTTCTTTTTTAAGGTGCAACTACTGCTGTGTGGGTCAGGATCGGATATTTACAGATTCTAATTTCTATGTCTATATAGTTTAAGTATCAACCAAAACTGATCTAATCACTGAACATCATCTTTCACAAGATGGCCCCTACTCTGTTTTCACATTTCTCAGGTTGTTGCTCTTAACTTTTGGAAGATGAAGACTTTTGTGGTTTTCAATTTACATGTGGGTTTTTTTTTTTTTGCAAAGAGTCTCTCACACACCAGAGCCATTTAGCAGTCAACAAGCTGTGGTTGAGGGATGCCTCTAGGGTGATACTCGCTTGCTGCAAACTGTCAAGGAAACACCCAGTTGTTTTCTTCTGCAGCTATTATGATCATTTACAAGTATTACACATGCGTAGCTTCATGTGCTGACGGGCTTTCAGTTTCTATTCGCATCGCTACGTAAGAGCCAGCATTGCATCAACGTGCCTTTAATTTAAGGCCTCGCCAAGCTGCAGTCTAACCACGCTGCTGTCGATTTAAAGGTTTGATCATCATTAGCGTGATTCTGGATTGAGCCCTTTCATTAACTGCACGGGGCTGATGCTCGCTCATCTTTAATCTGCAACGCCTGGTGGCTGGTGGAGAAATGATCGTTAACTTTGCGCTTGTTCTCTCCAGCCGAATTAGGGGCAGTCGCCGCTCTCGTCTCCTTGGCTTGTAAAGATTAGAGGGTTCGGAGTGACAAATGGCTACAGAGAAACAGGGATTCAGAGTGAAGAGTGAAGTGGGGATTGAGCAAGGGTGGGGGGGGGCGGAAGCTATTAGATGGAGGGTATGACAGGAGAGGAGAATAAGAAACGAGACAGCACTTCTGATAATAAAATGAGCATATTGATCTACAGTGGATCACTATCTGCAACACGACTGACCCTTGCAGAATAGATTTTTCATTTGTTCTTCACAGCGTTAGGGGCGCTTGTTATGCCTTTTGAAATCCCATTTGTGGTAGTTATTAGTGCGCTCAGATTGCCTCTTCTTCTAAAGGGACACGAGTACACAATCTTCAAAGGGCGCACTTGACAGAGTTTATGGGTCTTCAACAGGTTTGTGGAGCTGCGTTCGCCACGGAAATGCAGATTTCCCACAGCGAAACCGTCAAGCACATCAAATCGTGAAAGACAGTTGACAGAACCTCTTTTTTTCACACCTCAGGAAGGAACAGGAACAGGAAATGCTTTTCACTACGTCATGTTCCAATGAGCTAAAATGTTAAAAATTACACTACTAGTTAATCAGTGATCTTGTTCAGCACAGTGTAGACTTTCAGACTTTGGGAGGACTCCACATCCAGAAGGAGAATTAGTGGCAATGATAAACCTTTTACTGCTTCATAATTCTGATGGTATTAAATAAATTTAATTCCAGTATAGGGAGTGTCGTCAGATCCACATTTTTCTTCTGTTACTTCTTTATTTTCTCTCTGTGAGTGTGGTATGTGCCGAAGTGATAAGGCTTTGAAAAAAAACTTTTGTTTTATTGTCGAGTGTGTGTGTGAAAGCGTGTGTGTATGTATACATGGAACACCTTTTGAAGCAAGAAACAGCTGAGCTCATTATGCAAGCAAACCAAGCTTATGAATGCCAAATCTCACGTGTGTGTGTATGTGAGAGAGAGAGAGTGTGCATGCACGCATGTCACACATTGTTAAAGCCAGACTTGTTTGTCCTGACGTACAGTAGTTGGAATCCTGCCTGATCCTGCCCAGATACACACACACTTACCAGTCAAAACACACACACTCACTCAAAAATACTAACAGACACACATACACTTGCAGCACACACACAGATATGAGGCCTCCTTTCTGGGCACATAACTTGGATACAGTCTCTCTGCTCTCCAACGCCCACGCCAACGTAAAAATCGCAACGCACTCTCCTACACGTCGTTCTCCGCTTATCCGCTTACACACATCTTACACGATTGTTTACCTCTTTCACACACGCAGCACATGCACCTGCACACTGTTATCAAGTCAAGGTGGCCCTTAGCAATTTTCTCAAGGATAACAGGGTGTTTCAGCTCGCGTTTGAGGGCTCCGCAGGCCAGTGTTTGCATCGTGTACAGACTCTTGCAGAAACAGACCTCAGTGTCTGTGCCGCCGTATGTGGCAGAGCGAGAGCGAGAGAGCGAGAGAGAGAGAGAGGGGTCGAGGGAGAGAGTGGCGTGTTCGAGGCGAGTAAACACTGCGGATGCGATTAACTTAACTGAGATTGCCTCGGGGAAGCTCTAATGGGAAATCAGAGTCCCTCTTCCCAGGGATTGTGGGTAACAGAAGTTGTTATGCATTCACCCCCTGATGTCTGCATGGAGAGACACGACGGGGTGGAGGAGTTAGAAATTACTTTGCAATTTGGTACACTGTCGCTGACTTTTTGTGCTTTCACAGTTTTCAGGGAACTTTGGTGCTCTTATTTTCTGGGAGACACTCACACGTTCTTGGCTTTCTTGTTGAGAGTTAGATGTCTGCACTCTAACTATTAAGCTACAATAGACAGTTATTGTAGCTTAGCATAAAGCCTGGCTCTGTTCAAAGGTAACAAAATCCACCTACCATAATCTCTAAAGATTTCCCCTGTTTCCAGTTGATATATGGTTAGCTTAGCTTCAGCACACAGAATCATAATCATAATCACGAGCTCGTATGCCATCAGATCTACCTTCATGACAACAAAGCAAACTCCATCCACTGGTGAAGTCTGTGCTATCTTTAAATCTGACGGAAAAGCAAGAAAATGGAATTCAGTGCTTAAAATTTTTGTTCTTAGTTAACCTCTCATATCTCGTGTCTTGCTACGCAGACAGTTTTTGTGCAGATTTTATCTGCTGATCTGTCTCTGAGATTTCCGTCGCCAAACACTGAGGTGGATGGAATTTTTGCTATGACCCTGAAGATAAAGATTGAAACACTCAATGGGAACTTTTTTTTCAGCAAAAATCTCCACACATCACAAATGTTTTCAAATCCAAAAGAGTGGCAGCCTCTGATGGACTCTTTTATGTCTGCTTTTATGTCCTGTGCCACCAGATTGGATTTAGCTGGAAAACCATTTTACCTTTCCCACAGGCCTGCACATCTTTATTTAAGTTCTGCTGATTCCAGTTCCACTGCAGACTCTCACACTGGACTCCATTTTCACTGCTATCGTGGGCAGCTATCAGCTGTTATTGTTGCCTCTTGCTCTTCAAGTCAAATGGAGTGATGCCAACGACAGGGAGGGGACAAGTAGCAACATCCTCTCTGTAACTGGAGCAGCAGAGTTTATGGGAAGTGCAGTTTTATTTTTGACAAACAACATACTACTCGTGCAACCTATGCCACACATATATCATGAGCTCAAGGTAGCCAACTGTGTGCAAGGTGTGTGGCTGAGGTGAGGTGAGGTGATGGACAGCAGACATGGGAGAGCGGACAGAGTGTGTATAGACTGTCCCTCTCTCTCCTCAGAGTAAAGTGTTGCTGATGCAGCAGCCGTTCACACACAGTCACACACTGCAGGGCTGGGATGCTGTAATGTCACCCAAGGGGAGGCTCCGCATCTCACACTCTGCTGGCTAAAACACTGCAGAGAGGGTGCAAACATACACGCTTTTACATGCACATCAGGCGCACACATACACACACACACACACACACACACACACACACACAGTGCACACACAGTATGCATATGCACACTTATGCACATACTGAGTCTTTTTTCCATTCTGTTCTGCTGTTCTGTAAGCTTGTTTTTTTTTTTTTTTTGGTCTTTGTGAGAACAATATGTTTCTTTGTGTGTTGGATGTATTTAGTTTTATTGTCTGCCGTTCTGTTGGACTTACCTGTGCGGCTCTCTGCATATGCAAACAAGCCTTTGTGCTCATCTGCGTCTCTGTCTGGGTATTTCTCTCTGGGAATATTTTTCCCATCCATTTTCATCCGCTTGGTCCGGGACCGGGTCGCATGGAGGCAGCAGTCTGAGCAGAGATGCCCAGACCTCCCTCACCCCAGACACTTCCTCCAGCTCTTCCGGGGGATCCCCGAGGCGTTCCCAGGCCAGTCGAGAGACATAGTCTCTCCAGCGTGTCCTGGGTCTTCCCCGAGGCCTCCTCCTCCGGTGGGACACGCCTGGAACACCTCCCTAGGGGCGTCCAGGGGGCATCCGAAATAGATGCCCAAGCCACCTCAGCAGCTGACTCCTCTCGATGCGAAGGAGCAGCGGCTCTACTCCGAGCTCCTCCCGAATGACCGAGCTTCTCACCCTATCTCTAAGGGAGCGCCCAGCCACCCTGCGGAGGAAACTCATTTCGGCCGCTTGTATCCGCGATCTTGTCCTTTCGGTCATTACCCAAAGTTCATGACCATAGGTGAGAGTTGGGAACGTAGATTGACCGGTAAATCGAGAGCTTCGCCTTTCGACTCAGCTCCTTCTTCACCACGACGGTCCGGTATTTTGCACACGGCGACCGCATAACTCAATCGCGGACGCTGCACCAATCCGCCTGTCAATCTCACGCTCCATCTTTCCCTCACTCGTGAACAAGACCCCGAGATACTTGAACTCCTCCACTTGAGGCAGGACCTCTCCACTCACCCGGAGAGGGCACACCACCCTTTTCCGGTCGAGTAACCATGGCCTCGGATTTGGAGGTGCTGATTCTCATCCCAGCCGCTTCACACTCGGCTGCAAACCGCTCCAGTACACATGCTGAAGGTCCTGGCTTGAAGAAGCCAACAGGACAACATCATCTGCAAAAAGCAGAGATGAAATCCTGTGGTTCCCAAACCTGAGACTCCCTCCGGCCCCTGGCTACACGCCTAGAAATCCTGTCCATAAAGATTATGAACAGGACCGGTGACAAAGGGCAGCCCTGCCGGAGTCCAACATGTACTGGGAACAGGTCTGACTTACTGCCGGCAATGCGAACCAAGCTCCTGCTCCGGTCGTACAGACCAGAGAGACCGAACAGCCCTTAGCAAAGGCCCCCTGGACCCCATACTCGCATGGAGCACTCCCCACAGAATACCACGAGGGACACGGTCGAATGCCTTCTCCAGATCCACAAAGCACATGTGGACTGGTTGGGCAAACTCCCATAAACCCTCCAGCACCCTGCGGAGGGTATAGAGAGCTGGTCCACTGTTCCACGACCAGGACGGCTTAAAACCGCATTGTTCCTCCTGAATCCGAGGGTCGACTATCGGCCAATTTCTCCTCTCCAGTACCCTGGCGTAGACCTTCCCGGGAGGCTGAGAAGTGTGATCCCTCTGTAGTTGGAACACACTCTCCGGTCCCCCTTTTTAAAAAGAGGGACCACCACCCCAGTTTGCCACTCCAGAGGTACTGTCCCCAACCTCCATGCAATGTTGCAGAGGCGTGTCAGCCAAGACAGCCCCACAACATCCAGAGATTTGAGGTACTCAGGGCGGATCTCATCCACCCCCGGCGCCTTGCCACCGAGGAGCTTGCGAACTACCTCTCAGTGACTTCGGCTTGGGTGATGGACGAGTCCACCTCAGAGTCCCCATCCTCTGCTTCCTCATTGGAAGGCAAGTCGGTGGGATTGAGGAGATCCTCGAAGTATTTCTTCCACCGTCCGACAATGTCCTCAGTTGAGGTCAACAGCTCCCCACCCGCACTGTAAACAGTGTTGGCAGAGTACTGCTTCCCCCTTCTGAGGCGCCGGACGGTTTGCCAGAATCTCTTCGAGGCCGACCGATGGAGTCCTCCTCCATGGCCTCACCGAACTCCTCCCAGACCCGAGTTTTTGCCTCCAGGACCGTCCGGGCTGCGTGCTTGCTTGGCCTGCCGGTACCTGTCAACTGCGTCAGGAGTCCCACAGGCCAACATGGTCCGATAGGACTCCTTCTTCAGTCTGACAGCATCCCTTACTTCCGGTGTCCACCACCGGGTTCGGGGATTGCCACCACGACAGGCACCAGAGACCTTGCGTCCACAACTGGCAACTTCGAACTGCCGCGTCGACAATGGAGGCAGAGAACATGGTCCACTCGGACTCAATGTCTCCAGCCTCCCTCGGAATCTGTGAGAAGCTCTTCCGGAGGTGGGAGTTGAAGACCTCCCTGACAGAGGACTCAGCTCGGCCAGACGTTCCCAACAGACCCTCACAATACGTTTGGGTCTGCCAGGTCTGTCCAACTTCCTCCTCTGCCAGCGGATCCAACTCACCACCAGGTGGTGATCGGTTGACAGCTCAGCCCCTCTCTTTACCCGAGTGTCCAAGACGTCATACCAAGGCCGTCGGAGATCAGATGAAACGACAACAAAATGTCGATCATCATCGACCTCCGGCCTAGGGTGTCCTGGTGCCATGTGCACTGATGGACACCCTTATGCTCGAACATGGTGTGGTCGTTATGGACAAACCATGTGACTAGCACAGAAGTCCAATAACAGAACACCGCTCGGGTTCAGATCGGGGAGGCCGTTCCTCCCGATCACGCCCCTCCAGGTATCACTGTTGTTGCCCACGTGAGCGTTGAAGTCCCCCAGTAGAACAATGGAGTCCCCAGCCGGAGCACTATCAAGTACCCCTCCCAGGGACATCCAAGAAGGCCGGGTACTCTGTACTGCTGTTCGGCCCGTAGGCACAAACAACAGCAAGAGACCTATCCCCAACCCGAAGGCGCAGGGAAGCGACCCTCTCGTTCACCGGGGTGAACTCCAACACGTGGCGGCTGAGCTGGGGAGCTATGAGCAAGCCCACACCAGCTCGCCGCCGCTCACCCTGGGCAACTCCAGAGTAGTGGAGGGTCCAGCCCCTCTCAAGGAGCTGGGTTCCAGAGCCCAAGCTATGCGTGGAGGTGAGCCCAACTATCTCTAGCCGGTACCTCTCAACCTCCCGCACGAGCTCAGGCTCCTTCCCCCCCAGTGAGGTGACATTCCATGTCCCTATTGCCAGAGTTTTGTTCCAGGGATTGGGTCCGTCGAGGCCCCCTGCCACTGACTGCTACCCAAACCACATTGCACCAGCCCCTCATGGACCTTCCTGCGGGTGGTGAGCCTACTGGAAGGCGGGCCCACGTCCGCCATTTCGGGCTGAGCCCGGCCGGGTCCCGTGGGCAAAGACCCGGCCACCAGGCTCTCGCCTGCGAGCCCCAACCCCAGGCCTGGCTCCAGGGTGGGGCCCCAGTGCCTTGCCTAATCCGGGCGACGTGCAACGGTCCTTGATATTCTTCTTTTCATGATGGGCTTGTGAACTGCTCTTAGTCTGGCCCGTCACCTAGGACCTGTTTGCCATGGGAGACCCTACCAGGGGCGTAATGCCCCCGACAACATAGCTCCTAGGATCATTCGGGCACACAAACCCCTCCACCACAGTAAGGTGGCGGTTTTTCCCTGTTTTTGCTAAAGCAGCGAGCATGTAATCATTACGTCTTAGATTTCTCTTTTTTATAATATTTCATGAAATGGACAATACAGTAAGGCAGTGTTCTGTCAGTGTTAATGAGGTCGTCATGTGTTTGTGGGGTCATGTGTTTGACATCATGTGTTTGGAGGGAAATGAAAAAATCTGTCCATGGACATTGTATAACCGGAGCTGAATGAGGGTCATCGGGGACGTGATGCAAGGACATAGATGATTGTTGCTGTTTCTGATGTGTGGTCGTGTGTGTGTATATTCAGCGTTTGTCTGACATGCGTGCAGTCGTGCGTGTGTGTGTGTTCCATGTTTGCGCGTATGTATTCAATTTGAATCTGATCTAGCGTCGATGTGCGCTATCAGGTGATGGCGTGGCGAGATTTTTGTGCTCTGCAGTGTGGCTGTTTGCTCCGTGTCTGTGCAGATGAAGGATGGGGCGGCCAGTGGACTGGCTTCCATCCATCAACATAGACCTCAGGCTGGCTGACACCATTTTGCACCTTCTCTCTCTATCTGTCTCTGTCTGTCATCCCAACCTTTCTCCCCACCCTCCTCGCTTTCGTTGTTTCTTCAGCCCCATTTTATATCAGTTTTTCCATCTTCTTGCCAGTGTTCCTTATTTTTCTTCAATGCCCTCCCACCTCTTCTTCTATCTGTCCCTCTTCTTCATCTTATCATGCATTTCAGATCCTCCTCCTCTTCTGTCATCAAGTCGCACTTGATCACATTTCCCCTTTTTTTGTCTCCTTTCCATTCCTCTTTCTATATTTATTTACTTACCACCTTTCTCTATTTCTTTCTCTGTCTCTCAGTGTCTGAAAACCTGCATCCCTGCAACTGGCATCAATGTTGAGCAGAGGCAGTCATACACACACACACACACACACACACACATATATGCACACAAAGACAGTCTGTCCTGCTTACAATTAAAGCGCACCTCCCTCTTCCCTTTTCCCAAGCAGGCTCATAATAGGAAATGCCCCCGTTATCTCTGTGGGCACCAGCGTATTAATATAAGCCGTAGACAAACAAGGTGTGGGTACGTGCTCTGCTATGCGTGCACTCCGATAAAATGCAACAGTACAAGGCAGAAATTACATGGCCAGCCTTTTGCGACTGTGCTCCCCAAGTGTTTTGAACTCATTAGTGTAGTAATGTGGCGAAGAACAGACAGGTGAGAAAAGGAAAGTTGGGAAATACGGTAAACCAAGTGAAATATAGCTCGCAGTTTTGGCCCGTTTTTCTTTTCGTTGACTGGATGGAGGGTAAAGAACTGAGTGCAGAGTGGAGAGGATGATGCGCTGAAAAAACAAAGGAGCCAGAGACAAATTCATTCTTTAAAACCTTTTATACATAGAATAATAAATGCATGACGGCATAAGACTGTGTTTGACTTTGTGTCAACTAACAATAATATTTCATTAGTAATTCTTCTTTTTTTTCATCTTCTTTGATTATTCTATTCATTGCCCAGTCTATAAAATGTCAGAAAGTGGAAAAAAGATGCCCAACACCATTTTCAAAGATCTTTACCTTATTAATTATTTTCTGACCAAAAGCAGCAAATCCCCACTTTTAATGTACCGGGACCAGCTAATGTCTTTTTTTTTTGCTTGCTTATAGGCTAAAATGATGATTAGTTAATTAAAATAGTTCCAGATTAACTTTCTGTTAATTGACTGATTGGTTCAGTACATAAGGCCTGATTGCACCAGAAAGAGCGATGGTATAATTCATGTCCTCATCTTTATTCAAAATACGTCTTTGTGCTCGGACTGTCACTTTTTTATTTAAAATTTGAACTTTGATGACCAAATTCCAAAGCAGTGGACCAAAGCAGTCCACCTTGTTTTCCTCTTAAAATGCACCATCAGCTTGACCTATTTCATGCCCCACTGACCACTAAACTAAGATAACAGATAAAAATGGAGGACGACCTTACAGTAACCTTTATTTGACACCACATGCAAAACAGTCGCTATTCTTTGACAGTCGCCCTGTCTCTCTCTTCCTTTGATATAATGTGCTGCTGCTGTTGTCTGCACAGCGCTGACAGTCTTTAACGTTAAACCTGATCACGTGTCCAGAATGTGGGAGGGAGTGTCAGGGTCAACTCCACAGTTTGCAGTGAGGGCAAACTTTGTGTGTGTGTGTAAGCTAAAGGTCAAAAACAAGCCATCACAGCTGTTAAAGTCACTTGTATTAAGTATCTTGTCTTTGCGGGTTGGTAACAGAGGACCTGAGGCCTCTCATGAAACACACAATGAATTGTAATTTCTCTGAAGCTTCAACGAGGAACCAGCTTATCCGCCAACATCTCCGAAACAATGAAAGATAAAGTAACTTCCTAATGTTTTGTGCTTTTCTGCAATCTCTTTGATCGCTGAGCTTGTGCCTCTGACCTCACTTCAACATTCAACAATTAAGGAAGTGATCAGTTTTGATTTCGGACTGGGTTGGTGCGTATGGTTGTTCAAAGCTGGTTTCTGTTACAGAGGAAATGAGCAGCTACTTTTATCAATTTTTCTCTGGAGAGTAGCCTTTAGCCTGATTGCAAATGACTGTTTACTGCTGGGACGGGATTTGTTAATGGACTAAAGGCCATTATGTCACCAGAGAGTGCAACGTGTGTGTGTGTGTGTGGTCCAGGCTGAATGCAACATGAGAATTGCAAGAAAGCTTGAGGAGGATGCAATTATGGCTATTAGGGCCGCTTGCACATGTTGTGTTTTCTCTGAAATGAGGGCATTGCTTACTGATATCCACGAGCCATCCAGGGAATTTACTCTCCGTCTTCCTCTGTTTTTCCCCGCCCACTCCATCCTCCTCCTTCCTTTCTCCATCTCTGTCACTGCTGAGCTCTTTGAATGGGCGGGTTGTTTGCCATCTCTGCTGGCCGCTGGTAAATATGCTTCACTATCCAGGAGCAGACAATGGCAACGTCAAAACGTAAAGGAAGGAAGGACGGGGGGAGAAAAAGATGGGAGAGATACGAAGAGAGTGACACAGACAGAGGTTTAGACAGAGGGAGTTCTGAATGAATGAGTAAATAGAATTGGAGAAAAGATGTTTGGGCCAAGTGGAAGAACAAAGAGCCGATTGTTGAGCGAAGTCAGGGGCCTTTCAGTTCCCTAACAGTCGGCCCCTGATGTTTTTCTTAGATTCCCTCATGAAAAGTTGGAGGGTCGGGCACGTTCACTGTACTAACAGTTTCACTCTGTGCTGCTCGTCAAGGAAAGGTGGCAATGTACAGTTTTATTTATTGAGAGAACTATTTAAAGGATCATTTTACAGTTTTTTGGACTGAAATGTGGCCTTGAACGATTGCTCAGATTTGTCTCTTTGTTACCACTTGTAAAGTTTGTGTTGTATCCAGTGGATTTGTTAACGATTAATAAATGACTCATTTAATCGTTATCTTTATTAACACTAACTTGTTAATAAAGGGACTTTTTTTTAGATGGTAAGTGGTCCCATGATCCAACGCAATGACACTTTCCAGAGCCAAGCAACCCAAAAGTTGCTATTTTATCTGATTAATTGCTTCTTAATGTTTTATTAAGAACTGAACTATAAAGCTCTAGTTAGACACATTAGAATAAGTTTTTCTTCATTTTGGACATATGTGGCTACTTGTTTTTTGGACAGCATTTATTTTTATTTGAAGCAAGAGAACCAAATATGTAAGGCATGCATAAAGTAACGTTCTGGCTTGAGAACTAACTAACTACAAGAGGATTGGTCACTTTCCTTTAGTTTTTTTTTTTTTTTTTAACATTAATGGGAACATGTTTGGCTTTTGAACTGTTGGTTAGACAAAATAAGCATCTGGACGACATCCGTGAAAGAAAAATCAGCAGATTATGAGATAATGAAAATAATGCTGTAGTGCAAAAATACAGCTGAGAATAACAAGAATCTAAAGCTGAGAGGGAACAGAAAACATCAGAGGTCAACCCTGACTGCTGCGTCTACACTCCGCTTTGTTAAATGCTTATCTTTGACTTGTATAATCTTTTTTTTTTTTTTCACAACTCAGTAAGGTTGTGAAGAGTGCACACTTGTAGGGAGTAGCACGTTTGAAAAATGTCTACAAGGCTTAAACGCTTAAGTTGCGTTGCGGAAGCTGCACCTTTTCTTGGGCAGTGAGAATCAGGAGTTTTGACAAGAGGAGGAAAAAGAGGGAGGGGAGGATGAAAGTGGTTTACCTTCCCGCTCCTGGTAGAGGAAGTGATCCCAGAGCTGGAGAAAGAGGGAGGGGCAGAAAGAGAGGGATGGACCCTCTTTTAAAAGAGGGAGATGTGAGCTTGAAGACACCCACCACAGCAGGGTGCTCCGCTGAGCTGCAGTGAACAGCGACATAAAAAGGTTTTGAACCGGAGCCAGGCCCCCGAGCTTTCCACCAACAGTGAGGGGCCGAGGGGAGGAGATGATGAGAGGAGAGAAAAGTTACAGAAAATGGAGGATTAGAAGGGAGGGGTGAAGATGAAAAGAGGAGCAAGGAACAAGAAGGAAAGTGGAAAACAGGAGAGGACAGTGGAGATGAGAAAAAAAGTGGCACCCTGTGTAGTGAGGTGTAGTAAAGTGCTTGGCAGTGTATTCTTTCTAGTTGACACAGTTACGAATGAAGCGTGGGACAGATGACTCATTTCCAATGCAGGGCTTTAACTCTCAGGGACACTTTCTTTAATAATCAACTGCAAACAGTCAGTGTATGCAGGATAAACTTTATCAAAAGCTCTACTTGAGGTGGAGGTTTGGATGTGACTCATTCACAAATGAACTCAGGAGTGTCTCTGGATCCAGAGGAATGCAGGACTGGAATGATGGAGCTGAGATGAGGAGGAGTAAGACGAGGAGGAGAAGGAATCTGGGGAAATGAGCCAGTGACGACTCTCAGACAGACTCGGAAGTGACGGCAGGAAATCCAAGTTGTAATCAGACCGACTGGATGACGATTCGCCAGACATAACAGACAAAACATTCCTAGTGCTCAGATGTAAAATGTTCCAATCTGATGCTATCCTCGCCAATTTTCCTAATCCTGCAGGGAGGGCCTGGCTCATCCGACAAATCACCACGCATCAATGAAACGTCTTTGGCAGCGAATGAGGGTCTGATCAGAAAATTGGATTCTCAGAAACCCAGGCTGGATTTATTTGTGTGTTTTTAGCCACGTTAGCGGCATGGTTGTATAGGAAAGGCAAAGTTGGCCCATCTGTCAGAAATCAGTTGGACTGCTGCTTTGGTTCAAGCTCAATATTGACAACTATTGGACGGATTGCCAGAAAATTAGGTTCAAACATTCACGTCCACTTCAGGATGAATCTGTAAAAACTATGCCGACCCCGTGACCCGTCCTCTGCCGCCATCACCACTTGAATTTTTACAATTCTTTGTAAACAATTCTTTAAGTAACTTTTAATTACCTGCTAATTCAATTATACTTTGTGTTCAGTGCTAATAAGCACGTTAGCATCCTAACACGCTGGTGTAATGACAATGATGAGCCTTTGTACACGTAAGTAAGCTAGCATTGTCACTGTGAGCATGCTGAGGTTAGCATTTAGCTTAATCATTACTGTGGATTTTTGTCTTATTACATGTTCATCAGCAGATTATCTTCTTGATCAATCAATTTGGTTTTTAAATGTCACAAAGATAAAATAGTAAAGAAATAGGTGACATGATGTATTCAAATAATTATCCAAAAATCAGTCCAAAATTCAAAACATAGTTGGTTTGCCATTGTATTTTACAAAGAAAAGCATCACATTGGCACATTTGAGAAACTGGAACCAGCAAAATGTTTTGGATGTGCGCTTCAGTGATGACAGAATTGACTGATTAATTAATAAAAGTCTTTGCAGAGTAGTTTTCTGTTGTTGCTTA
This sequence comes from Scortum barcoo, assembly GCA_023238725.1. NCBI lineage: Eukaryota > Metazoa > Chordata > Actinopteri > Centrarchiformes > Terapontidae > Scortum > Scortum barcoo. The sequence goes on along the minus strand of CM041548.1, from coordinate 12,514,885 downwards.
TTGATAAAGCAACTTTTTCAGCTGGACCAAAAAGGTTATTAATACAAGCTGATTGTGAATCCACAGCGACAGCTGTTTGTAGGTGTTTGTCTTTTTGCTCTTGCTCTGATCTGAAAAAACGTTCTGAGAGTTGTCCTCTCTCAAGTTGTCAGGAGCAATAAAGAACAGGCTGACGAAGCCTCTGTTTTTTATGTTGTTTTTTTTATCTTGTAGTAAATAGTACCCGTTCAGTCCTCCTGATTCGTGTTTGATAAAATAAAAAGGCTGCAGTGGCTGCTGCAGTGCTGAAGCAGGATGGGGGAATTCCACCAACACCGTATGTGAGTCGTATTGCTCCTCTCCCGTCCCCACACCACCGCCTTTCCCTTGCCTTGTGATGATGCACACACTCATATACACTGACTCGTTGCAATAAGCACACACCCGGTCATAAAGCGGGAAATTAAAAGCCTGAGTCAGAGCAACAAATGAGGCTGGGGGATTAGCTTCTTTTCAACCATGTTATGGAGGTTATTTTTAGGCTCCTCAGCCACACAATGCCTCATAAAAATAACAAAGCGGGCAGGGTTTGGCTCTTGAATACACATCTCTGGCTCTGTGTATGTGGGTTAGGTTTCACTGGGTTTGTGGTATCTCATTGATTTTGACTTTCAGTAAACGGTGCTTTGTAGAAATTCACGTGACGTAAGAGGGAGTTTTTTCATGATATGAGAACGTGTCCAAAATAATCTCTGTCTTTGTGTCTCTATTGCAGTTTTACACATACGCCAGTAGATGTGCCTCCCTTTCCTCCCAAACACACAAATGTACATACCCCTGCCTCGTGCGCCTACACATCAGTGTTGGCCCTCAGCCTCCACAGTAACTAATCACTCAGACAGCGTGGCCGTGCCCTCTCATTAAGCATGCTCTACGCTGAAAGCAACACGGCTAATGACTCTGCATTGCTTGTTACACACACAGTACTCCCGGATTTAATGCCATAATAGCAAGCTTAAGCAATGCAAACTCAGACAGACGGCACTCCTGCCCAGCTGTTTTTGCCTCTGCAAAGAGCGAACTGACAGGGAAAAGTGGCAGGTGAGCTCTGTGCTTTCCTGTATCCTGTATCAGTAAACAGAAGCCGTGCAGAGACTGTAACCTAAGGCCCCCTGTGGTGCTCTCCCAACAGCGCCGTCGCTGTTCCAGAAACTTCACATCCCATTTGTTTTGAGGCCGTAGCTGCCGGTTCACTCCCGGCTCCTTCGGCACTTGCTTCCGCGCTGTCATCTTGCATCCGCCCGGTGGTTGGAGGTTAGCGCACAGCCTCATTTGCTCCAGCAGAGATAGCCTGCTCGTGCCTCGCGAACTTGACATTGTCAGCCGAGCGTGCACAGATTCGATCAACGGGCATTTGCGGGGAAGCAGTGCTGCTAAATCAAGTCAGTTTTGCACACTGCCTGAAACACACAGTCTGCTCCTTTTTTAGTGGAGCAAATACTGGGTTGTGATTTTATTTCTCTTTTTTTTTTTTTTTTTTTTTGCACCACGCTGTGGCACTTAATGCTCTGGTTTTTTTTTGCCTTTGTTTTGTCAAATGGCCCTAAAACACAGTCTTTTTGAATGGTCCCGTGCTCCTAGCTGCGGATGAATTGCGGGGATAGTGTAACAGCATCGATTTCCCTTTTCTCAATGTGAGGTAGCATATTGACTGCCTCAGTAGTAACTCAATCACATGGATAATGACGGAGAAGAACGAGCGTGTGTCTGTACACAAGCCCATACAGGCTTTTGCTCAGCGCTGTCTTTTGTTTTCCATCTGTGTTTGCACACAGGTGTGATAGCATGCATGCCCACTAAATATGTTTGCAGGTGGTTTTGGTGATATTTTTATGCACACAAGTGTTATTTATGCTCCATGTGCACCCATCTGTGTGTGTGTGCCGGCTCTGAAAGGTCTGCATTATCAGCTTCTTGGCAACAAGCAAATGGAGAACCACTGAGTTCTGCTCTGTCTGTTCATCGTCAAGGCCCTGTCGCCCCGGGTTACAGGGTTGCTAGGGGATGGGTGGACAGACTGGCATCACCAAAGTGCCAGCTAGGCATGTGGGAATTTTTTATATTATGATTTCCTGCTCCCTTTTTCCTCACCAGCCTCCCCCCTTGTGTTGTACCTGGAGGAGCCTGTGAGTTTATCTCACCTTGGTGAGTGTAGAGGCATCAAGTTTTATTTGAAAATGCAATTGGTTTCCCAAGGAGTCATGAGGTTTATACACAAAAGCAGTGATGCAATAAAGGAGCTTTCCGAGAGCTGAGTTTATTATGTACAAGTCGTTTTCTCAGTCGGAGCGACTCTGATTTGCAGACGCTCAAGTTGAATACCAAACGATTCAGGAATCAGGAAGAAAAAGTTTATGTGCTTGGGAGTATTTGGCTGTCTTTCCAATAAAACTGCCTTGTGAACAGGGTGTTTTCTGTCCCCACAAACAGGAAGCTGCATCTGCCTGTAACTCCTCAGCTAAATTTTTGTTCTGTCGCAATTAGCAGATGACAAACTGCACATCGCGAGAGGGGTTCCTCTTTGTTTCGCATTGCGCTGTAGTCAATTGAATCCCCTAAATAGACTGCCTCATATATTTTCCCAAGTATGTAAATATTCACGATGCGCCATCAAGATGGATGTTGTTTTAAGATATGTTGTGGTTGTAGAGTGTGTGTGCATGTGTGTGTGTCTGAGAGAGAGAGGAAAGGTAAGGAGTGGAGGTTTGAGGCGCCAGCAAAGAGGATATGTCTGGCAGCTGTGTCATTTTGCAGAGTATAGGATTATGGGAGAATTACAGCGAGGACCCACACTCACACACACACACACACACACACAACTTTCCCTCTACATTGTGCGAGTGTGTGTTAAAGGCTGAATGAGAACGTGTGTACTGTATGTTCATCGCTCAGTCGCTGCCAGTGACTCGCTGCTGTGGCATTCGCAGCAGCTGGCAGCGCTTTAGTCACAGTCTACCTGTAACTTCCCGCGAATGCACACACTGACTAAAAGCCATAACACACTGAATGAACACAGATTTAGTACACTCGAAATCACACTCCCCCATCCCTCAGCTGAGCTCTGCAAAGAAGGCAGACAATGGGGTTTAATAGATTATTTACTTTACATAAGCCTTCCAGATATTGTTCCCTTAAACTGCTCGACATATGAAAGCTTAACACAGATATCCAGCCTATAATAACTATACATTACATTATAGGATGGTTTTAACACTATAGTAGATACTGACGGTGACTTTTATTCCCCGTGATCATCCATTCTCCTCTTTTTCCATCTCAGCGACACGTTAATATGGTTGGAGAATGGGAGCTGTTGCAATAACTTGTCATAAAGCCAAACCTGCACATACACGTAAACAGACACGCCCCAGACACACTCTGTTGATGTGTAAAGCCAGCCAGTCATCGGGGGATAATCGATGTCTGTGTTTCTTTGTGTGTCATCTTTCACGCGCTCCTATGCCGCACTTCAAGGTTGCTTGATGCCCGACGAAGCATCCCCGAGCGTCTCTGAGGCCGCCGTTGTGCGTTGACATTTTTTACAGCCCATCATTGGGGACGCGGCCGCTTTTGGTGCGACGAGGCCTGCCGAGCGATAACAAGAGGTTGGGAAGGGCGTCTGACATATGAACATCAGGAGGGGTGTTAACAAGCTTTTCTTGATCCCCGGGTGTTTGTCATACCACACACACACAGACAGATGCGCAGATGTGCAGTTACACACTGACTCTCTCACATGACAGCATGAATCAGCTGTGGAGGGAGAAAATACAGGAATTAATTCACAGTCAAGTTCAGGGCAGTCAGAGGACTTTAATATCCTGCAGCATCACAACTACCTGTGTCTTTCAGCCAAGGTCGTGGATATTCAAAATTCAAATTTATTTATTTAAAGCCCAAAATCACAAACATTGTTTGCCTCGGAGGGCTTTACAATCTGTACAGTTGTGACACCCTCTGTCCGTAGACCCTCGAACTGGGTCAGTGTGTGTAATATGTACCAAAAGCTCAAAGTGTAAAAATGAAAAGTTTCGAAGTTGTGGAGACTCAAGGTGGTCTCTGCTTCCATCCAACTGAGAGTATGGCACATAACTCCCTGTAAAACTTTACATTTTTACACTTTACACAGAGAATTCAAGTGTTTTTAGTGAGTTTTAGAGGTACTGGTAGGTCAAAAAATCAAATGAAATTCAAATTTATTTTTTTAAAGCCCAAAATCACAAACATCGTTTGCCTCGGAGGGCTTTACAATCTGTACAGTTGTGACACCCTCTGTCCTTAGACTCCTCGAACCGAGTCAGGAAAAACTTCAAAAAACTCCTTTATGGGAAAAAGAAGAAACCTGAGGAAGAGCCACAGATGATGGGGATCCCTCTCCCTGGGACGGACAGACGTGCAATAGATGCCACATGTACAGAGAACATCATCAATCATATTATGGAATTATACATGAGTCGTCGTAATAAGCTGTAGATAAACTATACTGAGTTCATGGGTTTAGTCCATGTGTGAAGGTATCACAGGTAATGGAAATGAGAGTCCATGAGTCCAGGTGCATCTCTAGATGTCCTCATATGGAGCTCTGAGCCACTCGACCTTCTCTTCCACAACACAGACACAGATCATGTCCCCACCAGGCCAGTGAACCTCAGACAGATGGACCACAACCAGAATCAGTGAGGAACCTGCAAGACTGGAGAGAACAAAGAGGACCGGGGCTCCGGCAGTAACATGCACTTTACAGGACATAAGCGTATTCACATTAACCACTTTAACACTTTAACCAATTTAACCACTTTAACTAGTTTAACCAGTTTATAAGCTGACTTCCAGTTTGCATGACTACCATAACAAGAGTAGAGGAAGCAGAGGAAGAGGAAGCAGAGAAAGAGGAAGTACTGCAACTGTTCTGTTGTTTGACTAAGTGAATTATTTATCAATCTATTGATTCTTTCCTTTATGACTTGATTAATAATTTACTCAATTTATGTAGTTTCAAACACAGCGAAAGACCAAATGTGACACTTCAAACATATAAAATATATGAGATATATATAAACTATAAAATATTTGTCTCATTGTTAATGAATCATCATCTTTAATGGCACCTTTGGCGAGAATGGGTGTGTTGTTTGAGCCTCACTTCAGTTTCAGTTTTCAAGATTTATTGATTAGGAGGGTCATGTGACCTACTGAGCATTATGTTACTGAGGCTGCAATAAAAAAATGTTATGGATGGTGCCAGGGAATTTCTTAATCAAGCAATTGAATGTTTGGTCTATTAATTTGACTGTTTTTTTTTTGTTTGTTTTCAAAACCAAAAAGTGTAATATAATAGAACTGCCCATCGTATTTTGCAAGATTTCAAGGTAACAATGGATCAACAGTCAAAAAACCCAAAGGTAGTCAGTCTACATCAAGAGAAGAAAATGAAAACCACCACAAAATTGTCATTTGAGAGGCTGGAACCATGTGGCTCTTTTACTTCAGCTCTATTCAACTACTGAAAGGTATATGCCCAGCTGCCCTGTCAGCACTTCCTCTTCACGGGTCAGTGCAGTAATGAACACCATGTGTGTTGCGGGTTTCAGTCTACGTTGTAACATGTGTCTCATATCGCACCTTTTGGCACACCCTGTTTCCGCTGTGTCTTCTAACTTTACCACCAATAAAAATCTGTATTTCCCCCCCCCCCACTCCATGCCCCGCTCAATAAATCCCAGAATCGGGCTATGGAGCTCATTATCGAATCATCATATGGATCAACAGCTCCGCGCGTCTATCAGTTATTCATAGGAATCACTCTGAGGTGAATAACAAGCGCATCCATGCTCAGACAGGCCTGCATGTACAACATCTGCCATAGATCTCAGGTCAGAAAGGAGTTTTTAACCTCCAAAAGATGCTGAGATTGGGCACTTTTCTCATGGGAGCCATATTGAGTCTCCCTGCAGCTTATTGTTGCTTCAGCAGTCAATTCATGTCTTCTTCTATTTCCCCTCCACTCAATCGCTTTCATTTCCTGTAGCAATCTTAGAGGATGAGGTGAGGGAGGGAGGTGGGGGGCTTTTTGGACTAACTCCAAACATCTGTCATAACTTTCTTCACTTGAAAGGGTTAGGGTTGTTTCTTTTCTTTCTTTTCACCGTCACAACCTGGCTAATTTGACGAGCCAGGCGATGAAATGCAGTGAAATGTAAGGCCAGTCTAAGTGCGCGAAGTGTGTCGTTATATTAGATCAGCTGTGGATCTTCTCCCCTTTTAATTAATGAAGTGAGGGGATCAATGGGGAAGGTGCTTTTGAAGCTACGCGATATTCAATACACAGCAGTCAAGTTGTTAGGGATGATGAAATGAGCCCTCCAGTTTCCACTGTTTTTCTTCTATTTCTTCAATCTCCAAACTCTTTATTTTTAACGAGAATTCACCCTTGAAAGTTAAAAATACATTTTTCTACTTCTCCATCTTTTGTGGCTTTTATATTTCCTCTGATGTGTTTTTTTTTCCCTTCACCCGTGAGGTTTTTCTAAACAAATGTGTCAGCATCTCCGTGGCCAATTTGCAAAGAAAACACGCCGTAAGAGGACTTGAAAGCTGAAATGAATGCTGTTTCTTTCCCCACAAAAGAAAGAACCTCCGCCTTTAAACAATGGGGAAACCTCCCTTTCAAAGGCAGACCACTCCTAGGGGCCTTCCATCACTTTCCACAGTCGTGGGTTAGTTTAGCAGCAGCAGCATGGGGTGCTGCCAGCTGTTTATTAGGGGCCTGCCAGGTAGAACAATTGCTACGAGCAGGAGGAAGGCTAACTCTGCTAAGCAAAGCAACGAGGCTGACCACAGGAATGAGGCCAGGGGAAGCCAAAACACGGGAAATTAGCCGCTGTTTACTTTCGCTTGTCTAGACTTGTTCCCACTAATTAAGTGAGAAGAGCCCCCTTGTGGATTTGGGATCTCTGAGGAGTGAGCCTCCAAGGTTACTGCTGTGGTGTTTCATTGTTTGCGCCGCTTCTCAAAATGAGGCAGTATTTGACCCATTTGTGGCCCCCAGGACTGTGTGCTGCGGCGTTAGCCCCACTGTAATCCCCCAGCGACCCAGAAAGTCATTTCTAGAGCAGCTGGTTATGTGGGCCGTAGGCCTAATAGTGCAACAATGGCGTCATATGTCCGAGAAAGTGTTAAAGACAGCGGTGGGTTTGCCAGCTCGGTGTGCATTATTTAAAGCGCCATGTCACATTCACGCCCCTGACCAGCGCACTGCCCCGAAACGTTCAGCTCTGCTATAAGCGTAATTGATTTTAGTCGCCTAAAAGCAGCTGAAGTGCATCTTGGGTATGTGAGCTGCTACTGAGTGATGTGTCTGAGCACGCACACAGTAGGGATTGAATACATTTCGGTGTATGTGACCCAGAGGGTTTTAACCCAGAGGGTTAATTAACAGGAGAAGGGCTGATGTCACTTATCTGAGCCACACATAGGATTAGAGTGAAGTATAGTGTGTGTGTGTGTGTGTTTGTGTGTTTGTGTGTGTTTGTGTGCATACAGATGAGCCGCCTACTACTGATTATGGGATAATAAGAATAATACTGTCTGTATTTTTTTTTTTTTTATTAAATCTTAGTTTTGCTGTAGCCTCACTTTACTGTCTTCAGTGTGGCCGAGTGTAGCTGCATCATTGTACCCATAATTCTGTATGATTGTGTGCACCGGACGTTTGGAACATAACAAAAGGGTGAAGGTTGAAGTATTTCCCAGCATGCAGCCGCATTCCCGTAGCCTCTCATGGGGCCTTTATGGAGGACGGTGTGAGGACAGAGGGGGTAAACCAAGAGGACAATCGCAGCAAATCACACTGTTCTCTGGGGCATCTTTTTCCCCGAATGAAGCCGTCGTCTCACGGCCTCTGATGAAGCTCTTTAAGTGTGTAAGTGTGTGTGTGTGTGTGTGTGTGTGTGGGGGGGGACCCTGTTTACATTCCACTGATTCCTCACAGGGATTCCCGCTCCCTAGCCTCTGTTCCCCAGCCTGTTGTCTGATTTGTGTGTGTGTGTGTGTGTGTGTGTGTGTGTGTGTGTGGTTGTGTGCGTGTTTATTTTTAGACTTCTCACTGGAATACAATTGGCAACTGTCCTCACACCAGAGCTTACCCCTGGTCAAACCTCACACACACACATCCTGATGGACTGTGTTTAACCTTGAGCAGTCCTCCTGTTGCGGTTGATGCCCACGTACGGTATGCACCTAAATGCATCCTCGTGCGCGTTTTCAAATCAAAACTTTGTCGGGTATTTCTAGGAAATCTTACACAACACATTTGTAGTGGGAAGTGCGCGGATTGCAGATGTCATTTTTTTGTGCCCAAGCAGCTTAGGGCAAAATCTGCAATCTCCTCTCTGGCTCCGTTCACGCTGTTAATTCCCCCTTAAGAGATGAGTTCATGCTCCTTGCTGTGTCAGCCGACAGTAAAGTAGTTGCTTTTCCTATTTCCTGTTAATGTTCAGACACAACACACAAAGTGGAGCTGCTCTTTTTTTTTTTTTTTTTCATCATACACATGTTTTGTTGGACAGTAAACAGCTGATAGGGAGGATGACATGTCACAAAGATCAAGAGGTCTGTCTGCCCTGATAGCCTGATTCACAATAACTAATACAACGCTATGACAGACAGTCGGGAAATTCTTAAGCGACCAAAGCCGTAAAGACGAGTTGTTATCGCTGTGAAGTGATGTCACATGTTGCGCTGCACATTTCACCCGTGGGTGATGTTAACAGGAAGAAAATCACCACTGGCGGCACTCATGGGGTCAGAGCAGTGTGGAGTGTGTGCGTGTATTGTGCAGGGTGTGTTAAGTGTCTGGGGCTTTGCTAATGGCCTCATATGAGTTTGCGGTCAGGAGCACTGAGAGGTAATTTACAAATGCTGTAACGTTATGGCTCTTGATGTCGAGGGGCACTCTCGGAATAAAAGTGGGAATGGTTAGAGTTCAGACGTGTGTGTGTGTGTTCGTGTGGTGCACTATGATGTGCAAGCAAGCTGGCACGTGAAAAAACAAATCAAAGGCAAAATTAATGAATGGAGAAACCAACAAGCCTCCAGATTAAATAACAAGTGCTGTTTGTAATTTCCCCTCAGATTTACACATGTAAGCGTTTTGTATCCGACACCTCTGATCAGCAGGATGTCATCTGTTTGTGCCTTTTTAAAAGCGTCACAAATCACTGTTGCAGCAATAAGACCATGTTTCTAAACAGATCTTACCACACAGACATGTTTCTGATCTGATACCACTGTGGTCAGGGTTTGGATAAGTTTATTAACACAGACGGGGTTTGTCACCTCAGTGTAGACAGACTGTATGGTATGACACAACAATGTGTTATAATATCATTATTTCTGTGAATCGTTGCAAGTTTTTGAGAGATATGTCAGAGTGCAGTGTCTGGACCAGCAGCGGCAAGCTCAAATGACATAAAAGTCTTCGCTGAGACCTAGAAATGCAGCAAATCCTCAAATTTGAGAAATGTTTTGGTGTTTTTGCTTAAAGAAGGAATTACATCATCAGTCACTTATCAAAATAGTTCTGTCAATCAACTGATGGATTAATCAACTTGTTGTTTTGACTCTGATATGTTTTGGAAGAGTGGTGTTCATTTCTCCAGTGGAGACTTTCAGGATTTATGCCAAAGAGCACTGGAGGCTGAAAGCCTGCTTTGGCCCAGCACCTTTAACCTGTCGCTCATCTGTACTGTATATTGAGTTGATCAGCACTTCTCATTTTATGAAAGTCCTGTATTCCGCTTCCTTTTCCCTTCTCAGTGATTAAGTCCGTCCTGCTTTCTCCACACATCCTCCCACATTATCCACCCACTGCGTTCGCATGGATTTGCCTCTGGCCGCCTCAGCTTCCTTGAAAGTGTCAGAGTGTGAAGGTGTCTCGGGATGAGTTTTCCTCTCAGGCCGCCGCCTTCACACTGAGCACCTTAATGTATTCTTCCCCTTCGCTCACTCCTTCTCTCTCTCCTGCCTTCTCTCTCTCTGTCTGTCACACTGAAGTCTGTCGCCAGCTAATTAGTTAATCTCTCCTCCGATGACTGTGTACGTGCGTGCGGCCGTGTGCCTGTTTCCCGCCGTATTTTTTATGTCCAAATCCCAGGATGCTTACGTGTGTGCGTAAATAATTGTGTGACTGACAGCAGATTTTCCGCCACCAGCAGGCGTTGCGTTTTCTGCTCTGATGCACATTCAGTTGCTTCATTTGGTTTTCAGTTCTCTCGGGACACACCGAGCCACCCCCATTAACTGATTTGAGAAGGGCTGTGGCAGCCACCGCTGCTTTGTAAATAAATATTCTACCCTGTTATATATTTATTAAACATGATTTGGGCCTCTAGTACGTGTAGCTGTTGAATTTAGCGGGTGGTTTTTAGAAAGAGGAAGTGATTATGCAGCTTTTGGCTGCAGCAGTGGCTGTAAAGAGACATCTGCAGTGCATGAGTACGTTGTTGTGTCTGTGCTCGCAAACAACAGGTGACAGAGTAAATAGAGGCTCCGACTGCATACTTTTACTGTTTTTTTTTGTTTGTTTTTTTTCAAGATTCAAGAATTTATTGTCATTACACAACAATTTACATCAGCAATCATTGGTAATGAAATTCTTAAGTCCCAGGCTCTCCTAACAATGCTAAAAGAATATTAACAGCAAGAGGCTGTCAACAAGAAAAGTAAAAAGATAATAAAAATATAAAATAAAATTAAAGATAAAAATAATAAACTAGAGTAATAAAATAAGTAAAGACCTTAAAATATAAGTTATACAAATTAGTATAATTTATTTTTCTGTTGTTGGAAAGTCTGACATTTTGAGATATCTGCTTATTCGCTTTAGTGCTTTTCCCCCCTCTGTTTTCAATCTTTGTGCTAAGCTATGCTAAGCAGCTGCTTTCTATGATATTTACCACACAGACATGGGAGTGGTATCTATTTTCTCCTCTAATTCAGAAAAAAAACAGCAAGTATATTTCCCCAAGTTTCAAAATGGGAACAAAAATGATCATTTGTGCACATTATCACAAAATTTGCCGCTGGTTTCGATTCCTCTTCTCCGGCCTCTTCCTTGCTGAGCACCCTCCCTGCTTACCGCCTTGAAATATGGAATAAGCCTCGGCTTGTGAAATGAGAAATCAAATGGAATAGTGAAAAAGGTGGAGGCAGCCTCACGCAATCTCCTGGAGTTGCTCAAGCGTGCGGCGGACGGATTCACCCAGAACTCTGAAGATTGCTGTCTGGGGGTCTTGCAGAATCCCCCCCAGCTCATATAGAGATTGCCACATATGTTTGGCTGCAACCCCCCTACCCCAACCCGACCACCCCATCCGTCCACCCCACCCCCCAGCTGTTGTTTCTGATCGAAGATATGCCCTTTGAGTCCCCGCAGGCTTCCATATTTTACCATATCTTTACGGGATGGCAGACGTGTTGAATATGCTGTGGTCTGGAGAGGGAAGGGGCTCTAGAGGGGCGGGAGGGAGAGGGGGGAGAGGAGAGGGTGAGGGCACGAAGGGTGAAGGAGAAAGAGAGGCGGTGGGATAGCAAAGACAAAGAAAGAGAGCACAAGATGGAAAGAGGAAGAAGACGCGGCAGAGGACAGGGGAGGCGGTTGTTGGCGGCGTATGTGAGGGGGAGGAGAAAGGAGAGGTGCATCGCCAGAGCCAGAAGGGAGGAAGAGGGCTGAGGAGTGTGTGTGCCTGTTTGTACGTATGCGTGTGATATTAAACAACCCCAGCCAGCAGAAGTATGTCTGAAAAAATGGCTTGCACCGAAAGGTCAGCACTCCTTCACTTTTTCATTCCTAACTCTTCCCCATCCTCCCTCTTCTCGGCTCCTTAACCTTTCCTCAAATATGCGCACACACACAACCACACACACATTAACACACACCAGACTTGTGTTCCCTCTCATGTGCAGCCACGGCGTGATGTTGTCCAGCGTCGCGGAGGGTTGAAAGGGTCCGACCCCCTGCCACTCGCCCCGTCTGGGTCGTCTAATAAACCCACCCTTGCTGTAGTTAGAGCCTTGTAAAGACGGATCACATTTCCATTTCAGTTGCTCACACACAAACAGACACACACCACCTATTAATTCCACCTATTACCCTGTGCCTTTTTGTCCAAAAGGCTGGTGTTACAGGGGGAGTGCTGCATGTGGATCTGCGAGACTGCGAGAATTACATCGGTACTCGTTAATGCGTCTTTGATAGGGAAATGTTTGTGTGTGTGCTTGTGTTGTCCATGTGTCGTCCATGTGTAAACCTCATTCGTGCACATGTGTTAGCGAGGGCGGGAATGAGATCATGCGTCTCCGGGCATCTGTTGCATCTCATTAGCAGCTTTTAGAATGAATTACCTTACACACACACACACAAACACACACACTCACAACATCCTTCATCCCATTCCATCCACCGTGATAATCCCTTTATCTTGGCGGCTATTCCACACATAAAGGCCAGTGCCACTGAATAATGATGTGCTCGTATCTACTCCTCATTCGCTCTAATGCTAATCTTCATCTCAAGGTGACAATGATGGAGACATTTTATGCATGCAGCCGTCCAGCACTGAATAAATCTCCTGCTTCCAAATCAGAGGTCTGTGTGTGTGTGTGTGTGTATGCGCATGTACAAAGCGTATATGATTATCTCAGTGCAGTTAAAGGTCTGTTTGTCCAGTTCAGGATCACTTAAACAAGACCCACATGCTCACACGCGGACACCCTTTGTAAGTAAGCAGGCTCTCTTTGCAGCGCTGTCCATGTTCCCCTTAAAATCCCAGAGTTCAACAGTTCAACAACCCCCTCCTCCACGTCTACCCCCCCAAAGCCCTCCATTAGTGTTTGCAGAGAAGGTCACTTACAAAGTGATCATTACAACAATCCATCTTTTTTTTTTTTTTTTTTTTTTTTTTTTGACGCTCCCTGCTCCCATTTACATATTTGGATGACAAGCCCGGCTGGTTTGTTTAATCACAGAAAATTGCTCGGCTGCACAATTACTGCAGTCGCTTTTTGTTTTGGCATTTCGTTATTAGCTGAGCAGCGTCGTCGTCACAAAGCTAATCAATTTGAGACAATGACACGAGAACCCATTTTTCTGCCGGAGTGAGGGGAACGAAAGTGCTTTGTCAGGATGTGGAGAATAAGACGCAAAAAGATGGGGGGGGTTTGTGTGGAATTTGGCTCAGTTCATTAAATTCAATTTCACCGGTGTTTGCTTGCTAAGCAGCATGGCACAAAACACGAGCGTTAACGTTTGTGCTGGGAAGCTTCTTCGCCTGTCGTGTTCAGAGGGCTGAGGTCACGGTTTTGGGGAGTTGCGGGCGATCATTTTGACTGATAGGTGAAGCTTTTTATCGCTGAAAACCTAGACAAAACTTCCCCTTTCTCTATGATGTATCATATTTAAGAAAAGACCCAACTAAGCGAGCCTGAGAAAGTGGTTTCTTACAAGGACGGAAAGAGGGGATGGATCTAGAAAAGTGGAACTGAAATTGAAAGGCTTCAAGTGTTTGAGGGTGAGAAAGTGAGCTTTGCATCTGTAGAGTGTGCTGGCACCTCACACAGTCGCAAACTGTCGAGCTTAGTTGAAGGACCGCTCACAGAATCAAGTCTGAAGGATTTAAATGCAAAGCAGCGGCCTCGGGCATTGGCAAAAAAATGATAATAGAGAAGATAAAGCAGGAGAAAGGGGGCGGGGGGCTACTGGGGATGCAAGGACTTGGATAATTTAAGTTACCATCCTCTGCTTGTTACAAAAATGCCCTGAAATTCAGAGTTTCACATTTTACAGCAGTCAGATAAGCAAACGCCGGAGGTGATCCAGCCTCAGTCGAGTTACAGCTTTGTGTTCATCCAATTAGATTTACAGTAGTTTCCGGTTCAGCAGCGTCTCTGTGTACAAAAAAACATCTGCCGGCCTTTGGAGGGCTTTCGCTTGTCATCAGTGTCCTCGAAAACGGGGAGAGGAAAACAGGAAAAGCCTCTTTCCCATGGGGCCATGTGACATTAACTGGAGGCAGATTTTTACATGCACACACGTGTTTGCACAAACCGTGCACATATGTGCAGAGCCTCTGTGGGCTGCAGTGGGCCTGTGAGGTCAGGACAGGACACAGAAAGGCTTTGGGAGAGGAGAGGTTTGTCATTTATGGCGAAAACATGAGGCACATGTTGCTGTTTCTGTGCACCTCAAGAGAAGATGGAGTTGAATTCTTAGAAAACCCGTTTCTCCGGGTTTACCACTCGACCAGCCTGATGTCCTGTAAAATGTGGTTGTGAACGACTTATCAGTGCTGCGACTGCGGGACACGGATCACTTCTCGCAAGATGTTTTCGCTGTGGCACAATATGCACAGAGACGAAAGAGAGTGAGAAGACAGAACTAACATTGTGTGCAAAAGTTCGGTGCACTTGAGGAATAAAAGATAAGATGCTCGGCTGCACAGCTGTTGTATCTATTTTGATCTTCACAGGGGGAAATGTTGTTCATCTGCTCAGGGAAAAAGCTTCATATTTCGTTTATATGTCCCCGGTGGGGGATCGATATAAATGCTGCCGCTAACATATAAAGCTAGCTGTTGTGTGCAGTCTTGTGTATGGATGAAGACATAACACATATCCACCGTAATATGATCCGTAGCAGGCTAGAGAGAGAGAGAGAGAGAGAGAGAGAGAGAGAGAGGTGGGGGAGGAGAAAACTAGGGGCCTTGCTAAATTATGCAGTTTCAATTTTCCCATTTAGGGAAAGATAGATCAATTTCTCATGCTAAAACCATTAACCCTTAGGATTGGCAGCGTTGTCATGGCAACACGAATTATGTCCCTTGATCAGAAGCACCTGTTTTCATGCTCACAGACACACACACATACATACACACATACAGACAGGCAGACACGGACAGTGCTTAGTAAATCAGACCATGCAAGACTGATGAGCAATGAATATGCAGTGACCTGCCTTCTAGCGTCTCACACACACTCACACACACACACACACATCTGTTGAATGAAATGCATTATTACCAATAAAGAAACACACAAGTGTCAGTTCATAAATGAAGAGTGTGTGTGTGTGTGTGTGTGTCTCTACTTAATGTATTGTCTCAGTCAGGGCTGGGTCCCTCTTGTGCTGAAGCCTGTAGGGAGTTGTATTTCATCAACCCCTTCCTGGGGATGAGTGTCTGCGTGTTTGTATCACTATGACTATGTGGGCCTTCAGTATGTCTGTTTACCCTCTGTATCAAATTTTTTATCTCATCCTCTCTTTCTTCCATCAAATTCTGTTTTTCTTTTGGCAGCGTTATGGTCTCTGTACATCTTGATGACCCCCACCCCGTTTTCTCTCTTTATCCTCCGTTCTCTCTTCTCTTGGCAGCAGTCCCCCATCCTTCTTCTCCCATCCCCCACTTCTCCCACCCCCACCTTCCAAATGGCCCTCCGGTCAGGACACAAGATGGTCAGTGGTGTGTGGTGTATTATGTGGTGCCTCTTCATTGTTTTTCTGTATTCATAATGACCAGTGAAAATACCCCAGAGCCTTTTAAAAATATCATTTGCACTTTTAATTTAAATATTTAAGCGAGCATGTGTGTGTTTTTTCTATATGTATATGTATGTATGTATATTTATATACACGCATACATATATAAGAAAAAACAAATTTTATATATATGTGTATATATGTGTGTGTGTGTGTGTGTGTGTGTGTGTGTGTGTGGTACTTAAAATAGTTTGTGTGCAGTTTTTATGCTTGTAACCTCTGTGTATGCACTTGCGTCTATGCACTTTGACTTCATTGATTAAGCCTAGCCCGCATCGCCGTGGTGATATTATGTCAACAAGGAAAGCACCCCTCCCTCTTACAAACAACAGCTAGCGAACAATGCTGGGACACGATGCTGCATGCTGGGCGTGAGAAATGGAGATGATACTGGGTTGTTAGAAAAGGCTTGTCATTTTTGGTTTCTCTGGGATAGTTTGATTTGAAAATTGGTGCGCAGTGTGTGCAACAGCACAGAAGCGAAGACTTCTGTGTTGTTGTTTATGAGCAGGTCTTTGGGGTGCACTTACTCCCTCAAGCAGAGCTACAACACGTAGTGTCAGTGTTGTCAGTGTTGTCATGCGTTTACTTGTAATTGTATACACATTGTGTGTATGCATGTGTTCATGTTGCTGTTCAGAAAGATCACAGAAGGTTAGACAGAGTAGTTATTTTGCATACAATGCCTTTATTAACAATAACTCCCGGTTAATTTCCCACAACAGTCAAAAAAAGGAGTCTCTGAGAACAAAGCAAAAACTCTCATTGTTTGGAATAAACTCCAGTCATCACTTTTTTCTCTCGTATTATAATTTTAGAAATGTTACTTTGAGCTTCCTGCAGAGCTCCACACTAGCACGACTGCTTAAGGGAAAGTTGAGGCTTTTCCCCCCCCTCCTAAAAAGACTGGATTATTTATTATTGTGGAAATGCCTCTGGCTCTCTTCTGAGAAGCTTCCTGGGGCTCATTTCTCAGCAGCCATCCAGCTGTAAACCTTTCCCCGTCTGCGTGCACCCAGAGGACCCTGCAGAGGGAGGTGTCACACGGCCACAAAGGCATCCGCAGAAACTGAAGCACCGCTCTGCCTGTGGATGTTAATTCTCTCTTCCACTGCCGTCCAACAGCTTGTCCGACAGATGAAACTCCCACACACACACACACACACACACACACGGTTGGTATGCTCCACTGCGGTGTCAGGTAGGGTCTGTAGAGCAGCAGGGCTCAGATTGGACTCCCCGGCCTTTTGGCTCTAGTTCCTCACATGGAAGTTTGTGGTCGGCCCTCAGGTCTGTGTTTGTGTGTGTACAGCTGTGTGAGGGCAGACTTTGGATTTCTGCCTTTAATTCCCAAAACACATTCCTTTTTTTTCGAATGACTTTTCCAGTCAGTTATTTTCTGTTGCATGAAACAGAAGACAGCCACACTGATTGTCTCTCTTCCAAGGCTTCTGTTTTCTTTCATTAAAGCCTGAAAGCGCCGGGAGAAAGAGAGTGACAGCATGAGCGAGTGCAGTTGTAGTCCTTGGCTCGCCGTCTCGTATCACATGGTGGTGGTTTTCCACAGTGAAAAAGATTCCCGGAGCTTTTATGTGCGGCGTGTATCAAGCGTTTAGGAATGAAGTGAGTCTTCAGAGGGAAGAATGGATGCTTTGCTCCGCCCATATTTTCTCCTCAGCAAGGACGTATGTCAGCATTGTCATCCAGGGCTGCATCTGTGTTTGCACTTAACAGGTTCTGCATACCATCTGAGTTAAGATGGAGGAGTCTGAGACCTTTTTTTAAGGTATAAAATGGTAGAGCAGGAGTCTGGGAATACTGAAATAAAAGGAGACAGATGCAAGTGCAAAGATTGTGCTGCTTCACATATTTAGTGAACAGCGTCCATTATGACCACGAGTGGCTATTACAGGAGAAAAACACAAAATAACAAAGAGATAAGCAGGGAAGGGATCTATCTGAACATTATCCACTGTAAATGGAAGAATCTGTTTTTACTTCTGCTTTTATGATACCTCACAATGTTTTTCTCTTCAAATGATTAACCTGAGTTAAAGAAGTAGGTGACATATAGCACAAAATGCTATTACATTTGGTTCCTGTTAAGCTCTTGCTGATTAGAGAAGTTGATAAATAAATTAGCGTTGTGACAGAACTACCACTTTTGATCATATCAAAATCTAGTTTATCACTACAGCTGCCTCGTACAAAGAGTCCGTCTGTCTTTTCATGCCATTGTGAATTCAACACAGTTTTTCGCAGTGAATTTGACAGTTCATATATAAATTATGAGTCTAGAAAAGCACCGATCTGATCTCGAGCAGGAGCGGCCCTGACATACCCGATTCACATCATGTACAGTTTCCCTTGTCAGTGCCGTTATAAGATGATGTGTTTCAGTTCACATTCATTCTGTCACAGCCACAGTGATCCCTGTCCATTTTACCTCACATCAAAATGATCCCAATGAGCACTATACAGTGTTTTTAAAAAAGAGTGCACTGGTTCATTGGTATGCATAACACCGAGTTAGGTATGTAATGGGAGAGAAGAGAACAACCTGGGAATCCCTCGAGGTATCATTATAATAATCTTTTCAGCTTGAACACTTCAAGGTTATTTCATTTGTCCGTTGAGATTCAATAAAGGAACAACGCTTTTATTGAATCATCATTTAGAAAGGTAAATTTGACTTTGTTTCCCTCAGCCTGCTCGAATTAATAATCTCATTTTCTCGTCTCATCTTTAAATGACTTCCCTAAAGACACAAATAAACGAAATGGAACTCACAACATCTGAATTGGGTGACACGTAAATTCTCAGTACAACGCCCGTGATCATACTTAAACATTAACATTAACATTAAGACCTTAACGGGGTTATGAAATCCCCTTGCGCGCACCCTCCTGTTATCACATGATCCAATCTCCATACTTCGGTCACGTGACAACACTTAAGCCATCGCCTTGACAACTGAGCAACACCCTCAGCTGAGGAAGGCCTCATCTAAGCCGGATATCCTCTGTCAAGAATTTGTTCTTTAAGAATATTGAAGTCTAGTAACTGATTCTGAACTTTTACTGTGACTTCACCAGCCAACCATCACCTACCTCATCATCCAGTGAGTGCAACGGAGCATGTGGTTTCAAACAAGGTGTAAAGACATAACCACACACACACTAAAACCAAAACCACCACCTGCAGCTTAATGCTCCTCTAGTTGCTAGTTTCAAAACATTTCTGTGGATTTTTTTCTCTCTCTCGCTCTCTCTCTCACCACCATATAAATAGCGCTGATGGGAAGAAGGGAATGTTGCCATGGTGACACAGTGCTGTGGCAGCCGGTAATTATTCTGGTTTAAGTGCCAGCAGAGACACGCGCGAGCTGGCACACACGGTGGCAGATAGTCACACCTGAACACGAGCCTCTCAGACGAGACCAAATGAGGAATTTATCAGGAATTGTGTTACGGGGCAGAAGACCTGACAACATTTTGACCATGCGCAGACTCTGATTTTAAGTAATTTCAAGCAAAATCGGGGAGATCAAGGTCAAAATCTCGCAGAATGAGAGCGCGTGTTCATTTCTATGTGCAACCAGGGTGTGACAGAGAAGATTCAGAGGTTTGACAGCAACACTTTTACCACCGCCGTACAAGTGTGTGTGTGTGTGTGTGTGTCCATGATGTTACACAGGGGGGAGAATACAATGAATGTGTTATATGATACAGTGATGTCACCTGGTTATTATCCTCTCAGTTACATAGGGAGGCTAAGTCAATAAAGTGGACATCATGTGAGAGTACTAAAGACATTGCACATGGCCAAAGGGGTGTGAGTGGGTGTGTGTGTGTGTGTGTGTGTGTGTGTATGTGTGAAGAGAGAGTGTGTGAGTCTGAGAGGTTGCAGGCAGCCTGTTGTCCAATATGTATTTGATATAGGTATTAAAAAACACAAACACACTCGCACTCACACTCTGCTCTCCTACTCACACACTTGCCCAGCCTACGTTCATGCATCCACACACACGCAACAGCCACCCTCCAAGGATAATATTCAGCTCAGCTCTACTTTCCACCAAGCAGTAATCCCCCCCTCCCCAACCTTTCTCATTTTTATCTGCTCTCTTCCAGGCGAGGCCAACCTGACTAATCATCCGAGGTGTCAAGGTAAGGTTGTGTTTGCCTCTCACCAGCCACTCACACTGATAGCAGCATGAGCCCCCGTGTGTTTTTCATCTGGGAAAACACAGCCGGCGATTCAACAAAAACAGGAATTCCTCAGTGTCCCCCCTTTTTTTTTTGTAGGAGAAGTTAAAATTGGCCTCCGCAGCTCCGTCTGATTTGCAACAAAACTTCCTTGCTGCTAGAAGATGGAGGAGCCCACCCCCCCCAAAACCCAACTCCCACACTCCCGGGTCGCATTAGCATAGACGAGACACAATGGAGTTTTTCACCACCGGCTGCACAAAACACACACATACACACACACCTATCTGTATGCACGTACACTTGCCCCAGACAGGAGTTTGGCTCATGGCAGAGAAGATGAGTTGAGGAAAGATAGACTGACATATTTTTGTCACTGTCTGCCGATCCTTGCCAGGTCTGCTGTAGCTGTCTTGTCAGCTCATTGAAAGGAGAAGGGCACGCAAAAGAGGGCAGATGGATAGATAACCAGAGAGAAAACACTCCTGACTTCCCCTTTCCCTGCTCACTCTCTTTCCCTGTCAGTCAACCCCCCCCCATACGTCACCCTCACTATTTGATCACCTGCTCCACGTCATCTGCCCTCCATCTATCCACACGTGTGCTGCATATGCCCTCTAATTCACACGCAGTTTGAAAAAGCGAAGCCCTCCCGCCCCACATTGTATTTGTTCAGAGTTTTTCTGAGGCCCAGAGTGGTGGCACACAAGCTCATCCCTGCCACCCCCCACCTCCCCGCCGTGACTCACCCGCGACTCCACACAGCGCCATAAATCAACCAGTGATAACATCAGGGGTTCCATCAGTTCAGCGAAACCCAACTTTGGCTGTTAGACAGAGACGTGACGAGGTTGCTTATGCTCTGCGCAGAGTCCAGACACCAGTTGTGGAGGCTCTGGTGTTCAGGCCACTGCAGCACACTCCCTGTCTGCACTGCAGTCCCACTCTGCTGTGTGCTGCCACCTGCTGGCCATGTCTGGGCACAGTATGCAGACCTGTCAAGTTTTTAAGACGTAGGATGGAAGTAAAGCTTGTTCTATTCGAGATATCCAGTGTGGTTTTTACTGTTTGTCATGGTCAGATTGAAATGTTCGTGCTTATTGCTGTTTGATCACAGAGCTGGGAGATAATTGAAGCTGTTTCCTGCATTAAAGCCGCTGCACCAGAATCAAGTCAATCCATTATGTTTGCTTTACAAATGTGATATAGTTTGCACAGTTTGGCTGGTTGTATCCTTCAGTAAATTGTGGTTATCCTCAACCTACACTAATCATATAGAATGGGCTGAAAACACACACATTCTCCCACTTTATATTTAATCTCATTTAAAGTAATATAATGAGGATCCAAAGATGTTAGTGTCTCTCTGCAGATGAATGACCTGAGAAGAAAATCATTGCTGGTAAATTATTTAATTTTGTTTGCAGAATTGAAATTTTCAACATGTCTCTGTTTATTTTGCTTCTGTTTCCCCCAGCCAGTACCTGCCGATGTCCTCTCCTCTCACAGTGTGATGCGTCATGGCTCCGGTGCTGAGTGGAGTGTGGTGGGGGCCGGAGGCGGGTGTTGTCGGGTCGGGGGCGGCAGCTGCTACCGGAATGGCGTCGTGGCTGGGCAGCGGGCAGCTGATCCTGGCCGTCACCCTCAGCACCCTCACCGCCCTGCTGCTGGTCTCTGTGCTGCTGCTGCTGTGTGCCAGCTGCCAGGGGTGAGCACACACACACACACACACACACACATACACGTAATGGCCAATATCATTGTTGCTACTTTTGTTGTTCAAGGAAACGCTCACATATTTCGAAGATGCCAGGAAAGTGTGTCATGATGGCAGGTTCCTGCTTTCACCTACTGGCATACCCTATTAAATCTGGAAATGCCAGTTGTGCATTGTACTGTTGAGATTAGCACAAATACCTGAGAGAGCATTCTTAGTCACAGTAATTATACTGCAGGTACAGCAAGGTAGGTAGGTACAGCAATGAGGCACAGCCCTGCTGAATAGCAGTAAAAAATGTCCTCAGGTTATGGCTATATTTATATATACCCCAAACATGTAAAGGAGCCATAATAGAGCGATGATATCCCTAAAGGTCCATTTGGATTACAGGCTGCAGTCAGTAACTAATAATTATAAAGAGTACAGCGATTAAAAAATAATAACATCAAAGAGTACAGTGGTTGATGCCATCGTCATCGTCATCTAGAGAAACCAGTGAGAAGATGCCAGAAACAGGAGGCAGCCCTGTGACATCCAACTTTGTGAACAAATTACATGTAGTTTAAAAACCCACCTTGTACACCCGGATGGATTTTGACACCCCCAAACATCCTTGAACCAACATAGATGCTGTTTGATTTAAACTATTAAAACCACCCACCCAAACAGCTTGATTTCCCTTTAGAGTCAAACAAGACGCTGACACCTCAAGTTGCAATATTAGAGTCCTGGAAATCACCCTGGTCTGGAATCACCCACCTTTTATCTCCCTTTATTCTCTCTCTTTCCAGACATAAGAAGACAGTCGGTGGGCATCCAGCAGGAGACCACGAGAACCTCATGAATGGAGTGAGTTGGACATCAAGGTTTTTCTTGCACTGGTGCATTCACGGACTGCAGATTTTAAAGAAATAGTTTGACATTTTGAGAGACGCCTTCATTCACTTGAGCTACCCATGAGCCAGCATCTGGGCTAGCTCAGCTTTGCGTAAAGGTTGGAAACAAGTGGAAACAGCTATCCTGGCTCTCTCCAAATATAACAACCCTAACCCCTAACCCACCGGCAGCACTAAGCCTTTTTAATTAACACATTATTTCTCACTTGTTTAATGCATACGTTAAGTGCGAAAACGACGCTGTGTGGTTTTATTTGGGGGTTATGGGTTGGACTGTTATTTCGAGCCAGTTGTGGTCACTTCCTGAACTGTGGTCATCATGAGGTTTCCAGGCAACCAGCTGTGACTCCAGGAAGTGTCCTAAAATGGTAAAATTTCGAAGAAGAAGTGGTGAAGAAGTCGTTTATGAGAATTTATTTCTAAAATTGTGATTTGGTTTCAGGTTTTTTCAGGTTTTGTGTATTTTTGTGTGTGTGTGTGTGTGTGTGTGTGTGCGTGTGTGTTTGGGCGTGTGTGTCTAAGCTCTATGCGATCTTAGAGGTGAAGGGGAACAGCCGTGTGGTCTGAGTCAGCTTGCCACAGTGTGTCAGGCAGATTATGTGTGTGTGTGTCTATTCACACTAAAGTATACACACATTTGCTCTCTTACACATACTCTCACATATTCTTCAGTCGTGTGTGCAGCCACACTGTAGATGTTTTTTCTAAAGGTAGATTAGGTCGGGGTTCAGTAGCATCTCGGGGTTCTCGGAAAGTCGAAGAGATCAATAATTAAATCCAAATGCTGGAGAAATATTCGCTCAGCTCCTTTCTCTCTTAAACAGAAGCACCCACACTATGTCACAGAGGGAAGTGTGCACATGCAGAAAGACAGACAGTGACACACACTCACATGCAGTCCTCATTAGTCCCGGCGTGTGTGAGTGACATGTCTGTAATCAGGCAGTGTAACCACTTGCAAATGAGGCCGCGGATAGAGCTTCCACGTTGGCTGCATGCCTGAATAACACACACAAACACACACATCTTCACCCCATTACCCTATGACACGCACACACCCTCTGACATTTGTCTCCGAAACCACTTCCATCCCACTGGCACAGAAAAATACTCAAAACAAAAACCTCCCTATGCTCAGCTGATCGACAGGCTCTAGTTGCAAGCAAGGTCGTTTCTCTGATGGAGAAGTGTTCCTGCTAAGCGGGCTCATGCGGGAAATTCCCTTGATTGTGATTATTGTAGTCTTAGGTCACTGACAAGAAATAAAACGATAAACCAGAGTGCAACAATCTGGAAAAAAAACGTAATATTGAGTAATCATAGTGTTGACCTTTGTCCTTTTTTAGTTATGCCCTCCTCATAAAGACTTTGCCCTGTTGAACATTGTGTCAAGGCGCAGATAATAGTTGCCAACTACCATAATACTCACTCTTCAGTAACCAAGCAACACCTAAGTGTGACAAATGCCTGGCTTTAACAGACTAAGTGACATCCACTTACTCTCTTATCCTGTCACTCCCTCTGGGGCTGTGTGTGTGTGTGTGTACGTGCATTCCTCAGAGCCTATTTATGTTTGATGGATACGCTCACTGTACCCTGCAATTGCGAGGTGCTCACATTGTTTCAGGAGGGGCCCATTTAAATGACGGACCATGTCGGTGCCTTGCTAGGTTAAATGGAGGTGTGTCTGAATGGAGCGGCTGCCCTCGCTCAGCTGCGGCCAAGTCTGAACACGGTGAAGGGAGCTCCCCTCCTTTATCTCCACCTTTTTAGTCTAATTCTTTAAACAGGTCTGTCATTCAGTCTGGATCTAAACTCCTGTTTTGTGAGATCCAGCCAGAAATAGGAGCTTGTGAACCAGTTTGGATCCTATAAGTTAAGAAAGTGTTGAGAGCACAGTTTAATTTGCTTATTAAGTAGGTTTGATTTCATGCTTTTGGATGATACTAAAGAAAGATAAAGAAAAATACAAATCACATACAGACATTTGCCTATTTCCAAAATACTCCTGATCCAAAATCATCGCTCTGCCACGAGAACCTCTTGTCGTGAGGATTTGGATGTGGACTAAAATGAGAAAGGATTGTAAATGCTGTCTTAATTTTTGACTATTTTTCCTTTTGGTCAAGAAAATAGAGGAACAAAACAATAACATGAGAGATATTTGGGTCATAAAATAGTTAAAGATTACATCATTTACACCAGTAGCTATGACAGTAACCAACCACTAGGTGGGGTTGTGGAGCTTCTAAAACAAAATCCTCTGCTCACACAGAAGGAAAACAATAAACCTAAACAAAGAGATTCTTGACTTGCAGCGGCCAATATATTTTCCATGTGTTTTCTAAGCTCTTACTAGTGAGTGGTGCAGCGATACGTTTTCTCTATGGGAAAGGCACAGTTTATTTTCAAAGTGCGTTTTGACAAATCGTGCCTCGGTGCGGCAGGTGCTCAGTATATTCAGTGTGAATCAGTGCAGTTTCTTTTCAGGGAGTGTTGATTTGAGTGTTTGCTTGACTTGTGGAGCCGATTCGGCTGCAGATTTTGCCACGTGATGCCGCAAACGTGGAAACAGCCTTCAGCTGGAGGACCTGGTTTAAAGACTCAACGGTCTGCTGAAGTGTCCTTGAGCCAGACTGAATCCCTGCCAGCTGCAGGGTTGTTGTTCTGTAGTATCGACTTGCCTGCTGAGGGAGGCGAGGCAAAATGGGGATACACATTTCCCTGTGGGGATCTATGAAGTGTCACCTTCTATGGTTTTCATTTATTTACCGCTAATGCCTTTGATTTTACCTTCCTCGGTCGTACTGTGCTGTCACCCTTGACTTGGTTTCAGTGTCCCTTATTAATGAACCAAAGAGACATTAAAAGCAGAAAGTCCATCTATTGATTTTACACCACTTTTTGTCCAAAGAAGGATGTCAGAGCAGCTCAGCCTGCCATAGACCCAATTACAACCAACTGAGATAAGAATAAACAGCCTTGAATCTTCAACAGGCATAGATCATTTGCTCTTTAGTCTTGCAGACATTGTTTGCTATCTCTGTATGTCATTTGTTGGTGGGTAAAAACACATTTAATTGAGCAGTGCTTAACATACTGATAATGAGCTTAAGTGAATCAGTAATGTGATTGGAAAAGCAAAGAAAATCGGAGATAAAGAAAAGGGAGGCATGAAAATTATAATCAGGGTTGGAAATACGAGAGATCCCCAAAATCCTGAAGATCCTAAATAATAATCTTGGGACACATTACAACAACCTGCTGGCAGTGGCTTCTGTATTGCACCAAGGTGTGAAAGTCATCTACCTCATGTGAGCTGACAAGTGTACATTGATTTTATGTTTCCCTCAGGAATTAAATTGGTTCTTTTGGCGTGATGTGTAATTGAAATGACCCAAAACTGGATTTTTTTCATGAGCCTAAAATGTTTCGGTTTGATCAGAACTGATGTGATCTGCCAGCCTCTGAGCCCAGCACTCACAAACATCTCATCTTTTGCTGTGCAGGTGTCAGAGAAGGAAACCATCAGCCAGTCAGCAGACAGTCCAGCGACCGATGTGGCCGTCAGCAGCTCTCACAATGGTCCTCTCAC
This sequence comes from Scortum barcoo, assembly GCA_023238725.1. Taxonomy (NCBI): domain Eukaryota; kingdom Metazoa; phylum Chordata; class Actinopteri; order Centrarchiformes; family Terapontidae; genus Scortum; species Scortum barcoo. The sequence goes on along the minus strand of CM041548.1, from coordinate 12,488,835 downwards.
CAGCGGTACAAGTAAGTCAAGACAGTTAGCTTTAGATTAGCGTGTCGTGTCTTCGTTGTCCTTGGAGTTAACTGAGTTCACATTTCTGCATCCTTTCCACTTACACTTCAGCCACAGGATGATAACATTTGCTTAGCAGGTGGTGTTATGCAATGTCGTTGTTTCACAGCTTTGGTTCATTCAAAACCTCAGCTGTTGTTTTTATGACCATATCCATGTAATGGTCTTAGTCATTTTATCTGGGTGGGTACTACAAATCAGTAACAAGAAACCTTAAATAGCAATCTATTATGCAATGATGAATAAGGAAAATGTGATTCATTGCAAAACTTAGTAAATGATACACCATTCTCTCATATAAAACACACCTAGATTAAGCACATTTCGAAGCGTTATGCTCGTCATGACTCACTTTTTCTCTTCTCTGCTGCACCAGTCCTCACGGACACACAGGACACCAGTCCCCAGCCGTCAGAGGAGATGCTCTCCAGCCAATCAGAGCTCAGGTCCTCCAAGTGTCCTCAGGACCGCGAGCTTCCCAGCATTCCTCCCAACAATGCCCTTATTGGGGACGGACCCCCAACCTCGGGGGAGAGCACCTATGAGGTCAGTGTTTAAAGTCACCTCACAGCACCCGAAGCATGCCGCCACATGAGCACTGAGCTCGAACGTGGCTGTTACAGGATATTAAAGCTTTGATTCGTTGGTATAGAGGTTGGTTGTTCGTTCTCAGGGTCACAGTATAGAGGGAAGGAATTTTACCACAAGCGGTTGGTGGTAATTGAGTTTATGGTAAGAACACAGGTATTTTTGCTCTTTTACAAGCATCTTAAAGAATCCAACATATGTATCTGACATCCAGGTGGTTAAGGAGATGGCGGTGGCATCACGTGATGTCAGTGTCGAAGACTCCCTGTACGAGACGGTGAAGGAACTCAAAGACCCACCCGCACAGCTCGGCCTCCCCAACGGTACCGTCCAGCTGAGCCCTGACGAACCACCCCATCATCTCCCTGCCCTCCACAATGGCCACCTCAGCCCCTGCACTCCTGAGCGGGGGCCCCTGTGCACGGGGGTGGAGTACGCCTCCGTCGACCTGAACAAGAAGAGCCGCCACAGCGCCGACCTGGAGGCCAAAAGGCGCTCTGATAATGCCAATGCCCCCTCCCACAAGCCTCTAGAGGAACCGGAGGAGGATGTTCCTCCGCCGCTACCAGAGAAGGTTCTGGATGAAAATGACAACCAGCCAGTGGTGATGAATGGGCTGGCGGGGGCTGGGCTGCACAATGGAGAGGTAAGAGTGGTGTGTTGAGTGTGTATAAACGTATATGTGCTCTTACACCTATAAGATATTAGTTAGCCAACAATTACATAAGATAGGCCCATTCCTAATTTAATGGATGAGAGAAACCCGCATTTAAAAGAACAACACAGAAGCAAAAAAAAAAAGAAAAGAAAAATATTTTCAGCCAGAATCAAGTGAGCTTCAATTATAAGCAGTATTTTTTTTTAAATCAATTGTGTCTTACTTGTTTTGATACATAAAATCAATGTAATATTTACTGTGGGGAATTATTAGACGAGACATTTAGGCGCCGGTAACAATACAGAAATACATCTTGAATTTAGACACTGGTGATCACTGTATCTGTATCTGCTTCACCGCACGACTCATACACCACAGACTGTACATGAACACACACACAAATGCAGTGAGCAGCAGGTGGTTAGCATCAGTTACTAAAAATGCTCAGCAGCTACTTTTGAACCTGAACTCATCATTTACTGTTAAATTGTTATCGGCCACTGCCGTCATCTCTGGAGTCACGAAAGATTACATCAGATCATGCAGATAAAATTAATATCGGCTCGCTGGCCACATCGGTAGCTAACGGTAAAAATCCACTTTTTAACCAAGTTCAAACAAGATGAACACTTTGTTGGCATTTCTATTCATGTCATTCACAGTGTTTTGATAAAATCATCAAATATGAGAAGGCACCGGCAGAAGTGAAGAGACTGATTTTGAGGATAGAACTTTTTTTCTTTCCCTTCTAATTTTAGAGCCTTTAATGCACAATGTTCATAGCTTGTTAAAAATATTTCTGTGTTCGTAACTAAGTTTTGATGACAAGTTAACACAAAATATTCTACTTCTGAGGTCAGGCTAGGTAACCTGTCTCTCATTCTCCAATGCCCTGAGTTACCTAATAACACACCCTAATAACACAGTTTATTCCCTTATAAACTTGAGGTGATTCATTCACTCGGCAGCACTTTGTGAAAGAGTCGCTGGCTTTAGAGAGAGAGACCACGGAGAACAAAGAAAAGGGGAGATGTGTCTGCACTACAATTATCATATGCTAAGCTCAGCGCCGCTTTGGGGAGACTGACAGACCGAGGGAGGAAATTTGAGAGCGAGAGAGAGAGAGAGGAGAGAGAGGCAATGGTGTAGCAGAGAGGGGAGAATAAAAATGTGAGCTGGAGTGGGAAGAGAAAGGAGAGAGTAATAGATGAAACAGAGATAGTGACAGAGAGATGATGGGAGATTGGCTCAAAAAGAGCTGAGACGACCGAGAGGCATAAAGAGAAAAAGAGAGTCCAGAGTGAGAGACAGAGAAAAATAGAAAAAAAAAAGAGAAACCCAGCAGCATACAAATGACGCCATCTGTACTAGAGGGGAGGGAAGAAAGAACATAGGAGAGTGATTAAGAAGAAAGAGTATCGGAGAGAGATGGAAATGTGAAGCGAGAAGAGGGGGAAGAGCAGTCAGAAGGAGAGGAGTGGAGAGGTGAAAAAAGGAGGAAAAAAAAGTGTTTTGGTGTCGTGCAGAGGTGCCGCCGCTGCTCTCAGCATGCTGCCTTCCCCATGCGGAGATCCATCAGAGAAACACACATGACTGAGTGCACACACTAAAACACACACACAAACACACACACACACACACACACTTACTTACTCAGAGCTCAGAAAAGAATTGCATCAGACTGTTGACAAGCGCACGAACACAAAACATCACGTCGTCAATCTGCCGCGAAGCAGCACGATGTGGGAACTGTTCTTCTTCTCTTCACACTCTTCCTCTATGTTCCGTTCTGCTCATCTTTACTTCCCTCTGCGCTGCTTTCCCTTCTCCTATTTTAAAGGATGATTATAGTTTGTTATGAATTATCTTATTTTTAGCCGTGCAACTGGCGTGGCTCTAAGTTGGGGATGTTAACTTTGTTCCGCACTAAATTGTTGATCACTCTGACTTTTCCTTTCGCACTTTTAAGTTGAAATGTGTGAACAACTATTTGATGGATTTCCATGAATTCTGGTGTAAACATTCATGTATCTCTCAGGATAGATTGCAGTTGCTTTGGAGATCCCTTCACCTTCCTTATAGCACCACCATCGGTTCAGGTTTATATATATATATATATATATTTTTTTTTTTTTACATCTGAGACACTGTTGACCTTCTTTACCTGTTTAACATCAGCATGTTAACCTTGTGGCTGCTATCATGGCTGAAGACACTTAGTGTTTTTGCAGTTTTGGCCGCCATGGCCGATATGAAGTTTTCTGAGAATTGTGAACGTGGTGACATCGCTAAAAAGTGAGACCGGGCACAAGCAGTCAGATGATCGTATGGACTTCAAACCCCAAATCCCAAGTTTTAAGCATTTATTTATCTTTTTATTTGGAAGAGAAAGCTAAGATAATCAGTAAAACAGTCACACCAGACTGTCCATCATAGGTATTATATCACAGTCTACAGACTCCTGCAGCAACTTTTACCTACCGTACTGCTGTAGTTGTGCATGCACAGTGTTTTTACTGTCAGATAAACTGGGTTAATAATACATAGATAATAGATAGCTAATCTGTTTAAGGCTGTCTCATTAATGCTCATTTGTTAAGTCAGCTGAGCTATTATAACCCATATAACCAGTGTTACCAGAGTGCCAAAGCCATAAAGATAAGACCCATGTTGTAATAAACCACAGCAGTCAGTTTGCAACCAGGTATGAAAAGCCATGTGATTATATACACCTGGGTGTAAATAGCCTTAGTGGCTATTCCAGTTACAGGTAGCATTTGTTGGCCACTGACACCTCGTCCAGATAACACTGGCCAAAAGCAGAACTATCCTTTAAATCCTCTCTGTTATTTTCCTCTGTTCACCTCCTCCCCCTCTCCTTATTTGTCTCAGCTTTTTTTTCATCAAATTTCTCTGTTCCTCTGTCTCTCTTGTAGCCAATTAGTTAATCACTGCTGTTCATTTGGACAGCAGGCGAGTCCGGCCCCGTCTGACCCCGTAACTATGCCACAAACATACTCATTTGTAGATGCACCCACGAGTCAATGCGCCCACATGTATTTTGTTGGTATGTCTAGTCAGCATTAATTCTGTTATTTCTTCCCACCCCCCCCCATGTAGTGCATACACAGATACTACAACGTGTGTGTGTGTACATACATTCTGCACGGACTCCCTGGGGCTGATTTAAGGTTAACCCTGAACGTTCCCGGCTCCCCATGGTTTACGCCTGCATATGACCAGGAGCTGTCGGTGATTTGTCTTGTCAAACCGAATGCGTGTGTTGTGCCTGTGTGTGTGTATCTGAGCCCAGTGAGTGCCAGCTGGCCGCCATCACCATGACAGTTAGTCTGGTTTCATGATGGATGATATGGGCCTACAGAAACTCTCTCTGTCTCTGTCTCTCTCACACACACACACACACACACACACAATCACAATCATCTGTACAAACGCTGGGCTGCCTGTATGTAAATCCTGAGAGGAATCCCTTCAGGTAGCAGCTTGGTAAATGCTGCTCACACACAGACACAGAGGCAGTCTCTCTCACATACATCCAATTCTTCCATACATACCCGGTTTCTAAATATTAAATAGGCGCTGCAGGAACACAAACTCATGCAGTCTCTTTGTGACCTTTCAATGACAGCTTCAGTTGTACAGTTATTGAACCACCACAAACAGCAGTAACACTTGTTTGCAGTCATTTGCTTGCATGTCGCCTCTGGGCTTTTCATGTGAGGTGCAGGAAATGAATTTGACCCAGCCGGTGGGCTGCTGGGATATGCACTGGGGACACAGTCCAGGTAAACTGCATGTCAGCATTATTGAGCTGCTAAAGGGAATTTTAAAGAGAGGATTTGAGGAAGCCATATGTGTGTGCTACGGGTTTGATTTGAGTTGTTTATACATTAAGCAGATCTACAGTTTGCGTGGAGTTGTTTATGCATTTTAATGAGCAGACGCAAGAGAGGGAATGTAGATAATCTGGGCTGATACATTCACACTGATTTACATGTGCGTATGTCAACACGCGCGTCAGCATGACTGACACACTGACACCTGAGTCGTCCATCTTCTGAGGCTGCTGTAATCAGCTTACTGTCATATATGGGTGTCCTGTGTGTCATTGTGTCTCATACGTACACATGCACACATTCCCATAATCCCGTCTCACATGCACACGTGCAAGCACATCACGTCTTACTGTAACATGCCAAAATAATCTTGAAGAATCATCTTCAAAGAATCTTGAAGATGTAATGTCTTAGTAAATTTTTACACAACCCCCCCCAGTAATAGGTATTTATATTAGTTTAATATGCATCAAATAAAGTTTATAAGGCTCCACTTCAATGCCCATATGCATTGAACTTCATGAAAACTCAACTTTAATTCACAGTGATCCTTCAGCCAAGAATAAAGCAAATTAGATGAACAAATATTGTGAGACACGCTCAGAGGTGCTGTGACTGGGTCAAGCCACCTTTGTCCACTTGTCACGCGAAGACTCCTTCGGGGCACTCAGCCTAATTGGATGGCTAATTTAAAGCGAAATGAAAAAGGCATCTGCTGCACTACGGAGTGTGTGCGCCAGATCTATAAAAGTAATCATGTCTCCAAAACAGGCGTTATCCATAAAGCAATCACCATTGATTTACGCCCTTTGAGAAAATGCCAGAGAAACATGTATCTGCATGAAGATGCCGCCACGCACAGCTGGGGCGGAACGAGTTGATGGACGACCTCCGTGCGCCGTTTTTCATTTGGCACATGAGAACGTAGTTTGTGTGGCGATGTGCCCTTGAGTAGCACCAAGTGCGCCTCACCAAGTGAACAGCCTCTTCCTTTTTGTTTTTTTTCAAGCACATCAGCATTAACCTTGGCGCCCCCAATCAAGGACTTTGTAAATCTGAATTTATTCTTTATTCTACAGAAAAAAAAAAAAAAAAAAAAAGTAAAGGAGGAGTATAAAAAAATCTCGCTCAAGATGAACTATTTAGTCACTGCTGGCAGTGATATTGAGGTTCCTGTTAGACTCCTGAGGTGTTTGGAGCTGCTGTCAGATGTGCTTTGCTGATTAATGACTCCTTCATCAATCATAAGGCGGACAGAGGCTGTGCACAAACACATCGCACTCTTTGTCACTGCCTATCGACTTCCACTCAATAATTTTCTTAATGAATGGGTGGTTATATACAACATTAGTTTCGTATGTATCACGGCGGGAACAGCAAATGCGACACTCGTTTCTCTCCCACTGCTGGGAATAATTTTTGAACTTCACTTTATCGATCGCTTACCAAGCGCTCTCTTAAAACATTGAGGGAGATTTTCCACTGGATGTCTATATTTTTGAGAACTTGTCAATAGTTTACCAGCATGTTTTAGCACCACAGATCAATAAGAACTGCAGCAATATCTTAATTGTAGGTCCTTCAAAGTCGTCTCCAACAGCTCTATTACTTCATTACATTTCAGTATTACAGCTTGATGCTTTGGTTAAAAGAGAAATGTTTTAAACTCTGTGTTGATATTACTAATTTTACAGATTTTACAGAAAAATGTTAGCTAATTCTTAAAAATAGAAATGTGTGACAATCCCTCAAATGTTCCTAACAGACAGTTTTAGGAGACTATAGCCTTAAGAGCATTTTAAACGTCTGATTCTGCACTCAGTCTTTTCTTCTCGCACGCTGGCTGCCATATCTAAATCTATCTTTTGTTCCTTTCTCCTCCAGTTACACTCCCCTCTGTCTCCTGCACCAGGGCTCAGCAACCACATTCTGTCAGACAATGAGGTAAGTGTGTGTTAAACTCCCTTATTCCCTGAACTGCCGTTTCCAGTCCCGAGACAGCAGCACTTTACTCTGTGAATGAATGCCAATGCTCCAAGCCCCAAAAAGACAAAAAAAAAAAAAAAAAGGAAAACTGGTAAAATAGTCACAGGCAACATCAGACAATACGCTGTGACGGGGAAAAGCCCCTAGCAGGGATCCTCTGGTACAAATGTATCATCTTCCTCTCGTTCACATCGCTTTTATCTCAATGAATCTGAATAAAGTTATGTTTATGACTATTTTATACAAGTGAGAGCCAACGTGTTTCTTCTCGCTCCCACAGTTGGCAGTGTACTCTACGGTCAACCGAACGAACTGTGACGGTGCTGTGAACGAGGAAGACAAAGAGCACGACTATACCAGCATCGCCGAGATCAAAGGTCTCGTCACATCCTCGTCCTCCAGCGATCTCTACGCCACAGTCCGAGACATATACACCCAGCCCGACGAGTCCCAGCCAGGGGAGGGCCCCGTCTTGGACAGCACAGACCCCGGCTACGAAGCCATCCGCATCCCAAAGACTAGTGGCTCGGATGACGACCACAAGGCTCCGGGAGCGGAGGGGTCAGACGCTTCCAAGGCAGAGCCTGACTACGAAAGAGCGTCGGTGAGCTTGGTCTGAGCCCGGAAATGTCTCGCCTGTGAGGGGTTTTTTTTGGTTTGTTTGTTTGTTTCTCCCCGTCATCGTCATCCGTGGCAGCTGGGGAGAAGCCTCCTTTCTCCGACACCTTACAGACGTCACTGTCTTGTGCATGACTTGGGGAAAAAAAACGGCAGAAAATGGCTCACCACAGCATCCATCGTCAACGCATGAGTGTCCTCCTTACAGCTTGGGTACGCTTTATCATATCTGAACTTTTAATTTATCAACCACGGTGAATGTCATCGGTACTGGTAGGCCTACTAGAAAATGAACTGTAGCACCTCAGTCATTGGGCATTGGGCATCATGTGGAAGAGTGCACTTTTGCATCATTATGAAATTCCTCTTTTTGTCCTTTTTTTCGACATGTGTGCACATGACGGACGCGTTTAACATATAAGTAAACTATCAAATAAATATCCAATCGCAGCACACGCACGCAGAATTTTAAGGGTTAGCTGGGGACGCTTTCCATGCCCTGTGATATAAAAAAGACACCAAGAATTCAGTGCCATATAATCATGAAATTCATGCACTTATTGTACATATGAAGTTATCATTATTTGTATGACCCCTCTGCAGCTGCTAGCGACTGTCTAGCTTCTTCCAGGTGACTCAGATGGTGTATTTCTTGGCTCTTCTTTGTCCTGTTGGCAGTACCTCCACTGTGCATTTCTCTGCTTGAAATTCCAATGAACGGAGTCAAAACAAACGCATCACCCAACACATTACGCAATCAGATAGCAGACTTTTTGACCGCCACCTACATGTTCTTTAGTTGAGAAAGTTCACCGCAAAACATATGGTGTACAGTATATTACAAAATAGGGGATGTGAAACTAGTCATCTATAGAAACAAAAAGGAAACAAGAGACGAGGCAACAAAGGCGGTCTCACACAAGCTCTCGGTTTTGCAGCACGTTTTGAAAGACGTTTTACAGTTTGTGTCAGCGTTTTTGTTGTAAATTCATATTTATTTGAAGCATATTGTTGTGTAATTGTGAAATGTTACAGAGTATGTATGTGAGAGAAAAGTAAATAGGGGTTTTATAGAAGTTTCTAGCATTTTTATTAAGATACTAAACGAAAGTGAGCTGTGAGATAATGACAGTTGTAAAGGTACGCTCTCCCCTGACTTTTTTTATTCATTGTTAAAAAAAATTACATACGATGATAGCATATTTTCTCTTTTTTTGTCATTTTGCACAGGGGTCAGAACAAATACAAAAGACTTGTAATGTGATAAAATGACAAACTTGCATTAATAATGCAAACAGCCTACTCTTGGTACAGTATACAGCCTTCAGTTGGCATCCTGGATGTTTTAAAGCACAAGGTTTGATGTCACGGTACTGCATTTATATACAAGCATCATCACAATCCAGTCACACTTCTGCACAATTTTAATATCTAATGCTTTGTAACTTACTAGCAGCACTCTGAGGGAACCATATCTGTCTGTTTGTTGCTTGTACTGACGACATGCCAACCGAGGCTTTATATAGTTAGCACTATTTTAACCAACTGTTACTCGCTGGAAGTTTTATGTAAGCTTTTACTTATTTGTACAATGTCCAGAGTGGTATCATTTAAAGTAAGTCTGTTAAGAGCACTGATGTATGTCTGCTTTGTTTTAAGGAAAAATGAAACCTTGTTGTCCAACTGCTTTTTTATTTTTATCTTATTGTTACTCAAAGTTGTCAAGTAGCTTTTGAGTTCTGAGAAATAGTAACCAATGAAATGTCAGAAACATGGTACAATGTTTTGGTACATGCATTTTAAGTAATGGTAAGTGTGGTACTTTTATTTAAAGCACAGAATTAATGTCTCAATACAGTCATTTGGTGTTTGTTTCCAGATTAACACGGCCAATTTTTATAGCTGTAAATATCTCTTTCAGTGCTACAGTGTTGCCAGTCTTTGCAGAAAAAAAAATGGTGTCATCTGTTTCCACCCACATTGAGTATTACAGCCTTACAGTATCTCCAGCTTCATCTTTCATTAGACATGCAGGAGCTTGTAGGTGCTTCAGACAAACACAGCTAGCCCAGCGCTGTCTGGTATCAGATTCATAAATGATATCAGACATTTGAAATGCTGTTGCATCACCCAGCAGTGCTACACTGAAAGAAGATTTTTAATGCAAATCCACTCCCAGTATTTTAGGAGCAAAAACAGCTAAATGAAGCCCTTAAAAAAGTTTTTTTTTCTGCAGAGGTATTTATAATTGTTATTTACACTTCCAAAAAAATGGGCACATTGTTCCTGCCAAGGGATGTGCCTGTCTATCAGGGTGGTGCCATCATTTAGATAAAATGGTGTTCACACAATGCTATAAATGACCTCTAAGGAAATTATCTGTGGAGGGGGGTGTTTTAGTGCCAAATCTAATGAGAACACAGACATACTTAATAGATTCTTACCTAAAATCACTTATTCTCTCTCGCCATCTGTCTTGGTCATATAAACACAGACACACACATACATACACACAAAGTTCCCTTCAGGGAATGGGGGTAGTGTGGTAGAGATTTGGAGATGCTGCTCCAGTCCTCCTGTAATGAGACCATTTGTTCCCCCCTATAACCAGCAGACAACTCTATGGTGACACCTGCCTTTGATCACAGGGCAAAGCCTGTTTTGGAAGTTATGGCCACATCTGTCATTCCACTCTGTCCGGTTTCCATTCTCTGCATGTAAATAATTTATGACATGAATTGTTCTATTAAAATATATATAAATATATATATTAAATTGTGTCATTGTGTCTCTCTATGCACTTGGGGCGCTGTCATGTAGAAAGATTGTAAGCTGCATAAGATTTTCCAAGAGCATTAGGTTTGACATTAATTAGGCTATTTGTTACAGTGATAACAATGTTTGGTATATTCTCTCTGCTACGTTGGGACGATTATCACGATGAATGAACTAGCCTCCTGATAAACTTGATTTATCAAAGCACTGTGAACTTTCTAATGAAAAGGGACACATTCATGAGATGTGTCACTTGTGTGAGATCACACTCTGGGTTTTTTATTTAGAACAGGATGCACAGTAGCTGTTGTGAGAGTGTCAGCCGCCTGTGAGTGCTGTTGCAAGCAGTGCTGTAATAAAAAGAGAAGAAAAAAGTGCGATTTGACTGCTGGCTTGTTATCAGCACTCTGCGGCACCAAATACAGCTATCAGTGAGCTCTCTGGACCTATACGACTATTAATAACTTGCATTTTCATACACATTTGCATAATAGGTGGGCTATATTTAATATTTGCATATGAAGCACTTCAATTTGTCTAAATTATCTGACAGGGTTGGCTAAGATTTGGCTTGCTCTTGCCTGGGAAGATATGATGCGCCAGGGGGCAAGTTTACTGTATGGCATGGCAGAACAAAACTGGCATGTTAAGTGGTTACAGCCTTGTGAGAAGTGAAATAACCTGTTGTGTTTACATTCACAAAAACAGTGCAGTCCATTACTTCCCTTTTAGAACCAGTCCACAGTCATTTAGAAGTCCCATGGCACCTGGAAAGTAGGCCACAAGCCTTCAACAACTGGGTTATAGCATAAAGCCTGTCTGTCTGGTCGAAGTTTTCCTTCTCTTAGCCTAAATTCCCCCTTTTTTCCCTTTCTTTCCCTCCGCCTCGCCGCCCTCCCCTCTCGTTTCCTCTCCATCCTTGCGTCATTGTTTTGAATGGAGCATCCCCCCGGCTTGCATTACCTTCTGTCGGAGGAGGAGAAGGGTGGTGTTGGTGTTGGTAGGTGGGGTGGGAGCGGTGGGGGCTTGTGGAGGCGTGTGCTGCGCCGACCAATCGCAGCCCGCCCTGGCCGCCGGACCGCACATGTTTACAGGCAGCATTCCGCCGGTAGAGGCTCCGCTCGGTAGGGGGCCACGCCCGGACTGGATTCTGCGGCCGCCGGAGCCGGACTCACCCACCGGACGTGTTTTCAACCGGTTCCGACGCTTTCGCAGGGCCGACGGTGTTTACAACCGAGCGGGGTGAACCAGCTCGACGCGCTCGCCTCTAATTTCCCGTCTCCGGCTCGTTTTCCGCACACAAGAGCCGCCATTTTCTCGAATCGTGTCCAAATGTCGCCCGGGCTCCGGGGAGCGGCGGCGCTCCGCGTTTTCCCGCCGCCCGCTCCGCTCGCAGCGAGCAGTGGGGAAAACAAACAGGTCGGACGGAGGGAGCTCGGTCGCCGGCTGGATGTGGAGGCTGTTTAGCGGCGAATGAATCGTTTTTCCACCTTTGAAGGCTTTTTATTTCTCAGTGTCGGGCGCTAGTTCAAACTCCGTCTTTTTTTTGAGCGCGGTGCTTTCAGGACGCTGTGTGGACTTTCCGAGTATGTTGCCGCTTCCTAACGTCTCCTCGGGGCTGTCGGAGCGCGTCGTCCACCCGCTGCGGTTTTGTGTTTTTTTACTCGACGCCGCTCGCCGGTTATAACTCGACGGTTGGCGCTTTAAACCCCCACCTCCGCCTCCCACCGGCTCTGAAGATTTCACCGACACCCTCCGAGGCATGCATACGAGGCGGCTGGTGAAGCGGTCCATCCTCGGCAGCCGCGTTTACGCGCCGAGCCCGACGGGGGACGGGGCCCCGGTGACAGGAGTGGTCCAGGCTGTCAAGCAGGAAAACAGGGACGTGTCGGCCGCGGGGGCCCGGCGCAGCGTCTACACGGTGCTCCTGCAGGACGGGAGCCTCAAGGAGTTCACCGAGGAGGAGATAGCCGCGGGGTGCAACCACACGGCGGCAAAGGCACCGCTCAAGTCCAGCCTGAAGGTGTGTGTGTGTGTGTGTGTGTGTGTGTGTGTGTGTGTGTGTGTGTGTGTGCAGCGCTTCAGTGTTGTTGTTGTGCGGTGTTTTGCAGCGTTTAACCGCTTCCTGCACGCAGCGGATTTAACGGTGTCGCCGCCGCCACCGCTGCTGCTGCCGCCTCTGATGGCAGATTCAGCCAGGCGGGACGAAACCGGCACCATCCAGAACTGGCGCGGTGCAAATCCGGTTGCACGTCCAAAATAACGGGCTGTCATGACATTTGGCGACACCAGAAATGTGGGACAAAGGGCTCGGTACGGCCTGCGCAGTGTTTATTTTCGTGGGCTAGTGGGTGGGTAAGCCGAGGCAAACAAACACGCTCCGACTGCAGCGGTTCGGACAGATGCAAAGAGCCGGCCAGAGGTTTTTTTGCACGCAGGATCGTGATGGTATTTATGCATATGTCACATTTATTACACACCGACCCGTGCACCCTGTCGTTTATTTGCACTCACAGTGGATGCATTATATTCTGGACGTCCCCACTGACAGATGATGCGGCTGGATATTACAGCGGCTGTACACACGCTGCACAACAAGGCTGTTATTGTTTTTAAAAATAGATGTTGTGGGCTTCCTGTGGCGTCGGGAGCACAGTGGGAAGTTTAGACGAGGGCCAAATTTCCAGTCCTGACACGGGCCTAATTAGCAGTGACCTAATTGCCTTTATGTCCAACTTGTAGGCTTTGGTGTCACATGGCCTCAGATGAAGATGGTGTGAGGGGAAAAGGGAAGCCACTTCCAGCTCTGGGATGAAAACACTGTTTCTGGCACTGGGGATATGTCTGTGTGTGTGTGTACTGCCCTTTTATAGTGAGGGAGTGACTGAGGAATTCATGGGACTGGGTAACAGCTTGTTTATGGCCTGATTTGGATTTATTTTGATTGCTGTGGTCGTTTTGCGCCTCTTTGCCATTCCTGCATCTTGTTGTTTCTTGATATTTTACTGATAAAGTAACTGACAGCCTGTGATCACCATCAAGTCTTATTTCCGTTACCAAAATGTGCGTCTGTGTTTTTTTTTAACCACACATGCTGGACTGCTCACATTTCCTTTTTGCAAATATGAGCCACGTGAAGGATGTAACAGATGCTGCTGCAGCACTCTGAGATGCTTGTAAATCTAAAATAAAGTTGCAAAGTATTTGTTAAAATTTGTCAAACGCCAGCAGAGAGGTGTGCAGCAGCTCTGCATGGAGAATCTCCAGACCCGTGAGTGATTGGGGTGTGTGTGTGTGTGTGTGTGTGTGTGTGTGGGGAGGGGGTTGCAATATAAACTTGTTTTGCATTTGCACATTTGTGTGTATGCAGTTCTGCGCACACAAAAGCTGTTGCACAATACCGTTACAGTCACTGGTGCAGGCTGGAGTCGTGCAGCTGGGGCTGAGAGCGCAATCCTGTCAGCACAATGGTCAAGTCTCTTTCAGCGTTCAAACCCCACTGAGGTCGAAAACAAGCCATAAAATGAGGAGGAGGGGTCTACTGTGTGTCTCTGTGTGCATCTGCGTGTGTGTGTGTGTGGACTTGGATGTACGTCTGTGTTGCTTTTTTGTGCATGCACGGATGTGCTCTCTCCCACTCGTGTATTTGTATGTTTAATTAGTTAGAGCTGACTACTTTACATTTCCGAGCGGGGGTTATTTTGTGAGGGCACGCCGCCCGGTTTGAGCAGCAGCTGTACGGCCAACAAAGCAGGCACCCCCAGGTTGGCGAGGGGTGGCTTGCTCCAAAGAATCTGGATGCTTGGCACACTGCCCAGAATGCCCTCCTGTTCTGGATGGGGGGGTTACCACTTGTTGACTCTTCGGTTTGTGCAAGAGTGCGTTGTGTGCTGCGCTTTGTGTTACACAGATCTCTTGCCGCTAACAAAGAGGCGTCACTTGTTTTTGTTTTTTCACCGGCGCTTTTGTTGTCCTCGCTGTTGTTGTTTGTGTTGATCGAATGCAGATGTGGGAGTCAATGAAGCAGGCTTGTTGACTGGGGCTGAGTGAGTCTTTGTTCTGAAGCGCTGATCCCAGGCCGGCCGGCTGGCCGGCGTCGGCTGTCCTTATTGGTTGGCTGAGCAGCATCAGCGTGAAGAACAGTGACCGCAGGGTCACGTCTGGGTCCTGGATGCCCCCCCGCACCTCCTCCTATGATGATGTATGAGTAATCTTTTAGGGTAAAGGAGGTGAATGTGTTCATGCATATGTTATGTGTTTTACAAAACACACATTTAACACACACGTGAATCCATTTTTGTCCACTGTGTTTTATGTTTCTCCTTTAAAACTATTTATGCATCTAATTGACAATAAGTATTGCAATTTGCAATTGAAATAAATCATTTCCCTTTATGAAGTAAGCACCAGGCCTGTAAGTGGCACTAGACAGAAGTTATGTTATGTGAGAAAATCTGATGTTAAAAGCCGTGTCAGTTCAGTACGTGACCCTTGATTAATCATTACAGTACTGCATACAAATACTTCCAAGCAACAAAGAACCGTATGAGCTGTAAGACACAGTCGGTTGGGATTTTATGACATCCGCTCCATGGGATTCAATTTATGGTCTGTGTCAGCTTGCTTTATTATGACCTTTGACCCAGAAAGGTTCAAGAATCTTTATGCTTGACAAACTGCCCAAAGCAAGTTATGAGTTCCTCTCTGAGTGGGAGAGCGAAGGAGAGTAAGAGATAAAAAGAAGGGGGATTTGAGCGAGACTCGGGGTATTTGTTCCTCTCCTCTCCTCGCACACACACACACACACACTACACACACATACACAGTAAATATACACCAGCTTTGACACACACAACTCAAATTTCACAACCGATTTGGCATGCTTCACAATTTCCTGGCTCTGCGAAACGCCATCATTCATAAGCCCGGCGCAAGGACGGGATTGCCGTTTGTTTTATCCGAGGAGTACACTCATCCTACACACAACACCAAATCTTCCCCGAGCCTGCGTAATCCATCTTATTGTTTTACTCAAGTCTGTGTTTTTACAGAGCTGTTTTGTGCGTCCGTGCGACCAGCCTCTATCATGAACGACACTGGATACTCATTTCTCATGTTTTTTTTTTTTTACCTCATTAATCTAAGTAAATTGTGCTCTTGCTGTTTGTGTGTGTGCATGTGTGTGAGTGATTGACTAGGGTGCTATTGCCTTTTCCACAGTCGAGCCTAATCGTGTTACAGTGCTTTGAGATAATGTCTAGATGTAATCTAGATCACACACACACACACACACACACACACACACACACATGGCACTGCCTGCATGTCATACTCCTCAACGCTCTGTTGACACGGGCAGCCGTGCGTGTCACTCTAGCTGTGTTTTGGCATTGTCTCAGTGTTTAGTTACCTACAAAGATGTGTGTGTGTGTGTTCATGTGTAGGTAGGTACTTGTAGGCATTTGTGTGCAGGAAAATGCCATTCGTGGCTGTTGTGTAAGAGAAGAAATCATCTTTTTTTTGTTTTTTTTACATTGCTACAGGTAGGCGTTTTCAGAATGTTGTGATGGGAGACATGCTTTTCTCCTCTCTGTATGTCAGTGAGTAGTTTATGTCGGCAAGTGTGTGTGTGTGGCATGGGAAAATGTTGTCTTGTGTAACGCCACCTTGTTGTATGGAGTATGTTTGTGTATTTATTTGTTTGTTGATGTTGTTTTATGTGGTTTTCAGGGCAGCAGAGGTGTGTGTGTGATTATTTTGTGGACTGAAGCGCTCAAAAGACGCCCACATGTTCTGGTTCCCCACGTGGACTTCACCTAGAACTTCATTTGATATTATTGTTATTAAAAATGTAATTTCTGAAAAATTCAAGTAATCTGTTGCTTAGAAACTAGATTGATTACTGTACTAACATACTCAGTAATACATACTTGAAATGCCACACTCCTGATTAATAATTGGTGTGGGCATCAGGATAAACATATTGGCTATCATCAGTGGCGTAAATTGTGGTCTAAAATTTTTTTGACAGATGTAAAATAGCTTTTATATTTCTTACTCATCAGTATTCAAGCTGTCAAACATGACACTTCTAACCTCCAGAAGGACAATTTATCCCGTGTCTTAAACACTTGTGGCACTTGAGTATGAAGTATTAAGTTAACTTCAGTTTTTTTAACCTACACATTCTTAAAGAAATGGCTTAAGAGCCACCTTTAACAAAGGCCTTATATTACAGATGCATAGTTTTGTGCAAAGTTTCTTTTTATTGCTGTTCATGAGACAGACATTTAAATAGAACTTTTAACAGTATTTTGCTGTTTTCAGTCTGAAAACCTCATATCTCCAAAATGTCTGCAGAAACTAAGCAAAACACCCTGTTTTATAACTGACCACTGTGCATTTTTTTAGTTTATCCAACGTCTTTTGGAGCAGCTTTTTTAAGCTCAAGAGACTGGAAAATTTTCTTAAACCATATTGGACTATGTACCCGTTCATTTGAAAGGTAAACATGAATATTCTACAGAATTTGGATAACAAGCTTTCGACAGCCAGATTCAGAGCCCAGATCCCAACTTCATAAGTGCTGCTGTGTTGGAAAAACTATTTTCATTTTGATATTGTTTCCTTATGCATAAGTAATATTTACGTGATAGTTTAGTATGCAATTTAAGTGGCTGGTATGTCTTAGTGTTAGCTTGTTCATATGGAGGAGAATTACACATTTGTCACCCTGGACCTTTTTAAAAAAAAAAAAAAAAAATGTTGATGTTTCTGTACTTCACACAATGCATCAACATTTTTCATTCCTCATTCCCATATTAGCATTGGTACTAACTTGTGAACATGGTTCTCCAGCCAAGCATTGACTTACTCGACTTTGTATCCCTCTCCAGCAGAGCTCCAGCAACGGAGCTCCAGAGAGCCAGAAGGTGGACGGCGGCTCCCTCAGCCCAGAGGTGCAGGAGGACCAGCGGGTGGCGGACAAGCGCATTGGCCGGGACCCCGACACCCGATCAGTGTCCCTGCTAGAGCAGAAACGCAAAGTGGTCTCCTCCAGCATCGATGTCCCTCATGCTAGGTAGGACTATGTGTATCTGTGTATACAAACATGTCAGTTGTTTGACTCATGTCCTAGAGCGAGATTGGCTTGAGTTTATACGTGCAAAGTTCATAGAAGGTTTATGACATAGATATGTCATCTTGTAAAAAGGACAGAGTATATATGGGCTGATATCCCAATTTTTCCATGATCCTCAGTGACAGTTTGGTAGAATGATGAATACAATGTAATTTGACAGAGGTCCACTTTTATTCCATTACAAATATATATTATCATATGCCACTATATAATAAAGCATTCATGTTGCAGTGCACATGAATGGTGTCTGTCTGTTGGAATGAATGTATTTTTAATCTTACACCAAAATTGAGTTAGTTTAAGATTTCATCCATGTCCTACATATTGAAAGGTTGTGTTCAAAATGTCATTTTTGGAAGAATCCCATGCTGTTGCCTTAACTTGCTGAAGCAATTATGGTTATGGTTATTTTAATGGCATGCCTCTGGTGGTTTCCCAAATTGTAAAAGTGGTGCAACACGGACTTCAAGGCCATGAGAGTCAACTAACATAGTAAATTACATCAGTTATACTCTTGCATGTCTTCCCCGCTCTGCAGTAAAGACATAATCCATCGGATCCTGCAGTATGGACTTAGACATACCCTAGCCTTATACCCAAGGCAGACATAAGAAGAGGACAAAAGAAGAAATATGCTTGAAATGTGCGTGGGAGAACAGCTATAGCTTTCATGTTTTATTAAAGTGGGGTGCATAATCCATCTGATCCTGCAGTACGTAACAGACATACAACTTAAAACAGTTATTATGTTATGATGCATTAGCTGCTCACACATTCGGCAATTCTCTGTACACCATACACACACACAAATATTATTTTAAGATGATCAGCATAATCCACTGCTGAAGCTGGTCCACAATGGGGCAATTAAACATTAATAGGCAGCAGTGCATGGCTGAGAAGAGCTATCTAATAAACAACACTTTGTCACTATTAAATGTGAAACACTAATACCTTGTAAAATGGCATGCTGTTATCGAACATCACTCCTCATTACTTGTCCTTTTTCCTGCTGGAGGAGTCCAATCAATAGCAACTTGCTGAAAAGTACAGTAAAAGTCTGCTGTTTGAGCGGCTTTATCACTGCACCAGAGCCTTGCTTTAGATTTAATAGTTATTTTGCTGATAAATCATTGATGTAGTTCTCTCTTGTTGCCCATTAAGAGGAAAAATCTCTTTTTGAATTGAATCCATCCCATGGATTAGACACAACTTTTGCACCTGTCCCACTATAATTACTTCCTTGCATAGCGAATGCCATAATATTGATATTTATATGGTTATTGTGAAATGGCTTATTGATCATCTCACTGCCCTTGCACAAGTTCAGCTCGTTTCCTTAGCTCGGGGACAATCACTTTATAAACCAAATTCCTGTTTATCCGCCTAATGAGACCATCGGACAGCAAGAAAGCAACATGTTTTTTTTTTCTAACCCTCAACATAAAATAATCCGGTTATATAATGGTTGAGTGAAACCATGACCTTTTTATAAAGCTTCACATTTTTTCCAGTTATTAGCGCGGGCACACACAGCATCTCATTTACACACCCAAGTGATCTCCTTCGCCAAAATTCCAGCAGGAATGTGCCAAAGTATGCTGTGTTTTTTATTTTGGCTGTCCAGGCATCTTTGAAGCATTATTAGTGTGAGAATTGTTAGCCAAACCGCCACATAAAACAAACTGAGACAAACATTAGATTTTCTTTTGGATAGTTATCTTGTACCTACATTAAATAGCAGTTAAGTTAGGGGGTTTATGAGAAAATATCAAAGCCCCTGGAAACACAAGATGGTGTGGCACAGCAGCTGAGAAACTATCAGTGTATTTCGAGTTTTTATTCTGTGTTCCAGTCATGCGCTCACACAGACTGAGCTTTATCTTTCTATTTCTGTGCCTCTGCCGCTTATTTAGTCATCATCTGTCAGGTAGGAAAGAAAAAGTGACTGAGGCATGTGAAGGCCACGTGAAGGGAGGAAGCTCTTGGAAAAATCAAAGGGTAGTTGTATGTAGGTTTCGGTAGCTGCGGCTTTTTTCTCTTATTACAGTACTTGTTTCTTGCTTTTGAAATGTCCTCTCAGTTAAAGTTCAGCCAGTTCGTCCCTCCTTAAAATCACAGTTTTTTTATGTCTTAATGAAATGTCTAATTTCTAGCGAACAGCACAGACTCGACATCCAATTATTTTGTGTAGGACAACTTCAAAGCCTGGTACTCAAAACCCCAAAAGATCTATTGTGCTTATCAAGTGCTAAATCAAACCGACTGAAAAACCAGACTTAAAAAAAAAAATTCTATTTCAGCCTGATTTATTAAGTGCAGTCACAATTAAGAACATAGAAAGTTTGTTGTTTCCACATCTTAAGAGCAGGTATGAGCCTGAGCTGCTTTTCCAGATATCTCTATAGTGACCTCTTCATTGCACAGCACCGTTATTGCCTCAAGATTAAGATCCATGGCTCCTATCCTCAGCACACCTGCGACCGATTTTCAGTGCCCGCACTGGCACTAGGAAAGAAATGGTGTCGCAGACGACCACGGAGTAACGTTTATCCGTAATGGAGACAACAGGAAGGGAGAGGGGGCGGGAATGGCAAGGAGAGAGGAAGGATGCTTGGAGGGACGGTGAAAAAAGGGGGATGAGGGAGTAACAAGAGTGAAGGAAGTGTGTGTGTGTGAGTGGAGAAGAGGACAAGGGGGTAAAGGAGATGGAGAGAGCACATGGGAGCGAGTGTAGCTGTGAGGATAACGGCAAAAGAGAGAAGAGCGAGTGAAAATGCCTGAGGTTTTAACTCTCTGGAGAAGTCTGACCTTGAGGTTGTTAATTGCACTCTCAAAAGTTCCCTCTCTGCTGGTGATTTACCAAGAAAATGTCTGGCTGCTTGATGGCTCTCCAGGTCCCTTGTAACCCAGATAGAATAGGTTTCCCACCTCACTGGGAGTCACTGAAGTACCTCGATGTCTTGTCTGCAATCATTGGGAAAATAGAGGAAAAATGACATTGTATCATATAGATGTTAGACCTCAGGGGGGGTTTGGTGTCGCTACATTTTATGGTTCTGTCAGCCGGTCCAGCTCTCATTACATTATCGAGTAGCCTCCTCCGCCATATTTATTTACAGCACTTCGCCTGCTTTTTGTCAGATCTTACACCAAAAATCAATGGGTGTCATTTGGTGTTTGACCTATTTTCTACAGTGCCCCAACTCCCAAATGCCCAAAGAAATTGTTTCCTTTATGAAATATTGTTTGAATTGTGCTTTGTCTAAAAAAACCCACAGGCAGCGAATGCTCAGCATAGCAGTTTTCTGATTTGTTTACACTGTATTTATTGCCTGATTTGGTCCTTACCGAGTGTTTAGACATTTCTACACATTGTCAGGCTGTGCTCTTAGCCAGCTGCTGGGCTGGCTTCCTCTGAAGGCTTATGTTTTCTCTATATGCAGGAAACAGTCAATTGTAACAAGAGCTGGCGGGGGCAGACCGGTGGAAAAGAATGGCTTGGCTTTTGACAAATAGCCTTCTGGAGACTAATTGCAAGCAGGGGAAGTGGAGTATAACCTTAGTTGAGGGGGAAATCAGGAGAGTGCTTGGCTTATTATTGCAAAACCCGAAAAAAACAGATCTGAGGGTTCAACTCTTCTCCTGTTCAGACCGCCAACAGTCGGCACTCTATTTCCAGCATGAACTGAGGTTACTCACGTTTCTGAAAATAACTGGACCCCTTGCTGGTCGTCTGTGATGTTGTAATTTCTTCTCTCTTTTTTTTGTTTTTTACACCCAGCAGTCCAACACCGTGATCACATTATCTTCCACATAGCAGTAAATTAAAGCAAGAAATCTGATGGGGTTGGGTGGGGCTGACTTCAGAACCTGCATCGATGCCAAAACAAAAATGTTTGTTATTGTTGATGATTTTTATTGTTGATCAGTGTGTTTGCAGATCACCCGGTTCACTGTGCTGAGCCAACCATGTGTTCCACACTCGGAGCCTGGTGCAGCAGCCAACTCAGACGTGGAACGGTGCCAAAGACTATCCTGTGCAAAGAGGGGCCCAAAGAGATTGTCAAATTATCGTTTGTCTTTTGATAAAGGACCACAGCATCATGATCAGCTTGTTTTTTTTTCCCCGGCTCCTGGTCTTGTTTGTCCCTGTGGCCGTTTCTTACCTTGTTGGAACTCCGTTAACAACATTACTCCTTTTGCACAATGTGTTTTTGTGTTTGCGGCGAAGAAAGGCGTTTGAGTTTCGAAATGAGAGAAAGGAGGGGAGGACTGGGTGTGCGCTGCAAGAGCAGTGTGGGTTCTCCAGAGAATGAGTGACAGAGAGCGAGCGAGAGAGATGCTCAGCGTTTGCCAAAGAAAACAGTTTCCCTGGTTTGGATGCCAGCGTTCAGAAACCATGCGATTACCATCTGAAAAGACAGCTCCCATGATCTCTCTGTTTCTCTCTCTCACTCTCTCTCTTTCTCCCTCTCATTCACGGTCTCACTCTCCCAGACTCAATTGGCCATTATCTGATTGAACACTGAGGTTTGTCCTGCAACAGCTTACTTGACCAAACCCAGTGTCTTGACTCAAATATTCTGGTGTATCAGATTGGCGGAACTATACACAGCTAAAAATATCAAACAGAAATGTGCTTGTATTTATATAGAAAGGACGTTGCACAACACGTGTAATAAAGGGTTCTTGTTTCGGAGCCACAGTAATGGTTTCCAAAATTCCAAACGTTATGGGATTTGTCACAGTGACAACTTTAACAGGCAATGTTTTGTGAAGGAAATTGATTTTTCTGCACTTCTGTTAGAGAGATTGCTATCTGCGGTGTAGCCTGCAAAACCTGAACAGTGACCAGAAATAGATTTTTTTCCACTAGAACAATTATACAGAGCATTTTGCAAAGACGTAAATAAAGTCAACCTTTAAAAAGAAAACTACTAAAATCAAAAAGGACAGTTCTTTGAGGGATTTTTAAGAAGAGTTTATGGCCAGCTCAAGCCCATCACAACAGGTTTTGTCGTTGTCCAGGAGCCCTGATGGAGGAAAGCCTGATGTTGTTTTTAATCCAGGCTTTTGGACCACCAGTAGGGACCAACAGGGGTCCTTAGTCAAGTTCATGTGAGGTTAAAATGTCTGTATTCATGTCTTGGCACCAGGTGCGTTCATGTTTTAAAGGGGATCAGCAAAATCTTCAAATCAATTCTGAGAGCATCATATAACCAACGTGAACATGCTAAAGTTGGAGTGATACGATCTCATTTTAGTCCAACTTACACATTAACAATCTTGTGCATGGTTGTAATATCAGTTCCATTCTCTATCCTCCCACTTTCCATTTTTAGTGTCTCAGTATAATATAACTCAGTATAATAGGAGAAAATGAGATCTTCACTGTGGTGGAGGAGAATAAACGCTCAGGAGAAAACCAGATGAGACAAAAGCACCTTGTGCAGCGTAGATTGTCATTGCAATTTCCCAGCATGAAGGATTTTCTTGGTGGAGCATCTCATTAAACAGTGGCCTATGTGGGTTACTTAAATATCGCATCAGTGTTTATTGGCTCTCTCTATCTCGACTTTGCTTGCTTTGTTTAACAGGATTCACTGGAGTTTGCTTTGGTCTTGTCTTGAAAACCACCTCCTACTGAATCTCTGATCTCGGATACAACTGTTGAGTCTTCACCGACCCATCCCACCCTGCTATTATCTCGGATTTAGATTTATTGCCCATGGACTGATCAAAGGCAAATCCCCTCACTCTTTGTCAATATTCGCGACACACTGGTGAGAGCGGCATGGTGTTGGTCTGCGCTGGCTCATTCGACGTTCTGGCTCCTGAGAAAACGACCACCTGTGATGCCGCAGGAGCAGAATTGCGAGTTTAAATTTAAATGCAAATTGGCTCTTTAATTAAGCGTGCTGAATATCAGTGAGTGTGAGTGGGGGTATGGTTTACCATGGATTAGTAGACGGTCGGCCTAAGTTCCCTGCAATCTTTTGCCAAAGCGCTGGACCGTGGCAAGCGTGTGTGAGGCAATGTGTGCGTAATGGCAATGTCAGTCGTCAGTGTGATCTCGACCCAGGATTTACATTCACTTTAACAGCAAAAGACTTCACAACCACTTGCAAATTTATTTGTGTACATCAGGCATGCTAATTACAACATCAGTTATTGAGAGTAAAAAATGCCTTAACATCTGTACCTGTTTTCACCGTGAAGCATACAGTTTAAATGAAATCCACAATCACTACAGTTTATCTAAATAACGTATTTGACACACAGGAAGTCATATGCTGATTACTTTGACGCTTGCACTGGAATTGACTCATCATGTGTAGCATGCATTTTGAAGTCATCAGCAAATATCTATTTGTAGTTATTGATGTCGTAAATAAACATAACGCTGCTTCTTAGAAGTTTGAACACTCTTTATGGCTGTCAAGGGAGTGAGACAAAATGTGTCGGCCTGACAGCACCAATGTCATGAATCAACGGATGAATCAATCTAAAACCTCACAGCAAATGTCACTAATATGCTAATTTGTCCTACATGGCTGTTCTCACATCTGTATGGTAGTTTTGTGTTCCATCTTTCCCTGCCTGCTATCTATAATGCATACTGAGGAGCCTCAAAGCCAATGTTTATGTGACAGCGGACTCTGTGGGTCCTCTGCTGCTTCAGACTAATCCATAGTCTCCAGCTTTAATGGACTGATGGGACAGAGTGCTGCAAGAGGGGAAAAAAGCTCTAATTGATTGTACTGACGGACATGCATTGTGGTCATCTGCGGTATATAAGAGGTGGTGCTAATAGACGGCAGTGTCAAGTGTCACATGACGTGTCCAAACAGAAACACTAATGAGGAGGTGAAATGAGTGTCTGCTGCAGAACATCCAGAATTTCACCTGAACCTGAGCAGTTTTATCAGCCTGTGTCAAAGTTGGTACCTGAAATGATGAGGAAATGTGTGAAGATCATTAGCAAATTAGATTTACATAGTTACGCCTATTATCGCACAATTGGTGCTTTGAACTGAGAATATTAATGTTAAAAATGAGCATAACTCACATTTTAATAGATCTTATGTCACTGGTAATTTTCTTTGTGTGTCGATAAAGCATATAGAGTATTGTTTGAACCTTGTTATTTTATTTGATCATTTGTGTTGTATGTGTTTGAGTTAAATTGAAGTCAGTTAACTTGTTTCCCCTCTAAAAAAACATCAACAACGTAAACATTTCCGTTTACTTGAGACATTAGTCAAGCAGTTTTTAAATGCAAAGGTAAAGTTTCTTACCTAATGGTCAAAAAACTAAGATTTTTTCTTTATTTTTTTTTTTTTGCTTTTAGTTTTATCTTTTGTGCTTTACAATAAATAAGAGTGCATTTCCAAAATAACAGAGAATACAAACACATCACTGCACATAAAAAACACAAATCTTGAGAACAGATTGTACAGCTTAGGGTTTTCCAGTTGAAAAATTGTGCACCTCCTATCATCATTTAGTCTTAATATTACTTTACTGACCCAGGCAACATTCTGGTTTGGGGCAAAGACATTGTGCCACAGCGGGGGAGGCGTCATGCTTCTCAAGTGTAACCTATTAAAAAACAAACCTAGCCCCGAAGAAGTACCTTCTCCTCACATTATTTCTAATTATGGCCATCAATTTTAAGGCTCCATTGGCCTGTCTGTTTTGAATTATTGATATCTGTCAGGCTGACAGGCTTTATTAATTAAAATGGAGATGTACTAATTAAGAGCACGGCATGAGGGTGTCATAATTGTAGCCCCGTTTTAATTTGAGTGTCGCTCATCAATTTTATCGTGGTTTAGCAGAGTGGGCGCGGCGTGACAGAGTGGTGGGCGAAGGTAGGCTGGAGGTGCCCTCATGTGACATGCTTGGTGTGTGTTTTGTGTGTGTGTGTCGTCTGCACGTGCCAGCAATCATTTCATACCACTCAAACTTGTCACTTTTCTGATTGCTAGCACCGCCTGCTTTTAAAGACCAGATGTTATAACGACTCCCTTTCTTTGTTCACGACAGTTTGCATGAGAACATTAATTATCCTTTGGCATAATCCAAGGAGATAAGTGCAAATTCAATTCAGAGACAGGCCCATCCAACAACAGAACATATCACTTCCTCCCATGAGCTGCTCACCGCATATTTGTAATGTGGGGTCACTGTGCTTTTTAATGGAATGGATCTAAAAATCAATTTTTGTGGGCTTCAGTAACTTGTCCCAGCCTTGTACATACGCACATTTTAAAGGGAACAGTGTGATTCCTCCCAAAGGGTCCCACAGATGAGGCTGTCTTCTGTACTTGGAATAAAACAAGGAAAATGCTGTGCTGTGACTGCCAAACAGTATGGCTTTTTAGTACATCTGTTTATCAGAGTATGCTGCGTACGGTGTGTATGTGTTTTCATTTATTCTAAGTCATACACACATGTGTTATGGATGTTGCAATAACATATGATTAATATATCAGGCCTACCATATTACTCACCAGTAGGATCTCCCTGCCTCACATGTCGTGAGGCCAGAACACAAGTGTCTCTGCTATCACAAGAAATGTGCCATGTGTCCTCCCAAATCCCTCAAGAAATGCTTTGACGACCTTCTCTCCTCTCAATAGTGTCTGTACCAGCGTAATGAGACAAGCCGAATCATTGAAAATGAAAGGACGCCAATTACCTACCAGTTAACCTTTTGGAAGGACAAAATGTAATGGCATCCTGCTGGAGAACTGACCTTGAATCTTAACACAGCCCTTCAATGTTATTAAAGAAACTTTGGTTGAAAGCATATGAGTAAAGGTCAATTGTTGTCCTGAATACAAACATTTTTAAAGTGAGTCTGTTAAAGCATGTTCCTGTACAGGCGTAACCACAGAAAATTTAAAGTGGTGTAACAGTGTAACAAAATCGCGTCTTCATGTGATCCCAACTCTTGCAATGAATCAAAGCCATGACGGCAGCACTAGTGTTGATTCCCAGATGTTGTATGAATACACCTTCTGGACTGGCAGATGTATAAAAGATATTCACACCGTGGGAGAGGCTATAATGCGTTTAGTGCGCTGGCTTGTAATTTCACCTCTAAGACTGCAAAAAGACCATTTCTCACACAAGTGACAATCATGCAGACTTAAAGTGGTGACAGTGCAACGTGAATCAGAGGACCTTTCAGCACAGAGCAACTCAAGCTACTGTTAATTCTTTGCCATTTTCATGTTACAGACAAGAATAATGTCTCGACATTTGGCATCTTAGAAATTTTGCTCATCATTGCTGAATCCAACACACAGTTAAATAAGCCAGACATTCGGTCAGAACTACGCCACAGATGCCTTCCTCAACAAAAAGACCTTATGTTGTGAGGAGGGAGCGATAAAGTTAATTGAAAGTTAGCCATTCGTTAGTCTGACATCTAACAGCCATCTGCTGTGGCCACTTTACATAAATTGTTCCCAAGCAGGACAACAGTCAAATATCCTTTTACTTTATAATCCAATAAGGGAACTCCGCAGTCTTTGGTGTCTCCTATAAGATCTAAAGCTGCGGGTAGGCAGCAGACCAGAACTGTAAATAAAAGACTAGGCACTTCCAAAAGAAAATTTAAAAGGTAATCCGTTTGGTTTCCAGCTCACGCAGTTGGCCACGTATACAGTAGAGCCGAACAAAAAGACACAGAGATGGCAGCTACGCTCCGTCTCATCTTTCCTTAAATGCATGCCTTTGAATGGAAGATGGAGGATAGACTCTCGTTGTCTTGAAGCAAGTTGCTTAATATTTGGAAAAGTGAAATTTTATACACCCTTAGACAGTCTTTTGATCCTTGATATATTCATCTAGTTGACTGTGAGCCATCCTCACCTTTTGCATTTCTGTTTACGCCCCTTCATTATTGTTCCTCAGGCTCTCATGACTCTCCCTCAGAAATCATCAGGACATTTAAAACCCTTGAAATGCATAAACCTCCTTTTGTGGTGCTCAAATTGCCAAACTTTTGAGTGGTGGACTCCAGCTGCTTCATAAACGTACCGAATCATAATTGGCCCTAGCCACAACCCACCCCAACCTTTCAAACAACATAAAGCTTTGATTGTTGTGTCTCCTCTTCGTAAGGGTCCTGTGTGTAGTCATTCCCTCTCTCTGTATATCCTCTACACACACTCACTTTCTCTTTGTCTTTCCCTCTCTGCCGTCCTTTGTTCTTCAAAGACATTTGTCATTAGCTTCACCTGCAAGTACACATGCATGGGCACGCACACGCATTTACGCACACACACACACACGACCCCCTGAAGGCAAAGGTTAGTTTTTCACTGTTCTGCTTATCTT
This sequence comes from Scortum barcoo, assembly GCA_023238725.1. NCBI lineage: Eukaryota > Metazoa > Chordata > Actinopteri > Centrarchiformes > Terapontidae > Scortum > Scortum barcoo. The sequence goes on along the minus strand of CM041548.1, from coordinate 12,460,796 downwards.
CACGTTGTCCCTCGTCACTGTACAGAACAGCTTGTAAGGGGGTAAACAATCAGCAGTGGCACTTTTTAGCTTTGGGGGTTGATATAGCATCTGTGTGTGTGTGTGTGTGTGTACACATTTGGGCTGCTGTTGGAATTCAGAAGACAGCTGGTACAGTTGCCCCCTAAACCCCCATTTGGAGAGGTTGTTCAGACCATCTCCTGTTTTCCTCAACACACGCACTTGCACACACACAGACACACACACACACACACACACACATACACACACACACCACCCCCACCTTCATAGAGCTCTTAATATCAACAAGGCAGCAGTTTGCCCCAACTACAGATTTGTCACCTCCCTCCCCGCCTCCCTCCCGTCCCTCCCTGTAAACAATGGGAGCCGGTGGCTTTGGTCACATGAGCTACCAGCATCTGCAGAGGAGGTTGTTATTGTTTTGATTTGGACTCCACATGTCGAACTTGAGCTCCCATGTGAGCGGGACCGTGTGTGCGCAATCATTTTAGGGGTTCAGAGCGGGTGGGACTACAGCTTTCTGCCAAAGTCGAGGGCTGTCTGCATGCAGAACTGTGTGTGTGTGTGTGTGTGTGTGTGTGAGTGACTTTGGCAGCATTACCTCACTATGAGCTGAAAATGGATGTGTTTACCAGGGGCTCTCTCTCTCTCTCTCTCTCTCTCTCTCTCTCTCTCTCTCTCTCTCTCTCTCTCTCTCTCTCTCTCTCTCTCTCTCTCTCTCTCTCTCTCTCTTTTAAACATCCCTCTCTTATTTTCTCTCTTGCAAACATTTGAGGCACACAGCCGTATTGGAGGGAAACATAACATCCCCATTAGACACACACACACATAAAGGCATTTTCTAGAGTTGACGTCTGCACACATTAAATGCACAGTTGTACACACATGCTTAGACACAAACACACACACACACACAAAGTATGTTACGCATCCATATAGCATGCATAATTCATGATCTCCCATTGACATCTTTGTAAACACGGGCGCTTTGAGTTGTGTGAAATACTCCTTTCCTCCACTCCAACTGCACACACGGCCATCCAGTTACAACTTATCTCAAGGAAGTCATTGTTTTTAGATCCTCTGCTGACTTGAGCAGTGTTAGTTAAAGCCTCAATTTCCACTAATCCTCACACAGCACAGCACAGTCTATTTTTATTGAATGTACAGGACGTGTCAAAATGCTATTAAGATTTTATTTGGAAAGCTGCGCAACTCAAGCACTGGGGAAAAAGTCAGATTTGGTGGCCAGTGTTATGTATTATGTTGGATTAGAGTCTTGCTGCAGTAGAGCTGAGCTTCACCAAAATAAAGAGCAAACTGAAAACCTTGTCCTCCCTCTCTCCCTTTCTTCCCTCTCCTTTTTGTCTCAGTTTCCCCCACTTACAGTACACTTTTCCCTCTCCGCTTCTTTTTCCTTCTCTTTTATCCTCTCCATCTCTCTCTCTATTATCGCCCCCTTTGCCCAGATGGCTGAATGAGCTTCCTTCTCTTCCTGTCCTTATATTTTTTCTCTCCCTTTTTCTCTCCCCCTCCTGCCTTCACCTCCCCTGGCTCGCTGTATCTCGCTTTCTCCATCTCTGTTTTCCCGCTCATTTCCCCCTCCGTTCCCCCATGAGCTGCGTCGCTCTCCCTCCCTCCCACACTCGAGCCCTCCCTCTCTTCCTTTGTCTCCTCTCTCCGCTGCCTTCCCTCTGAGTGTGTGTGTGTGTGTGTGTGTGTGTATGTGGCTGTTTTTTCCTTCTGACTGACAGAGAGAGAGATGTTAGCCCACTGCTGAGCTCTGTGCTGTAGAGGAAGCGGTGTGGCTAACTCAGTGCCAGCATATTAAATCATCAGCGACAGCCACAGTGAGGCGATCGTAAGTTGTTTGTCTGAGCTTTCTCTGACAAACAAGTGTGTCGAATTTTGGCGCCAAAGCATTTGCAGAAATTTGAAATGTGCCTTCCCATTTCACGTATCTCACTGCTGCCTAATTGCTTCCAGTTGTCTATTTTCACTAGGGGAATTTGGCTTTGTACTAAATGGCTGTAATTAATAATACACACAGAAATTAACATGCAGTTTACGTAACATGCATATAGATTCTGTATCCACAAAACACACCCACACATACACTTCTTCAATTATGTATGCAAATATGCCAGTCATTTGCACTTAACCCCCACAGAATGGGTTAATGATTGTGGGTGCACAATCACACATTTACAAGTGATTATGAAATGTGACTCATGGACAGCAAATAGGCATCCTCCGCTCAGTTGTGTTTCATTTTATTTACAATCCAAGTTAGGTTTGTTTGTGTTTTGAGCATAGGCAGTTGTAAGCGAAGGCCTGACCGAAATCCTAAGTGACAATTGGCACGTTGTCTGGCTGAAACTGTACATCAATTCGCCGCCTGTAGCTGCTCGGAGCATTGCCGCCAAAGACGTGCGCAGCATACACACACACACACACACACACAGGTAGTAGAGTCCAACTCTGGAGTCCAGACATATTTATTTTAGGTTTTTATTCTTCGCTGAGTTTCCTCTTGTGACGTTATTTCTCTTGACGCTTGTAACTGAAGACACACTCTCCACTCCTTTTGTAGGTTGAAGTCACGCTGCGCAACAAGGCGCAGGTGATGCTTTGAAGAATGCTGAAATCCTACACAATAAAGAAGAACCAGTAATGTGACTGTAATGTGAAGATTTTTCTGTTGCAGACACTTCTCAAAATGAGTTTGCTTTCAGCTGTGTCTTACTGGTCCATGGTCTGTACTGATCAAAATTGAGGTAAACATCTAACAGTGCATTAATGTGCACTTACGTAACTGGGTTACAGTTCACTTTCTTCAGTAAGCTGGTTCTGAACAAGAATCCTGATTACTGTAATCATGGCGGGAGATTAGAGAAACTTGATCTCCTCAGGTAGATTTCTCCTGGAGAACGCCTGTCTGTGCGCTGTCACTCTGTCCCAACACACAGATGCACACACACAACAGAAAAAGAAACATGCACAGGGCAGCCTCTTCTATCGCTAATAAAGTAAAAATAAGCACGCCATTCTTCCAAAATAAGGTTAATGTAGAGGAGAAATCCGTGTAAACACACTGTCAGCTTCCTTTGCCCGTTACCCTGTACTCGAAGCAACTAACCATGTCAACAGCAGTGAACGCTTTGTGCCTCTTTGTCCCCAAGTGTCACATTTGATTGAGTGCCTCCCGTCAGGTGGCATCCAGGCAGCCTCAACTGTCCGATTGGTAATGCTTGCATCATAAGAGGCAGTATGCCGCTGGAGTCTGAAAAACGATGCCTGAATTTACATAAACAGACGGTTTGGTAAGGTTAGTATGTAACCAATAAAAAAGACTTCTTATGAAACTTCTTATTAAAGTGTTCTTTTAAAAGTTGATATAAATGTACAGAAACAGTCGCTAGTGAATGGTTGCATTGGTATATAGCTGTATGGGATAATAGAGCAGAGTTCTTTGTGTGGACTTGTTGACTTGGAGAGGAAAGAAGGAAGGGGTGGGCTCTCTTTCTCTACCTCCCTCTCTCTCTCTGTGTTTTCATTTTTTTCTGTCACGGCTGTCTCTTCACGCTCAGTGTCACATCCCCACACCACACAGCAGTAAATTAATCAGAGATAATGCTCGCCAAGAAAACACATCTCTCTCTCTCTTCCGCCCCCCATTCTGTCTGTCATTTTCTTTCCTCTCAAACATAATGTCCATAACCAAAGAAAGACTCAACATAAAGGTCATCCAAATAGGCTTGTGACTTGTATTGATTATCTGACCGCTAATGACTGATTCTCTCTGCCCTTTAAAAACAACAACTATTAAGGTGCCAGTGAGGCAAGGCACTGGCTCGCTGCTTCTCTGCCGAGGCTGGAGTTATACTGGAAAAAGCACGTCTCAGTTAACTTTTCCCCGGCAAGTCGAGGTCAACAATCGCACAAATGGTGAATTAACTGGGAGAGGAAGAGAGGGAGAATGAGAAGGGGTGAGAGTAAAAGGGGGGAGGGGTGTAAGTAAAAGGCCTTTAGGTAAATGTTGAAGCGGCGGACAGATCCTTTGTCCTGCCTTGGGGCTGTGTGAGGCGATTGGACCAGCTGATAGGCCTTTTATAATGCCCTCCATCAGCTCAATCTCCGGGGCTTTTATGAGCACCTTCAGCAGACACACACACACACACATATACATGCACGTTGACACACAGCCCCACCACCCCCTCCTTCCCCCCTTCTTAGAGGTGTAATTGGGAAAGAGGCCCCTTCCTCCAGTGTGTATATCGCTCTCCTGGGAACTGAGGGGCTGAAGGTGTGCATGGAAGTGTGGGTGTGTGTCTGTCTGTGTCTGCTGTGGTTATATGCTAGGTGTTTATAATCAAACTGCGGCGATAAAAGGGTTTATGTCTGTGTGTGATTTATGGCACTTATTGGCAGGCAGCGTGTGTGTGTGTGTGTGTGTGTGTGTGTGTGTGTGTGTGTGTGCGCACATTTGCACAGGTTTTGCTTCCAGAGGGCAGGTGGAGACAAAAGAGCACTCAGGGCTTACTCGTGCTGCTCTTTACGACCCCCATTATCACCGTTGCACTTACCGCTAAACACTGACAACATACACACTGATGAGGTGAAAGGCAGCTGGAGGACCAGGTCCCCCACCTCCATCCTTGAGGGAAGACAGGGGAAAAGGGGGAACTGTGGAGATGGACAGAGGAGACCACTGATTAGAGTTGGTGGCTCCAGCTCAGGCCTCTGTGGCATTTCATGAACCTGCGTTTAATTGGAAGGTCTTTTTCCGCTCTTAACCTGTTCTTAGCTTAGATTATGTGTTGTAACAAAAGACCATCTCTTCATTATAGCTGCTCACTTGTCAACTAACTGTCATAACTATCACTCAGAGGATTAATAAGCACAGTTTGTGTGTATGAAATGATTAGAAATGTTCATGTTTCTACAAGTGTTACAAACAAATGTGGCAGTGATATTGGGATTATACCTTATTGAGGCTCGTGTACACAGGAGGTGTTTGAGCTGCTTTTTTCTGTCACCTGTCTCAGGACTATCTGACAGACGCACTCTTAGTTTGATTCATTTTCATGAATGCCACCTGAAGCATATTTTTAAGCTTCAAGCCTATTTTCTTTGGTTTTGTGCATGTAACTACAGTGATTGTGTTGTGAGCTCTGCCAAAACGTGCAGTGCCTGAATGTATCCTTTGTAGACAATGATAGATGACGTCTGCTCTGCAAATATGCTTTTAAAAACTTTTTAAGTTTTGTAATGAATGAAAGATGCTTTTTGTGTCCCGAAATATTTTTGTGCATAAATTGTTGTAATGTGACACTTGTTGACTGACATTCTAGAGGCCGCCAATCCTCGATTGTTTACAGTAGTAGTGCTAATGTCAGTGAATACCATTGGATATTTTCAGTTAACTGCTAGGACACACTAGATATCCACTATCGAATGTTTGATTTCATTAATGTTAAATCTCACACATGCAGTAATTTAGTGTATACTACATATGTAGGTCTGATTGTGAAGCTCCTTTTGAGCCATAACAGTCCCATGATTCAGTTAGAGAGTTCAATAAGCTCCCAGAGTCTGAAATGTGCGGAGGGCCTGGCACCCATCAACACAAATCTTGCTATGTCAGGGAGAAGGGCATATTAGAGACACAGAGACATCCTCTTAGTGTGGTTTCATTTACTCCATTTCTGAGATGGATTCCTTGCTCTAGCCACATCCTTTTGTTTACTCCAGCGCTGCATCAATTAGGTGAGCAGTGTTGATCCAACACCAGAGAGAAATGGAGGCAGGAGATGGAGAAAGACAGGTGAGAGAGTGGAGTGGGCAGAGGGACCCAGAGAGTAAGAGAGAACAAGGGGGGAGGTGGGTGGGGATATTTAGCATCCATCCACTCTAAAGGTCGTCATGACTCTCATAGCTGCTGCCTTTGTTCGCATCAGTTGGCGACCCCCTCACTGCTCGCTCTGTCTCTCTCTCTCTCTCTCTCTCTATCTCTCTCTGTCTCTGACTCTCACTCTCATTCGTATACATTCACATTTGCTGGCATGCATTGAGGCATCCATGCAAGCAGCTATGTGCAAGCAGAAACACAAACAACATCTCGCAGAAAGTAACACATTCACTTTACACACACACACACACACACACACACACACACACACATGCAGTCACACATGCACACACACGAGGCCAAATGCAAGTAGCTCGGAGCAGAGAGATCCTGTGTATTCCGTCTGCTCATTAGGGCATACAGCAACATCAATTCAGGGGAAGCCCATCACTGTGGCCTGTGTCTGTGTCTGTGTGTGTGTGAAGATGGCTTATCCCTGCTTCCACCTCCTAACCTTTGTTATTTTTCCATTTCCCTCACCATCAACCTTTGCATTTTAAATGTGTCTCATCATTATACCTATTACACCCATTACATATTTTGGAATCTTTAGAAAGATGAGCGTCTATTTTTGGAGTAGTTCCTCAGGATTTTGGCTGTATCATTTTATTTTTTGTGGCACTGTTTACTTCCAAATTTGTACTGCTTTGTGGTTCTTACTTTTTTTTTCATTTATTTTATTTGATAGAATTCAAGAGAGAGAGACAGAAAATCTGCATATTTAACACCCCATATGGTTGTTTTTGACTTGTTTTTATTCTGCTTAATAGTTGCAGACAGAAGATTATGTACCTCCATTGAGAGCGTAGAGTCTCCTCATCTCTCTCCTCAAGTAACTAAACCAACCAATATCAGGATTGCTGATCATCCACATCAAGTTATGTGCAGTTTACCCACACCACATTATTTCTGAGGGAACAGGTCAAGTAGCAAACAGATCCAAATCACTGCCATTTAAAGCTCTTTGTTAAATGAAGAGACGGGATTGTATTTGTTGTTTATGTTTCACAGTATCTTAAAATCTGTTTTGTCAAGCTGCCGCCGATTTTATTCAAGTGTAGATTCAGCTCAGGGAAAGCATGCTGAGATGCAACGCTAGCACTCTGGCAGGGGATTAGTTCAGTACACCACGACAAAAAATGCATCAAAACACAACTGCGCAAGAAACAACTGGGCGTGTAATCATATAATCAGTATTGTATACATAATGTACAGCTTCCTGGGGACACAGGACACTGGACTCACTCGTATTGGGAGGTGGGGAGAAATAAACCCAAACAATTACATCTGACAGCCTGTGACTGATGTGAAAAAAAATGTGTAATTAAATCTGCTAAAACACAGCAACACAGTGTACGAGCTGCATGGAGAAAAGCCGCTCTCCCTCCTCTACCTCACGCAGAATCATCTCTTTGATTTGTTTTTGTTTACCAGTCCCCCAGTGTGTTTCCACCTGCCGTTCTCCTCGCATGCTACTGTAATACTGGATGAAGGGGAACCCTGTTAATGGTGTGTGTACGGACTGTATGTGTGTTTGTTTCTGGCCCAAAGGCTGGTACATAAGTGAGACCTCCAACCTACAGTATAGCACCAATCTAGGGCATAACCACCAAACCCAAAGGGTAAGATGTACAGCATGCAGGAACCCCAATCTATAGTGCAAATCTAGGGCATACTACTGAAGCGTGCATGTGTGAGTGTGTGTGTGTGTATATGTCTGTCATTCAAAAGGCATATTAAAAGGTAAAATGCAGCGGAGAGAGCAGATGATCGTTCTCCCTCGTCTCTGTCGCTCAAGGGCTTTAAACTCTGTCTTTATGGATGCAAAATGAGAAGAAATCAGGACTTGTATACATCAACCTGACACACTGAAGACCTGGTTCTCTACCCCGCGGCTCTTTTCCTATATAAAGACATACACACATTCCCCACCTGAAGACTTTAATACGCTCACCCGTCGCTGCATCAGAGTCATTAACATGTCGCGACGCACAATCTGGCTCGCTGTTGTCATGACAGGTTTACCTCCAAGTTCAAAGGTTAGCCTTTCAGGCAGAATAGGTTAGTCATAAACATGCATGCCCCTGTGTATGACATTCATTTTATTAGAAAAGTGAAAGGGGAAGAATCGATAAGGAAAGTAAGTAATTTTATATAGTCCATCCAGTCAGCAGAGCGATACTGGTATGTAAATATTTAGTGGCACTCTTCCAGACATTTTGGTGGTCCACAGCAAGCCTGAATGTACCTTCTGATATTTTATTAATGGCTTTTTAGCCCCAGTAACTTAATGACAAGTCATCATGGTCTGGATGATGATAAAAATATGATGTTTTAAGCTGTCAAAAACACAAAGAAATGAGTCTAAGGGTTTTTTCTTAACCGCATTAATCTCTGCATTTGTTTAGCTAACTGACATCTAAGTGGAAGTATTTGTCCCCCCCCCCCACCCCCCTCTGTTTACATGATCTAATTTCCAATTTTGTGTGTACAAGGCTGTGAGTCCCTGTGTGTATGTGTGTGCTCTCGCTGTCCCAGCTGTGTAGTGTGTGGATGGATAACTAGGCTAAAGAGCAACACAGAGCAACACAGGAGGCTGTTTTTTCTTCCCCCCAATATTAACTGTGATACTGGAGATTAGCTTTACTCTAAGATCAAGTGAGGAAGAGACACTGAAAAGCACAAAGTGCGTACGTGTAACGAATTCCAACACTCAGAAAATCGTATGTGTGAGAGTGTGAGTCTGTGTGTGACAGCAGGTCAGTGTCGGCTTATTTATTCATTTACAGCATGAAAGCCTCAGTGCATGAGAGGAAGAAAAGGACGAAGGCGAAGCCAAACACGGATCGATGTGCTGATGAAGCCACGCTCTGTTGATCTGAAAATAGTTCGAACGTCGCTGCCGTACAGCTGCAACTGTCTGCAGAAGCATGAAGAAGCAACACACTCATTACACACACACACACACACAGAGGGTCTTTGGCTCCATGCCCAGCTAATGTACGCCACGCCCTGTTTTGCTCTCACCAGAGGGCGTTTACGAAGAAGTGTGTGCCCGTCTGAGTGTTTTTGTTGTTTTTCTTTTTTAAAAAAAAAAAAAGAATAAAAACTAGCAGACACTGTGTGCCTGCTCTCCATCTGCACATACTGTCGCTTACTCGCTATGTCGCTGTGTCTAAAAATGTTTTTGTATATAGCTCTGGTTCCTCTACCAAAGTGTGTTTTTGTGTGTGACTTTGTGTGTTTGTTTAGAGGACAGACAGACAGAAAGACAAAGAGAGAGACCGAGAGTGGCAGACAACTAAAACATGCTAATGTGTAATCAGCTAATTAGCTTCCAGCAAATGCAGATGATTAGACACGCTGTGGCTCTCAGTAATAATATTATTGAGTCTTAATGACTTCATCATCTACTGTATTCTATACATGATCTACTGTATACATTGAATAAGCCGTTCTCTGTGTGCCGCATTAAAGTAGATTGTGTGCAGGCTCTTCCTGGCATTTAAAAATAATGCTGATGCCGTTGACGGGTGTGCACAGGTGGACTGTTCATAAAACACAGCTTGATCACAGACAGAAATGATCATTTGAACCTTAGAAGAAAATAAAAAGACCCACAACTTGTCAGATATTTCACAAGCCCCTTAAGGAAAACAAGAAAAACACTTTGCTGTGCCTCTTGGTGGTTTATTAAGGACATTCTACCAATCGCTTGTTTCGCATAATGTCTACAGAATAGCATGTGCTCTTTGGGCTTGATTGATATTAATCATACAAAGCACTTTGTTCAACACAGTCCTGGTGCCGCCTTTGATCTCTGAAGCTTTGAAAGTCAGCAGCCGCTCATAATGATGTCTTCATCGCCTTCACTTCTCCAGCGAAAGTGAATTTGAGCAGCTCCACAGTGCAGGAATCTTCTGATGCTCTGCTTTTTTGTTCTGTTTTTCCATTTCTGAAGCCAGTACACTGTTGAAATATAGGCGATACACTGTTAGACGGCTGTGTTTGCCAACATTTTTGGTGCTGCAGAAATTCTCACAAACAGCCTACTATCTGTAGAAATACGTCCAACATGACACAACTTTTCAGTGCAAGATTAATGAGGGATTATATGCTACATAATTACATTCATGACCAAATATGACAAATAAAAACACAAAGGTCAAGGCTGTGTGGTCTTTATTACAGTGTTAAAGGGAGATTTCACACAAAAAGAAAACATATCCTGCCAAGTCATGTCTGACAATTTAGTCCAGGCTTTTCATTAGGATCCTGTTTCTGCAGATCTAGACACAAGAATGTTATTAAATTATTGTAAAATCAATTCGCGAAGCAGGGGATAACTTTGTTTTCTGGTTGGATAGCTCCCCACCTTTCAGTCCCATTACGTGTTGTAATTTAAAACCATTTTGCCTTTGAATGTTTCCAGTGCGATTTATCAACAGTGTATCAGCTCTGAATGAGGGTATCTTGACGTTTTGAAGAAAAGATGATATTTTTTCAGCGCTGGAAGAACGCATATCTAGGCTACAGTTCATTGTAAAGCTCCAGTTTCAGTGAATCAGGCGGAGGTTTGGCTCCTCTACCCCGAGAGCTGAGGCGGAGTCTGTGTGAAGGGAAAGATGCCCGTGGCTCTTGTTTCAAGGAGCTGGCTGCCAGGCCAGTGCATATGTTGTTATGGCTAGGAAGATGACTTAGTCCTTTGATTATATGTCTGTGCATGTGTGCATGTGTGCATGTGTGTGTGTGTGTGTGTGTGTGTGCATGCATGTGTGTGTGAGGAGGCCATCAGAGCAGATGTGCAGTTCAGAAACACAGAAAAAGCCATGCGTGTGTGTGAATGTGGATGATTATAATTCCAGCGCCATCTCAACTTCACATTTTTATTTTACCTACAGCTTGTGGAGTTGACAGACTGTTATCTAACCAAACCTTCAAGTAAAATGAAAAACATACTAAAACCTTAAGAATTACATGATCAAACAGGTTGTTTCTTGAATAAGCCAATTATAGAAAATGCACACAAAACAATAGGTAATATGTTGAATTGAGATAGTTCCTTTATTTATGAACCAGTGGTGCATTGAGCTGAATGTTAATATTATTATGTGTTAACAGGCTGATATTTTTATTAATTCAACATCTTAATTTAGGGTGTTAACATGCTAACATTTTCTATTTAACACTAAACATGAAGTACAGTTTATTCCAAATCACCCTGAAGAGGAACATTTCTGTACCAGATTGGATGGCAGTCATCCAACAGTTGTAGAGGCATTTCTTATGTTTTGAACATATGTTGTCTGGCAAGATTTTTGCCAGTCAGTGTTTCTACTATAACATCAAAATTATGAGATATTTTATTGGACTACCTCAAACTTTGACCTGCAGGTGTTGCTTAATAAAATAACAAGAACTATTGAGACATTTTACTTACAAACTAAAAAGTCAACATCATGGAAAAGGAAAAAGGGGATCACCAAAGTCATTAGGATTCATCCTCTGGAGAAAGCGTACGAAACATCTATTGCCAGCTGTGAAAAATCTATTGCCAGCTAAATGACTGTTTTTTTTTGTCGTCAGACCAACACTGGCATCTCTAAAGCGAGGCTGCTGGTGTGGCAAACTTTTGATAACTTGCACCACAGATAAAAGCACCATATGTGCAAGTAATGCATGCTCACCATGTAGCACCAGTAAACACACCAGCAGCCAGCCTGTGCTCATATTCTCAGAGTATAAAAGCTATTAAATCCAACAGAGGACACCAAAGTGAGATTATTTATTTTGGACATCACCTCCATGTGCAGTAAAACACATACTACGTCCATAAAAATAGATCCTTCTTATAACCCGTGTGCTTGCCTTTACAGTAAGATGAACGTCAGCCTGCAGCTGTCGGCAGCACCTGTCCAAACCACACATGCACCCTCATGTTGTCAAAGGTGTGGGCATAGACTTTCACACACACTCTTCACAGGAAATTGAACAGGCAACACAATGCTATAATGTGCCCCTTTAGGATGTATGTTTCCCAACAAAGGACTCTTATCTGTAACTTCTCCAGGGCCTGAATGATGCTTGCAAGCATGTCAAAGAAGATTCCTGTGTGTGAATGTGTGTGTGGGTCCCTCCGCACTCATCTGCCAATCAAAAGCGGTGCCCTCCATGCATGTTAGCCCCATGTTGTATGCAGATTCCTTTTGTGGTTTTGTTGTCATCTGTGTGTGTGTGTGTGTGTGTGTGTGTGAGAGAGAGGAGAGAGAGAGAGAGAGAGAGATCAGATAAGCACATAGTAGAGGCGGATCTTTCTGATTTATAGGAGCTTATTGAGGAGGAAATAGGCGTCATAGTCCAGTGGCTGTAATAAACGAGTAGACCTCCCTGTGCTGCTCAGCATCAAAGAGACAGGCCTACACACACACAAACACACACACACACACACACACACACACCTCCTCATTTTCATTGCCGTCTTTCTCGCTCACTTACACTTCACTCACAGTGGGATTCGCGGCAACAAAAGTCGAAGAGACTCAGTGTGGGAGGGAAAGTGAGAGAGGTCGAGAGTGTTTAGAGTCAGTCCAGCAGGGGTGAAGGGAGGCAGAGGAGAGAGAGAGAGGACAGAGCGAAGGCAGAGGAGTGGAGGAGTGAGGGGTGTGCTTGGCAACGCTGGCCTTTTGTTTCAGGGGGGAATTCCTGTAACCCACCACACCTTTCAGCTGCCTTCATTACAACTGATTGATAGTTTTTTGGTGACACAGAAACTAAAGCTACAGGGACTTTGTGCATGTTTGTGTGTGTGTGTGTGTGTGTGAGAAGACTGACCTTGGCCCATTTAGTCTGATTTAGTTTGGAGAGGGAGTTTGTTAAAAAAGATTACACATTTCGAATGGCGTATTGCGCTGCGGCTACACATAAAACATCAACTGTGTTGTATCTGAACTCTTTGAGAATGTGACCCGAGATAATTTTGTTGCCTCTGGACAGAAGTTTTCCCTCGTTAGCGTTAAGTGGAGGATGTTGTGATTTGTGTGTCTGCAGCCAAATGTTGCTCCAAGATAAGCAGTGAAAAATTCAAAGATTTGTACTGCAGGTTCACCCAAAGGTTCACTTCATTGTAGGGAATCTTTAAATTCAGGTATCCTTCAGCAAGGCGCTTGATTCCCAACTGCTTCAAGGAGAGGACTGAGATAAATGCTCAAAAGAGTTCAGTTTACGTGAAGGAATATCTGTCTAAAAATGCCTCATAATGTGGCAGGCAAGTAAACAAAGAGAGAAGCAGCAGTGTTCACTCTTATGTGGAAAACTCACAGGGTGGTTTATACCATCCACCATCCAGGTAAAACAGAAATTCCTTAAATTATTTAGTGTTGCTCTGAAAAGACAAGTGGTTTCCAGGAACAATAATTTCCATCAGGATCAATAAAGTTGTTCGTATTCGTATTATGTATTCTTACCCTAAAAAATAATGGCAGCCTCTTGCGTTTGCCCGCCCTGAACATCAAACTAAACTTCAAATGTGATGGAAAACAAAAACCAGGCCTGTGTTTCACTGGGTCACATCTACCTGTCAAACTAAGATGGCCACAGTAACTTGAACCCCTATTATTGTCTCTCTCCCTGCCCAGTGTTTTGTTTGAAACTGGACACTGCCTGGCCTCGAATGCACACATGCACACACACACACCCTCACCATGCCTTCCTCCCTCTTACTTGTTCCAATACAGGCCCATTGTTTTGTTGAATTCACTTGTGATACCTATAAAAAGGAGTTGGCACATCTGTCCAGGGAACAGTAAGTTTAAGCACGCCTCTCTATCACACACACACACACAGCCCTTTGGCTTGGCAGTTTGGCAAACAGCCACATCTCCCACCAAACTCATCAGCACCCCTGAAGAGGGAGCTGTTGTTTTACTTGTATCGCCAAACCCTCTCAGGGATGGATCCCAACTCGTCTTTAGTTTGCAGTTTCTGTGTTCAACGTGTGCTGCATGATTTTCTCGACAGCTAAAGATCTACATACAGTAAGTAGGTCTTGAATGGTTCAGTGACAATTGGCCAAAATCTTCCTTTCCTTTCCAGAATTTTATTTTCATGTGCTTGCTCAGTAGCTCTTCTGTTTTTGTGCTCTCAGGCTCAGTACAGGCTGATAGATGAAAAGACTAATTTGATTTTTTTTATGCAAAAGTCTTCTTCCGCCCTGCCGATGACGCCTGAAATGAATGTTTTAAGAGCCGAAATTAAAGAGAATGGTCGTCTGCTCATCCACACCATGTTTAGGCAGTGGCTTGAAACACATCAGGCCAAATTAACTCTATAATGTCAATGCAGTTTAAATACAAAGAAAGTGTAGTGAAGGGGTTGCCTTTCGAGCTGACATTGTCAATAAACAATAGTCATCTACTCTGATAATCGTATCGAAAATCTTTTTCAAGCAAAAAGTGCCAATTATTCTCTGGTTTCAGCTGCTGAAATGTGATTTTTTTTTTCTTTGTCCTCTTTATAGTAAGCAGACGTTGTTTGAGTTTTAGACATTGGGTAGAACAAAACAAATGCCAAAAATGTCATTTAAAAATGTCACTTTGGCTTCTTAGAAACTGTGTTGGACGTTTTTAACGGTTTTCTGACATTTTACAGCCCAGAGGATTTAATCAAGACAACAATGGGCCCATTAATCAACTATGAAAATAGATAATTGTTAGTTGCAGCTGTGTTTACAATTATAGTTTGCAATTAAAAACCTAATTTACAGTAAGAGCATTTAAATACACAGTTCATGTTTTTAGAAAGGAAGAAAACAGCCTACAAAATTATTAAAATAAAGATAATAATGACATTGTATGAATGACATTGCTGTCTAGTGGATAGTGATTCATTACACAGTTTAGATTAGCTTAGAGAAATTCCTCATTAATGGTAGGTGTAAATCAGATACAGTAAATTCATATTGTATGATGATGCTACCTGAGCAGAATATATGCCAATTAAAGTGTCAGTGGTGCTTTTTCAGGTCGTTTAAAAAAAGACCTTGACAGTCTTTAAAGGTTTTAACTACATTATCATCATAGTAATGTGTTTGTTTTGCCCCTGAAGATAAACTCATTTTCCATTTATGAATAGCCAGCAGCAAGATAAAATTACATGGCTCTATTTCATGTAATCTGCATTAGTAAACAAACTCTTAACTTTCTCACTGTACATCCATCCTATTGTTCCTTTTAAGAAGCCTCAGGGGTCACTTAAAGGAGGAATTTTTATTGCAAGTTAGTGAAGTAAGAATATTAAAATGCAGACATACACACACACGCAGACTGTGGCGTACAGCGCCGTGATACAAACATGCTAGCATATGAAACTCATTTATCAGAATCCACTTATCAATCCATTAACCGTCCCACCACGTCTCCTGTGTCACATGTATCATACGTTATAACATGACTCACGCTAACACACACACACACACACGCTCTTGGTGTGTTAATGTTAATTAAAGCCATAATAGGCACTTGGACGAAAACTAAGTTTGATAAGAGCTCTAATGGTAAATGCGATTTGGGAAATTCCCCCTTCTCTCTCTCCTTCTCTCTCCCCGTCATACATCATTTCTTAATTATTAGTCATCCTAATGTGTTTTTTCTGAGATTTACACTTTCATATTTCAAGATAGACAAAGCACCCAATAATTATTGTCTGTCACTGTTGCCATGGAGACAATATCTATAGTCACATGACGGCCTCCCAAGGTGACCAGGAAGTGACTTTTACGGCGACGTCGGGCGCGGGGTTATGGGTAGAAGTATCAGTTGTGTGCGCAGCTCCATTTCTTGATTTATGTGGAGGCTGTAATGACATCATATTCAACAGTGGAAAGGGGGTCATAAATTAGACATCAGCTAATGGAGGCTGAGGCCCCTTCTTTGTTAGCTGACGCTAAACCTCGGCTCTCCATCCTGTGAAGGCAATACACCTTTAATAGCCCTCACATTAGTGTTAGAAACTGTAATTTAGTCACAAGGGAATTATTGATAACAAGACGCTAACTCTTAAGAGGCCGTCCGTAACTTTAACTACAGTGCAAAGTTGCAGTGCTCTTTTGTATATACAACACTAATGATACTGAGCACTTAGATGTAATGTTTGAATGTTTTGCTGTTTTTTATCTGTGGTCTAGCAATATTTCTCCTTAACATTATATTGTGTTAGGCCACTATTTAATTGAATTAATATAAATAATTTAGTCAGCTGTTTTTTGTAACCTATTGCCATGTTGTTTTTAATAGATGATGAGCGTCAGCCACCTTCATTATATTTTACACACACATTGAGAAAACAAAATTGACTTTAAAGCTTAATCTTATGTTGATTATAGCTTGTGTTAATGAAAATTGATCGATGCAGTAAGTGTATTTGAAGGGCTTTTTTTTTTTTTAAATCAAATGTGCACAGTTACTCTCTGATTCAATTTTATGATACTGATACATCCCAAAAATAACTCACAAATCCTCCAAAATCTGTGTTGAAAAGAAGAGGAAATCCCCCGTTGCTTTGTTTGCTCCTTGAAGTTTCTAACACTCAGCTGTTAATAGACACCAGCAGCCAAAAATACACAACAAATCTAATGATGTGAAAATGTTCTGTAGCACTCAAAGAGTCAAAATGTCTCATTTAAACCACATTAAGCCACTACTTTGTAGAATAAGTTCTGGCAGCTCTTGGTCCTCTAAGTCATCTTAAACACATCTGTGTTTGTTTGACACATCTGGATTTTGGGACTTTCTTTCGCTTCTTTTTTTTTTGTTTGTTTGTTTGTTTCTTTTTCTAGCTTTGCTCAGGCTCGATCAACTTGGATTGGGAGCATCTATGCCTTGAAGCAAATCTCTAAAAATAAACCCGGGGAATCACGACTGCACCGCTCAACAAATTAAACACTGTTGTTCTTAAATCTCTGCTGCCTTGTCCAACACGGGAAAATGCAGCACGACTGAAGAGCTCAGTATTAACTGAATTAGATCCTCTTTGCTTTTAACCTTTCACACGTGTCTGTGTGCTGTCATAGGTTGTTTTTTCAGCCTTACAACACAGATACAGTGTTGATAGTTATTGACAGTTATTTTCCTGACCGCTTTCCTGGTTTTTATATGATCTTCTTGTATTTTTTTCTTTCTTTAATTGTATTTAAGCTGAAATGTCATTGAATTGGGAAGTCACAGCTGGGGGGTTTCTAGACAGATTCAGTTCCACATCACATTCAGTTTATATATTCCATGCTTTATTTACGCAAATAGTTTTTGCTGTGCGCATTTATGAGGAACAAATCAGCCATTTGTCAGTGTAGATATTTATTGAATTTACCAGGAAATCCATATTCTCTTGGGCCCCCTCTGTCCCTCTTGTTCATGAAGTGGAGTTATGCACCTCATAATAAATGAAGTTTTTTAGCTCCAATTAAAACATTTTCACCACCAGTGGATGAGTCTTTGCCTCTTCTCATTGACTTTTCTTTTATCATAGTAAATAATGTTCTTAATTTTTAAGGATCTAATTGAAATTTGGGCAGAATTTTTTAACTGGACAGATTTAAAAAAAGTTGCACCATCTCACAGATTTTGGATAATGTGTACAATCCTCCATCCTCTCAGTATTAAGTGGACATTTATTTGTTGCTTGGCAGGTATTAGGAAAGTAAAAGACAGGTCGTTTATTTCAAAGTTTGTTGCCCATACTGGACGCGTACCAATTAAGATGCAGTCTAACCATTTGATCTCAGCCGCTGCGAACACTCTGTGACGGCTGATGTCATGTTTTTCCACAGCAGTGGGAGGTGTCATCATTGTAATAGTACTGACTTTGATCATTTGGCTTCCGCGCACCATCAAAGTCTTGCTTGCCCAGGAAAAAAACACATACGCATATATCCTCTCGCTCTCTCTTACACACACACACACACACAATGCTTGTACGTTAATAGTGGGCATGTACCATAAGTATACTGTCAGTAATAAAGCTATTGACATCTCTTTGATCACAGGGAGTTACTCTGAGGTATACATGTGAGCTGATTAAGACACCTGTCTGCTAGTGTGTGTCAATTAGAAGAGACATATACATGTGTTTTGTGTGGTTCTGTCATCTGGATTGGTTGGCGCGTGTATTATGTACAACACTGAGCTTATATGGATAATGTAAGGCTTTAAGAATTCAGTGCAAGACCCACATCACAATAATTTTAGTTTTTTTCCTGTACCATTGCAGTTCAGCTGTTGGCTGTTAATTTTTCTAATGGTCTCTGGGCGATTGCATCAGTCACTCACAGAGGACACAAACAAAACAAAAAATTAGCAGTTTTTTTCAGTATCATTGCAGCAGAATGCAAAGCATGAGTGAGTTTAAGACCAGACGACTGATGTTTGTATGACACAATCTGATGCAAGGCAATGAAGAGGAGCTACACACACACATACCAACTTTAGATATTGGTAAATGTGTGTGTGGCCTGTTAATATCTATCATGACAAACACAGTGTATAGTACCTACAGTTTTTCATCTTAAAGTGATTCAGTTTGTGATAATATACTGGGAGCAGAAGATGCTCAGTGAAATTCTCTTTCTGTCCTCACAGACGGTCGGAGGAGGAAGTGGACATGGATAAGGTGACGGCTGCAATGGTTCTGACGAGTCTCTCCACCAGCCCGCTGGTCAGGAGTCCTCCCGTCAAAGTCAACGGTGAGCATCACTGATTCAGCGAGGATGCATACAGCATGCTGTAAATTTAGCAGCTTTACACAAATCTCTGGCTTTGATGTATGTGTCTTGGATAAAGCTGAAGTATGAAAAATGAATGTGTTGCGAGGCCTAAGCAGGTAATTTGTATGATCTGCTATACACTGACTTTTCTATCCCTCACGGCTGTTATCTTATGAATGCATGTGGACGCTTGGGTTGATAAATTACTGCCACCTGCTGTGCTTTGGGATCCTCTCATCAATGAGTTCTGCAAATCCACAGAAAAGTACAATGAGTCTGGATCTCTGCCACTCGCCACCGTGGCAGAAATCCAAAGTGCACCGCAACCGCAATCACATGCAACTGCTCAGATAGGCAGTGAAACCAACCAGGCAGCCAACCCACCCACCACCATGCATGTGTTTATCATAGTCACACATACACATACACATGCGGTCAGATGTTAAATGTACATCACATACATCATGCACACATGAACAAAGTGGATTTTAAACACCAACTGTGCAGTTTTATCATCATAAAGTGGTTTTGTTGGATGTCATACAATGTGCATTTATATCAGTGCACACTAAGCTCAGGTTTACTGCACGCTTAGAGATGCCAGTCAAGCTCAGCACCATGGTGGATATTTGTTTGTAATGATGTGCAATAAAAAATATTATCATTCATTCAATTATTTTTCTTTCCTGTACCACAAAACTAAATGTATATAAGAGCATCTGTCTGCTTGTTGGTGGGCCACAAAACATAATATAGAAAAAGGAGACAACCCACTAAGAAGCAGCCTCACTAAACCAAACAAACTAGGTCTACTTTTGCTCACACTCACTCTGTCATACACACGTGTTTTCATACACACTCATGTACACACTCTAAAGTTTTCCCCAGTCCCAGCCTTCACAAATTGAAATGTCTTTTGTAGCTGAAAAGAAATGTTTCTTTGATCTTAAAAAAAAAAAAAAAGCCAGACCTTGGAAGTGTCTCAGCAGAACTGGAGAACAAGAAAATAACCTTTATTTTCTCGTGTCACAGTCAACAGTTGCTGCAAGGCTCTTTTGTGTGAAGTGCAAATAAAGCTGTGTGAACTTAATTGAATGTCTTGATCTGCCATCACTGACAGAAGAACACCCACACATTGTGCTGTGGTTGTATTAACCAGAAGTATGACTAAAGAAGTTGGATTTATTGTCACATTTACTCTCATGCTCTACATTTCTTCCTCACTTCCTCTCCTCTCTGTGCTCGACTCCATTTTCTCAGATGGTCTGAGCGGTTCGTGGAAGGACAATGGCTCGGCGGGCCCCTTCACCCCGTCCAGCAACAGCTCCTCAGGGGGCTACTGGAGCTGGTCTGCCCCCAGTGACCAGTCCAATCCTTCTACACCTTCTCCACCGCTCTCTGCCGACAGCTTCAAGCCCTTCCGTGTGCCCAGTCTGGGCGGCGTGGGACCGGGCCCTGCAGGGCCTGAAGACCCCAGCCTGGACGAGCAAGACGGCAGCAGTCTGCTCTTCGATGAGCCCATCCCTCGCAAGCGCAAGGTGAATACTGTAGACCACCTCACCACATCTGGGTTAAAAGAGAAAGAAAGGCCAGTCCTGCCTCTGTATGCTGAAAACAAACTTGGGGAATTCATAGTTAAAGGAAGTGATTAAAAAAAGAAAAGGCACCCACAAGGATAAATAATTTATTACTATGATTTGAGAATTTCGTCCACACCAACAATACCAAAGAGTAATAAACCTGCTAAATTTCTTCTTCTTCATCCCCTTTTGGTTGGCAAACATCCATATTGTTCCAGACAACCATCATCTGTTAAAAAGTAGAACAGACACAGCTCGCTTACTCCGCTAAAAGTCAGCTGGTTAAACTTCTGGCCTCTCCCCTCCAGGTCTTCACGGTCAACTGCTGCGTCTTTTAATGTACCTGAACTCAGGACTGTGTTGCTCTTATTTACATGTTTTCTGTTTCTGACAATTTAATTAGCACAAAATAGTGAATATTGGCAGGTATTAGGTATAATAGTGAATAGATGTCGATCAAATCGGTATTTCAGGGTGGTTTGTTTATTTGTTTTTTTTGTGAAAAAAAGACACAAACAAACAAACAAAGGCACAAACTCAATCAAACCACTGATCACTGAGATAAAAAACATATAGTGGAAACAAGATTATGACAAAACCTGTAGTGTGTGATCGGCTGTATTGACAGAAAATGAATGATCACACAGAAAATTATAGGTAGCAGAAAGTTGTTTCTTAACTTTACTCATCACTCGTCATACAGCCCCATAACGTGAAGCTTTTGTTTCCAAAAGCTGTTTTCCTCTTCACAGATATTAAAACACGAGATTTATCCACTCAAGAGCATTTTTTTTAAAGATTTATTCTGAGGTATGAAAAATTGGTTTAGTGGTTTAGTAATGGTTTAGTGAGAATAGAAGGCCAAAGTGGAGAAAAAAAGATGCTATCTTTGTATTGACAAGGTCCAAATAGATTTCAAAATAACAGAGTAATTTTTGAAAAAAGTTCCAGTTCTAGGAATTATAAATTGTCTTGTGATCATGAACTCATGTGCCTTGTAAGGTTCACAGCAGTACTGTAAGAATTTTCTTTTATTTGTACGAATGAGAAGCTGTCACACAGTTGCATATTAAAGGGCCCGATAACAGGCAGATCTCTCAGTTAGGAAAGGGTCAGGGGCTCGTCTTTGAGACGCTGTCAGACGTACACGAGCCGGTAGATTCCCATCTTCAAACACACTTTAATATGAACCACTGGGGTTATGGATGCAGTTTAGACTCTGACGGATGGATTGGCAGAGATGAAAATGGGACGGAAAAGGACACGTAGCGCCTTTTGCTCCGGCGGTAGTTTTGTCTTTTCTGCCCAGATGTTACAAGCACAACACAGACACACATTCACGTTTTCTTTCTCACTCATCATTTTGGCTCATCTCATTTCTACAGTCCACTGACAGCTCATCACATCCACAGCTCCATGTCACACTCATTATTTTTTCAGATGTATATTGCTTTGCTCTCTCTCTCCCATTCTCTTTATCTCTCTCTCTCCCCTTATCAGCACTCCTACTTGCTAGTTTGTCATTAGCTGTCTGTATCATCTGTCTTTCCCTCCTTTTGCTCTCTCTCACCCCCTTTCCTCGCCCCTTCTCCTCTCCCACTCTTGCTTTCTCCCCTCTTCCTCCTCTATGCGTGTGTGCGTGCGTGTGTGTCCTCCCCAGACGTTCGGCCTTCATAATTACTTCACAGCCTTCAAATGCAACCGCTCCGCAGCGGCGGTAATGATTTTAATACCGACTACAGCAAACAAAGATCCTTCCGGTTTTATGTCTCCCATAAAAATCGATAAAGACTCTCGGGTGAGCTCCACAGCAGCACACCATACTGTATTAATTGAGGACTTATCACAAAAAAGAGCATGGAGACATTTAGAAGTGGGGAAGGAGGGAGAGGAAGAGAAAGGAAGGGTGTGAATGAGGAATTAAAAGGAGACAGGAGGAACTACGGGAAAGAGGAAGAGGGAAGCGTGGATGGAGACAAAAACTAATTCTCTAATAGCATGGATAACAATGTCATTGTCTCTCATAAAAACACACACACACACGTGCAGGCACTGTATGTGTGATGTCAAGGTTTCATATGAAATTATCTATACACTCCTTATGTGTTCTTGCTTCTCTCTTGGCAAGACAATGATGTTTGGAGCTCACCATTTAATTAACTGTGAAATGCTTCTTTAAAGGGAATAATGCACATACACACGCATACACTCCCTAACACGCAGAACAGGCTTTTGTTACCCAAAGACAAAACAATGCACAGGGGACAGATGATTGGTGTGTGCGCATGCATTTTCTGAAAGGAGGATAAAAATTAAAAAAAACAAAACAACATATTGTTAAAATTAAATCAGCCCCCTCAACAATAGTTTGATAGACAGGCCTATAAGACTGTTTATAATGGCTCTGAGCAGGGACGCAGGAGGGCAGGGAGAAAGCTCGCAGGGCTTTTCGCTGCAGGAAAAACAATGTACAGTCTTTCTAGGAGGCCAGCGGTGTAATTACGGTAGACACATAAAAGATACAGGAGCCTCCCTAGCTCACAGCCAGGGAAAAATGTACTGTCACTCTCAGAGAAATGTCTGATCAGAATAGCTCCACAGAAAGATGTGATAATAAAGCTATGCTTGCGTGATCAAATATCCATCAGTAAGGATGGAGGAGCATGTAGGGTGAAGTTGTTTAAAGTCAATGTCAAAGTGAAAGTCTGCTTTATTGTCGATTCTGCAGCATGTACAGGACATACAGAGAATTGAAATTACTGTTCTCTCAAACCCTTGGTACATGAAACAACAAAAATAAGCAAAACAAATACAATCAAACTAGAAAAATAAATAAGACATGGCAATAAATAAGACATGGCAAATCACAGTCAGATCAAATATATATGGTAATAGTGCAAAAAAAATGTGATTAATTTAATTCCTACATTGAGAATATTCACTTTTTGACTGAAGTGAAGCTTGACACTATTGACATGATGTACTGTACATGATCCACTTTTTCTAATAGCAGAATAACCACTTTAAAAATGCTTAATTTTAACCGTTGTTTCATGTCATCTCTCATTTTTCCTCATTTACTGGTCCCACGTTCTTACAATCTGGCACCTATGTTCGCTGTGTTTTCATAGAGTCCCAGCAATGTGAACAAAATTAAATGTACAGTAGTTTTTTCCAAACTACACTAGACATTAGCTTATGAGTGAAAGGAAAACATTGACCCTAGATTTCATAACACCCACTGGTGTCCCCACATCTTTTTTTTTATTTCTGTCCAGTGTTGTAGCGACTAGATAAGAATGGAAATATTCCAAAAATAATAATAAGACATTTAAATGATATATGGTGTACTTTTGGGTAGTTGACCAACCTTGGAAGGAAACAGCATATGAATCTCCCCTTTTCTAATGTAAAGATGAACTGAATGCATACACCAGCTCGGGAAGTTCACCTCAACATGAAACCTTTTGAGAGCACCTGCCTTATCTGACTGTAGCTCCTGCACTTTTTCCTGCAGAACTCCATGAAGGTGATGTTCAAGTGCCTGTGGAAGAACTGTGGCAAGGTGCTGAGTACCGCTGCCGGCATCCAGAGACACATCCGCACCATCCACCTGGGGTAAGACACCAACACACACACTCAAAGCCCCCAAAACATATTTGTCACTTCCTCTCTGACCCCTCCAACCAGCGCCATTGTCAAAACAGCAGATAAACGGCTGATGGATTATCGCAGCGGTAACACTTCCTGCTCTGGCTGTGAGCAGGGAGGTGACAAGTGAAAGGAAGATGAGCGAGGTGGAGGACAGTCATATCGGATAAATCACACATTTACACTGACATTCAATTAAACTGAGTCCACGCTGACCTGCACTGATTAACTGCAGATGACGCTGTTTTGTTGCTTGGAGGTTAATGTTGCAGGGGCTCAGGGGTTGTGTGTGATTGCACTGACACGTAGTAATCAGCATTCACATGGAAACTTGCCTTTATGTCCCTCTGTGTGTGTTCGTCCGTCTTTAGGCGCAACTGTGACTCGGACTGCAGCGACGGCGAGGAAGATTTCTACTACACAGAGATCAAGCTCAACACAGACTCAGTGGCCGACGGGCTGAGCGGCCTCTCCCCCGTGTCCCCGTCCGTCCTCTCTCCCCCTCCCCCTCCCCCCTCTCCTCTCCCTCCTGTCAACCAGCTGGCCGACTCCCACAGACCTCCACAGGCCTCTGACACCAAGGAGCCTCACGCTGGTGGCACCACACCGCTCAGCCGCTCTGCACCCAGTGCACTCTACCTCATCCACACGGACCACGCCTACCAGGTAAACACACACACAGGCAGGAAGGATAAAGATCAATGTAAGCAGTCACACTCAACATGAAGACAAAGGATCGATGCACTCTCCGGATCAATACACACACCACAACACACTTAACAGGCCACACACACAAAGTACACATATTTTCTCTCACACACTGCTATCAGGCTTCTCATTATCCTGATTATGTTTCAGTGTTTACAAAAAAAAATAGTGATGTCACAGTGACTTGTGCTCCCGTCAGCAGCTGCGCTAACAGTTGTGGTCTATCGACACACAGCGGCAAGTCTGAACAAGTAATTGCAGGTGGAATAATAACACGATCCATCAGTTTTGACCGATTTAATCAATCATATTCACCTGTGAGTGTCATATTAATGGTACAGCAATGTGCGTGTGTATAGCTACATGTTTTACCAGCAACAGTTATGAAGTTATTAGGGCTTAATTGAGGAGTTTTTACAGTGTGAGATACTTAAAGACTGCTCTTGAATTTTCCAGAGACCTTTACTCCAAAAGGTTTGAGGTTCACTTGACAAATTTATCTGAATTTCAGGTAGCAAAATCTATTTAAGGAGACTTGGGCCAGCCCTAATGTCAAATAAAGAATTATGAGTTGTTCTTTCTTGAAAATAAAAGGTATTTACGCCACTCTAGATATTATAACACAGAGCTCCAGGTTTTCTTTTCACCCTCACCTGAAGATTACTGTACAATTTAAAACTTGTTCAGTCAGTTCAGCAAACCCAGCAGCGAACAAAAACACACGAAAAGGCACAACTTGTCTTAGAAGCCAGAGCTTTGAGACTGAAAAATGTTTTGAAGACAAAACAGAAATACATCTGGTCCACATACATTGTTCCATTTGGATAGAAAATCCTACCATTTTGTGGGGCCCTGTGATATCCACGATGCAGAAAGGAAGGACTCGCAGAATTTGATATTAAAAATGGAATCAAGTGTGGATGCAATTTAAAAAATAAAAAAAAACAAAAAAACAAAACAAAACAGGCTTTTCTCTACCAAAAGTGTTTTTTACACCACCTAAACTGAAACAGAAACAGAAAAATCATTTATGGGCATGCTACTTCTGTCGTTGGAAATATATTCACATTTTCAAACTTTCCTGATCAATATACAAATAATATTAGGCTCCAGCCAGCTGTTAGACGAGAGCACAGCAACTGTTTAGAAAATATAATGAGAGACATTGAAATATATTCAATAACTTCAATAACTTCAATAACTCTTTTTCAGTGCGCAGGAGTGTCATCAACATCACTTCGTACATCGGTTGTCTCCTGTTGGATATTCTACAACATTTAGTCTGGAAAAAAAGGCTTTGCATCATTTTAGGGGAATTTTTATTGGGAAAAATATTCGTGAATTTCACTCTTATACAGCGTAGTGTATAATTTCTGATGGCAAAATGTGCTTAAACCATAGAACACAAACTCATGAATGGAATTTAAGAAGAAATAAAACAGCCATTTTGACCTTTGACCTCTGCCTACAGGCCACGGCTCCAGTGTCCATCCCGTCCAGCAGCAGTAACTCGGCTGCCTCAGCCTCCACCAGCTTCACTCCCACCAACAGCTCCAGCTTTAGCATCTCCTGGCAGTCACCGCCCGTCACTTTCACCGGGAACACGGTGAGGATTAATGCAGGTGCATGGCCGAGCAGACGCAGTTCCTTATTGGCTTTTCTAATCACGTATTTGTCTGCACCCTTCAGGTGTCGCCCAGCAAAAGCCAGGGCTTCGGAGAACAGCGCTCCCAGACCATCGCCGTCCTCTCGTCCCCTCCCAGAGCCACCGCTTCCCTCAGGTATCGGACTCTTGCTGCTCACTGAGTCTTATCTGACATTTCCTTTGTAGCTTTAATTAAAGGCAGAACAAATTTAAAAAAAAGCACATTTTCCATAAAGCCAGATATGCATTTAATATGATTTTCGACTGGAATTAAACCTCACTGAGTGAGATTGACCTCATGAGGTAAAAGATGGAAAATGGAATATTGACTCCTACAAATCAGGTCAATGATTCTTAATTGAAAAGAAGTCACGATTAGGCGGCTCGGTTCAGCCTCTGATTTGCCTAATCCACTTCAATAAGGAAGCAAGCTGTTTTAGACTGTGTGATTTATGTGCTGTCTGATTTTTACCACATTAAGACACAAATAAGCATGGTTGGACTTAATTAGAACTAAAGTGAACCATCAAGATTGATGATCAAAGTGATAGTAATGGATATTGATTAATAATTATCACTCTCCTTCCTGTATGGTAAATATTCAGCTACAGCCAGCAGCCAGTTAGCCTAGCTTAGCATAATGAAACTGGGGGGCAAAAAGTAGAACTGTTCATTCAAAGTGTTTGTGCATCCATCACTGTGAAAATAGTCTGAAGTGTCTTATCTCACAAGGAACAACATTTTGTAGATCAGTTTTAATACAATCTCTAAGACAAATAAATCTTTACCACAGGTTTGGTGTTTGATGCTAGTGCTCATAACACAGTAGGTAAAAAGATAATACAGTCTCCTCCATCGTGACAGCTTCATGTGTTATTCTGCATCTTCCCTCCACAGTCGGAAAGTGCGTGGCGAGGGGAAGAAGTGCCGTAAGGTCTACGGGATGGAGAACCGCGACATGTGGTGCACCGCCTGCCGCTGGAAAAAGGCCTGCCAGAGATTCACCGACTGAGCGTTCCCCGCCGACGTCCCCAGCACCACGCCCAACAGGCACTGCTGCCTTTCGCCAGAGGACGGGGGGAGTGGCATCATTTTGCATGCATTTGGTTTTCTTCAGCTCAAAGTCGCAACTGTCTGTCATGCTCCAGGATCCGCCCCTGTCGCCGTCCCCCTCAGCTTCACTGAACCATTCCAGCTGTGGAAGGAACCAAAGGACAGCGGAGCCACCTTTTACATCGCCGTCCAGAATTCCCAGTACTGCCTCGCCATTCCCGTCATTCCCAGATTTGGGAAACCCCAGTGCAGCTAAACAGTGTAAAGAAAAATAGATCTAAAGATTTCTCCTGTTTTTATGTTGGGTTCAGTGTTGCATCTTTCTATGTTTTGTAAAGCTCTGGTTTTTAAATGGAAGGTCTAGTCAAAGAAAGGGTCCAGAAAAAAAAGGCCAAAAGCTTTTTTTGTGTGTGTTTTGTTAAAAGAAAAAAATCTTTTTTTATCCAAAAGAAGAAAGAGCCTCTACGCTGCAGTCTTTGAAGAACGTTATGAAAAAGCATGGAGGTAAAGCTCGCAGTTTTTGTTCTTCCTTCAACTTGTTCATCTCTCATTTTATTTCTGGACTTTTTCGAGGTGATGTTTTATCACCAACATCACAGCCTCCCCCGGATCCTCAACTGCTTTTCACTCCCGGCGGCCCCGAGGGAATGTACGGCAGAGCCGGGAAGGGCAGGTTGACATGTTGAAAAGAAAGGGAGGAATAGAGACACACAAGGTGAATGATCAATGCAAAAAAAGTTTTTAAAAAAAGATATAATTTACAGTCAGGGAAAGCAGATGGACCATGCCAGTGATTTACCACAGAAAAAGCGCAACAGCATTTACACACACAATCAAAGCAGAAGACAGGAACTGTTTTCTATGTCACTTTTTTATCCAGTTGGTTCATTTTCTTTGTTTTATCAGGGATGTGATTCTAAAGAAAGCAAAAACCAGCAGCTAAAACTTGGGGTTATACTGTATACAGCACTATCTCAATAGCTTCTCTCTTTCGTTACACATGACAACTTTGCAACCAAAAACTCCTTTATCTTATTCTTTATGTTTTTGGTTTTTGTTAAGGTGCCATGTTAACTGTTGTTGATGTACTTTTTTTTTCTCTCTTTTTGGCAAAACTGAGACTGTTTACCTATCACCTGCTAAAGAAAGAGTGTTTTAAAGACCTTCCTGACAGCACTGGAAGCATGAAGTCAGTAGCGTGCCAGGCCATAAAAAGATAAACATCTTTCACCACATACAGAGAGACAGACTGCCCTCCTCCTCAACCAACTCTTACATCTTCCCAAAGGGAACAAAATATCTTTGTGTTTACGTACGCCACAGAGGCGCAGATCTGTTAACCAAAGGAGGAGGGCTGAGAACCAAAAGTAAGGCACTTGCACTGTATGTGTGTGTAACAGAGCACTTGGTACATTTGTGATTACTTCTAGAGAGTTGAAAATGTTTATATGTTCCACTAGCCTTCTTCTTTTCCAACTTAACTTGTTATAAAAAAAAAGTAACTGCAAAACAAAAGCAAACATTTGGCCACTTGTGGCTACTTTCCATTTATTTAAACCGCTATCTTCTCCATGAGCTGTGTAGAAAGTTGGAAAAGTTAAAAGCACTTGATTAGGTCACTCCTTTTGTTGTTCAAGGTGCACTGCACGTTTCATTCACTTGGCAACATGTTGGCAAAGCTTTTGGCTGAGGCTTGTCAGAGTCCCTGTGATCGGCACGTAAACTGGTTACTGACGAGGTATAAAGAGGAAAAGAGCGGGATACGTGATTTGTCATTTGAACGTGTTCATTTGAGCCTCCTCAGTGGCTGAGAGGCAGGAAACAAAAAAGGCCAAATCGTTTACAGATTGTTCTCTTTGTGGTGATAAATGGACCAACCCTTCTGTCATCTGGGGCTGCGTTCTACTTTATTACAATGTACTGAAATCGATAGAAATGTGCTGTGTTGAGGCACATTGTGACTGTTTCTGCATTACTATCTGCATTATTTGAAATTTGTTTGAATGCACGCTAAGATCTCTATTGGTATTTCTATCACACACACACACATACAAAGAGGATCATTTTACACCAGAAATATTCAAAACCAACACCAGCTGATAAACTCACATGCTCCCCCATTAATATACAGTACTTCCACACCTGAAGATCGTAGCTCTGTTAAGTTTGCTCCATTTCTATTTTTTTTTTTTCTTGTCTGTTCTGTTCATGTATATATGTAGTTCTTGTATTTTCTCTCAGCTCCATGTTTATGACCAGTTACCTTGGTCATCACATTCGCCACCATATGATCAAGACAGGTTCGAGTATGATGAGGAAATAGTGTACGGTTCAACCTGTCGGGCTACAGTTGGTTGAATCCCAGGGATAGCCTTAAAGTCACTCTTTAAAAAAAACATTGTACTTCTTCTATGTCATGACATTGATGTTTCAGTAAGAAATATTTAGATTATCTCAAAACTGATTTGCCATTGTATTATGTGAACGTATTGTTTAAGAAAAGACAAATCTATATATACGTAAAGGAAAAACATGTTGGAATTTAGATTCAAAGCAAAAAAAGACATTGATTTGGCTGTTTTTATTTTTTCTATATATATATATGTATGTATGTATGTATATATAAGATATATATATACATACATATATGAATATAATACTCTATGAATTTTGTTTTCATGTTCTGCTGACTGTAATGTTTGTGGCTATTGTCAGTGTAGGTGGGAGCCCAGGAATATTTCTCACTGCAAGCAAAGCTTGATATGCTCTTTTCAGTGAGTCTGACCCCCACGCTCCCGCCTGGAGCTCCTTCACGTCACGCTCACCGCTGCTGGCGCTGCTAAGCGGTCGAAAACCACAGTTGATTAAAACCTTTATCTTATTTCCAATTCTCCCCTCCTGGTGTCACGCGGGCCCACTTGCAATTAGTGTGTGACTGATGTCTTGGCGTGTTTGCGCCCATGTGTGCGGTCACGCGCCTCTGTGTGTGTCTGTGTGTGTGTGTGTGTGTGTGTGTGTGTGTGTGTGTGTGTGTGTGTGTGTGTGTGTGTGTGTGTGTGTGTGTGTGTGTGTGTTGCGTATACGTGAAAGAGCCCCGGGCAAAGTATGTGGGCTGCCACTGAAGCGCGGCGCTCCAGCATGACTCTCGCTTGGACACCTTTCTCAGATGGCCTGTGGCGTCTCCTGTCAGGGTGTGTGCAGGTCCACCATGAGATCCCTGACAAACACACTTCGAGTGTTTGAGGATGGCTTTTGTTGGTCCAGACCTCAGTGGCTGGATGTGGCTAATGTTTTTGTTTTGTATTTTAACTCCATGCACTCCCCACTGCCCTTTCTCCATCATTGCGGTGCTTCATGTTTGTGTCCGGACCATCTCCTCCATTGGTGTGTGGGTTCTGTCAGGGCTCTGTCCAGGAACAAGTCCCTACTGTAGTTCAGACCATTTCCAGGTTCTGGCAAGACTGGATATTTTAAGTGGCAGCAACTCCAGGCAGCTAATTGTAAAAGAAGTTCTCTTGATGCTGATTCTGCGTCATTTTTGTCGATCAGATGTCTTGTAGTAAGATTTGGCCAAAATAAGCTAATCTCACACCCTTATTTAGGGTGACCTCAAATGGATATTTGCTGCCATATTTCTTTCCAACTCCTCTAAAATCAGCGAGGAACCCTGGGATTTGTTTGTGGACTGTGGCCTGCACCGTTGTACTGAAAACATCTTGGTCCCCCAGTGGCACAAAGATGGCCTTAGCATTAAGGGGCTTTGAAGACACTCAGCCCAGGTCTGCTCTTGCACATTGTGCATTCTGGTGCTGTGGCCTCGGCGGGGGAGAAATGGAGGTGCTATATTCTCATGCAGTGCTGTTTCTCCCATGTGATTATATTAACTCCATTTTGTACACAATGTTATGCTGTAGAACATGAAAATAAAAACACCCTGCCTCTACCAAGTGTCCAGACACCAGTTAGTGAGGGTCACCCCCGAACCCTCTGGTCTCTCTGCTGCTTCAGCTTTGATGGTTTTATTTTGGTGACTTTATTTACTGTCTCCCCATTGGTTGGGCTTAGTTCTGTAGGCCAGAGCAAAATAGGTGAATTTGACATTACTGCATTTTGTATTACATCACTGTAAAAAGTCCAACTTCTTATGTGCAAGCACAGAAATGCTTTCAATATACTCCATGCAACAAAATTATTCAATACTCAAACTAAGATCAAAGAGCAACACGTCAACTCCAGGTCCCTTTACTCACTTGCTCTGGGACTGGAACTTTCCAGAGCTACTTCTTCGGTAGATTTTTATCAGTTAACACAGAACAAGAGATATTCAAACAAAACATTTTGTTTCATTTCAACTGAACAAAAGCCAATGAGGACCATGTGATACGACCAAAAGCTCCGGAAGGAGTGAGTAAATGAGCTCTGAGTTGGGATTGTTCTGTCTGCTAATATTTCCAAATCCAAATGACAAGCTTTTTAATAATTTTTTTAAAAGCTAAAAAGTTAATTTCATCACAGACGAAATTCTTACCCAGCAGATGAACATGTTGCAGAGATGTTTGGGATGTAATTTACTTTGTTTTGGGCAAAACCGGGCAACAAAAGGGAATAAAGACTCATGTTTTAACTCCCAATTTGACACCCCAGTGATGCCAAACGTGCCATATGGTATCATCTTCTTGATGTGATTGTCTTATTCATATTAAAGCAGGAGAAAGCTCTCAGCCTTGCAACCTGGGGCGAGCGAGCGGCTAAACACGAGCTCAGAAACAGGCTGCCATTACAAACATGTGTTCACACAGCAGAATTAAAACTGCGGTATCAAAGAGCCACAATAGGCGGTCTTGTTGCTCTAGTGAGAGTGATATGAATACTTATGAGGACCTTTTTTTTTCTCTCTCTCACTCTTCAAATGGAGCGGCTGTTGTGGCTTTTGTTCTCCGCTGTGTTTACCTCCTCTGCCTCCGCCTGTCAAAGGGCTGAGCATTCAGCCATGATTTATTAGCTGAATAAAACAAGATAGCATTATTCTGCTTACCGATGGTATAAAAATCAACTCTTGTAAGTTATGAGGGACCCTCAGTGTATATGTCCTCATTCTCACACCACACACACACACACGTTACATCCATGTACGGTTGTTCAGCCTAGCTACTGAGCAGTGATTGCTTTAACAGCAGTTCATGTGCTGACAGTTTTATAAGCCTTGCTTGTTTATGTACCTGATCTTCACTGAGATCTATATTTCATACGTGACAAGGCTTGTTTGTGACAAGAAGCTGATACGTAATATACCCTATATCATCCAAGTATAGGTCAATATATGCTACAATATATACATATTAACAGTATATCTAAGCTACAGTATCAGTTTGTATCAGTATATTTATGTGCTATCCCTGACTCCAATATTCAATATTCAGTCCTTCTCATTTCCATTTGTATTTGCTCTGTCAGCTCCAGAAGTTGAAGCTAAAGTGACATTGGGGGCTTGCCTTTAGTCAGGGGGCCCCCTCAGCTCTGTGGTTGCAGATTAGCCGGCCACCCACTTCCAGCGGGCGATAAAGAAACGTGCGAGCAGCTGCCTGCAGGGCTGTAATCTGCCCCGCTGGCCTGCAGCTCCTTCGCACAGACCCTCCTGTTGCTCTGCAGTAATACCACTCAACAATGGTGTGACAGCAGGTGGCTCTCTGTGAGGTTGTGTGAAAAACGCCTGGAAACGTGAGAACGCCTGTTTTGAAGTCGTGCTTAAATACACACAGATCGACTGAGGGCGCAGCCGAGCACATCGAGCGGCCGCGGCGTTGCCTCGCATGACCCCGAGTGTAGGTGGAGTGGTGGCGTGTCTTGAAAGTTTCCACATCCCGCCGCCGACTATAGGTCTAGTTCCCATAGCGACCACGCTTAATGGGCAGGCCTGTGCATCTCTGCTATTCGCTGCCAGAGCCGGGGCGGCGGCGTTGTCAATATAAAGAGGAGGGATCCTCCATCCTTCATTCATTCACTCAT
This sequence comes from Scortum barcoo, assembly GCA_023238725.1. Lineage (NCBI taxonomy): Eukaryota > Metazoa > Chordata > Actinopteri > Centrarchiformes > Terapontidae > Scortum > Scortum barcoo. The sequence goes on along the minus strand of CM041548.1, from coordinate 12,427,467 downwards.
CCACCCATTCAGGAATGTGAAGGAGGAGGGTTGGAAAGTGGATGAAAAGGCCTCTGCAAACACACATTTTCTGGGTTGGAACACTAATGGTCAAATAATTGTCCTTAGTATGTGTTTCTAGGAGCTGCTTCAACCCCCGTTATGGTTATCTTTGGAGGTATATAGGAGTCCTGAATGTGCCTTGATGAGCGTAGAGTTTCTAGAGTGGACCTCAGCAGTCGCCACATCATTTCTAGAAGCTCGGTGTGGAGGTGTGTTGCTGTGATGTGCAGGGCCACAGCAATGATGAAGGAATGTCTCTGGTGCTGGCTAGTCTGAGTTCTGCTTTCTATACTTGTAATTCAAAGATTTGTGATACAAAGAAACGTCCTGTGAGTTACGTCCGGAGGCCCTTTTGGCCCTTTCTTGGTTGTAGAGAGATGTCGCAAGGTCTAAGAGTGACTTTTCTACTCTTGTAAACTATTTTTTTTATCCAAACCTATGACAATACTGTGTTTCAAATGTGTGTGTGTGTTTTTTTGTTTTTTTTTTGTCTGTAATATCTTCTTTTTGTTTTCCCAAACATGACTCCTCTCTCCCTTCTGTATAAGGGCTTGTAGATAAATGTATGTCGATGTGAAGAATCGCTGTTGTGGTGCAATCTCGAAAAAAACAAATGTTTGGGAAATCAAGGAAGCCTCATTCAGCAAGCAGCATGTGAAACAGTCGGCGAGATGATCCATTTTTAGTGCCGAGCTGCTAAGTGATTTTTTTTTTTTTCCACAGGAACCTGAAAAGCCATTGCTCGCTTTGTGTGAAGGTGGGGGACTAATTACAGGCAGACAGAGAGAAGAAAAACGCTCTCCTCAGCCCGAACTCTATTATTGGATCTGATTCTCCAGAATATGAATAAACTAAACACTGAAGCATATTTATGCCTCGGCCCCTTCAGTTTTAACTTGGATATGCAACACAGAGAGTGCCGACCTCGCCCTCTCTTTGAAGTGGATCATCTCACTGGCTGTTTTATCTGATTACAATCATGTAGACCTCAAGAACTTAATGACTGTCGCACTGGATTTTTACACTCTTTTTTCAAACAGTATATATATATATATATATACTATATGCTCTGGTCTAACTGTATTTTTAATACTGCATGTGCATGCAAGTAAGGAAATCACAACATACATGACTTTATATAAATGTGCTCTATTTGTGCTTTGGCGTCCATGAAGGGTGGGGAGCAGTCAGGTTTGCCCAAACTTTTATTTTTGTTTAAACTGCCACAATAGGCAACCTTAAGATTGGTATACAAAAAGAAATCTCATGTTTTCAACTCAAAAGAGCGGAAAGCACCGGTGACTCCCCTGCTGGCACAGACCGATTTATCACAGTCCGAGCAAAGCGTTCTCCATCCTTGTGGTGTTTGTGTGTGTTTACAGTCAGCCCGGTCCTCAGAGGGCCTGACGGGATGCTTGTGGAAGACAGATCACCTGAGGAGGCTGCGCGCCGAAGCCTGCGCCTCGCAGTGAGCGCTGCGGCGGTGGGAACTGTGCCAGTCGGAGTCATGAAGAAGTCTGAGGTGTGAAATCTGTGTTGTTCTTCCTCCCCCTGCATCCCCGTCTCTCCGCTAGGCCGACTGAAAGCGCACAGGGAGCCTTAAAGGGATGATCCATCTGTGTGTAATCAGATAAGGCCAGAATCACACGGGCACTTGTGTGTAAGCATCACTCACATCACCTTCAGTGTGATCCTTAAACTTGGCAGCGGCCTATCAGGAGGGACCACAGCGGACTTGAGTCGGCAGTGGCTGCTCTCCACCCCGACATGGCCGCCACAGTATGTTGCGTTTTCTATCCTTTCGGAGCCTCTAAATGTAAATGTTTGATATGTGTTTCCAGACTGTAAACTAAAGCGTACATGCAACACATTGTCCTCCTCCAGATCTGTTTGTGGACAGTGCATCAGGTGACACAGCCGGTCGGAAAACGTTAACTCTGCCTCGTCTGACGCGAACGGGGAAGATGGTTTTGGTGATGGTGTTTCTCTGCTGAGCTGAAGCCTCGCTCAGGACGCCATGTCATTAACAGGGTCACTTCTGTTTTTTTGTATTGAGAAAAATTCAACTTATAGTTCAACATTTGGAGTAGCAGTATTGGAGAAAAATACTGATTCGTTTTCTTAGATGAGAGGATTTACACCGCTCTCACATCCGTACGGTAAATATGAAGGCACATCTAGCAGCTGATTAGCTTAATTTAGGAAACAACAGGTCTGGCGAGCAAATTGCTGTTAAATCTACCTGCCAGCACCTTTAAATCTGACAAATGAATACACTGAATCTTGTTTGTGTAAGCTGGTCAAAAAACTTAATTGTAAAAATAATAAGACAGCGCTGCACTGTTTCTTAGATTTTAGTCGTTGATAGCCAACAAGCAGCAACTCCACGAAGTCACTGGTCCTGGTCAAGAAATAATTCAACCCATACAAAGTACAACAAAGATTGATTGGGTGGGTGAATTCTGTGACTTTGGACAGAGCCAGGCTAGCCGTTTCCACCTGTTTCCACTCTTTATGCTAAACTAAGACTAACCAGCTGCTGGCTCCCGCTATGTATTTACCGCACAGACACGACATTTAGAGAGGCATCGATCTTCTCATCGAAGTCTCGTCAGCCAAGTCAGATGCCAGCAGGCCCTAAATTTCCAATTTCCAATTTAAGCACCAGTACATTTAAATTCCTGATCCAGAAACAACGACCCTGTGGGAGAAGGTTTCATCTTCACATCGCAGCGCTCTGATATCTCAAACGCTATCAGCTGTGGTAGGGACGCTGGCCTACTGAAGCCTCTCCTCGCCGCTCTTGCTTGTTTTACTAGTCTGGGAGGCGGTTTGAAACAGTGGGACGAGCTCCGGCGTGAGTCCCACAGGTGGACTTCCTCTGGGCCATCAGTAACAGCATGTTTTCAAGAGCAGGGCAAATGAGACGCCCATCATCCTGCGCTGGAGTGCGCCTGATGTTCGCAAGAATTAGCAATCCACCTCTCCAGCAACACTCACGACCAGTCTGCATCATTTATCGAGCAGGATTTATTAAGAAATCGTTCAAATATGCAACAGAATAATATCTCAGCAGGGACATTTGTCGCCTGTGTTTTATTTTTCATAAATACCTTTTGGGCAGGACTTCTGTCACCGCATGAGCTGATATTACACAACTCAGACCCCTCCACTCAAACACACGCACACGGGCACATTATGAGTGAAAGAGGTGTGAGAGCCAACTGTGTTAGATCGTGTTGTAGGGGCAATATGCGCCCATGCTGCTCAACATATGTCCCCGTGGCTTCAGGTCTCATCCTGTGATGATGTGAAGAGCTCGCCGGTGGGAGCTGCTCGCGTCTCGCCGGGCCGCTGGTCCAAACGCATGGCTCCTTGGCGGAGCTGTTAACATCAAATGTGTGTGTGTGTGTGTGTGTGTGTTTGTGTGCAGCGTGATCATGATGGAGAGTGTGTTTCAGATGACCGCCCGAGGTATGTCCCATCTGCTCAGTGTAGCATTTACACCTCCTCCTGTTTGTCTGTGTGTTTGCGTGATGAGAGTATGAGCACAAAGGCTCGCTGTTTCTTACTGTGTGTGTGTGTGTGTGTGTTTGCTCACCTCTACACCCTGATCAAGCCATTCCTGAGGCCATAAATGCACACGTTTCAATGTGCAAGCTGTCATACCTCATACATTATCAGCTACTACACTGACATTAATAAACCTCCCCCTGCTGCCTCCAACCAAAATGGAAACATTAAGGGATTTCACAACTTCACGATGCTAAACGCGAGGTCACGTTGGATCCACTGCAAGCTCGCTGACATTTACCACGATGCAGTGATTGTAGTGATGCTCAACCAGGCTGCTGAGGCGTGCCGAGCACTTTTGTCCGCCTGTTCGTCCCGTAACGTTGGGAGCAGCGAGGTTGAGATGCAGAGGAACATCGGTGAGTTCAAGCTCACACGAGGTGTTTTCGGTGCCTCAGCTGAGCGGGGGGAGCTGTTTATGCGTACGTGTGTGTCCGAGCCATTGAATAATTGATGAGGGCGGCGAGGAGCAGCACATGTACGCAGGCTCCATCTGTGACCTCAGCTGATAAGAATCATTGCCGTCCATGAAATTGGTAACTTCCCTTCGCTGCAGGGTTCAAAGCAGGGGGAGGTTGGGGAGGAGGAGGAGGAGGGACGCACATATGGATCAGTTTTAAATGAGCAATACAGCTTTTACATGTCAAAAAAAAAAAAAAAAGAGACAAAGAGAGATTTCTGTTTTCGCAGTGGAAGGATCTGTCCAAAATGAGTGGGTAAACAGATTCTGCCTGTTTGCACCACGACAGAAATGTCTCTAAGCCCAGAGGTCACCAAGGTCATAGTTTCACCAAAGGAAGAAAATAAGAACTGATAACGGAAAAATGCACCACTGCATGATCCTCATTTTGTGCCAGTGTTGTAGATGAAGATGAAGAAGTCACAAATGACTCCCTGCCCTTTGCAAAGAGTGTGAACTATAAATTAACGGTTCGAAATGTCAGGAAACGCGCTCACTGGCGCTCTTGTCGAGAGTTAGGTGAGAAGATCGACACCGCCTTGGTTAGATTGGCCTGCCATAAACACTGGAAGCACAGGGGGAAACAGCTAGCCTGACTCCGTCCGAAGCTAACAAATCTGCCTACCAGCACCTTTAAACTGGACTATTTTTATCAGTCTGTTTTAGTTCACTACATACAGACATGAGAGTGGTGTCAATCCTCTCATCTGAATCTCAACTTCCCCCTAATCTCAAACCGTTCCTTTAACCTCTCCACTCTCACTGTACGGGCCGATGGGACGTCAATCGGGTCCATTTCTGAAGGTGTGTTTTTTGCCTTCTAGACTCTCACACGCATACGAAGCCATGTTTGAACTGAATGTTCTCTTTCTGCACACTTAAAACAAAGCCTGCTTCATCACACTGCTACACACGCAGACAGTTGTCACACATTCAGGCCGTACACGGGATTCTTTATTGTCGACACAGCACACCACACAAAGCACTCGCAATATGTATCCGTCATAGATCCTGTACTCCGTTGCACCAATGATGTTTTCTTATATTCTTTTTCACGATATACTCAAATGAATTCTATGAATATGCGATGATTTTTCTCAAAGCAGAAGGATCGATACACACTGACTGTTAACTCCTGTACCAGTTTTTTATTTTTCTTTCTTTCTTATCTGATCTCTGTGTGTAGAAACTGCCTTTGTTCTTGTTGTAAAAATGGTGTTTACTGACAAATTGCGTTCTGGTGCTGTTGTTGTTTGACTCCGTGTGCATTTTAGACCTTCTCCAGAGCGATCAGTGTGACTGGGAGACTCTGGAGGCATCTGGTTCAAACTGAATAAAGATTTTTTGGCAGCTGTTTGTTAGCCACTGTCACCGTGTCTTTATTCATCTCCGCTCACTTCGAAAAACACTTTGATGAATAACAATTTATGAGAAAACATGCACCCAGGGGTACTAAAGCAAATCTTTTTATGACCATTACAAGTTATTTTTTCCAGCGGTGGAATAATACTAAATACATTTTACTTAAGTATTGTATATAAGTAAGCTTTTAAGTTACTTTACTTGAGTATTTTAATTTACTACTAGAGCTCTTTTCACCTCTATACTGTTACATTTTGGATGCAACTATTATGCTTTTACTCCACTCCATTTACTATAACTGCTATTTGTTACTTTTCAGACGTTATATATATAAAAAACAGGTCACCAGTTTGTAAAATATGACACGTTTTTAGAAATTAAACTACCCAACAGCATATTAAGTAGTTAATGGTCGCCTTACCTCCAAAAGCTGCATACACAGTAATGTAACATTAATAATTATACAGTAATATACATGATGTATACTTCTATTATGATACTGTAAGTGAATTTTTTTCTGACAATATACAGAATATTTTAGTGTTTGTGTTGTGTCATTGCTACTCGTAAAATGTCTGAATTCTTGCTCCACCCATGTCTCTCTCCCACTCAGTGATGCTCTCTAAAATGGAGAATGTTCTTTATCAAAATAAGAGATTACCTCATGAAGGAACAAAAGCCTCAAAGCAAACTTCTGTGGAGCATCATCTCAGCCCAATAAGGATTTTATTCATGACTTAATAAAAGCACCTAAATCTGGTTGGAAAGTACGACTCTTCCTCAAAATTTAGACTTCAAGTGGAATTAAATGAAGAACGAGTGAGTCATGGGGATGTTTTTAAGCGATGACTTTCCACCCTTGTCTATGAACATGAGATATCTTTTTCTACATTACCTCAACAAAATAATTCAAAACCCCCATCTGACCACTAAGGAACTATTTCCTTCCCAACACAAACACGTCACAGTGAAATCTAAATGTGTGCTTCTGCTTTTGCCACTGCTTTAAACAGCATGGCGGTATTTCCCTACAGGCTTTACTCACTCTTCTTTTACAGTATGATACAAGCTGGTAAAATCCCTGAACACTTGGACTCAAATCTTAAATCTTTCCCCATCAATACTGTTTGTTCATGACTGAGTAAGCGCCAAAATTTCATTAAATTTAGCTTTCATCTTAAATCCCAATTTTGGGCCCAGAAACACAAGAAATCGCCCTTTTTTGCTCCTGCTCACTTCAGACCAGTATGAGGAGCAAAACAAACAGAAATTTCTCATGTGAAATCAAAATGAGTGAACTCTTGCAAAGGGTGCATTCATGTAGGATTTCCCCATTGCTCATACTGAGAAGTGGAATAAAAACATTTTGGAACTCTTATTTTCCCAGCATCCTCCTGAAACTGCATTGAGGGGAGATATCTATGAAATCTGACAGGCACCTGTTTGACTATGAGTCAGTTCTGCAGCAGTCAGTCTTCAGGCAATCTGAGAAAAATAAAGCCATCAGGTGCTGCTTCTGATCTTGGCTGCCCTCGTGTGTTCAAATATGGTACTGCAGCTGAATGAGGTTTTGTTTTGTCTTCCCATTAGTTTCAAAGGTTGTTTTGTATCACCCTCTGTGAGTTAATCCAAATGTCTTTTCTCATATTAGACCCACCGGCATGTCAAACATGACCAGTGGTGTGTTACATTTGAGGAACTCCCCTTCCTTGTAGGCAAATTGTACATTTATTTATTCATTAACTGTACATAAAGACACTCAGAATCAGGTTACTTCAGAGGTATTTCTTTAATCAGCATCCATTTCTTCACTCCACGGCTCCAATTAAAGAACAAACCAATCCTGTGTGTGTAACTAAATACAAATAAAACCCTCATGTCTAAGATAAAACTATGTAATGGATTCTCTCAGTTGAACCAGGTCATGGCTGGAAAGCGATGTTAAATGAGACGCTGTTAAAAATCCATTACTGTCAACTCAGGATAGCAAACACGGTTGTGTCATGGTCGGTAAAAACAAGATCTCGACACCAGAAATCTCCTCGGCCTGTATGTGATGTTCTCCCGGGACACTGATCCGCTTGTCTGTGTGGCGAATTGCTTTAATACAATGGTTAAGACTGTGGGTGGTGATGTTTAGCCGGATGTCCACCAGCAGGGGAACACTTGTACAAGGCTGGACCTGCCCAGGTGTCAGGCGTTTGTGTACCAGAGGAAACCTTGGCTGTGTTCACATTGGCTCTGTTTGCCCTTCAAGTTTTATTTAACCAGAAAAGTGTCTGATGAGATTAACTGTCGCTTTGGTGGCTCCTAAGATATAATCATATGAAGCACAGTGGGGCTGTGAAGCCAGGTCAAGAAAAAGGTTCTGCGATGGGAAACGTAACTCTGATAATACCGTAATCATACAATTTTAACATTTAGACAAAGTGTTTGGTCTGTACCGAAGCAGCATTGTCATTCAGCATTTGATCGTTTTTGTGCAATTACCTCGAAACTTAACAAACTAGACAATTTTTGGGAGTAATGAGAGTTTACAGCCATGTTAGCAGCTGTGAGGCTGCACTGACAGCAGGCACAGTGGTGCTTTGAGCTAAATGCTAAAACCAACATGCTGTTGGTGGACAGGAATAAGGTTTTAGCCTGTTAGCACGCTAACACTTGCAAATTAGCACTAAACACAAAGTACAGCTGAGGCTGATGGGAATGTCGTTTGCTTTGATGGTGTTTAGTCATAAAGCAAAGTATTGGGCACATTTTGACTTGATAATGGGTGTTAGATGAAAAGTTACAGGACCCCCAAGTTATTAGAGAGAAAGAAAGAAAGAAAACTGAAAACTAAAGGAAAATGAAGGTCAATCTACTGTTTTATATTATGATTCAGTATCATTGTACAAGACACTGCCTTGTTTTGAGCTGCATTACAGAGAGAGGGGGGAGCTAGGTGTTACCTCCCACACAGAAACAATGGAGAAGTGTTTAAATATTGACTCTGGCTCTGACACATTTATTTCACTCTCACCTCAGGTCAAGGCTGAACCTTGACTGTTTGCTCTGCATCTGTTCTGCTGATCTTGGCTGATTCCCTGTAACTATCTAAGCGTGGAGACCATTCTCTGACAGACTCTTAACAATAGAAAAAAAAAAGAGATGTTTTTTATTTTCAGGTGTGTTTTGAAATACCAGCTTTTGAGACAGTGGCTGCGGTCTTCACACACCGTATAGTGGGTGAAACGTTTTGCACCTATATGACACAAAAAGGCATACATTCATATTCTGAACACAGTGTTAGACGACTTTATGATGTACAAGGTGTCCTAAAATGTATATAATGAAGAAAACGGACATCAGATTGGCCCCAAAATGGTAACTCATAGTAAACCAACACTGGCCCCAAAATAGAGGCGGACAAAACAAGTGCTTGTAATAATAACTCCAACATATAATAAGGGCCATGCAGAAGCAATAAGCCAACAAGCACCTGGGTCACAAAAAAAGAAAAACGTTTAAGTGTAAATCCTTCTCCAAACAACTATGAAAGTGTACATCTTTCCATATTTGTGCAATTTTCTACACTCAAACTCACAAAAAATGTGAAACAGTGTTAATGTGATAAAGAAAAAAAAAAAGGAATGTTTGGCATCTGAGCTTTGCTGGTTAGACAAAGGCAGAGAAATAAGGAGTGCAGGAGGGAAAAGAAAGGAGAAAAAGAAAGCCATACAGCAGGGAGGAGTCCTCCCACAGCGAGCCAGAATCGACTCAGAAATATATGATCGGCATGAGACCACATGCCTGCACCCATCCCATGCTTTCAGTTTCCACAGCGGTTAGCGAGTGAGCGCACGTGTCAGACAAAAAGACCAGATAATTAGATCACAAGGAAGGCTGGGGTAGGTCATTTGTTTCCAATAAAGGGAGACTGGCACACAAAAGTTTAGGGGTCGAGTGTTGACGGTCCAGGGGTTAAAGGGTCAAGTGGGGAGGGGGTGGGCATGAGGTTAGGAAAAGGGGGTAGGGAGGTCTCAGTTCATCGGCGTCTCCTGGGTGGGCAAGTCTTCAGGCTGACTGAGCAAAGTCTCGGCGTTGGGATCGGCGGCGTCCTGGTCACTGGTGTTAGTAGTGGATGCTGAGGGACTCATCTTAGTCTAGAGCAGAGGGAGGGGGGGGAATACGGCAGTTACTGACTCCCATAACCCATAAATTAACAATATCATTTATACACATGCATGTTAAATGCATTTTTACGGAGCCAAAATTTATATTGTACCAACAATAATAAGTAGGAATGTGTTTAAAGTGCCAGAAATAACACAATCATCCTTTCACCAAGTTGAATCCATAAGCAATTAAATGCAACCTCACAGTTTTCAGTACACTGAGTAATTCTGCTGCTGGAGCCTAATTTATCTTCTGGTATGACCAGTAGCTTACTGCGGCTAACGCTTATGTCTGTATTTGTATCACTGTTAGACAACATTTTAGTTCAGTCAGGTCGCCTAAAAATGCCGTTGTTAACGTGCTGTTATTCTGCAACTGCCACTTAGTGCCACAACTGGTCATTGTTAAGCAAAAGAAAGCACAACTTTAAATGTTCTTTAAAAAACTGTTAAAAAAAAAAGGTGAATTCCTGTTTTTATAGATGCTGAAATGAGTCATTGAATGTTCTGGGACATCAGGGAATAGTCAATAAAGAAATATGACATACTGATTGAAAGGGCGATGTTTACAGCTGAGTTAAGCTGATGCACAAAGCATTGAACAAGCACGACTCTGAGCTGCTAAAAGGCAACATCACAGTAAAAACACATCGCTACACAAATACACTTTAACTAAATTGTGGGCATTTCCTGTACATATGCTGGGTGCATCTTTAAGTATTAATAACCTTAGGTAAAGTCCTCATGACCTTTTGACATACTGTGACTCAAACATTTGAAATGTGTGCGCCCTGGTCCTGTTCTTAGTAAGTTACCTTCAGAGTCTCCACCTTCTCCTCAAATGACTTGAAAGTTGGTGCATTTCTGTGAAAGAAAAAAGACACAAGTGACAAGATCACAGACTGACCCACAGCGGTGTATCCGACACGCTTTTGCACGCTGCCAGAAGCTTAGGAAAGTGCAGATGCAGACAACAAGTCGCCGCTTCAAGAAGAAGAAGGAGCAGAAAATTCACAGTATTCACACCGTTACGGGTCGTGTTATCTGATACTCAACACAGACAATGCAGGACTTTCTAAGGTGACCCCATTCTATTCTGTTCTATTGAAAAGGTGCAAAGGGCTGTTGATTTCATGAAAACATTAATCAAGAGAATGCTACAGGATTTGTGTTAACAGGATTTGAGTAGGAAACAGTCAACACATTTGTAATCTAAAATATTCACATGTAGCATTTAAACCAAAATATATCAGTGGCCAAGTCTTTTTGATTCTCCAGAAAACACAGATGGACACTCATATTTTGTTTTATTTTTGTTGAATATACATCTCATGTCTCATACATATGTTATGAAGTGCTAATCTCACAGAGAGATGACAGAATTAATTGATAAGCCTATTGGCAGTTAATCAGCAACTATTTGGATTATCTATTAATTAATTTTTCTGAGCAAAAAAACCCTGTGGTTCTAGCCTCTACAATATGAATATTTTCTAGTTTACTTTACTTGTCTACTAGTATGGTAAGATAAATCTTTTTTTTATTATTATTGTTGAATCGATTCATAATGCACAGATTCATTGATAGTGAAAATAAGCAATAAGCAAACTCATTAAGATCTGGAGAAACCGAGGGTAAAATCTAGTTAGACACTGGTGGGGAGACAGCGGCATGTCATTGTACTTCAAACCTATAAAGTGCACTAAACAGAACCAGGGCAGCCGTTTTTGCAGCTGGGTGTTTCCAGCTAATCGATGCTGCCTCAGGTCCCCTTTTATCTCCATGTTTTTGACAAGATTTTTGCTAGTCGTCCATAAGCTTGATGAAACAGAGGTCTGTCTGGGCAAGATTATTAAAGCTGCAGCCTCACTGATAGCTGATTAAGTGGCTCTTAGCTGTGGTCGCTCTGGACGACCTCAACATATAGTCCCAATACCTTTAGCATACAATCTAAAAAATCTCTATATGCACAAGACTAAAGCTTCTCCTGTCTCAAGTGTTGCACAAAAACACTGCAGCTTTTACCTCTTTCATAATTTATTCAACATTTATATCTCAGGACAAAAGTGTGGCCCGGTCACATTTGCACAAACTAGTTTGGGTCTCCTTACCTCATCACAGGCATACTAGCTGAGTGTTGTAATGAGCGCATGCTATCCGAAAGCATTATGGAGAAGAAAGGGGGCATTAGTTGTTGTCTAAGCACAGCACAGACAGTTTTACAAAGAAAGAACAAGAGAACAAAAGAGGCAGACACGCATATTGAAGCACAACATACAGTAAAACCCTCATTTCTTCTGCTATATGTTCAATGAGCGAGTATTCAAAGTGCATAAATCCTATAAATCCAGCTTTATCCCATTAAGATTGATTGTGTATTAACACAGTGGGTGTGTGCTAATCCTGTGTATCATGGGGGAATATCTTGTCATCAAACACACACAAAACAACCACCAAGCACGTACACACATTAATGCCCAGGCACACCCCCTGTGACCCCTGTCAGGTCGCTCCTCATTGCCCCACCCCCTAAACCGGCTCTGAGCTGGGGCTCATCTGCGAGGCTGCATTTCTCAGCACAGTGGTGCTTTGAGGGGCCTAATAATCTTGTTTGCAGCTCAGTAATCCAGAGAGAAGAAGGATGACAGGGGAGAAGACAGATTAGGATCTGGGGGGATCAACTGGAGCTGCATCTCAAATGGAACAATCTGTTGTTGGTTTTTTAAGCCTCATTTAATCAGGAAATATTAACATTAATGTTTTGTTGCACATTAGAAGAGAAAAGCAGAAAGCAGGACAGAAAATCAATACATTAGATCTACAGCTACCATAACATCTCCCTTTTATGACAAAGGAGAAGACCTCATATTAGACACACAAACAGAAAAAGTAATTATCCGCAAGGAACATTTAATAGTTCTTCAATACAGGTGGAACATTTTTGGCAGTCTACACACACAAACATTTTAGAAAAAGACTGCAAAGGCCGAATATTGATGTAATTTAGTAGCATTTGTGGGGTGTGCATATCTATCTATCTGTTTGGATAAAAGGAATAGTTTGACATTCTCAAAATTCTCTTACTCATTTTCTTGATGTGAGTTTGACGAGAAGATCGATACCACTCTCATATCTGTCTGTTAAGTATAAAGCCCGAGTTAGGAGGCAGTTAGCTTAGCTTAGCACAAACACTGGAAATGGGGGGAAACAGCTAGCCTGCCTCTGCTGGTGGGTGGATTTTGTTTCCTTCATTTATAAACTGAAGTTTTAAAACATTTTATGGGGTTTATGGAAGTCATTGCCAACAATTAGTTCTGCAAATACTGTACCCCCCCATAAAACCATATGAAAGAGAGGGACTCATTCTACCAGCCCACCTCACCAGCACTTTGAGATCCCGGAGCACAAATTGGACAGATGGATCATTAAATGTGCAGCGGAACAAAGAAGACTGAGGTTTCTTAAAGATTTGATGTAACAGAGTATTTTTCACTTTTAAAACTACTGTACCCGTCTGACTCACCTGACATCCTCGAGCTTCTTGCTAATGGCTGAGCCTACATTGGAGAACGCGGCTGTAGCCTTCAGACTGGCCTGAGACAGCGTTTCAGAAGTCCTCCTATAGCTGAAAGAGAGACGGAGAAAGAGAGTGAGGGAGAGGGAGGTGTTGGGCAGCTAAAAGAGAGGATATGAGAGTGATGAAAAGAGACGGGGGATCAAAGACTGGAGAGGCATCAAGGTCAGAACTAAACTTCAATGTCTTTTTTATCTTAAAAGGCCGGAGAGCATCAGAATGCTGCTCATTTCCTGTACTATTAAACTCATCTAACAGTTTCAAACAGGCCACTGGCAGCTTGTCAAGAGCACTGACATCTTTATCCTCATTGTGCAGATGAAGAGGGACCTTTTCTGGGCAATGCAGATAGTTATCTGTGTTTTCAGGGCATCTTCAACATTATCAAAGGAGTGCAGGATCGGGACAGAGCAATGACGCCCGTGTTGGGAAAATGGTGGCTAATAAAGCTGGTGGTCATGTTTTATCCCAAAGAACAAGCTGCGACAAATATCGAGAGGCAAAAGCTCAGTGTCATGTTGAGAAAATATGTAACAAGTGAAATACTTGTTACTACGCTCTCAGGTCGAACACCAGCACAGCGGCAAGTGAGTACGTACGCCGTGGAGGTGGTGACCTCCTGCCAGGTTTTAGTGATGTTCTGTTTCAGCTCGTTGAGAGGTGTGATGCCCAGCTTCCTCTTAATGTCCGCCAGCTGCCTCTCCTTGGCGGCCAGCACCTGGGACAGAGTCTGGATCTCATCCTCAACCTGCACACAAACACACACACACAGGTTTGAGGTTTTAAATAGATATGTGGTTATATCCTTGTTTGGCCATATGTATCTCAGTTCAGTTGAAAAACCAAATACCAAGAGTGAAAGTGGATGACATAATGTTTATCATATTCAATAGGAATCCAACAATTAGATGATTGACAGAAAATTGATCAGCAACTATTGTGATGTTGAGAGTTTATTGAGTTAATTGAGTATTTTCTGCAGAATATCTTTGGATTTAGGACTGTTGGTTGGTAAAATTATATATATATCAGTATAATAGTGTATATTATATAATACATAAAGATCAGACCATGAATTGAATAATCAAGAAACATTACTGGTAGTTAATGAAAATAATCATTCTACTCCACTGCCTATTCTATCTGTAAAGTAAAGAGAAGTTGCATTTCATTTGAGAATGTTTTCAACTAAATAATGTCAACTGCTAAGTAATCACAACAAATATGATACTAAATTTTATGTTTTCCACCAAAACAATCATGTCGAAAGGGCTGCTGGATGTATCGGCTATCATGGGAATTACAAATTGGAAAGTAATGCAACATCTGAAGCGAGGTAAGTGGTTGGAGCAGCTACAGGGGTGACGGGGGACCTGAAATGAGCATCTTGTTGTTATAGTAGGCAGCACTTTTTATATGCAAAGAGCACCGTGTGTGAACACAGGGTGGCCTTGTTTGAAATGAAAAGGCCCTCAAAGCATACACTACAGATGTACAAGGTGGCTCCAGACTCAAAAACAGCTAACAAAGTGGTATAAACATATTGTATTAACAAAGAAAAGCCTTTTAACTCTCACCCATGTCCACTAATTGGAAGACCAGGACCAATGCCTGATCTTGACTGACCGAACCATGACCTCTTTAATCCTTAATCCCCCCCAGCTGACCTTGACCAACTCTTCCTGCAGCTCCTGTCGCTCCTCTTCAGTCATTGCGGGGGGAGTAGGAGGGACAGAGGGACTGACAGATGTCACCGCGTCTTCTCCCATCTCTGGGACCGAGTCTGGTTGCTGCCGAGAACCTGGGAGAAAAAAAACCCCAAACAAACAAAAAAAATATTAATCCGTACCCGTCACTATTTAAAAAAAGATATGTTCACATGTAAGTGCTCATGTTTGGTGTGTGACGGTGAACAGGTGATACGAGGGGGGAGGCCGGCGTTGGTTGTCAAACTCAGGCTGTCATGCTGTTCTCCTGAGGATGAGGAGAAGCTGGTAGTGGATGAGTATGTGGAAAGACATTGGACAGTAAGACTGGGAAAATCAAGGATGCTTAATATGCCGTTTGATGAAAGGTGGCGGCCAAGAGGGAAAAGCTTTTCATGATCCAAAACACAAGCTTTCATTCTTACTGTACAGCCTCCCTTTCACGCACGCGTTCACATTTCCACTCCACATACATACAGTGTACACACTCTTTGATTTGCCGCCTCTGACAGAGCTGTGCCCAGTAGGAGCAGCAGTGCATCAGTGATACAAAGGACTTTCTAGATGGAGACGTTCTGGGCAGACAGCGTGAGAGAAAACAAGAGCAGAGGGATTGTTAGGATCTGTCAGTCAAAAGGACGACAGCAGGTGAGGAAGTTCTGGGCCACAACTGAGCTGGAAGAGGGAGACACCAACGACTCCCTGAGGTCATTTTTCTTTATTATCTTTCCCTGGTATTTCAAGGATTCAGATAAAAGGAAACTCAGCAACAAAGAAATAAACAGAATGGAACTACAGAAAAAAAAAATGAAAAAGAGGAAACCCAAGAGTTGAATAAAACAGTGTGGGGGGGAGAGAACTGCTAGGGACATTTTTTTTAGGTCTATACTGTGCCATTCCCTCAGCAGGGAGGAGGGATGAACGAAAGCCTGAACTGAGAGGAGGCCCAAAAAGACCTGAGAGTGTATTTCATGAAAACACTGGCCTTGAAATGTTCATTAAACTTCTGAACCCACTACCATTGTGGTACATTACCCCTTTATAAAACAGAAGGAAGCTACGTAACATTGTCTAATTACACACAGAATATCTGGTTCTGCAATTGCCTGGTTGTTGTTGTTGCTGGTTCATGTTATTCAAATGACACAACGGCATGTAATGTTTTCATGGTCGACAACATTAACTCTGGGTGACCGTTTCTGGTGCACCTCTGACGAGCTGTGACCCTCAAACATCTTCTTTCACTCAACAGACCCCACATCCTCTCTTCCCATCTCATTCCAAACACTTGGCACCCTCCCTCTCTTTCACGTCATACCCCAACACTCCCAGTACTTTATAAAACATTTAGCAGAATGCTTGTTGGTGGGGACAGAGATACCGAAATTCCAAGAACCTAGCGATATATTCTCCCAAGACGACAACGTGCCGCTGGTAAAATAACACGTGTCAGCCCTTCAATCACACAGTGTAAACATCAGCTCCAGACTGGGCTATGCCATAACTCGCTCTAACGTTAACACCATGGGAACAAGAGGAGCTGATTGGATCTATCTCAAGTGAAAATATTTCTGTCAAAACATGCATGCAATCCGACCAAAAAAAAAAAAAAAAAAGTAGATCATTTTACGAGGAAACAGAGGCGTGCATTACAGTAACTGGGTGAAAAGCACAGTGGAAATTCTCCTCTCAGCCTTCAGTCCTGAAACCACCCCCACTGCTACATCTTCATCTGCCCGTAGGCTCTTTTCTCCCTCATATCTCTCTCTTATCTTAGATTTCCTCCCATTACTGGTGTCACAGCAGTGCCATTTACACACACACACATAAAAAACACAGAATATCCAGATACACAACGTGCTTACAGTGACAGAACTGTGTAACAGACACTTCCCCTTCACGGCTGTTCTCCAGTCACAAACAGGACAAAAAGTACTTTTATTGTTGTTATTTTAAACACAGAGTTTTGCATTTCTATGCGAAATTTTGCTATGCACTCTTGTAGGCAGCAGTGGGAGGTCTGTATGTCCGAGTGTGGAGGTATGCAGCAAATGTATGCCCTGGAGGTGTGTTTCCATCGGTAGGTGCCGTGAGCAAGAGAGGAGAAAAAAAAACAGGCACAAAAAGAGAGAGAGAGAGGGAGAGAGAAGAAGTTTGTATGTGGGTGTTGGCAGAAGTTTGGCTTGCTTGCTACACCAAACTGCATACCCACCCACATCACTGCCTACCCCTCTGCTTCAGCTCATTTCCTCTTAGACTAACATGCTCTGCCGAATGACCACGTAGCTCTTTGTCGCTCTCAAATCCATAACAACCAATTAGAAAAGCGGAGTTATAAAGCTGAAGGATGCCAAAAAAAAAAGAGCAGACTCACCAGCACATAATTATCTCTCCTTTTGTGATAACGAGTCAGAAGCAAAGCAGTTGTTTGGGTCCACTGAACTAATTTAGACTAATCATTTGATAACTGTGATATAATTACTACTTTGTTGCTGCAACTAAGCCATGTTTGATATCTGTAAGCAGCACAAAGAAATGTAGGACTGACAGATCACTTATACCGTTACTTATAATACTACTTATTAACTAAGTATGAAACAATCTCACTGTGGTTATAGACCCCATTCCACCTCCATAAGCAATAACAAAATAATAAAAGCTTTTGTCTTTTTCTGATGCAGTGTGGAAAAGACACTTTAAAGAAAAAAAAACAAAAAAAACAACCCAAAGTCCCACTAAATGTGTTATGAAGATGTTTCTGGCTCGCTCCAATCCAAACTCAGCTGATGATATTAAGTTATCCCTGATTCACTAGACTGAGTTTCCCAGAAGCTCAAGATTATTAAATTCAATTTTGTTTGTGAGACGATGGAACAAGGGTTGAGGCAGTCTTACGCAGGAACTCAGCTGCAACACATCAGCTGCCACCAACATACAGCCTGACGTACTAGACAGCATTATCCTGACTTATTCAACACATCAGAGAGAGAGTTGGAAAGAACATGGAAGGACAAATTCGGTGGCTGAAATGGACATAAAAAGTTTCTGGGAACAAATAATATTAAAGTATAACTCCATTATGGGGTCTGTATTTCCTACTATTCAAATTAATGGCAGTCACATTGAAAGACAACAAGATTTTTATTCGCAATTTTCTAAATGGGATCCACAGAACCTTTCAGGCATGAAATAATCAGCCTTTATAACTTTGAGGAAGCACAAACAACAAATCTATAAATAAGTCACACACTCTTCTCCAAAACACCAAATTCATAGAAGGTTTTGAGCTACCTTGGGAGACATAAATATTAGGAGATGGAAGAAATTTGACACCAACTGTAATTTGAAAAATTAGCAAAGTCAATAAAGCATGGTGTGTTGGAGAAGGGTTGTGCGATTAAATAATCATAAGCACAGCAAAATAAATTGTATCTCATTTAGAAGTGTAATTTTTCTGAATTAGATTAGTATGTAAAATAAATCAAAGTCAAAGGAAAACTGGCAAAAGCTGCTGTCACACACGCAGCTTTGTGTTTCCCCAAATTCTTCCTGTCCAACGAACCAAACCCATGTTTTGTCTCTCTATGCAACACACACAGGCGTGCACGCGCACATACGCACACACACACACACACACACACACGCACACACACACATACGCATGCGTGCACACACACACACACACACATGCACACAGCACACTACACACATGCACACACACATGCGCATTACACACACATCTGCACACACACATGCTGCACACACACACACATCCTCCGCCTGGCCTCTCCCTTTCCTTCTTGTGATTACCTCTGGTTTTGACAGCTGGCGAGCTGGGCGGCGTGTCGCTGTAGGCCGGGGAGAGGTAGAGGTAGCTGGTGTTGACTCCTTGTTCAAAGTCAAACGGAGAGTGGTATTCCTCCAGGGGCTCCATGTTTACAGCTTGTAGTGCGCTGTTGGCCGGAGTGACCGCCGCCTCCCTACCGCCACTACGACCTAAGCAAAAGCAGCCGAGCGCTGATTGTTTGCATGTGATCCAGGCGCGTGCTGGCTCTGTGACGCCTTGTTTGCAGTGTCCCTGGACTCTTGTGGTGTGTGTGTGTGACAGAGACACACAATATCCAAGTGTGTGCACGTGGGAAGGGATTTTGTATCGGCTTTCAGGTACACAGAAGAAGGTCAGAGTGAGAGTGCAGCGAAGCCGGTTTTCCCTTTTTCCTCTCCTGCAGCGGGCCAAGGCGTTGTCTGCTTCTTCCTCTCTGTTAATGAGTTACCTGTCCCTTCAAGCAGCTGTTACACACACACACACACACACACACACACACACACACACACAGAGTCCCTATTTCTCTCCACCGTAATCCCAAAGGTCAACTCTCAGTCCATCCTTCAAACATCCATTTGACCAACCAGTGTCGCTTTCAGACGCCGGCCACTGTCAGCAGAGCTCGTCCTGTGGCAATATTACGTGACACTCCACTTTCAATACTCTCAGGTCTCTCTGTCATTTCTCTCCCTCCTTCATTTTCCGTCATCAAGCCTGTCATCCAAGGAGGGAATAAAAGAGGTCCCATTTGTGTGAGCTGGTCATGTGATGCCATGTGTGTGTGTGTGTGTGTGTGGAGGAGGGCAGTAGATGAAAAGCATAATCTGCAGTGTCCCAGATTACAGTGAAGCGCTAATCCAGAATGGCCGGTCCAGCTTGGAGTGGCAGTAATGCTAGTCAGCGAGAATGGAGGGGAGAGGATGCCCGAGGCTGCACTTGGTATTGTGTGTGTGCACTTGAGGGAAAGTGCTGGTGAACAGAGCACGTACATATACACGTGACACTGCGTGGGCTGAAACTAATGATCATTTTTTTATTACTAACAAGGTAATTTTCTTGATTAATCAATGGGTACATAACAAGAGAAAAAAATCCTGTTACAATTTCTAAAAGCTGGAGCTTATATATTGAAATGGTTTGTGTTGCACATTCATCAGACCAAAAATGAAATAAATGTCTTTTTATATGATAGAAATCTAAGTAAACCCTAATCTCCATGTTTGAGAGGCTATAAGTGACTGAATGGATTATCTAAGTAGTTGTCCATAGTCTAGTCATAGTTTTAGTAACATGAACAATGTTTTACTCAGAGGGAGGATTTTGAAAGGTATAAGCTTTATCTGTGTGAAGTACAGTATATAACCACCAAACCCAATAAAACATCAATTTTGTAGTTTGAGGGAGGAATTCAAGCGGCACAAAAGAGAGGAAATGTGCAGGAATGTCTCATTTCACTCAAGAGACATTCATGGAGTGTCAATAAACGGCAAGCATCTCTGTGTGAGCATGCACCCGCTGATACTGTCAAAGCTGAATGTGCACTTGTTGTAAGATTATTCTGTGCTACATTAGGACAGAGCACCAGAATAGTTACAGACGTTCGCTCTGGTTCAGCTACTGAAAATGAATTTGAAAGGATAGAAAAGACAGCAAAGCAAGAACATGCAAAGTCGATTCCTGCATACTGCATCTGCAGCTGCACAGCCTCATGCTATCACTCTCCATTACTGAGAGGGAACAAGCTATGGTTTGATGTTGACATCAACATGTGAGAGCAGCTTGTCCACACACAAACTGCCTAAACTGTCAAAGAAAACACAAATCACCCTTTCAGTACAACAATGCGGAGTTCCTATCCTCCATTTCCCCAGACAAGCATATTTGTGTGATCTTCTCCAGGAAATGCTTTGCATTAAGACAGAAGGATAGAGTGCTGTCCTGAAGTATTAAAGCAGTAGGGGCCAAATTCCACCCTTCATCAACTATGTCAAAGTGAAGATAATACAAAATAAAAACCAAATGAAAAGTTTATGATTTTATAAACATAATGAAACATAAAAATGGAGGATGTTCTGTACAATCCAAATCTCGGTGCTCATTCATAGAGGAGAGCCTCCAGAAACGTTGTACCCCATGAAAGAATACCTTACTGATAATTTTCACAACACAATGTTGTAATCTGAGAACTTGTTAAATGAGAATAAAGATATTTCACTGATATCATAATGACTAACAAAAATATGTGTTATTATTATTATTATTATTATTATTATTATTATCTCTGCTCTGGGAGAAGTAGGGGAGGGTTTAACAAAACTCTGCTCACCCTCTCCTTGAGCTGGATTGGACTATTATTAACAAAATGCTCACATGACTATGGCTCTGGAGTGAGACATACTGTGCAGACAGCATGACTGAGGGCTGTCAAGATATGGCAGGTTACCCAGATAATATTAGCAAAAGGAACTAGGAAACACACAGTAATACCTTTTCTCGAATTCCAAGAGGATAAGATATTATATTAGCACCTTATATAATTTATTGAGTGTCCCTGTAAGTCCAGGGCCCTTGAATTCATCCTCGCTCCCTTTACGGTGCCCCTACATGCACGACTAACTAATGTAACTGTGCTGCTGATCTGCAGTCAGGCTTTGTTAGCAAGGTCAGCCCAGACAGTGACACACATACAGTCAAGTCACACAGTATTAAGTATCAATATGCACTCATGCACCAAAATCAAGAACAGCTACTGTGTATTGCTACTGAAAGTACTACCTGGACATATTAATTGTCAAATATTAATATTATACATGTAATATATAATATTACATATTAAAAGTCAAGCACACATCTGCACACTACCTTGACTACTACTTCTACTGCTGCTGCTACTTCTATGACTCATCCATTCAAAAAAAAGAAGAAAAAAAAAGCCAAATTTGCTTCCTGTAAAAGTGAGACATGTCTGAGATGTCCTTATTCTGAAACTAATATGGTGCCAAAATGTTTACTAATGGTAGGATAAATGAAAAGTATGCTCTTTACATCGTATGTAATACTTAATTAATACTCAGCATTACTTGCGACACTGGATCCATGTGACATTTGTTACAAATAAAATCCCCAGTATGCTTGCATTGGATAAATGATCAAATATTATGAATTTAAAAAATCCCACCAAAGTCACAGACGGGTTTTGAAAATGATCTTTAGTCTCTGAAACAATTTCAGCGTGTTCTAGGAGTAGATTGTTTTAATGGTTTCTGATTTATAAAACCGAAACAGATAAGAGCACGAAAAACAAGCCATCCACCCAGACTGTAACCAGGAACAAACAGCCATTTTCAAGTGGTTAATGAAGCACAGCATGAGATCCATTACTTTACTATTCATGGCACACCCTGTCACATGATTAGCCTAAAACAAGAATCATGAGACATGGATGACTGGGGATGCAGAGAGAGTGCCCATAAAGTTACCATGACATGTGCATCATGGGAGAACAGTAAGACGGGAAAAGAGTGGCGACGCCTTCACTGTATAGACAACTGTGCAGTGGAACTACATCTTAACAATCACCTCACAAATGTGATTTCTATCTGATCTAGTCTTTCTCTGTCGCAGTATTGTAGACGCGCATCTACTGCGGATAACTGTGGTTTAAAAGAATAGTTTAACATTTAGAGAAAACAGTTACTGGTTTTATTGTCCAGAATTAGAGGATACCACTCTCATGTTTGCACTGTAAATAAAAAGCTACCTCTTGAAGCTAGTTAGCTTAGCTTAGCTTAGCATAAAGAAGACTGGAAACTCGTAGAAACAACTGGCCTAGCCATGTACAGAGGTTGAAAAAAAAAAATCTTCACATTTAAAGTAAAGACATGAAAGTGACATCAGTCTTCTAATCTAAATTTCTGCAAGAAAAATAAATAAGCATATTTCTTGAAATGCTGAACTATTTTTCCTTCAAACACAAAGTCTGCAGACTTATCCCACAAATATGATGGTTGAAGACGAGGCCTGTTTCCTTAGTTATAAGAGTCACCCTCATGCTTTGGGCACAGTTGGAGGAATCGTCACATCATGGACACATGGCTTTAATATTACTGGATATAAAGATGGATTAGGGAAGAGTCAGTATTACATGACTTATTTATTAAACAAACTTCCTACATCTGACTCCATTTGGCTTTTAACTATGAAGCAAGTGAGCACCTGTGCCACCATTTACACAAGAGGAAGACTGTTAAAAAGATAAAAACATATTTTCTCCTTAAGGCTGACCCATGTGCTTCTAATGATAATTAAAATCAGTACTTGAATGCATTTTTTTAACTGTAAAAAAGCTAAATCAGTATCAGTAGCTTAGCCTAAAGCTCTTTGGCACTGTATCTGTGAGTATAAACATCTAATGCATCTCTGACAAAAACAGTGATTTTAAAAGATTACTAATGAAACCCCGGGTTAAGTTATTTACGATCAACCATTTATACATCCACTGTGCTCAGCAGTGTCATGTTGAAAGACCCTGAGTCTGACGCCAAAGCTGCCAGACAGGTGAGACCTCCACTTGGTCAAATCTCACAGATTCATGAAAAATATTCTCAATAAAGGAGACGTGAATGACAAGAAATAAAATGGCCACTACATTATTTGAGCTGGCATTTTCTGCTGTTTCTTTCCAATGTTTTGTGAGATAGATTATTAAGGGGTTAATTTTAATGCTACATTAAAAACATGACGTGGAGTATTACCCTACATTCGGATCATTTACTTGCACTTGTTTGTCTGTAGATGTTGCAATTTGCATTATTCTTTCAATGCAGCAGTAAGCTGAGCTTTAAAGGGACAGAATATTCAGCCCATTATATAGAACATATGGAACAATTTAATCATAAACCAGATTTAAAATAAAGGTCTGAAGGGGGTCCGCTTTAATATTTGAAATGTGCAAATCTGCTGACACCAGTGAATCTGCAGGAGTTTTGAGTAGTATGTTTGAGTTCAATAATGGCTCGCATCAAACCCTGCAAAAGCTCTTTTGAAAACAACTTGTAATGACCATGATAGGTAAATCTATTTTTTAATAAATTTAGCAGTGGTTTTGGCCAACAAACAACTGGTCCAACCTCCATGGAACATTCAGACAACAGAGAGACAGTTGCTGACATACAATCCTCATGTGATTTAAAAGAAAGTACCATGACAAATCATGATAAACCTTTAAATAAGTGCATAGTTGCTTTCCGTTACAGTGCAATAATCAAGTTGTTTACATAAACACACTTTTGAATGCTTCATTTTAACTTTACAAAATGTAGAAAAGCTCACAGCTGTGATAGTCATCAAATATATACTCGTAAACATGCAAAAGCTTTTTAATGATGGTTTTTAATGATCAGACCTCAGAACAATAAATTCATATTTTTATTTCTCATCTTTCATTTTGTCAGTATTGCGACAAAATTCTCATATCAAAATATTGAGGCTCACAAGATCTTTAAGTGAAAGATTAGTTCACTGAAATTTGTCATAACATCATCATAAAAAACGCTTAACATATGTGGTTATTTAAAAGTATGATTTTGTTCTAGTAAAAACATTTCAACCTCGAACAAGTCGGCTGTACGTGGTTGAGAGGATGCTGTCTGTGACTCCCCCTGACAGTTCACCCAGCTGAAGGCATCCAGTTGTGCCTCATTGGAATCTAATAAGGCAAAAAATGTTGGCTGCTCCTCATGATCAATGTCATTAAGCGACTGAGTTGAAAAACAAGATAGATTTGTGAGCCTGACTGTCTCATTTTTTAATGTCTGATGGGAGCCAAGACCATAAAATTCTATCAAGGAGGCGGAAAATATCAGAAACAGGCTACGTCCAAACAGCAGTCAAAAGTACAGAACATGTAGGACTTTTTGTTCTGGACTATTTTAAACGGATGAAATCTATAGGGAAATTGCAAAAACACTAAGACTACGGTTTCCACCTGAAATAACTTATTCAGAAAGAAAGTTTTTTGGTTTTTTTTGTGAATTGGAATTTTAATCAGGCTTCTGTGAATAAAATAAAAATGAAGGGTGAGGCGTCAATGAGGGAAAGACATTTACAGTACAAGTACACAAATGTACAAATACCAGAAATGCTAACAAATCAAATAATGTTTTCCACAATATACCACTTGGCCAACCCACGTGCTGGTCCTCAAAGATAACCTCAGATACCACTGGACTAAAAAGTAAGAATCATTCAAGCAAAGAAATTCCCACTCAAACAAAAAAGAAGAGGGAAAAAAAAGGAGACTCCATTCAACTGCGGGGAAAAGCAAGCACAAAGAAAGAGAGGTTTGTTATCAAAAAGGTCATCTACGTACACACAATCAGAGGAGAGCAGATTGCATTCCCCTGACAGCTAATTTCAGAAGCAGCAGAACACTCAATATGCACACTGACCTCCCTCCTGCTAAAGAAACCTGCTGTACTGGCTCCTTTTCATCCTGTTATTTGTCACGTTTAAACAGAAATATTCACAAAGGAGTGTGGAAGAACACCTACACCTCAAGTGGAATAAACACATTTAACAAAAACGGAGGAGGGGAGGAGGGGGAGGGGAGATCTGTAATGATATGCTTCAAAATGCCTTTTGAGTCTCAGATACTGGTGACTAAGGCTGAAATCCAACAGGTGATGTTGACAAGGAGACACGGGTACAGATGGTGCCTGTTACAGCTACCACAATTCACTGCATAAAAGTGTGATAATAAAATTGACCTCTGTCTGTTGCCATGAGAGTGTGACAATAACAGGGAACTCATCAGTTCCTATGATTATATTCAAAGGAATACAATAACAACTGGGAAGTATGAAAACTGACTTTGACAGGCCGAAGAAGCAAACAAACAAACCCAGTGGCACTGCAGTAAAGGATGGTTTGGTGATGCTTTTAGAGTTTGATTTTTGTCTGACAGTGATTTGTTTGGCATATAAAAATGAGTATTTTCGCATTTCACTTGATGCGCCAATAACTGACACAGTGTCTACTGTCCACCACAAAGACAGCACACAAAAGTCATATTGTGATTTTGATGCACATGAGCCAGCATTACAACTGAGCGTTATGGCCACAACAGACGTCTGACATTGCATGATTTTCTAACTGTGTGTTTTCAAAACCATATGAGGCAACTTACAGATCTACAAAAACACGAGAGACTTGGTGGCGCAACTGCTGGTGCATCAGTTGCACGCACACTGTGGTAAGGGGAAACCTTTAAAGCATATGCAAAGCCCAGGAAACCTACACACCCAAAGAGGAACCACAGTCACAAGACAAATAGCCAGGCTTATAACCCCTAACAAACAGTGACTAAGACTTTGATGACTTGTAAAGTATTTCTGTTAATGCGTCCACTCCCAGCACATGCACAGACTCTGACATGGAGCACAGATTCTGACATCGAGAGTGAGAGACCTGTCTGACTGACACAGACCTCATTCAGTCTGATATTTATAAGCATGAATAACCTACCAGAAACAGGTAACATCTGTCAATATACAAAATATGCTTGGCCTTTTCCTGGCACAATATATTTCACCCCAAGGACAAATGCTACATGCAGACATCAGGAAATCACATTTCTGCAGGGGGGAGGGGTGGAGGGAATTGAGGTCAGGGCTGTGCTTGTTTACCTGACATCCCCTTGAGGTGAGCATAAACATCTCTTCGACAAGAACTACAAGGCCTTCTTTTTGCAACAACAAAACAAGAAAAGAGAGAGTTTTCGTAAAAAATGTTTTTTTTTAATTCTCACACACGCTTCATTTGTTGCAAGTGTCTGATTTCCTTATACTGCAGCAAAGAAACGTGCCCCTGCCTGAGAGGCGGCTGTCGCAACAGGCAGGCACACCTACACCAATCCACAGGATGGGTGAGGACAAGAGAGCGGTGCAGAGGTATGAGAGAGCAGATGGCTGCCGAGCGGGAGCGGAAATCTCCAGGTAGGTGTGGGAGAGGAAAGGAAGCAGGAGTGGCAGGTAGACATGGCACACCTGTGGTTCACACACTCTCTTCCTCTCTTGGTATTAAAAAAGCCTTGCAGAGCCACGCATGTGTTCCCAGGCCTTTCTGACCTCACTACCAAACCTCACAGCCCTCCCAAAATCTACTGAGATACAGTAGGAGAGGGTTACTCATTGCTCTGTTGAGAAAAAGGGGCAGAAATGAAGACAGTGTGGTGTGACAACAAGAGGTACAGTGGGGACATTAAGGGATGAGCTGTCAAACAGGTGTAACCTATTATTACAGGCTGTCAGGTACAGAATCAAATCCAACAACCACCACATGCTAAATCACGAAAATCTTTCATTTTATCAAGCTTACGCCGCATATGCTTTTAAGTGCCTGTCAAATGTCGCTGTCATCCCGTGCTTTAATTAAAACTTCCTCGTTTATGTTTTAACTCAAGTGTCTCAACAGATGACACGTTTTGAACAAATGCTGATTAATTTTCTACTTCCGTGAGACTTCTAACAAACCCTGTCACTTTACGAAAGTCTCAACATTGTTATATCAGTCGCACACACACGCACACACGAGAAAACACACACTTTATTTGAGTTTGAAAAGTAGCATATGTTCTCAACGGACTAACTTTTTTCTCACTGCGCAAAGTTAGCTAGTCTGCTAACTCCCCCACGTGAGACAGAAGTTAAAAAGATATAGATTTTTCTGGCAGCACGGCAGTCACTGAGAGACTTTTCAGCGAGTCGGTTACCTTTCTCTGCATCCTCCATGGTGCTGCCGAGCGTGTTTTCTGGTAGTTTTGTGTCCCGGGTGTGCAGGTTGCTCATTTGGCTGTAGCGGACCTTCTCTCTCTCTCTCCCTCTCTCTCTCTCTCTCTCGTGTTGCCAGGCAGCTCGCCGTACGGGGTGGGGTTCGCCGTGACGTCATGACGCAGCAGTGTAAACAGAGGCGAGCACGTGGATCAAGTTTTTTCACCGTCAACAAGGCGACCGCGACACGTCACCGACACGTCATTATTTGGGGTTGTTTTTTTTCTGTGCAACACAAACATAAGCATTGATATCTGTCACATGTCAGTTATTTATAGTTAGTGAAAATTAGTGAAAGCTAATGAAAGTTCTACATTAGTGATAAAGAGGGATTCAAAAGCTGCTTCTGATGCAAAAGACAAGCAGGGAATGTGCATGAATGGGCTAGAGTATATTTATGAAAGTTATGTAGACCTTAAACTAAATGTAAAACAAAATATTTTTGGAAGAAGTATGAGGTGAAATGGTGGGGCACTTACTATATAGATAAAGTATTAGGCTGCTGTAATTGTATACATAAGACACAATATCAATGGAAACAATGTTTGGAATGCATCTTTTATATGCCACTAAAATAAAATGTCAATCAATTTATTTGTTGAGTTGATGCATATTCATATTTTTACTCCAATCTGTCTTCCATTTATTATTTATGTTTTGGAGGTTGCCAATAAAATACCTCTTGACAGAAGTAAAACTACTGCCTATGTAGTCAGTCCAACATATTTATGTTCTGACATTAAAACATTGTAAATTGAAGGCAATATTTTAGAGGGAGTTCATACTGAACTGGACAATCAAGTTTTTCCCTGCACTCATAGTGAAATCACCACCATTTTTTTTTTACAATAATACCAGTAGGACTATGATTTATTACCTAGCTAAAGGCATAGTGTCACTATGAACCACTTATACCTGCAAGTCTTACTAATTTATTCCATACCTGAGAGAATAATTTGACATGTACTGTGCTATTCCTGTAGGGACATTCAATTTGTCAAATTCATTCCAGTGGTTATGTCAAGTTGATAGCCAATGCTTAGATAAACTGAAGCAATAAATAGATACACTAATCATGCACAGCATGCTTTATTACTCCCTTGGGAATTTAACCATTACAGGGGGATATACAACCCCCAATCCCACCTTATTGCTATCAAAACCTGAGTTAAATCCCAATCGTGTTCACACACTGTGTGCAAAGCCCTTAATTGGACAGAAGTGAAACTATACACCCAACTATGTCAAGCATCACACATACACACACACACAAAGAGATATGGACGTTCACATGAAAGAGTGCCACCTGCTGGACCTAATGTTAATGACAGAGAGTAGAGACAGACTTCAGACACATGTTGATATGTTAGAGTACTTTACTCTTGGCTATAACATCTCACCGTTCACTGGAAGATGCAGAATGATCACACATCACATGAGTTTCTTATTTAAAGTAATATATGTTTTTTTATATAATTATTTATAACTGACTTACTTAAATTACTTATCATTTACCACATACATAAAATAGAAAATAATAACTATATTATGGTGGGATACACTGTATAGCTATGCATGTATCCTCTAGGCAAAAAGATGGTTGTATTATTGTCACTGAGTGTTAAGATTATCTTACTTTAATATCACATTCAATTCACACACATGCATATTTTACAAACATAGGGCACTTTATAGTTATCTACCCTCCTATTTAAATACAAATCATTTACTTTACAAATTTAAATTTTATCATTAAAATAAAATTGCAACACACCACAAGTCTTCCTCCATCAGTATTACAGGAGTACCTTGTGGTAACTTATGGACTGAAGTGGGGCACATGAAGTCAGCCGTCACGAGCCGAGAGGACGAGCCGGGCCAAAAGATGAAAAGCATGCGGAAAATGGGTGCAGCCGTCACGCACAAACACCCCTGGCTGATCAACAGCACCCCCATCTTCCTTTAAAAGCCGCCTCCCCCTCGCCAATCCACCCCCCCCCTTTCCCTGCTCGAGGTGCATTGTGGGGAGGAAAGTCGTTGCCATTCGACCTCTGCGGGGCCTGCGCGGACGCAGCGAGAACCCTGAAATTCATTATGCGTTTAAAACCTTTATTTATTTCCGCATAACCTACATACTCTCACCGGGAGGGCCACGGCGGAGAAAAGAAACGACGACGGTCCATCTCTTTCGGAAAACACATCCCACAGAAACACTTTTTTTTAGTCGGGAAGAGGATACTATTGAGAAAGTGAAGATTGTAATATATATTAAGAGGAAAAAAAATGTCCGGTGAGAGAAACCGCAGGTCGCTGGCTTTCCGAGGAGGTGGATTAGCTGGGTTAACGGGCTCCAGCGGTATCGGTGGGGGGAACTGTAACAGCTGGGAGGCCCCGGCCTGTCAAGACCGACAGTTTAACGGGAACAGGCCGGATCAGGAGGAGGACCGGGATCTGGGGGCGAAGGGATCCTCGCAGAAGAGAGCGGAGGGCGCCGGGTCCGTCAGCGACAGCACGGAGCCCGAGGCGGAGGAGGAAGAGGACCCGGAAGGGGGCAGCTGGGCAGCCGGGGACGGCGACGACCGCTCCGTGGAAGCCGAGGACGGTTCCGGGGAGGGGAACGGGTTGACAGCGGGGAGCGGTCCGGACAGCACCGGCGGCCAGGAGGAGCAGGGAGGCGGTGGCGAGGCGGCGTCCAGGAAATCGGGGGTCGAGATGAGACCGCAGACGCTGCTGCAGAAACACTCGTTGTTTCACGCGTCGTGGCTGCAGGAGTTCCCGTGGCTCCGGTTCTGCCAGGAGACCGGGCTCATGTCCTGCTCATGGTGCCACGACATTGCCACTAAGAACAGCGACGAGCTCGTTAAAGGCAGTCGCAGCTACAAGCGGGCCCTGCTGCTGAGACATCACCTGTCGTCTGAGCACGGCAGGAACGACCCCACCAAACAGGTAACGCTAACTCGAGTCCGCGGTGGTCACCGACGCGACGTTAAATTAAAACACCTGTCCAGCACTCGCTCCCGCCGTGCGTTATTATAGCAGGTGTTTTTATCCGCTCCATAAGGGCTTTTATTTATTTATTTATTTATTTTTTTACAACTTTTGACAAAATAGGCCATTACCTAAGCTCCCACAACCCCTCCTCCTCCTCCTGGCTGATTAGCTAGCCCTGCTAACCTGTGCTAGCTGACTAGCTTAGCCGGCTAGCCGCTCGCAGCTTCGCCCTGCCGCCAGAGGAGGATGTGCCAGGGACGGCGGTGGAAAACCCCGAGCGAGTCTAATGTCGACTAACTCAGTTACTGACCGAGAGGGAAGAAAACGAAAACATCACATCTCAGTGCAAGTGAATCTAGAGTGAGAGTGAATTTAGAGTTAATGTCTAAAAATGTGTGTCTGTGTGTATGTGTGTACTCATTAGTGAAGTTATACGTTCAGACCTGCTCCAGTGTGACACCTGCTAGGGGCTTCATTTATAGGAGACATTGTTTGGATGTCACAAATGACATGATTATATTTTGAAAAGTCATTAATAAGTCATTCACAGTGGTGGCGTTTTGTGGGATACTTTTGATTATTATTTTTCTCTCTGATGCACACTGTACAGCACACCCTTTTGTTGCATCAGCAGCTGTTTTGATTACTAGCTTGCTTAGAGGTCACACAATGGCAAGGGCTCAACCCTATCAGCCTTTGGGGAACCGCACCCCTACCAAGCCCAACCCAACCCCCCACCTCCTCCTCCTCCTCTTGGCCTCTCATGCGGATCTGCTGGCTCGCAGTCCCGGGTGACCTCTGGCGCATTTCTTCCTCCTCCCACCTCCTCCTCCTCCCTTTGGGGAGCTAAATTAGAGGCATTGTGCTAGAATGACCCCCCAAAATCCATAGATGGTGTCACTTGTGTGGCTGGACAAGAGGAGGGGAGTAAATCACATAGCCTGGAGGCTGACAGCTCGCCTGGGCCATATGCAGCCCCTTTGAACAGGCATGAATGAGTGAAATAGATGTCAGTAAATAGAATGACATGGCATCACCTGACACTGTCGTCCACATATTTCTGGATTAAAGGGACCTAGTGTTGTCTCTTTGGGACGTATCTTATGATTAAGGCTCCATCCTGTATGCGCAAGACTGAAGACATACTCTATATTTAATTGGCACACAGAGGCTATTTGGTTAGTTTACGCTTGAGGTAGGCTTAAAGTTATCAACAGTATCTGTATAATGAATGCATTTTAATTCAAAACAAGCGAGCCAGTTTTATATTTGGTGAGCTATGTCTTCATTGATGTGCATGAGGTCTTTTTATTGGTTCATTAATTTTATTGCAGTGTAGACGACATTTCTACAGATCTCATAAAAGCAGGGTGTGCATAGTTGCCCGAACAATCTGGAGTCAAAGGGCATTTCTCCCATTAGTCCTGTATTTTATTTTATTTTATTTTTTTAATCTTAGTACTTCTTGTTCCTTGTACATTGCTACAGCCAACCTCCTATCCTGACAGTGGTCTGAGCTGTCAGGGGAATTAGGCGCGGGGTCCCATTTGACTCTAATTTGTGAGCGAAGAGGATTGCACTACTACATTTAGTTCCTTCCTTTGTACACGCAATCACTAATCAGAATGACTTAAAGTGATCCACTAACTTGTACACATGTCTAATTGGTAAGAAGAGCAGGAGGACTGGATTAGGGGCTTGGTGTGGCTTTTCCCTAGCAACAAGGACCCCAGACACTGTACTGAGAGGTTATCCAGGCCATTTCCTCATGTAGAATAGAGCTGGGAAGATGAAGTCCCATTGCTGTGCTACTGGAAATGAGAACTGAATCAGTTTTCCACTGTTTTAATATTCCCCAGATTTGATATTTCCTTAAGGACTACCTTTTAAATAAAACTGTAATCTTCACCCTATACTATACTGCTGGAATAATGAGCAGCAGTGTATGTTAAGCAAGTCAGCATTGTGAAGCAGTACATTAAAGGGGAATTATGGTGTTACGAGGCAACATCTTGTTCTATTCACCCATTCCTGACGTTAGTCAGGCCTCTGCTGCATTCGTTAAAGCTAACTCAATTAGCCCTAGCACACCAGGGCAGCTGTGGTGAATGTGGGTCTCCTTGGAGAAGGGGGCCATTGTCCTTAATTCTCTAGACGTGGTCTTGTGCTTGGATTGTTCCCTATGCTCAGTGGTAAAAGGTTGAGATTAGGCAAATGTAAACTGTTAATTCCCTTACATGAAATGAGATCAGATATCTCATCTGAGATAAGTCAATTTTTTCCCTTCTAGTTTTTTTCTTTGACAATTGGTAAAAGGTTATATGTCAAACTGTGGTTGTCAGAGAAATCCTTTGTTGTCACTTTATTGTTCAGCTAGTAGTCCCATATAAATCATAACAGAGTGCATTGCATAATTACAGCATAGTTAGTTTCATTTTCATTTCTCTCCACCGCTAGCCTCTCCATACACCCCCTTTCCCTCTCTCACAGACACTTTTGCATTTTTTCCCCACTCTCTTTCACTTGTTCTTTTTGAACATCAATAGTAAATGTAATTTTCATCTGTAATACAGACAGCAGTTCTCCAAACCTGCAATGTCCAAACTGCATTTAAGCTAGGCCAGGATGAGTCTCATGAAGCTGCGTTAGATGATCCACGTTGCCTGGTTCAGTTTAGCTGCCAAATGAATGTTTTACCTGCACAGTGTTGGCCTTAATGGGGTGTAAGATAAGATAACACAACGGTTTATTGATGCTCAGGTGTGGAATTTAGATATGGGGGACCTATACAAGTAAATTTAATCCCCCCTCGTTTAAGTTAAGACAAACAGCACACTCAGACTCACCGAATGGAAAAGGGGACCCACCCATCGCAGTCTGGTGTCTGCCAGATAGATGGGATGTTTATTGGGGGCCACAGGTCAGGGGAATGGGGTGGGGTGGAGCCAGAGGGAGAATTCTTCTTGTTGAATCTGTCAGTGACTCTACCCTCCTCTCGTTTTCTCCCCCACCTCGTCTCTGCTTCTTCTGTCAGAGCATTGTTAGGAGGCCGGGAGACACTCAGTGCAGCCCTCCCACACCTTGGGCCAAACACACACACTGCGGTATTGTTCTAGCATCTGGGGACAGACGGGTCGGGTGAAGAGTTGGGGTTGGGGTGAGGGGGTGGGCTTGTTGAGGGAAGTTTACAGTAAATGTAGGGAGTAAGCAAAAGACCGGTGGAGATGGCCTCAGGGCTGGGTTGGTCACGGGACCGGCTTGATGGTGGGTGGGGGGTAAATGAGTGAAGGGACGGAGGCAAATGTGCGCCTAAAAGGTAAACAAAAACTGGCTCCAGAGGGTCATTATGTTGCATGGGAACAGTGCTGTGTCACATGATCTGTTAAGAGGTGTGTCTCATTGTTGCTTCAGTGCTTCAATAAGCTCAAATTTATGACCATCTTGGTTTGTTCAATACACCTGTGAAGCGGTTCTTATTGGCCATTTGCTGTAGATTTTTAAGCATCCTTGTCAGATCAAAGGATTCTTCTTTACCAGTGGCCTCTTGGACTTTCTTTCTTCTTCTGTCTTTCATTCTTCCTCCCTTACCATCTCTGGCTCAGATAAAACCCAGCCACGTCACAACTCAGGGGTAATGGTGTTGGTGGTGGGGGGGGGTTGATATTGTCCCCACATATTCTCTCTTGGCTCCAGCTGGTTTTTGCCTCCAGCATCTGCTGTGCAGGGTTGGTCTGCTGGTTCTCTAAGCTCCCAGCTCACACGTGGCACATCTGGAGAAAGGATGATGCTGTTGATGAGGCCAGTATGGAGCAACTTATCCAGTACCAGGCTGTCCTAGCCTGACTCCAGTGAGCGTGCGCACACTCCACTTGTATCAGAACTGCCAGGCGAAGTCTTGCGTCTCTGGCCTGTTGCCTCACTATGTGTAATGGATAAAAGCTGTGGGGAGTCATGGGGTTCGGGGGTGGGATCACACTCCCAGGTAGTAGGAGTCTGTAAACGCAAATTTTTTTTATGGCATTTCTTTCTAACATATTGGTTCTGTCTTCTGTTCAACTCGCAGAATCTTTTTTGATGGTGGTTGAAGGCATTTTTGTTGCAGGATGCTAAACATAATTCATCTTCCGGTCAGCCCAGTGAGTTGAAAGCTTGTTATCGCTAAACTTATTAAAAGGGGAGAGCACAAAAAACATCTCCCCTTGTTGTGATAGCACTCCTGCACTTCACTACACCAATATATTCCTCCACAGTACTCAACATGATGACCACGCCACTCCAGAGGCTTTGATGTGTATATCATGGAATAAATTGTCTTCTCTCTCTCCCCATCCTCCTCGCCTCACCCACATGCGCCCTGGCTCCTTTTTTCTCTGCTCGCGGGTGGGAGATGCTGTGTAATAAGAGAGTGAGTGCCGAGCCCTTTCACAAAGGCCCACAGTGAGTGGACAATGAGCCTCGGGGAGAACACGGGCTATTGTAAAGGCTAAAATGG
Source organism: Scortum barcoo (assembly GCA_023238725.1). Taxonomy (NCBI): domain Eukaryota; kingdom Metazoa; phylum Chordata; class Actinopteri; order Centrarchiformes; family Terapontidae; genus Scortum; species Scortum barcoo. The sequence continues at coordinate 12,392,456 of CM041548.1, read as the reverse complement.
GGTGACCCAACTCCTTCTCTCTGTCGCGCTGGCTTTCTGGCCCCCTCTGCTCCACATTCTCTCCTCCGCCCTTTTTCTTGAGGCTCAAGGTCTCGCTCTCTCACTCTCTGCCTCATGCTCTCGGTCGTTCTTTCTTTGTGCGCGTGTTATCAGGTTTTTCAGGTTTTTCTCTTTTATGCTTTATGCTCAGCCATTTCTCATCTTTTCACATATTTCTGTCTGCTCTGTTAATACTTTTTTCTCCATCAGAGCTGTCCAGTTCTTCTATCTTGTCTTTTATTATTTTTCTGTCCTTCTGTCCTCCCTTTTATTTCTTCTAGCCTTCTAAAGTACGTCCAATTTCCCCCCCTCTCTGTCTTTTCCTCCTTCCGCCTCTCATTTCATTACATCCCATCTCTCTCCATCTCTCCCCCTCCAGCTGTGACAGAGGATGATAAGCCCCCCTATACTATCCTGTGTGCCCAGCCTGCCCTGGACAAGAGCTGCAGTGTGGAGGGAGTAGGGGTGGGGGCTGGGTGGGGACCTCAGAGAAATGGATTTAATCTGAATTACCCGAGCTGAAACCCCAGCTGTGTGTGTAGGCAGCTTGGTTTCTGTGTGTGTGTGTATGAGTACATGCATGTGTGCGCAGAAGAGATGGTGGTGGGTGGGGGCAAAAATGCAGGGCTCGAGCAATGTGAATTATTCTGGATTAGGACATCTGCTGTGCAATTCTAAAATGAGCCGGAGATGTATGCTGCTTCGTGTGTGTGTGTGTGGAGTATATAAAACTGTAAGGTAGACTTCTACACATGCAGAGTGTATGTGCATTTTTGTTTTTTATTGGGCTATGTCTCTATGCATATATTCATGTAAATCAAGCCATGTATTTGTGCATATATTGTGCATGTGTATATACCCCCCTCTCTTCTGCTCCGTACCAGTCTGGCCCTTTGCCCTGTACAGGGAGAGCAGAGGAGGGGGAGTGAGGGGGGCTGTTACAGGGTAGTTCTATGCTTGTGCCAGTTCCCCTCCCATCATACAGCCACGTTGTGTCCTGCTTTGGACACTGGTCGGCCCTCCTCCAGGTCTAATTATGGCCCGTTTTACATCTAGCTTCCAAGTTCCAATACACAATTTTACTCCACAGCAACTAAACGTGTGTAAAATCTTGAATCTGCTTTTTGAAGTCTAGCTTCAGAGGTGATGACTAAAGGAAAACTAGGAAGTGAATTCATTTATCGTGAAGAAATAAACCTCTGTCTCTGTCTAGAGGTCTTAAACCAAAACATAGCCTGTAGTGTCACTACAACTAAAGTCTCTAAAGTCTCAAATTGATAAAACATACTCCTCACTGTTTCAATAGATGTATTTCAAAGTTTGAATGTCTTCTCTGGGGTTGTCGGAGTGCATTCTGGAAAATGTTGTTAATTATTAATTAAAGATAAATCGGCAAGCTACTTTGTGTGAAAGTTTACAGGCAATCCATAGATTACAATGGCTTGTGGAACTGACTAAACATTGCAGTCTAATAAGATAGAATTAAACACTATTTAGGGTGGATTTCTCCTTCTGTGTAACTACAGAGTGATCTTTTTGTCTTTTTCTTATCTTATATTCGAGTCTTTCATCTGTGAGTCTTTCATTCTTTGATCTGTCATTTGACCCAGTGTCATATTTTTTGTATTATGGAGGAAAGGATTCGATCATAGTGCTATGCAACACTAACCAGCTTAAAAATAACACACCTTTCATTGCCTCTTTTCCACCTCCACCATCACAGAAGCCTGTCAAACCTGTTTCACCCCTAGGGTAGGTGTGTCAGTGTCACAGCAGGAACCCCCAGGGTGTATGTCTGTGTGTGTGTGTTTTTGTGAAGACAGAGTTGCAGGAAGGGAACTTTTATTTGTGTATAACCACTTGTTTGCTTCTTTTTTGCAAATTACTCATGTGGCCACACAGATCCTCTGCCATAATATTTCCCTTTCTTCCTCTCTTTCATATAAAAGGAGATGGTGAGGCCCTCAGACAACACCAGCCCCTCCACTAACTGCTCAGAGGAAGACTACCGCAACAAGCCCAATGAGAACTCCTACTGTTATCAGCTTCTCCAGGAGCTGGACAAGCAGCGCAAAAGTGGCATCCTCTGCGACGTCAACATAGTTGTCTCGGGCCAGGTGTTCCGCGCACACAAAAACATCCTGGTGGCGGGCAGCCGCTACTTCAAAACCCTCTACTGTCTGACCAAGGGCGAGGCCCAGGACCAGGCCACAGTCACGCACCTGGATGTTGCTGCTGTGCAGGGCTTCTCCGTTATCCTCGACTTTCTCTACTCTGGGAATCTGCTGCTCACAAGCCAAAATGCCATTGAGGTGATGTCTGTTGCTAGTTACCTCCAAATGACAGAAGTCGTTCACTCATGTAGGGCTTTTATAAAAGACGCCCTGAATATCAGCATCAAGCAGGAGGCTCCTGATTCTGTTGTGGTGGACTACAACAAGAGGCAAATGGTTGCCAAAGAGGGACAGAGGGTGCCGGACCGGAAGCCAAGCAACTTCTGGGCCACAAGCATCCTGTCAAAGCTGTCGATCAAGGCCAGCAACAGCCAAGGAAAGGACGTAATGGAGGAAGAAGACGAAGGTGGCAGGGTGAAGGAGGAGAACAGCGATATAGAGGTGACAGTGGTTGGGGGCGAGGGCGAGAGCTGTGCCCTCATAACCCCTGGAGCCTCTGGTAACTGGGGCCACCACAACGACAACTCATCCGATTCAGCAGAGACCAATGAAACGCGGGCAGCGAGCGGCCAGATGCAGGTATTCGTCTGGAACGAGCCGGCCACAGGCGGCGCTGCAGCAGCACCCGCAGCAATAAAGCGAGAAGCACCAGATCCTGCGGCTGGAAGCGGGCGGAGGAAAAAACAGACCACCACACGACGTTTTGTGTACAACTTTCCACCAGAGCCTGAGGAGGGATTTGACGAGGGGATGTTCATCCAGCCCTCGGCCTCCTACCCCAGAGAGGACTTCTCCTCCCTCTCCGAAAATGCTGGTATGACACTCATTTGCACATCTAAACACAGCTCACATACTCAACAGTCTCAACCCCCAATCTTCTATATGTATTATATATGTACAGCTTTCACTGTTAACTCGTGAATTTCTTATTCTATTACTCACACTGTACACTCGCTGTAATTAGAGGCTCCCCTTTTTAAGGGAGAGAGGAGCTTTTGTGACATATATATGTAACATCTGAATGTATGATATGGAGAGTTTTCTATATTATGTATAGAGAGCGCTGTTGAATCAAGGTCTCTTCTTTTGTTTTATGTAGAAAATGTAGTTAAATGTGTTTTGCATGTTTAAAGCAACCTCCAGTGCACAGAGCTCAACAGCATGGCAGCACATTCCTAAAGGAGAAATGTTCTAAAAGCCAATGTAAAGTTCTGTGACCATGTCTGTGTAATGGCCCTTTTCCACTAGTACCTACTCGACTCAAACTCGACTCGACTCGACTCGCCTCGGTTTGTCACCAGCGTTTCCATTATGTGTTAGTACCTGGTACCAGGTACTTTCGTAGTAAAATACTCGGCCGGGGTTCCAAGCGAGCTGAGCTGAGTCGAGCCGAAAATGTGACGTCGTCGGCAGGCAGGCCACTGATTGGCCAGGCCAGGGCCTGAATGCGTCACTAGATGAGTCGGGAGAGCGACTCGTTCATAAGAGTCAACGCACCATTTTTAAAACGCAATAACAACAACGAACACGATCAGAGATGGCTGCACAGAAATCAGCCCCGCGGAGCAACGACGAGGTGCAGACATTTCTTTGTCTGGTGGCCTCCATTGCTCCGTAGTCATTTCGTGTTTGTGTCGCATAACAAATGATGTCGTTGGAGTTTCGGCCATGCGTTGCCATGGTGACCCATTACCCACGCTAAGGTGGTACTCTATTGTAATGGAAAACCACCTAAACTGAGTCGAGGTCGAGGTCGAGGCGAGCCGAGCCTTAGGTACTAGTGGAAAAGGGGCATAACTGTGTGCATCCCTGTGCTGCTTCTGAGATGCACTGTGATTATGTCTGCAAGCTTAGCCTAAAGCTACTGCTAGTTAAAGACAACCAGTGCACCACCCACTCCTCGATCGCCATCACTTCAACCTCTAAACCTTTAGATTAGTGTCATTAAGTTTCTTCTTGTTCCAACAGTTGAAGCTAAATGATGCTCCCACAAACCCGGCTGGTTTTCAGTGCCACACTATTGCAGAACAGTTTCTATCATTTCATCCTTTTTTTCTATCTTTTGGATAAACTATTTATTTTAAGAATTTAAAATGAAAATCTACAAGCTTGAACAATGCTTGTCCCCATCACCATGCATCTATAATGATTTACCCACTAGGTGATCAGTGAAGTTGCAGAGGATAACTCTTATGGGTCACGTGACTCCAGTATTTGATCCTGTTTGCAGCCTCCTGGCTTGTAAAATTTGCATAATTTTAATCTTGTACCAGAAGATTGTGCTTTTGTTACTGGGGGGCAGCATTGCCTCATTTGTGTGAATGATCTGTCACCATATAGTGCCATATCTAATCACGTCACACCCATGAGCACCAAAGTAATTCAATGCTAATAAGCTAAGCTGTGGCCACCCATGCTAGGAAACACTGGCATAATCTAGTTATTGATCACAGCAAAACAAAAAGTTTGGATTTACAGCTTAACGATCAATGTCCCTGCTGCTCTACCTAACAGCAGGGATGTTTGCTTATCAAACTGTTAACCTGCTGTGCATAGTGAGTCACCCCCAGCCATGATCATACCAGAGCAGGGGGGCTTACGAAAGTTACGCCCACCTGGAGTGCTTTGTCTCAGCGCTAATGTGTTGCCACATCACTGCTGAGACGTGTCTCCCAAAGGAAATGAAGTGACGTTTTGTAATGATTCAGATTGGTGTGTGTCGTAATGTTTTATAGTAGGACATAATGAAATGTCAATATTTAATGTGAATTGGGGAGAGAATTAAAACCATCAAAGATAGGTAATTCATCACCTCCTCCATTCACTTTAAAACCCACATTATATGCTGTGGTTGGCAAAAACATTCAGTTACTTTGACCTTTTGAAGTGGTTTTGACGTCTCTTTTCAATCAGTTGTTTTAGAAAAAATTTACTCGATAAAACTTTTTCTCTTTACCAGTTGATAACTTTCTCTCTCTGTCCCTTAATCTATCCATCGCTTTGTCCTCTCCATCCACATGTAGAGTAGCGCTCTTAGTAATCTCTTCTCTCAGCTCCAGTCTTCTCCTTCTGTTGGCCCCATTAAGTGCGGCACTCCATGTAACCATAATGATATCACATATTAAGTGGAGTGGTATGGACGGAGGGGGAGGGGGATGTGTGAAGCGCAGAAGTGTGTATGTGTGCACAGAAAGAGAGAGGGAACTACATTTTCTCTGTGTGAGAAAGAGAGAGGGAGAGAAGTCATTCCTAATGCAGGAAAATGAAGAAAGCAGGGGAAACATTTCTCCCCCCAGGCCTCCCTAAATGCACTTGAATGCTCTTAGTGCCTCCAACTCCTCGCAGGGCTCTTTTTAATGTGTGCACGAAGTGATCCAGGGTGTTGTAATAGCCTAGAGAGACGCTCACTTAGAGACTGCGTTCATCTCCATGTGTGCTAACTCTCCAACCTCGTCCTCTTCATGTATCTTTGCTGTTTAGCTCCGTGTCTCTATTTAACGTTGACTGCGTTGCCAAATAAAGATATGGTTAAGACTTCAAGTGGGCTGTTAGTCACAGTAAAAGGTTTCAAGGCAACTGTTTACCCCTAAATTATAGTTTTGTGTTCAACAGCCCATTTACCTCAAATGGAAGAATTCATTCATACAGCGTGCTGCATGTTTACAGTTTGAATGTAGATCTGTGAATATTTAGTCTCTGTAAGACCTTTAAGCTTTATAGGGAGGATCACCAAAAAATAGCCTTCTCCAAACCTTGACAGTGACTTAAGACAGTGACTTATAAGTGATGGACGTCCTATTGTTTAACATGTGTGAGGTGTTGTTGAATCTGAGGCAGAAACGTGCAACACATTATCCTCATGCTGTTTGATGTCGGGGTGAGAGGGAGGGCCTTTTCGTCTTGTTTCATTTCGGCGCGTTGTTTCTTAGAGACCCAATACTGCATTTAGCATTTTTTCACTTCCCATTGTAAGAAAAGGGTTTTCCAAACGGTTTTCGGTTCCCTTTTAAGGGGAATGTTCTCAAAATGCTTTCTGAAGTGTTGAAGTGCTGTCTTCTTTTTTAGGAGACTGGAGTTGTAGTTGTGGCAGTAAGGTTTAGACTGAGTGTGGGTTATTTTTTGTTTGTTCTATTGCCCTAATAGAACAAAGGTGTGGGAGATTTTTGGGTTTTCTTGAACAATTTTTACTCAATCCAACAGACAAGGGGAGACAGACCGAGAGGACAAACGGAAAGAAGAGCCACATGTACATTTTTTTTCTGCTTGGATCAAATATGAGCTCTCCTGCTTCAATCTGCAGTGCTGAATCCATTTCACTGTTAAATCTAGACTTAATACTCGTCTTTTTAGCCAGGCTGACTGACTTTTTTTTTTTTGCTTGTTATCTGTAGGTAAAGTGTCCGATGTGAAAGCTACTTAAAATGTATGTACTGAAGAATAATACTTTATAGGAAGAAGTAGGATTCAGTGGTGAGTGTGTGTAAGTCAGAGATTCTGCATTTGTTTACATCTGCAGAGTCTACTGCACGTGTGGCGTTAGTGCACTCAAAACTTTTATTTATTTAAGTTTTTAAATCTCTACATCTCCTGACACGTACATGGAAAGAGTCCCGTTTATGGACAGAAAGTCATTCGCACACAGTGCTCATTTGTTGTGACTCGCTCTGAATATGTGCGTCACATGATGTCTGAGATGTTAGTTATGCTTTACTGAAATATTGCTTTACAAAGCAAAAAATGAGAATGCGCACAATTATTAGTCATGTCCACTGCGGGTTATTAGATTATTCTATAATGTCTCAATACACATACAGTCATGCAGAAGAGACAAGGAGGAGTTTAACATACTCGCCAAAAAACTCGCCTTTTTGGTCACTCTAAGACTAAACAGCACTCTTGGGCGTTTAGTCGTCGTTTGCTTGCATATTTTTCAGAACACCAATATTAGCTGCCCCATTTTCCCACAGTGATGTCACTCGTTTGGCTTTCATTTTACTTTAGTTTGATCTGTGCGGTCATGCTCCAAGGAGGGGGGAAAAACGTAGTAGCCCAAATGGTGGTGTTCATTTTGCTGTGCTGTTTGTCATCCCTTTCAAAATAGGTGCTTGTTTTTAAGCCTTTTTTAACATTTTTATGAGGTTGTTTAATGCATTAAATAAAATGCGTAGGGCTACAACTAATCATTGTTTTTATTAATTCATATGCTGACTATTTACTTGATTCATGTTGTCTTAAAAATGCCAGGAAACAGCTATTTGTCAGTCACAGTGTCTAGAGTCCATGGTGACATCTTCAAATGTCTTGTTTTGTTCAACCCGCAGTCCATACCCCTGAAAATATTTCGCTTCCAGTTTTATGAGATGGAAAAAGGAGGAAAATCTTCACATTCGAGAGGCTGGTACCATCAAATATATGACATTTGGCTTAAAAATGTCTCTAACAATTAATTTATCACAGTTGCAAATTCATTTCATGTCGCTCAACTAATTGCTTAATGAATTAATGGGTTCATATATAAAGTGCTATTAAGTTTTGTGCGTTTTTAACCTAAAATCTGAAAATAGCTAATAACATTATTTTTTTGCCCAAATAGTAGACATATAATATTGGTAATGGTTTACTGAAAACAAAAAACGGTGACAAATTTAACTGTAATGTGTCTACCTCCGACACTGGCTGCCTTTACAGAGTCATGGAGAGGCTTGTTTTGTGAAAAATAACAGTTGAAAGTGAAGGTCGGTGTCAGCGATACAAGTACTTTGCCATCGCTGTCAGCTCTTTACCACGCTGAGCCCACGGCCAACAGCTCGTAGCCAATAAATTCTTGGGTCTTCTCCAAACAGTTGGATTGTTTAAAGGGTGGGTGCTGCACAGAGACACAGAGCAGGTGAAATACATTTGCATACACTCTGCTCTCACACAATAACTTCCCCCAAATCCTGTGAGGTGCAAAGCCACCAGGGGCTGTCCCTTCCCTCCCTAATCCACTCTAATGCACTGGGGCTGTCCTCACTATTCCAAATATTGACCCAGGGAGAATGGGCACACACACTCACTCACAGGGGTGTGTCTTTAATGGCCTCTAAGCGCTGGAACCGGACACACACACACAGGTGCTCACACACAGGCGCTTACAAAGGCTGAGTGTAAGCTGAGCTGGTGTGAGGGCTCGACTCCCATTCTCTAATTAACCCCCTCCCTGCTGGAGCCCTAGTTACACCATCAGTTTGTTGCCCTGGCCTGGGGAGCGCGCTGCTTTACATATAGTAGGGCCCTGTTTGTGTGTGTGTGTGTGTGTGTGCTGCGTTTGCTTGCCTTTGTTATTAACTGAAACTTCCATTGTTTCATGTTGGGGGTGGTTAGTTGTGTACACGAGGCGTTGTGAGGTGTGCACCCTGCCCCCTCCCCCCCTCCTGCCCTTCAGGCTCTCAACCACCTCTCATCTCTCTTTCTCCCTCTCGCCTCTCTTGTCCCCTCCCCCTTTCCCAGAGCTGGCCAATCAGATCCCGTATAGCATCATCCAAGACTTACAGCAAGGGGAGTCCTGGGAGAATGGTAAGACGCTGCACTCTCTGAAACCACAGCTAAACATCAGGCTGCTTCAGTGAAACTGGAATATTGAACTAAGATGCATCTTCTCAGATGAGTGTGAGCAGTCCAGTCAGCATGAGAGAGCAGACAGATACCCTGTTTCTATTTAAGGACTTGTGTTCAATCAGCCCTTAAATGCAGAGTTGACCTGCATGACCCTTTTTGTGCCAAATGGTAATCTACATTATCCTCATGTCAGGCAATGTAGTAAAGTTAGATTTATTTATTTTGGCCAAAATCACAAATTTGCCTAAAATGCGCGGCGGAAAGCCAGCGTGTTACATGAAGAGGCGGTCATTATATATATATATTACACCAGGCTACGTGTCCCAAATCCATACTACATACTAATTAAGTGTGTATGTAAGTATAAGATGTGTGCTCACAAGCGTACTTAAAAAAAAATGAGAGCACACATAGAAAAACACACTTGATTTTTGAGTGTGTTGGAGATGGACACTACTTCTACACAACAGAGGAGCTGATCACAGCTGGAAAAAATGTCAAACTTAACATGGATGGTGATGAAACAGCTTTGTGAAAACCACAACAAAATGACAGATCTTTTTCTTTTTAAATGAAGACTTCTGGCATTAAGTCACAGTTTGACTTGTGTCTGTGCCAATAGACGGGCGGAGTTGTAGGCTGAGACATCTGCTTAAAAGGCATGAGGGGGGACACAGGAAAGAGGGCTCCAGTCAGATTAAGTCCCAGACCAGTAAGATTGTGTCTAAATCTGTTAAAAAAAAAAAAAAAACTCCAGTTGAATTACACACCAAAATCTTCTGCTCCTTTATTTTAATAAAGGTTTAGTTTTAATTCATACCCCCTTAAAGCTACAAACCTCTCAAGTTACAGCTTGTTGCATTTCCACAAGGTGCGTCTCTGCTGTGTACAACACACTCGCGTACACACACACTGGGAATACACAGGTGACCTGCTTCTCATCAACCCTTCCCCCCCTTCCTCCCCCCTAGCAACCTGCCCTGACAACGCCTCTGTTGTGCGCTCCCTGGCTCAAACAAAAGACCCGGCCCTGTTACCCCACTCTCTCAACGGTGATAAAGACTCACACTCTATTCAAAATCAATAGATTGCTTATTTGTTTTGTAAGCCGAGCTGTCCTCAGTAGCTGGTTAGCATAAACATCCTGCGAGAGTTAATGAAGGCAGTGTTGGTGTGAGGACATCTTGATTCCTTTCTTTTAGGTAACAAGGTGTTTTTTTTTTGGTCACATATTATTGAACATCTCTAGAACTATGTGCACGTTGGCAGATTTTGCAGCAACTAAATTATGAGTTGTACCTCTTCATTATTTGAATGGCAGCAAAAGGCCTTCTTTCTTTAGTGTCTGACAAACAGCGTTTTCTGAGCTGCTTTACATTCACTGCTAATATGGATCTGTATCCTTTCCAACATCACCATGGTGAGAACATCATTGCAGACTGATGCAGACAGGCACCAGTTACTTAGCAACCGTGATGGAGCCGGATGTTGGAGCGTTCACGGCTGCCACAGTAATCAGCTGCATCTCTGTAGTTTAACAAACTTCTGTAGATATTTCATTAAAGAAGCTTTTTGAGATGCATCAGTTGGTGGTTTCATGCTTTCTCTAATGGTTACCGCTTCCTAACTTGATGATTTGATAAACAGGATATTGGCTCCTGACACACCCCTCTCTCATTACAGGATCTATAGATGCAGATGCAGCTTTTATGATTATTGTCTTCTTCTGTCTCCAGTTTGTCCAGTTGACTTCCTGTACAGTCAAATTTAAAACTTCGATCAAAGGAGCGCTTTAAAATGTAAAGCAAAGAATTAGTCCACATGATGTTATTAAATCTGTCTCCTGCTGACCCTGCGTTTTCTCTCTGTTTCTGTTCAGGCGAGTCGTCACACCTAGCCCTCAATAAGCTTAAGTGCCCCCACTGTAACTACATCGCCAAGCACCGGCGCACGCTCAAGAGGCACCTGATCATCCACTCGGGCGTGCGCTCCTTCAGTTGCGACATCTGTGGCAAGCTGTTCACCCGCCGCGAGCACGTAAAAAGACATTCCCTGGTGAGATCCTTTCCTCTTTTTAACCACCATGTGAGGTGCGTCCCCCGTCTTTTGCCAAACACGGCAGCGTTTGGCCACCCTTTGCACTCCACCTTGTGGTTTGTGCCCAGCAGTTTTCTGCACAAGGGAGTGAGTGCAACAAGATATTTTTGAAAGCAGACATGTTTAGCTATGATATCTATTTTTTCATGTAGGGAGTATCTCCGAGTCTCTCACAAAGTACAAAACAAATGGATTAGTGAGATCATCTCATGTTACTTGTGTTTTGATGTCAGGAGGCTGTATAATTGTTCTGGCAGTAAAACTTGAAAGAACATGTGGGAATTGTCCTGCTAAATACCAATATAATTTCACACTATTTAATGGGAAAATTTGCTTTATTTTATACCCACAAGTTCCTGTGTACTTGCATCTGTACTGTACTGTGCTACCTCTGATTTCTTGCACCATACTTAATATTTGGAAATGTTTTTAAAGGAGCAGTTTGACATTTAGGGAAATGCATTTGAAGCTACAATTTTGAGACTGTTAGCTTAGCTCAACACAAAGACTGGAAGCAGAGAGAAACAGCTAGCCTGGCTCTGTCCAAACTAAATCTGCACTGCTTCACAAATTACATATTGGTTAAATTCCTTATAAAAGCAAAGTGTAACAACAACTGGGTGTTAACTCCTGCTTCTAGTCTCTGTGCTAAGCTAAGCTAACTGGCTGCTAGTGGTAGCTTCATATTCAGAGTCCAGACATGAGAGCAATGTCTTCTCTAACTTATTTCCCAGAAAGTAGCAGTGACCAGTGACTAACTTGATTCACATCTTCTCAACCCTCTCCTTCCCTCTTTCTCTCATCCATTCCTCTTACAGGTGCACAAGAAGGACAAAAAGTATAAGTGCATGGTGTGCAAAAAGATCTTCATGCTTGCAGCCAGCGTTGGCATCCGTCACGGTTCGCGGCGTTACGGCGTGTGCGCGGACTGCGCCGACTCGCACTTCAGGCCACGCAGGAGGGCCTGGAGGCCATGGAGGGCATGGAATTTCCTCGCGATGAAGACTTCGAAGGTGAGGAAGGGGAGGACCTGGAGGGGGAGGAGCCCACCGACAACGACCAATCAAACTGGGGCGAAGGCAATGGTGGCGGCGCCCCTGAAGAGGACTAAGAATTTTAACAAGCTTGAGAAACAAAATTTTTAAAAGTTGATGTTTAATATATATGTATACAAAAACTAGCTGGTAAACAAATCAACTCCAAAGTGCTATCAAACCTTGAGGTTACTTAATTGTGCAAGTATATGACAAAGAGAGGGGTTTAAAAAAAAAAAAAAAGCTTTGGTAGAGTGGGAACTCCAAGTTGTACAGATTTTATTATTAAAACGTGTCCCAACTCTGGGCCCAGCGCCCACAAGAGAAAGATTCTAACGACAAATAATATGATAAATCAGGTTTTTGGTGATGTATTTTTATTTCCTGTTTTCTCGGGGGAGAGTTGGGCAGGGTGATGATGTAGTTTTTGAGTTGGGGTAGGCCAATCATCTTTAAAAAAAAAAAAAGCAAAATGTTAATTATTTAATTTATGAAGAGAGGTAATTATGGTCTTATCAAATGCTATAATTTTTATTTCTGTTGTTTTTGTCTGCGGGCAGAGGCGCAGTGATAGCTGTTGCTTTCTGCACAATCTGAAAGTATGTTGCTTGGTGCTTGTAGAAGTACACGGAAGAAGAGCATTATTGTCCACAGGAAGATTTTTAACTTGCTCTGTAGATCTTGTTTAGATGCGCTAAATATTATTATATTATTCTTTTTTTTTTCTAATTTTTTTTCTTTCCCTGCAAAAATCTTGGAACCAAAAAATCTGTTTTGTGACTCTAATGTATCACAGCCATATTTATGATTAATTTAAGAGGGCTGCGATATTGTGCCAAACAGACCGCACACCAAGATTTAGCAGGAAACAAACTACTGAATACGCTTTAAAAAAAAAAGAAGAAAAAAAAGACAACGTGAGGGTTTTTTTTTTAAGCGGGGGAAAAAAGGATGAATTTAAAAAAAAAAAGCGAAAGTACAAGGGGAAATGTTATTGCTAGCTTTATACAAATCACGGCGTCACAGTAACACTTTATTATTATTAAACAAAAGCATTTGACTTTCACTTAAAGCTTGAATTTTGCCAAATGATGAAACGTTTGGTGCTGTAATGCTTGTCGCAGAATACTGGACCTACAGGCTATATATGATGTTTATAATCATAAAGCTTAAACTGACTCAGTTATACATATGTAATCAGCTCAAACTATAGAACACTGTTGTGCTACGGCGACTATCAGGTATGCTTTGCCATTGTTTTTAAGCTTTTATTTTATTTAATGCACACACACACACACACACACACACACACACACAAAACACATACCATTTTGTAGAACTACCGGCAGTACTTGTAATTGACGTTTTGAGGACCTAAGTGGACATCAATACCTGTATACGTTTGTTTATATTTGGTACTGAGTTATATAGTAAATACAGTATATATATATATACATATATATATATTTTGAATCACTTGAACGTAGGTTGTGAGAGGGAAGAAGTGTGCAGAAAATCATGATGTGTGATGTTTAAAGTCTGAAAGAACTCCATTTTTCATGTGTAAAAGGTATACAAAATGTCATCAGTTTAATTTGATGTAAGTTTGTTTTTATTTTATTATTATTTTTTTTTTGTTTAGGTCTGCCAGGTAGAAAAACACTTTGTTCCACAAAAAGTGAAGCTCTATGGCGCCTCATAGACATGCACTTACATTTGTGTTCATGAAAATAATTTTCTTTTTATGTTTCTTCGCTTCCCCCAAAAGCGGGTCTGAATGGAACTATATAAAAAAAAAAAAATGTTGTGTCTTTCTTCCAATGAGCAACTTTTTTATTAGACATTTTTGTTTTTGTTATTTAATATTATATATTGACTCCAAAATGCAATCAAGACTGTTAATTTCTATTTGTCCAACCAAAATTGTTGTTTTTAATTATTGTTGAGATATAATGTATGAGAAAAGCCAGGTGAAAACTTGCTAAGTGTAGAAAATCCTTGCTCGTGTCTGTAATTGTTGAGATTTCTAAATGTTTTTATGCTACAGAATCATTCACTTTACCCTAGATACATATTTTGTTTAATTTTTGTCCTTTCCACAAATGTTTCCTCTCTTTTTTTTTTTCTTTCATTAAGCACATATTTTCTAAAGAAACACGGATTGTTTGCGGGTCGAAACCTTGGAACAGCAGTATCTGTTCATATGCAGTGGAATATACAGTATGTACTGAAGTGCTAATGATACAGAAGATGTGTAACTTCCCTTTACTCTCAGTGGAAGGAGATATATTTTAAGTCATAGAGATACTCAGCCTCTTTGTGTCACTTTTACCTTCAAATCACTGTGGGAGGGGGTCATGTCATGGATATATATATATGTATGCATATATATGTTGAGAATATATAAGATAAATATATATATATATATATATGAAGAATATATTATTTAACTAGTGGATTTAAGTAATGGAACACATTGACAGTCAGCTACAGACCTCCTGGCGTGGTGGTTTTATTTCCGTGAACTTTAACCTTCCGCTTTCTCTCTTTCTGTTCACGCTGTGTGCTTGTTCATCACACCATCCTGTTGTCTTGTTTGTTCTTTTGATACTATTTACCATCCTACTGATTTTACTGTAATGAATGAAACTCAAAACTATGATGTATCATTTTAGATTTTATGCTGTATTTGTTATATGGACAAAAAAAACCCACAAAAAAACAAAGCAAAAAACACTACAGATGTAAAGCAGAGGTTTTTTTTCCCCAGCTGTATTTTTTTACGCTGTTGCAAAAGGTTGTATTTTTCAACTTCTCTCGAACTTTAACAGTGATGCAAAACTCGGGCCGCACCTCAGTGCCCTCCGAACACAGAGCAAATTCAGGTTACTCCTTTTTACGTTTTTATCAAAGGTTTTCAAAGATGGAACTACATTCTCCTTTTTTCTGTCTGAATTGTACTACTGTTCCTCTCTATACTACATTTTAAGAATAAAACTTTGATATTGCTTTAACCTCTCTCTCTCACTTATTGTCCTGCAGTGAGACCTTTGTTCTCAAACAAAAATATATATATATATATATATATATATGTAAGGCCCAGAGCAACAAACCTTTCTTTTCCCAAAGAGAAGACAGCTTTCTTTATATGTATGCCTTTTTTATACATGAAACGCTTTTGGTGGTTCGACACTAAGCCAGTACAAAGTGGAACAATCTTAAAAGCAGCCTTGACACATTGCTTATATTCCACATCCTCCACAACAGTAGGCTTATTATTGCTCTCATAGCCCTGTGAATTATCTGGCCACCTATCGTGCCTGTGCTTGAAACATTTATTGTACTGTTACACTTTTAAATATCGCCATGGTTACGGTTTTTCTCAGTTGCTCTGGCACAGTCGGCGACTAAAAAGCATGATTCTCGAAACACTGTGTGCCGTTCTCAACCCCGTAACTCATTTTCTTTCATTTATACAAAATGAATATGTCGACAAACAAATATCTGCAGTTGAACACATCGTGCATGAAGGTAGTCTTGGTGATCAAAATAGATTACACGTGTTTATTATCACGTTTGTATGTAAATCCTCACATGCAAAGAATCTGAGCCAACTCATGTAGGCTTTCAAGCATCGCCTGTCACATAAAGTAACTTCACAAATAATCAGATTTCAGTGAAAATGACTTCAGCTTCCAGGTGCAACTCATGTACTCTGAAGTGTTCGTTGGTTTGGTCGCATGTAGACGTGGGACACAGAGACAAGGACAACATGGTGCATGTGTGGGCGTCACAGAAGAGATATTAATGTGAGTCTTGCAATTACATTAATTTATCGTATAGAAGGATTTTCTTGGACTGTGCACTGTATAAACATTATGACAGCTTTACTTTTTGTACTTTACGCAACCAGTGCTTTAAGTGTTTGAAGCTGTTTGTCTCAGTGAAAACACAGAAACACAATTATAGTCTCACTGTGACACGCTCCCTTTGACATTCAATGGTCTTGGCCTGAACAATAATAGGAGGACATTTCATTTTGGAGGCAGCGATGCACTGAATGAGCTTATTTAAATGTTTTGAGTGAGTGGAGGCCTTTTGCAGGTGGAGATCGCTCCAGTGTTTCAAGAACAGCAACTGAAACTGCGTCTACCGAGTGCTTACACTGTAAACCAACAGTTTGCCCAGTGACACGGCTCACACTGACACACCTGTGGTTAAAGGATAACAGGCAGGGTGACACACAGCAGACAGTCAGAGTCGCTCATTCCTGGTGATGAGGTCATATTTCTTAGAGATTTACTGACAGCTTCATGGCTTCAAATGAGGTTCATTTACGGTGTAGTTAGTGGTCACCCAGATAAACTTAAAACCGACAGAATAAACCCGTGGGGGAGGAAAAAGAGACAGCTGACTGGTGGTGAGTTGTGTTGTTCTCCTCACTAATCCAACGGGCTCCCTGCATAGTCCTGCCCAGGAATGTGATTTCTGTTATCACAGGACGGATGGGTGAATGGTCTTTAGCAGAACTTGAACCTTCCCCGAAAAGGCGAGGTGCTGCCACCTGCTGTTAAGACTCAGGATTAAAACGTCATGTGGCTTTTCGTCGCGGCCGACACCAGGTGGCAGCACCTCTCTTTGCATTCCCTCCTGCAGAATTTATCAGTCGACACAGCTCCTGCACTGCCCCAGTTTTTCAGTCAGACCACTGATGGAAAAAATCGATTGATGCATTGATGGAATACGGCTCTGCCAGCGCTGAGGTTGTGCACTTTCACCAGTTTTAAGTCTGGTGTACAATGATTCTCCCACATAAGTTTGGAGCAGAGCTTTGTAAATGCCAGTATGTATTAATCCTTAAATAGAAGCAGTGATTTTATCCTGACGTAAATTTTTACTTGTTATTTGTCTGCAAATGAGTGACGTCACCTAAAGGACCAATGTACTGTACATCTGCACATGTACAAGAAACCAAATGTACCATGAATGGCCATAAAAGTCTTCATTATCATGTCAAACCCCCCAAAACGTTTGTTCTGCATTTTTGTATTCAGGCATTAGAGATGTACAGCAAAACCTCTGTGCTCCTCCAGTAGTCGTGCAAACTGATTTATGGCATAAAATCCGTGCAGATTAGATCTCCCTATTCCCATGCATACATATACTGGTTTAGAGTCAGATTGTTTGTGATGGTGCAATTTTCTGTGACTATTTGTTTGATGTTATCTGAGCGGCTGGCTGCATTGAATTTGGCTCTAAGACTGAAAACAGACTGAGACAAATGCAGAGAATGCATCAAAAGTATGACGTGTGTTTGTCACACTCGATTTTCTGTGGTACACGCTGTACTGGGAGTCTAAACTGTGCTCAGGCCTCAGTTTATCGTTGGGTGTTTATTTCCTCGTGGGCATGAGCACTGCTGTGTGTTTGAGTGTGTGTGTACACACACAGAAGCAGTCATCAAACATTGGCCTTGTGGGCAACCACACACTGCTCTATTATTTTCTGTGTGTGTGTGTGTGTGTGTGTTCACGTGCATGTGTGTGTGCATGAGCCTCCTTCCCATTCACAGGCCCCTTTGTGTGGGTGTCTGTCAGCAGTGTTGTCTGCAGGCAGGCCCCCATTGTGTTGAACCACTGCTCCTTATTGACACAGACACAGGCCCCTGGCGCTTTGTGTTCCCATGGCCCCCCAGCCACAGCGGATGGGAAGCTGAAACCGGAGACCCCAGGACCTGGGGAGAGTTTGTTTGCCTGGTGCTCCTGGAGCTCTTGTCTGTAGTGTGTTTGTGTGTGTGTGTGTGTGAGTGCGCGTGTCTGTGGTGGGTTGGAGATTAAAAATCGAAGGTGTAAAGACAGGTAAGCATGTGGTCACAGCTGCAGCTGTTATCAGGGGAACCTCGGTGGCACCCAGTGTGTGGGTATGAAGTGTGTGCATGTGTGTGTGTGTGTGTGTGTGTGTTCACATCACGTCGGTGCCTTTGCTGTGTCCTCTGTAACGTAACTTGCTTGATGCTTCACAGTGAGGCACTCAGGGGTCAAAGGGAGAGCTAACATTAATGGAGAAGATTATTCTCTGATCGCTATTATCTCCTCTGTGACCTGCCGTGACCCTCCACTGGTGTCGGGACAAAGTTGGTTCTCGTGTGCAAAGTGTTCCCAGCAGGGCGGCTTAAAACTGCGCTGCACATGGCCTGCATTTACACTAAAATGGACTTTGAAGTGACAGAGCAACAGTTTGAACAATTGAGCATGAGCGACTAAATGCTATTTCTGTCTTTCTGACTAATTGGTCTCATTGTTGTTCCTTTGAATAGGCACACCATTGATTTAACACATAAAGATTTGTTTGTCATGGAAATCCTGTGAAAACCCACAAGACACTTCACATATTTGACAGAAAACTGGATTTATAAACCGTGTTTGAAATATGAGGCCATTTAACAGGCAGGCATGCTGTCCGCATTCATGTTGCATTATAGGAAATGTGGGATCCAGTGTTTTTGGAGCCACACAAGGGACTAAAAGTGAGGAAAAGTCCAACTCAATTGATTGATTTTGACTATTTTTCAAAATTTGTCTCTTGCAATCCTTATATTACTAAATGGATGGATGGCCCTTTAACCTTTTGAATGTCAAAACACATGAGGCATATTTCTGTTTGCTTTTTATTTCTTCTGTAAACATGAAGTGGAATAATGCAGCTGTGTATTAAAGAAAAACACATTTTCCTTAAAGTGCAAAAATAAAAGTTGAAAGGAACAGAAGAGTTTACTTAGTGCTGCACAGGCTGATGGATTTCTTCCATAATGTCCTGTCAGTGTCCAGGAAAAACAACTGTCTTTATTTACTCAACATAAAGTTTTAAAAAAGGCTTTAAGCTGTAAGTGAAATGCATTGTTTGGTGTTCAGAAATTAAAATTTTACTTCAAGTACAGATTTTTTTTGTCCTTTGTCATTTAGTGCTCTGCTTTTGTGGTGAAAAAGTAAAAGCAGTTCATGTTTTGACAGTGACCCAAGGCGTCAAAAAGTAAAAGCACAGCCTGACCTTGGCTCTTCATGCTCTCAGATTGTCGAAATACAACAGAATCAACCAGTCAGACTGTTAGAAAGGTCCTTTACGCACCAAAATGTCAGAACACTTTATGAAGGAGTGACAGAGTGGGGGCAGGGTTGGGGGGGGGGCGTGATGGGAAACATCAGTTGATGAAATAAAACGGGTGTATGTGGGGGTGGAAACGCTCCATCCATCCCTCCATCCGGCAGTGTGTACAATGGAGCTTGGGGCAGCAGAGTGTCTTAATGGAAGGAGGACACACACAACATACACACACACACAAAATGTTGGACTGATGGGCTTTGGTGTGTGAACCTGGCAGGGGCGCACAAATAACCACACACACACACACACACACGCTGGGAGAAAGGCATTACCATGTGAAAACGAAAGGGCAATTAAGATGTGGAGAGTTTACTGGCTTGTGGTGTGGTGGCCTCTCTTCTGTCCTTTTTCTTTTCAGCCTCGCTTTATTTAGGGCCACCATCTCCAAGTCAAGGCCAATGCGATCAATACACACACAGTACTCTCACACTCACACACACATCCACACAAACACATTGTGCATGGCAGTGCTGGTGCCAGATATAAACTGGCCCTCTCTCTGGTATCAACAGGTGACAGACTTGTGTTTTTGTGTATTTAATCCTCTCTGTTTACAGATGAGCATCCGTGTTTATGATTATGTCCGTTAATCCCGCCACACACACACTCTCTCACGTCATGTTCACGCTTGCTTTTTATTTGTGGGATCACATAGTTTTTCTTTGAAGTCATATGTGTATGTGTGCGTGTGTGTTCCTGAGGGTCTGCCTGCATCTGTTCATGACCGTGTGTTTGTTTATAAGTGGTGTGTGTGCGAGAATGTGGACACATACCGTATCATCTCAGCGTGTGTCCCAGCGCGTCTATGGTGTCAAGAAGTGACAACACGTGTGTTTGTGTGGGTGTGTGTGTGTGTGTGTGTGTCTAAGGGAAGGTGCTGGTTCCCACAGCTCAGATCTAATTCAGCTGTAACTCAATCTCCGTGTGAGTGCCGCTCCTCCAGTGCTCTCCTCTCCCTCTGGAGTGTGTGTGTGAGTGTATATATGTGTGTGTGTGTGTGTGTGGCAGGGAGACATTTCCTCTCTTAGACCCCTTAGTATCAGTTTACTGTGTCAACGCCAGGAGCTTGACAGCAGCAGCAGCACACGTTCACACACACACACACACACATGACACACACATACATACATATATACAAGTGGGACACCTTATACCTACCATTCAGACATCTGGGAGGTTATGGGACACTGGTGATATGTGTGCGCATGTTTGTTTGTGTATATCTATATATGTGCATGTGTGTGGTTTTCAGGGGGATGAGACATGACTTGATACACGTCCTTCCAACAAGCTGAGAGCAAAGGAAGGATACAATGGACATTCAACTTCTCTCTCTCTGGATGCAACTTGAGTCAAACAGTCTGCTGTTTAAGAGGGTGCTGTTAAGGGCTGCATTTAAACAAGGGGCTGCAATGGTCAAGAAGGGTTGTTTTAGCTACAGGTGACACATGCTATATAGTCCTTTGAGTCTAGTTGGAGTAACAGGAAAACACTAAACACTAAAAGACGGTTTTGTAATGCTCACAGATGGGATTTTATATCAAAAAGTTTCACTGCAGAAATAATTTTATCTTTCATCACAAACCATGTTAAACTTTTTTGCAGATGACCTTGTGTTTTTAATCCTAGGGCAATAATTATCATCATAATAATAACTAATGACAGGGAAGACCGCTCAAATCAATCAGAGGGTCCTTTTCTTCTTCACGCACGCTACACGAGTATCCAAACCTGTCCTGAACACAATAATGTAAGTCATGGCTAGCTGAGACATGCAGTCAGTAGGTCATAATCTGAGAATTAATGCAGTGAAAGATGAGTATGAACAGCTTCAGGTTTAAGGTATTAATGTGTTTGCATTCTGTCAGCACTTCTCTCTCTGCTATTCCCACCAAACACGCAGATATGAGCGCTGAGAATGAAACATGTTGGATGTTGGTGAGACAGGATAATGGTTTTTGAGCCGGCTAATGATAACAAGCTTATTTTGTTTTCGTTCATCTGACCCGTTTTAGTTTACATTTTTTTTAAAGCTGTTAATAATGTTCAAAAGAATGCATCTTCATGTTGAATAATGACTCTGATGGATGAAGGGAAAAGTAAAGTCTCATGCTGCATATTCTTCACACACGTCCACAACAACTAATCATTCTTCCTTGAATTGTTTTTTTGTTTACTAAAAAAAATTGATATACACCATAGTTATTATTTCCAGCTACAAATATTTGATTTCTGTATATGAAATCATTTCCCCCCATAAAATAATAGAAATAAGGTTCTGACTGACTAATAGATGTCTGTTAAAATCCTATATTGGGACCAACTATTCTAGAATCTAGAAATTTTTTGAGATAAATACCTGCTGTTAACTCAGGTAAAAACAAAATTACTTATACTTCGTGGCAGAACTTAATTCTTGCTGACCAAGTAGCCTACCCATTGGTTAAACTAACTACGAGATAGCAAAAACAAAAATTACATTTTCCTCTTAACTGTCCTTTTTCCTGTTTTTATGTGACTGTAAAATAAGTATAATAATACAGTCTAAAGAGTCCCAGTAAGTCATTGCCTTATGATCAACAATTAATACTCAATTTACTTTTATTATACCAGAATAAAGCAGGGATAACCAGGCTAAAATGTTTAGAAGAGGCTAAGAATATACAGTATACAGTATATATGGGAGGTGAAACAACGAGCTAAAGAACAAAATCTTCAAAGTTTCCTCTGGCCTGCTGTGGCTCCTGAGGAAGGAAAGTAAAAAGGCAAGGAGAGAGGGAGAGAGTGAAGCATGGAGGGGGTGGGGTGAAGGATGGAGGGGCGGAGGGGGGGCTGCTTCAGACAGAAAACAAATCCAAACAGATGTGAGTGTGGGAGTGCTGTGTGAGAGAGAGAGAGAGAGTGTGACTGTGTTTGTGTGTGTTTGGAGGACAAAAAAACATCTTGAGAGAGGCTGTGTGTGTGTGAAAGAGCAGCCGGGAGCATGTGGGAGTGTTTGTGTGAAGATAAATGTGTGTGTGTGTGTGTGTGTGATTATGTGTGCATGCCACTGTTCATGCAAATGCTGGTGCCCCGTGAGTTTTAATGTTCAAGTGTTTATACGGTCACTTGTGTGTATTCAGTACTTTGTTATTGTTGTATTCATGCAAGCGTGTGTGTGTGTGTGTGTGTGTGCGTGCGTGTGTATTGTATTCTTGCTCAATAGCATGCGGTAGAGCAGGCAAGAGGAATGCTTGTTAACCGCGTTTGTGTGTGTGTGCGTGTGGCTTTCAGCCATGGACGTTGGGATACTACTGTGGTTATAAAGGTGTTGTTGTTGTCGATCCTGTTAACAACTCATCTGTCCTCTTCACCTCCCTACCTGCACATTGATTCCTGGATGAAGCTTGTTAATGACAAATATTTGTTAATAAAAATTCCAAATAATTTCCTGGAATAATTATTTTATTTAATAATATGTGAAAAGGATTGTAATTGTGTGTAATTTGATACTAGGGTACTAGGGTAAATCTGAATGTCCTCAAAAGAAAAGCTCCATTTAAGCAAGCATTCATTATTTATTGGACAGTAATTTTTCATTAATTTCGAATCATCTCCTTGCCTGTAGATGAATTTCACCTGCATGTTCAGCTCACCAGCTCTGCACTCACTAAAAGACACTGTTAACATGATTAATTAATTGGAATTGAACACTGTCTCTATTTTTCCCGGTAATTAGACCCACATTCCTCCGTTCTTTCCAGGGCACTTCTTGGAAATAATCAGTAAAATGGTCAGGCGTGGTTATGTCCCTAAAGCAACCAACTCAAGAGGTTCTTGGCAAATGAACACAAACTCAATGTGCCATGATCCCATAATGACCACTTCTCACCACAGAGGCCACTATTATTCACTAAAAGTGGCATGGTCTTACTTGGAAGAAGTTTCCTTCTTCATGCACCTTGTGAAGCTGTGCCACAGTCCTTACTAATAAATAATCCAGTCCAGTTATTTACTGTTTTAAATAGTATGTTCATGTGTTCAAGTGTATTTCCTCTAACAGAAGTGTGGGAATGCAAGCCGAGATGACTCCTTGCTCAATATGTACAGCTTTGTAAGAACACCCTGCATCCTGATTTACAGGCAGGCCATGAGCCAGCTCAGACCAGGGCTGAAAGTGTGTGTGTGCATGCGTGCGTGCACGTGTAAAGACTTACAGTTGTATCTGGTCACAGAGGCGGCGTTACTGTAGCACCCAACAATGACAAGAGCCAAGATGTCTGCTTGATTGGTTTTTAAAAGACCCACCCAAGAGACTGTTGTCCAGTCTTATTGGCTCCCAATTGTGTGTGTGTTTGTGTCCGTTTGTGTGTGTGTGCATGTGTATCGCCAGGCTCAGGATCCCCTGGGTCTCCAAGCCCTAGATTCAGGCCAATGTTATCCTGCATGGCACTGCTTCCTGCTGCAGTTGTTCGCTATAGAGCAGCAGCCACTCAGTGCAGAGTCGATTATTGGACAGAACAATCAGAGAAATGAAAAGGCCGACAACAAGTGTGTGCATGTGGCCAAGACACAAAAACACGTGCACGCATGCACACATGCACACATGCACACACACACAAACACACACACACAAGAATCATGGGTAAACAATAAAGTGAAGCATGCTCTCTTCCTCTGAGCAAGAGCAGGAACATCAAAGACTCTGTCACACACACTGAACTGTATGAACACATACACTTACATCTACAGCTGATCAAGTACATAGATAGTTTATAGGTTTACAGGTATTTGGCCAGAATTTGACAATGTGAATCAGATTTGAAACACCAAACAGTAGAAAGGATAGAAAAAAAAGGACCTAGAGATATTAAATTATATTACTTTATTTGATAGGTTGCACAGTATATTAAAAGCTATACTACCAAGATTTAGTTTTAAATTCAGACAGCAGCAACATGATAGGATAACAAAAACTGTGGGCAAAATCTGATTGGTGGTAGTGAATTGGGAAACAGCTGATAGAGTGGGAGGCTGGGTGGAAAAAAGCATAGTAATCAATTAAGAATATTAAAAAAATTATGATAGATTTTGTTTCTTTTGTCCAACATAAAAGTCAGCTGAGTGACTGGTTAATAACTTGTGTTGCTGTGGCAATAGGCTGCTGTATTACAGGTGTGAAAAGGTAACAAACAGCGGCTTGGTAACAGGTGTCGTCTAAAACGTGTTTTTCTCAATGAAAGTTTTTGTCCTTCCGTCTTTAGACCATAATCCACCTCTTTGGACCATCAGCTGAGAAAGATCGAACATCAGATGTCAGCTATGCAAAAAACTGACACATTTAATCATTTCAGCATGGCCGTATCAACGGTCATTTCCCAGCACTCGACAACAACACTTCCCATGGGATGCTTAAAATGTGCCTACGGCCAAAGTCTCATGGGAGGAGTAGTTTTCTAAAGCTGGTTATTTCTGGTCTTCACTTCCACTGGCTCTCTCTTAAAAACACATCCTCACACCCACAAATGTACCATACACAAGATGCGACTCAGTGTGTTGGAACGCATGTTTGCCTCTTAAATATAATCTCTGCCCTCTCTCACAAACTCCTCCGTTTATACTTGGCAGGTGTTGACACTCGGTAACTTCACGTGTTTCAGGCTGCCAGACAATAACACTGACAGGAGAATTTATGTTGTAAAATCTTGGGTGAAATCACAAGCTGCATGTAATGAAATTTGTGTTGTTTGTGTTTTTTCTTCTTTTTTTCCCCTGGGAGCAACAGAGGAGACAGAAAACATAACAAGGTTTGTACTGAACACTGAGTCACTCGCTTATAAGTCAACTTGTTTCGCCTCTGAAGGCCCGCCGGCTCCTTTCCCAGTGCCTGCTCCGAGCCAGCTGCCCTCACACACACACACATGAAAGTAAACATTAACACACCTTCATATTTGCATATAGCAGCCAAGTAACATGCACACACATACACACACACACACACACACACAGGGACACACACACCTCCACATGCCCAGACACAGGTGCCCACACATGTACGCACACACACACGTACAGATGCATGTTGAGGAGCTCTCTTTTCCCACCGACTCGGGCTGGTGGGAAAATCCTTGCTGGTCAGTAATTGATTCCGCCCTGCCAGCTCCATTAGTTTGCAGGACAGTCACACACACACACACACACACACACACACACACACACACACAGTCAGATAAAGGCTGCCCAGACATGCTTTCCTCCTATTCATCAGTCCCTCTCTCTTTATCTCGTGCTGTCCATTTGTGCGCTTGTCTCATTTTTTTTTCAACACAATTGAAAAAGTCAGTTATGGAAATAAAAAAAGAAACTTGCTTTATATCCCTTTATATATTTTTATATATTGAGTTGTCTTGTTAGGTCAATTTTATATATCATATCAAATTAAACAGATATTTTTTTAAGTATATCATATTTTATTTTATTCGCTATTATCTATTGTTTTGAATTTTGTACTATTTTATAGTCTTAAGTTGTCCTTTTCCTGGTGTAAATTTCTTCATATATTTTTTTGAGAATTATGAGAAATTAATCATTTCTTTGCCAACAACTGCACATGACAATAAAGATGTTGAATCTTGAATCTTAAATTCACAAAGTCAGTTCTGCCACAAGTTTGAGAGGGTAGACTTATTTGAATAACACTGACAAAAACACAAAGAAATATGGCATCTCCGACCTTGGGTGCTATGGTAGGCTTTCACACCAAAGCTTTACTTAACCCTACTGTTCTGAATTTCTAAATATTAATCAAGTATATAAATAAAAAGGGATGACTTTCTTCTAAGATTGAATATTATCATTCTGAAGATCAATTTTTGGGAATTGTATGTCTTTATTTGACATTTGTTCATCTAACTCTTGTTCCTCTCTTGCCCTCCTCTCCACTTACCCACCCTTATAATCACGGTGACAGTGTGTGCCGGTTTGCTCCCATTCATCCACCACACTACGACCCCCAAATCACACACACACACACGCACAGACACACACACACACACACACACACGTGCAGTTTGACCTACACCCAATGGCCCAGCAAACCCTGCACACCCACCAGCACGCACCACGTGGACAAAACAGAGACAATAACACTCTCATGTACTGGAAGTGTACACCCACATGGGCAGACACACACTCTCGCACAGAGTGAGACACACACACACAATTGCCACTTTTTCTTATCATTGGCATTCCAACCGCTCCCTTTTATTATCACACAGCCCGAGGCTGCAGCATCCAGTCTGGCTTCCATTCAGCACTTCCTATCCCCGATGAACAGCCATTTACCATTCAGCTCACCGTTATCAATTACCATCATCACCATTATTACCACGACTCCTCCACTTCAAAGGCCTCATCAAAGCCGTCTCATCAGGGAGAACTTTCACATGGGATAGAGATTTTATTTTGATGTTTCCATGTACAAAAACAGCAAACAACAAAGATAACTGTTTTAACTTTGGCATTAATTTCGTGAGTTATCTGCCGTTTAAAACATGTGACGCCCTGGTGTCCTAAAGAGATTACTCACTTTAGAAGAAAGAGACTTGGAAGTTAAACTTGTAATATGGTGCACAACAAACAGAGGTATCATTTGATAATTTGTGTTATTTACTGTGAGGTAGTATTGTGGAGGAAAACTTTTATATGAGTTTTCATTTAAAAGTTCACCAGCTCACCACAACCCACACAACTAACGCCACACTTTATGTAAGCAAGATTACCGAACAATATCTTTAGCAAAAAAAGATGTAAAATAGAAAAATAGAATAAGGGGGTGTGTTGCTGTGAGGAGGAAGGAAGCTGGCAAGTAGGAGCACATATTGTTAAAGTGTAATGTAAACGTGTGTGTGTGTGTGTGTGTATGATACAGAACTTTAAGAAATACATGACCAACAGTCTCTAATGTGTTGATGCAAAGTACTAATTTATCAATAATCAATAACCATTTATGCCTAACAATGAGTTCAAAAGTTTGGTGCGCCAAGTCAACTTTTTATTTAAAGTCCCACCTCATCCAGGCTTTGATTGGTTTTGCAATTAATAGTGAAAATAATGAGCAGCAAATTAGTTTTTTTCCTCCTTCATGTTTTTTTCTCTGCTATTGTGGCTGAAAGAAATCAGATGATACCCAGCCCTTGTTGTGTCTGCAATAATTGAGCAGTTAAAGCTCACTGACAACAAAATAACTTAGGTTATCCAAGTGTGCCAAATTAAAAATGCACACACCAATTGTAGTAACAAATATTAATGCTAGATCACATTATTATATTTACCTGTAATTATCTCTAAATTAGAGATGACTTAATATTGTTAATATTGTGTCATCTTTATGGCTGAATTCTTTCGTCAGTAAAGGTTAGAAATATTATGAAATAATAATGTAATATAGTTTTGTTACATTTTCTGATAAACTATTTAAACTCTGGTAACTTTATTAATTAACTTGAAAGTTTAACTTACATGTTTTTCCCATGCAGAAGCACTGTTTATTATACTTTACAATGACATGAAGCAACAGTGGTGTGTGTGTTTGCATGTATGTTGGTGTGTGTCTGTGTGTGTGTGTGTGTGTCAGGGGTGGGATAATGTTGTCACTCCTCTGCATGTGACCGTTATACATATATCAGTTCAGACATGTGAACATACACAGTGAAAGGTGTAGAAAGCTGTCTGTGTGTGTGTGTGTGTGTGGCCTGTGTCTGACAGGGTGTGTGTGATTTTTAGGGAGGGTGGGTAATTATGTCAATTATACTGCTGTCATGGCAAGGTTACACACACGCACACACACACACACACACACGGGTCTGCCTGTGCTTTCCATTTGTTAGCTGTGAAATATTAATCACAGTCAGCTGCCTGACCTGACAAGGAAAGGATGCAGAGCATGAAACCTTCTGTGCCACACACAGGCGCACACACATAAACCTGACATGTATGTACACATTCACATGCCTTTCAGTAACAGGTTCTTCACCACACACACACACACACACACACACACCTCCATTCCTTATCAGTCTCAGCTCCTCTCGCCTGGGCATCTGTGAGTCTTTGGGTCCCAGCTGTCTGAGGGATTATAAAAATCGAAGGATGATCCTTGAGGGCAGTGTGTTCATTGACCCATTATAATTAACCTGATGAGAGTAAAGACCTGTATTTGTTTCTCAAATGTAACCTAACACATCAACTCCAAAATCAGCACAAAGTTTTTCCACTCACTGAGGAACCAAAGAATTCATCCGAACATAAAAACAACCAGTAATTTCTTTTTGGTATTTCCTTTTTTCTTACTAATCACAAATTGCATAGTATTTGCATTAGTGCTGTTGACCATTTAACAGAAGCATACCATTGACTTTAAAAGTCATATAGGTATTTTTCCTGTCCTGCATTGAGGCCACTTATGAGTTGATGCTGGTATGAAAAAGCTTTAACAATGCTTGAGATCAGTGATCCATTACTATGAGAATTTAGAATTTAGTTTATTTAAGTTTTTATCATTGAAAAAATGAAAATATTTTGTTGAAGAGGTGTGTAGGAGGAACTCTTCATTACCATTTCACATTGCAATTATTATTATTATTATTATTATTATTATTATTATTATTATTATTATTATTATTATTATTATTATTATTATTATCATTATTATTATTATTATTATTGTTATTATTATTATTTTTTGGAAGAACAATCTTTTCCCATCTTAACCTGTCTATTTTACCTCACCTTAACAATACTTTGACCACTTTTTTTTTTCCATAATCACATTCTGGCTTACAATTGGTAACCCCTAACCTAACCCATACCATAGTGACCTTTCGTGTATATTGTTGGAGGAAAGGCATTTAAAACCACTGGCATTGAAATATAAAACATGTTGACATACAACATAATAACAGATTTATACGAATTTTACGATATCTTAACATCATAGATCCACGTTGGCTGCTGAAAGGGTGATAAATTCACAGGTTTTGCTGACACAAAATCAAACCAAGAAGCAACAAAAGAATTATGGCGATTGCAACATCCTCTAGATAATATCAATGCTGTTTTCTGGTTTTCAGCTGCATTTCAACAAGTTGGAAACTTCTGCAAGTTGCCTTCAGAAAAATGCTAACACGACCTGAAACCTGCGGCTGACTGGTAGGTCGTAAAAAAACGCATTTGTCACTCCACTACACTTTGGAAAATGGTTTGCAGTGATGTTAACAATTTGTAGTTAATGAGCTAAAACATGAAACATACAGTAACAGTGCCTTGAAGTGGTGTGGAGCTACCCTAGGTGACCGGCTCTGTTCCACCCCCGAAAAAAGAAAAAAAGCACTCAGCTATGTGAAGCCACATGGAGAGCTGACTGCAGAGGGCTGTGGCATATATTGTACCTCCACATGCCCCCTTTCACAGCGTGTGACATGGGAACGACCAGGGCTGTTTTAAATCACGGGCCTAACCACTGGCTGCTCAGCTGGGAGGGTTCCTGGATACTTAGAATTCCTGCAGTGACTGAGGACTGTGAGAACCGAGAGACACGGGCAGAAATATTCCTAGGTCTTAAAAGGCTGGAAAAAACTCATATAGCGTGTGTGTGTGTGTGTGTGTTCAGAAATGAAATACAAAACACTGATACTTGTGTGTCGATTCAGCATCTCGTGAATAAAGGTGGCAAGGTGGCAGTTATTTGTTCCACTTGTAGTTGCCATGTCCGTCAAACCCTCCCATGTAGGAAGGGACATAATGTAGTTTACAATATCTGTGGTCGCTTTGCTACTTTAAATACTTCACAGTGTGTTCTTGATTTCAGAAAGTGGTAGACAAAAGGAGGCCCTTTCATTTCTTACTAGAGACCATCGACTTTGCTGCCTAAAATTACAATGCAAATGTTGGCTTATTAAGCTTCTAGACCTGTCTTACAAGAATCTTGTAGAGGGGTCATACATATACACTGATCATTGATGCATACATGATGTGCTAAAACACAATAAAGCTGCTGCCTGCATTTTAAAACAATCACTATTAATATTGAAAAGGAAAGAAAGAAAAGGTTGCGGTTGCTGTGCGTAAATGTCTCCCGGTGCAAAAAAAAAAAGCTGGATTGCTAATGTTAGCATAAACTCCTCGAGCGGCCTCTTCACGATGGGGGAAAACTACAGTACGCAACACAGTGAATGCAATTGTTGTTTTTTTTTATGTATTTCATCTAAACATAACAAATTAGGGATGTAAATTAATGATACTCTCTTGTTTTGAGAAGGAATGCTGGGTGGATATAAGCCAGTGATTTTGTCTTTTTGAAAAGTCCAAATTGTTCAGAGTATCTCTCTTACTACAGTCCCATGTTCACGATTTCAACTTGTGGACAAATCCAAAGCTTGACAGGCGTGGTTACAGTTGCTGAGCTTCTATTGGACAGCCACTCTCCAGGGGAGGGCTTTAGAGAAAGTCAATTAGACTAACGAGTGGAGTCTTTTTCCCTTTGTGTGTCTTTGTCATATTCAACACTAACTCATCATTATAACAAAGGTCAGGACAAAGATCTAATGAAGTGTCTGGGTGGGTGTGTGTGTGTGTGTGTGTGTGTGTGCCTGGCGCATCAAATGCTCAGATGTTTCTTTTATGTGTGTTTTTGTGCACTTTGTTCACTTACATGCGTTTACGACATTCCTGGCTGGACACTGTGTGTTGCTTCCCATTGATGTCTAATCATCGTTTAACCATTACTGGGGGGGGGGGTAACTGGCCCACTGGGGTTCTGACAGCTGAGTGTGCCCACTTTCCCATGCTGTCAGGGGTTAGAGTTCACAGTGCAGCTATTGCTGCAGTTGTTATGATCCCTCGCACACAAGGCCTCTCCTGTGTGACTGGTTGCATGCGGCTGAAACAGGAGAGGCAACCCAGGGCCTTGTGTGCGTTTGACTGAGTGTGTGAATATGAATGCAACAATGAGCCACCCAAACCGGGCCTTGCGATAGTTGCGGTAGTTCGAACATGTATGTGTGTGTGCAAGGCAACTGGTAGCCTCAGTAACCGCAAACGTGGCCTTGCGTGGCCTTGCAGGGTCCATGAGGCCTCCTGTTTGTTTAAATTGAATGACATACTGTGTGTGTGTGTGTATGCATGCATGTGTGTGCGTGCGTGCCCTCCCCACCTTCCCTGCAGCTCTTTGAACTGTTGGCATTCAGCATTCAAAGCTTCCTGCTTTTCTTCCAGATGAAAATACACCGGCCTTCATTTGTTTTTCTTACCAGCCTTGTTTAGGTGGCCACATCTCCACTCCCGGGGCGAGAAAACAATTTCAAACCCCAGAGTTCAAAAACACACGTCAAACTCCGACTTGACACGACGCACTTAAACTCTTTTCACTTCTCTTTCCGTTCCAATGGGGGAGGATTCTGAAACAAAAGGGGTGGATAATCAGCACAGGTGCAGGTGAGGTTTCGTTATTGGCACTGCGTTTCCTGCCAGGTGGACGACAGTATGTCGGTGCTGTATAAGATGAGTTACAAGCGCTTCTGTGTACTTTGTTAAGCTCTTTTGGCACCCAGGGAAGCAGTGTGTGTGGAGCTTTTGATGTTGCCACTCCACCCAAAGGGCAAACTATCAAGACCCGAAAAAGCCGTCCCGCCTCGACTCCACCGCGGCTGCATGTAGGATCTTGAATCAAGGTCGAAATTGTTTTCTTTGGTGCTGCGTTGAAAGTCAAATGACAAACGGATCATTTAACAAAATTATTTTTTATCACCTCAGGACAGCGCAGCCCTTTGATTAATACATTCAATAAAAAAGTGCGGGTGTGAGTGCTTGAATGGCTGTTTTATCACGTCATCACACGCTGACTCTGAGAGGCAGGTGGCTTTCTGCGGCAGACATCAAATCGGGCGGGAGCAAAACGGGTCGATTGTTAATGTGTTGGGAGGCAGCTTCAGGAGGCTTTCAGGCCTTAAGTCTCAATGCTTCAGTGTTAAAGCGTGCTGTAATCCCACGGTGTTTAACTGTGATCTGGCTGGATTTAGTTTGCTAAAGCTGAGCAGCGGCACAGGTGCTGGCCGATAAGACCTGGGATTCACACAGATAATGAGAACGTGGGGATGAGTGAGAGAACGGACTGGTCTCCGGTGACTTGAGAAAAAGTTATATTACGTGGGAGTATTTGTTTTAGTGCTGGTGGGGAGTTGAGTTCAAGGCCAGTATTAGTCAAACTGATGGTATTAAAATTTTGGACCTAAATTATTTGATTAGGTAAATTCACTTTTACTCTTACATGCAAATTTGGTAATGTAAGCTACCAATCAAGAAATCTGAAAGACAGAGGAGCACAAAAACCTCTGAGTCATGTTTTTTAATGGTTGAATGTTGTAAGTGTAATAAGTGGGGTAGCTTTAACCTGTTATTTTGCATTTGATTTGAACATGTGATGGCTTTGTCTTTTTTTTCTTTTTTTTTTCATTTTTCAAGCAAATAACAATTGTTTTAACTGTTTTTAAAATATAGTGTATGTAAAGATTTTTAAAGGAAAAGAAAAGAACAGTGTGGTAGCTGTGGGGTAAATCCTTGTCTCTGACGGGCTATTCCTGCTCAAAACATACATGTGATTAAACATATAACCACTTGAAAGGGCACTCTTTCTAGTAGGAGTGAGACATGCACTCAGTGGTCCAGTGGAGCACTCTTGAAACTAATCCTTAGTTTGATCATTAGAATCGCAGGTTTCTTAATGAATAAATGATTTGTATTTGCATGATGAGCCACATTATTTTTATGTTTTTATTATTTTTCAGAAGAAAAATACCCTGACAGAAAAACCCAGATCAGATAACATTTATATGTGCAAAGGTTTTATATCTCAGATCACACAGGCTTTGAGTCTCCGACATAACAATAACACTAAATAACACAAGAATGTTATTATCTCAGTCTTAAATTAGAGGATGTGATAATCTTCACTTGTTGCTTTGATGCACAGTATCAAAGGGAGATAATTTGATTGAAAACAATGAGGACAAGTCTTGTTAGTCTGATTAGGAATGAAAAAATCTTAGTGGGTGAAAGTAGAAATGAAATGAAGTGGAGCTTAAAGAATTTAAAGTATATTGGAATAAAAACTGAAGGATACATATTGTTTTTACCATCAGATAGATTTAGGTGATATAAGCTGTATATGCTCAAAAAGATTTTAGGATAAAATCCTTCACTTATTGTGTGTAATTAGGAATATGAATGTAAACCAGGAATCTCTAAAAGACAGGAGAAGATAGAGACCGAAGAAAAGGAAAAGGAAAGGCGATAATGGCCGATAAACAATCAGTGCAATCCGAGAAAAGTGAGAGGACAAAGACGGAGGAGAGGATGGAAACTCCAGGGCATCTTTCCAATCCCTTTGAGAAAGTGTATTGTAGACAGTAATCCCGTGTTATGACAGTGACATAGTCCATCTCTCCCTCCTTCCCACAGGTTGGAGGGATGAGTCAGATGGTGAGGAAAACAAAGCAGCAGGCAGGAACCTGCACGGATTACACTCTCATCATGTGGAAACGAGACACCGCCACCGGAGCTACTGCAGCCTGCTCAGTGACAACATCCACTGTACTACACTGTGTGTGTGTGTGTGTGTGTGTGTGTGTGTGTGTGTGTGTGTGTGTGTGTGTGTGTGTAAGCATGCATACCGCCAGTCATGTGTATTCCCTCTATATTTACATTTGCCAAAATCAAATCAACAAATACAAAAAAAAAAAAAACAACGAAGTTTTGTTTGGCAGTAAACAACAACAGTGACACGTGTTGATTACATTTCATAGACCAGCACTGGCACTGTGCTCCCTTAATGCTGTACTTTTTTTTTATTTTGCTTTAAATGAGTCTGGAAGATTTCTATATTTTTTTTACTGTCATCAAAACCAACCAAACCACTTGATCCCACCAACAAGTACTCCCGGTGCAGCCAAAGCCTGATTAGCTCACTCCTCTATGCCACAGACCTCTTTTGTTGTCCAAAAAGTGAGCTGCATTGTTGCGCTGGTCGACGGGTTTCTTCATGTTCAAGTTTCTTCTTCAATGAAACTGTAGATTCTTTTCAGTCAATACCACATATATAATTAAACTGCTGTTATACTCTCGAGAGCGACTAATCTGTGTGAGTCCACTGCTGAAAATAGTCCTCACCAAAGGCATTGTTTAATCCTGTTTGCTAAAGACTACAGTTGTTTTAGGAAAATAATAACTGGTCTTTTTTTTTTTTAATAAAATATATACTGTATGTTGAAAGCTGTGTTCAGGGGGCTTGGGAGTAAGTAAGTAAGTAAGTAAGGAAAATTGGGAAGCATTAAGAGATGGAAACATTGTTGGTTTTGGTCTTTTCTCTGTCATTGTTGTCAAGAGGAAAATGATAGAATAATAGCAGACTTATTCAAACCCCTTAAACAAACTGCTACAAAATTTAAAATAATTTGAGATTGATATTCACTTTAGAACACTGACTTTTCTTTGCATTGAAAACATTGAAACATTGAAAAATTATTTCCATACTTAAAGTTATAATCTCAAATATTCAAATTTTGTTTTCTTCTCTGGCGCCTATGGTGGTCTGTGGATGCTGCACAGAGTGAAGAGCCCTTTTCTTTCTTGAATCTGTGTCAGAAGATCAGCACTCCAGTGGATAAAAGCCAATGTCTGCGTCTACCTCATGAAATTAAAAGAGATAATTGATGCCTTGTCCTCTACACCCTGGGGTGCATGAGCTTCGTCGCTGGCAATGCTGCAGAAAACAATACCAGAAACGCTCAACTTTCCTGAACCTCCCTGTGAGAGAGTAAATCTCTGAACCAACTCTCTCAGGTTTCCTGCTTTTTTTAAATGCTGAAATAACCCCGCTCCCAGAAATAGCTGAATAAACTATGATACAGCAGCTCTGCAGGGTTTGCGGACCAACATGGCTTTTAAGGAGCGGGGCTTTCCAGGGTGGTTAGCAAAGTGGACACACACACACACACACACACACTCTCCATGGTGCATGAGGGTCACGCTTGTCTTATGTAAAACACAGCTACCCACAGAGAGCTTTAGGGCCTGGGGCCAACCTGCTCTGATGTTCACATGTGCTGAAGTGGAGCCTTGTGTGTGTTTTTCAGAAGTTTTTGTAATAGCTTGGGAGTGTGTGGTACTCTGTGAGTGTGTGTGTGTGTGTGTGTGTGTTTTGTTTTGGTGTAATGTGCTTGGCCAGTAAGAGGGCTGTGGTGACAGTAATTAGACGACGATGGTTTTATCGAGGTTCCCACATCACCTCAGCCCCAAACTCTCCTAATATGTTCCTGGAGTCCTCTGCCACTTGGACCGTCTGTGGTCTGTGCGTGTGTGTGAATGTGTGTGTGTTGGAGGGAGACTGCATGCACTCCTCTGTCCCCCTGTCTCCTCCTCTCAGCCAGTGAGTCTGGGACCCGAAGGAAAAGGCCAATTATATAAAAAAAAAACCCTCTCTCCATCTTTGTTCTGTGGGCATAAACCACTTCTTTGCCTTTTTGTTTTCATTCTTTCCCCTTCTTTGGCTTTCTGACATTCCTCATCCATTCCCACCATCCCCAAAAAAACGCCACCCCACCCCGTTACTCACGCTCGCGCACACATGCAAGCTCACTCCTTTGGCTTAAAATAACCACCACGCTTCCTGGTCCTTCATCAGCACCATATCTTATCATATATGAAAGAAAGGCCGGGTGGGGCAGCTTGTTAGACCGTCTGTTGCTATGGTAACAACTTTTTAATGGGGTTAATTTGATGTTGACGTGCGTTTCTGTTGAAAAATGATTATTGCTACCATACCTCTCAAATGACAGAGCACTCACAGGGCAGTAAAAGTATGAACAGTGTTTCTCATTATGTTATTTTTCTTTTAGAAATTTAAATGGCAGTTTTTGGATAAAACAAAGTAACATTTAGGACCAACAGGGACTGAGTTTTAATGATTTCTCTCATCTGCCGCTGTATGATGGAAAGTGCTCATCATGGTCGTGGTTACAGTGATCAACCTCTTATATAGA
This sequence comes from Scortum barcoo, assembly GCA_023238725.1. Lineage (NCBI taxonomy): Eukaryota > Metazoa > Chordata > Actinopteri > Centrarchiformes > Terapontidae > Scortum > Scortum barcoo. The sequence goes on along the minus strand of CM041548.1, from coordinate 12,356,282 downwards.
TCAAAAAGTTCATTCCCATACAAATGCTCCTTATAGTGATCAAGTAGTTTGCTTACAGTGTTCATTTGTTCTTTTCATACATGGAAAATAAATTAAAACTCCAGAAATTCCTTTTTTTTTCCTTTTTTAACTTTACTCCCATCATGTCTTGACGTGAGCCGCCTGCTCTCATCTTGCAACCTGTGCCTGTCTGCACATAGAAATCTTTATGGGAAAAAGATCATCACTTCCTCTTTTGTTAAAGCCGCTGTCAAACTGCCAAAAACGAGCCAGCGAGACGCAACAGTGAAACTTGTTGTTGTTTCTCAGGCGACCTTGTGTTGTCGACTCAGATGAGAGAACAGCCATGGTGACGGAGACAGAAAACGAAGGTGCACGGGGAAAGCAACTGTGGTCGAAGCAGCTCTCCTCAGGTGGACTGATAATGCTCGGTCACCTGATGTGTGTGGGTCCTTGACATCAAGACTGTCAAGATGTCAAGAATTCAGTAAATGGTGGCTGCCTGTTTCATTACTTTACTCGATGTAATAGGTGTTAAAAAAATCTATTAAAAATTTGGTCATGATTATCCTATTTAACCTGGGGTTTCCACTTCACTTAATTTCCAAGCTGCAAAACTGATCCCTTTGTCATGTTCAAAAACAACAAATTCACATATTTTAAATATTGAGGGAAACGTGTTCCCTGCGCCCGCATGAAGACAAATGGATGAACTTCTCTGCTGCACTTTCTTGTGCAACCTGGTTTAAAGCCAAGCTCAAACTGATGAGAGACTGAGGAGAGCAATCGTGGAGTGCTCTGATGTTGTCTTTCCAGCTGCTCTCACACACTCCCAGACAGATTTTTACACAACTGTACGTCTCTTGATTGTACAGGGAGCAGTCTGGAGTATCTCACACACACACTCTCGTCTCTCAAATGTGAGGACACACTTTCTCTTTCTCTCTCCCACACTGAGACTCACTCTCCGTGTCTCTCTGTCTCAAATAAACACACACGCACACACTCACACAGCTCAAATCGCTGCTCAGTGTCCAGCTCTGGGCGGTGTTCCCATCCCCATGGCCTTTCCCAGCACAGACAATGCTTTGTGTCCCACAAAGGAAGCTCTCATCCAGGCTCTGGGGCCCTGTTTGGCCCTCGGTGGCCCCCCAGACCCCAGAAAGGCCCCCTGAGCCACCCCACCACAACCTGCTGAGGTGCCAAGAGGAACATCTGTGTGACTCGGGGTGAAGAGACCTCGCTGAAGTTCTCACAGTGAATGTTGCTTATATTCCTCCGTGTGTGCTTGTGTGTGTGTGTGTGTGTGTGTAAATGGTGTCAGAGGAAAGACAGAGTGTGTTGCCAGACCTTTGCAGTCAATGAACCACGTGTCCCAGCAGCCCGGCTGCCAACCATAGACTCCGAAACGGGGTCACACTAACAAGAACGAATAGATGAGATAGAGATTAGGGAGATGGAGGAATGGACAGATGGAAAGGTGGATGGAAGGACTGATGGAGGAAAGGATGAGGAGAATGTTTGAGGGAGGAAAAGCTTCATCATGGAGCAGATGGATGGATAAGTAGTGCAGAGGATATACTGATCTGAAATGTCTTGGCTTACTTAAGTGTAATTTTGGACTTTTGTATTTCCATTTTATGCAACTTCATACTTCTACCACATCTCAGAGGCTGATATTGTACTTTTTGCTCCACTACATAACTCCGACAGCTTTAGTTATTTTCAGGGTACGATGTTTCACACCCTTCCTGTCCAGTCAAACCAAATTTGGTGATTCTGAAATCCTTTATGAGCTCATCAAACTAAATATACTTTGCAAAACCCTCTAGAATCAGCTGGAAATGCATCGTCACAAAGCTGAAATCAGGCTCTTGCTTTTTAGAGATTTGTGGATCTCACAGGACAGTAATACTACAAATATGCTAATCTTATAGACCAGATTAAAATATACAGCAACATATAAAGTAGTTAAAATGAGCTTCACACTTAGTGTCTTCACAGAAAATTAATGAATGAAATGAAAATATCATATAAAACCAATGCAAAAGGATATATTTGTTTCATAACTATGAATTATGGGTCTAATTTCTTATGCTTAACAAACTGTATTATTTATTCAAGGTCTCACTAAATATTATGTGACAGACTGTTTGCTTGCACATCCACTTTTGGCTTTTGTACTTCCTTTCTTTCTTTTTGTATGACACAAACTTTAAGTCAGATCCGATATTTTAGAACCATGCAATCTAAAGAAACAACAGTAAACATAATAATCAGTGACGGGTAATGACGGGTTTATAGTTCATTTGACAGAAGACTCAGTAAAACGGTGTATATTAGGCAGAGAGTGAGCAGATTATCAGATTGTTATAATGTTGAACTGACTATAAGATATTTATAAAAGGATATTTAGATTTAGGGTTTGGTTTTGCCTTGAATGAGAAAGTCAAATCCAAATATTATTGTAATTATTGCCTCATAAATCATCAGTTAAAGTTTGCTTAAGGTCTGAACTTTTGTTTGACTGCTAACAGATTTTAATTTGGCTACTTTGGTGTTTTGGATATTTGGTATTTATTGTTCTTGTTCAGAATGTGAATCTCGCTCTGTGTGTATATAAACTGTCCTGTTTTGTAATTGTATTGCTGCCAAACCAGAGAGACACCTCATACCGGTGAAGCGCCTGTCTAATAACAACATTAGAAAGTACACTCACTGTGTGTTTCCCATAACGATCAGCAACATTTCCTACTGTCACCTCAGTATGACTCAGCTTTATTTATCTGACGTCCTTTCATTATTCTCCTTCATGTGATTTACTCGGCTCTTTCCTCGTAAACCAAACATTCATGCTCCACATTGTTTCTGCTATTTTTTAGATGAGCAAGGACTTTTTGATGCTAAATCTTCCTCGTCTAAAAACTTTGCAGTTAAAAGATCTTCAGTGCCCTCCAAACCTCTTGCTCTCAGCTGACTGATCCACCTGCACCTTTTCAAGCTGAGGTGCTTCACTTATGAACTTTCACTGAACTTCTAATGGTCCGTGTGATTAAAGTAATAGAATCTGAAAGAAATATGAAAAAATATGTCAGAAAACAAAAAAGAAAACACCCCTGATTGAGTGAAAATCATCAAATCAATGATGAGCTTATCAATGTGCTGTAGAAACTTCAAATCTCACAATCAGGATGTGAAATAGCTTGATTACTAATGAGGCCTAACTGACATGCATCCTCCACCTTCTGCTGTTATTAGCCGAGCATATTTGAGACAGGAAGCTGCTTCTGTCAACACCACAAACAAGTAATTACAATTATCTCCCGATGCTGGAGAAACAATGACTCAGTGTGTAAGATTCCTGCAATGATGTCTGCCCTTTGTTCTGTGCGACCGTGTTAGTTACGTTCATCTGGGACAGACAGTTGGGAGCCCGTTGCAGCTGGTCCGCACCCTAACACACACACACACACACACACACACACACACACATACACGCCATCCAGCGCAGGAAGTGACATCATGCACTACTGGCCAAAATACAGGAAGCATGACGACAGCTTCTAAAGGACATGAGGGACACATCAGCTCTGTATAATCCACCAGCTGCTGCTGCTACAGATCCCACGCGCACAAACACACATACACACACACACAAACACATTCTCACACACTTAGAGGCATTACTGTAAATCAGTGAGAGGACTAAGTTGAGCTTTAACACAATCCACTTTGCTAAAATAACATTTCATAAATCAAATATGCTTTCTTTAAATGGTGCAAATGGCCGCTCATGGCCAAATGTCAGTACGAGGACATGATTGTTGGTTTTATGTCGTCTGCAATGTGGGAAAGTGGTCGCTTATTGCAGCATTATGTGAGCAGGGTCACGTGTGTGTGTATATTGGGTTCCAACTAATAATTCTTTTCTGCTGGTTCACTCTTAAAAAGGTGAAAAAAGGTTTCAAGGTTCTGCATCGATTCTAATCAGAGCCTGCATGTTCCTCCTGTCCTCCAGGTTTTCTGGTTCAGTGTAACCCGGAAATACATGCCTGCAGCATTACATGGAAATGATTTTGATCAAGTGATGCTTGATTTGTTTTGTCTGTAAATTTCATTTTTCAAGCTCCCTCCTTTTCTCTGCTACTCTCTCTTTGTATCTTATTTATTCTAATAAACTAATCATTCTAATATTCTAATAAAAGTTCAACATAATGATAGTTGCTACCAGCGTAAATTAAATTGCAAGATTTCACGTTCAAGACTGTCTGTGAACATTTCACTGATTTCACTGACACATTCAGAGTCAACATTTTGCATCAATATTTCTCAACTTGCCACATACTTTAGGTTTATCAACAACATTTCCTTATTATGTTATATAAAAAACCTCATCCAGTTGGCATTAGATTTCCTTCAAAATACATTTGCTGCTGCAGATTATTAGCACATGAACATAATGTCCAGGATACAGTGTTGGTTACGTACAGTATCTGGTGATGATCATGTGTGTATATATGTATTTATGCATATTAGTTACAGTTGTGCCTTGTGTTAAAATGGTCACTGTGCTCATGATTTCCTGTTGTTGCATTTATGTCTCCACGTTCCCATTGGATCAAGTTGCCGTCGTATCACACACACACACACACACACACACACACACAGGTTCACATTCTGACCCTCTTATTTGCCTTCTCAATCACACACACGCAATCTTTATGTTTTGGCGTTTCTCTCTCCGTAACCTTTAACTGTACTCTGTGTATTTCTCGCTTCCTCATTCCCCCCTCGTCTCAGTGCCTTTGTCTCTCCTCTCTGTCTCGCTCCCACACTCTCAACACACACAACAAACGCACCACCACCCTCTTAACTTCTGCCCAGCTCGTAATGCCGTGCCTCATAAGAGGAATGCATCGATAACCACAACAGTGCTCGCTCGCACACCACACTCACGCAAACATACACAGAGAGGAACCCGCTGTCGCCTAAACAACATGCTCCCAAATATTCATGAGAATCGCTAAAAAGCTACAAAGCAAATATGTGCGGTGAACACCAGGCATTAAATCTGGGGTCTGGAATCATTGCAGAGATGTCACAACTTGGATTTTCATGGAGCCTCATCCTGTCAAGTGACTTTGATTCTTTCTCTCCGTCTTTCTTTTTGTTTTTCACAGTAGTCTCTCATTAAAACCCGCTGAACACATACACATACCTACCTCGAGTCGAGTGAACCAGATCACCGTCGGATTTCCAGATTCTAACGCCTGCAAGTGACAGCTCCGAGTGCCCCGGGTGCCAACAAAGCCTTTCCTGTGCCTGTGAAACTCCAGCCTCTGTCTATTTCCATCTGTAGGGATAACAAACACAGTGTAAAGCGCCCGATACAAACATAAACACGGGGAATATTCCTGAGTCCGCTGCATGTTTTCACATGGCATGTCCGAAATACCATGAGGCCCTCAACAAATAACTAAAATAGCACAGTTTCTGCAATCAAAACATTTCCAGTGAAACCTTCACTCTTTAAAGAGATGTGACCGTTTACGTAACACATCTGTTTGTCTGGTTGGGACAACATACACTTGTGAATGACAATTTGACTCGACGTGAAGTTGACACATCTTTATACCCATTAAAAAGAAGATGTCTTGTATTGACATATCCTTCCTGAAAGTTTACCAACTACCCATGAGATTTGACCGAAGTGGCTGCCCATTGCTTCCTGTTGAGACTGTGGCCCTGTTTCCTGTTAACTATGAACGATTTCCTCATGACAGAGCGGTCGAGAGTCCGCTGCCTCTGTGCTGACTAGTGTTAGCGAAGTGTTACGATAGCAAAAACAGGGAAGACTCAACAATTCTTCATTCCGAGAGTTCACTGTAGCACTGCAACGTGACTAAAACGCATGCAAACAACAAAACACAAGCTAATTTAGAGAACATGCTCACAGATTTTCCAACATGTGCGGCAATTAAAAAAAAAAAGGAAGAAAGAAACGCTGAGATGATAAATGCTGCAAGTAGCACAGACAACAACATAAACTGTAAAATTATGGACACTGTCAGACATAACTGGGTATTTTAGCAAATTTTCCAACAACATTTCCAGATCGTCGACTTCAGTAGCTTCACGAGTCTCAAACCGTGGCGACAAAGAGGCCGTGTTCATCACTTGTGTCTCGTGAAAACAGTCTCTGTTGTCGTCTGTGCTACGTGCAGTGTTTTCTGTATTTGGTTGTGTCCTTCATAGTCACAGACAAAATTAGATAAAGACTGCTGTCGTGCTTAACAGAAGACCTGTGAAGCCAACTAAGAGCTCCAATCTCAGAGTCAGAGTAATGTGCTCAACTATCCACCTCCACCTCTGCCTCAAGGCTTTTTGCAGAAATATAAAAACATCTCACTACTTGTGCTTCAGCTACTGAACTAAAATCTATAAAGAGGTCAGATAGGGCCAGGAACAGGAGCTGTCAGAACTTATTTGGAGGAGAAAATTCAGCTGAACAGTAATATTGTGCCTGTTGTAAACATCCATCACAGTTTAGGGACCAGCGTCCAGGCTAAGTTTGGCTCACTGTTTTGTAGTTTTTCCGTGTGATGAGGTTTTATTGCTGACTTTTTCAGTGCACTAACTTTTGGTTTTACCTTCAAATGAAGCGATTTAGGCTTGTTGGCTTGTTTGCAATTTGTCTGATTGTCTGCCCAGTTGTTGTTGCAGATGTTGCGGTGTTCCCAGATTTCCCCGACCTCAGCAATTACTTCTCCTGATGAGTCCAATGTTGTCACAACTAATGAACCAAAACTGCAAAATGTAATAAACCACGGTTGACCATCGGTCAAATACAGAACACAATTTGAATTAAAAAACATTTTCAAGATAATGTGTGTGTATGTACGTACCTAATGTTGCACGTGTGGTTGCTGGTGTGTAAGTGTGTGTGTTTGTGTGCGTAATCCTTTCCAGCCGTTTCCCCTCCTTTCCTTTCTCTCCGTCACACAGGCCTGGGAAGCAGTCGTGGGGGGGATCTCTCACAGCCGCTCGGTGTGTGTTTGTGTGTGAGTGTTTGTGTGTGTAAGTGTGTCTAGCAGACAGCTGTGTGGACGGCCGGGAGCAGCCGTTACAGCAGAGGCACACACACACATACACAGCCGTCCCATCTCAGCATCCGACCACCCCACCCCTCTCCCCCCTCCCAAGACTGCTTCTCAGTAAAGGGAGATGTCAGCTGTGTGTGTGTGAGTGTGTGTGGGTGTGTGTAACAGGGTCAGTGGTTAGGTTGGGTGAGGAGACAGACATGGTAGTCCAGTGCGTCGGACAGTACAGGTTATTATATCATTATGTGTGACTGTGTGTTTTTGTGTGTGTGTGTGTGTGTGGTGGGGTCTGACCACCAGATGGTAAAGCGGTGACCTCTTTACCAGTGTGTGTGTGTGTGTGTGTGTGTGTGTGTGTGGCTGGGACCAGGGTCACATTACATGGTTGACTAAGTGTTCATGTACCATATACCATCTTGAGCATGTCAGCATGTGTCTGTGTGCGTTTGTCTTACATCTGTGTGTGCGGGGGCCGAATCACGACAAGTCATGAGAGAAGATGGTTCGAACTGGTTTTCTGAATTCTGAACTTGCAGACGTTTAAAAAAAAAAATCAAATGTTAAAGGAAAATTAATGTTTTTTTTTGTTTTTTTTTTACAACCTGGTGTTTGTTTTTAGTTTCTGCCGTCATTCCTACTGGTTATGATCAAAGTCCATGTTGGACAGTAACACCAGTGGTCAAATCTGAGCCACTTATTAATCACTTTATGTTCTTTTTTTATTTTACTTTTATTATTTTAATCAATACCTTTGTTTATGTTATTATTTGTTTGTCATCTTGTAACTGCCATATTTCTATGACTTTTTACCTATAATATTAAAGTGTAATATTGTGCTGTATCATGTGATTACATACATACAGTAGCTTGCTCTCAGTTGCTCTTTCGAGTATAAAAAAAGGTTTCAGTCGATCACAGCCCATTAAAAAACCGAATCAAGAGTCTCAAATCTGACAGACTGAGAGTCCTTTAAAGTGTCTCTTTTGTTTCCACTCTTCAAATGGTCCAAGTAGTATCCGATCTCAGGAATTAAGTTAATGAGGAAAATGTATTATTTTTATATTTATTATTTATAACCAATTGGAGCAACGGCCAGAACTATGAAAATAAGAGTCAGGTTGCAAAATGAAGCTGATATTTCCCCTTGACTGAGGTGATGGTTGGTAGATGTTGTTACCTTTCAACAGACCCAGGCTAGCTGGTTAGCTTAGCTTGGCATGCATCTGTTTTCAGTGTTTATGCTAAGCTAAGCTAACTAGCCGCAGACATCGTGTTTTCTGTCTGCTCTCTGCCTTATTTTGTAGGGGGATTTTACCAATCTGCCACGTTGTCTCGGTGACACTGTGATTCATCCTCTTGGAAATTTTTCTCAGTATTTCCCTCCACAATTTTGGAAATATCTCGTTGTAATCATAATGATTTACTGTATGTTATTTCGCAGCACAGACAGGAAGCTTGGTGTGGGAGTCTGAGGGTGAGGGGGGACAGAGGGAAGAGCGCGACCCCAGTGTTAGTGTTGGTACGGCCACAGGGACCCAATAAAAACAGAGCTGTCAGTAGCGCTCCTGACTGCTAGGCTCTGTGTCAACCCACAGACCAAATAAACAGCAATCAGTGCTGTGCTAACCACTCTGTGACAAAACGCACACACTCACACACACACACACACACAAACACACAGTAAAGCCAAAACTTAGCTAGCGATACCAAACTCACATCATGGCAACCACTCGTAATGCACATGCAAGCGTGCAAACGAATGCATACACACGTCACTCACAAGTCCAAAAGCAAACAAGCCGGGGAAGTCTGTCTAATTAATGTTTTGAATTTGGCCTCTGAGTGATGTAATGACAACACGTAAGTCAGTCTCTCTCAGCCTGGTGAGCCTGTGACTTCCCACAAGCCAGGATTTGACTTGTGTGGGCACGAAGCACCAGCATGTCATCCGCAAACTGAATTTAATATTTCACATTTTGTTTTTATCACAACCTGTTTTATGTTTTGTATTGTTCTTTAACTCTAATCCTAATTCATTATTTTTATGAAGGAATAATTTTCATTCACTGGAGGCTGTGACAGAAACATTATGTTGTTGAGTTTAAAAAAATGAATCTATAAAAAGTAAAGTGTTATCATTGCAATCAACCAATGCTGATTATTAAACTTAAGAAATAAATGCATATAAAATACAGCCATAGATAAAAAAAATCCTCAAGTAAATAAAAAACTGGTAAAAGAACCACCAAATTAGTACAGTAAAAAAACAAAACAAACAAACCTAGAATTAAAGTTACAATTTTTACTCTAAAGAATGAAAAACATTTTAGTCTAACAATTATCAACTTCTCTTTTGAAACAGAGTAAAGAGTTCTCAATTAATCAATCAAACAACCTTTATACTGCATTTTATACTGCATACTGTAACATGGCCTGAAATCAACATCGAAATATTAATAGATATGTTTCTTCTATCAGTCACAATATACTGATAATCAAAAAACTTTAATATTTAGTTATATATTTAGTTATTGCTTAGCCTTTTTCCACATCATACAGTTGGTGGTAATCAGCATATACCGTCACATTACCCATAAGGAATTTACTCATAAATTTTTATATTTTGACTCATTTCTTCTCCATTTCATTGTTTCCTCAGTTGGTCCCAGCTGGTCTGTTTGATGTGAGCCCTCTGTTACCGTGACCACCCTTCATATCACAACACAGTGCCCATCAATTCTTAGAGACATTCATGGCATCACTTCAAAGGTATGGTAAACTCCGACTGCATTCTTGACTAATTTTCTCCCTTTCATTTGTAGCAAACCTCAAGGATTTTTCTGAGCGGGGTGTGCCGCATTTCCACGCCGGCCCCATGTACAGTGGAGGGATCAGACATCACAAGTCCAAACTAATAGATGTGATTGTTTCGAAATGTCTGCACAAAGCCTCTGAGAGGGAGCAGCCAGACAGGGAAAAAGCTCACAAGATCCCCCTGTGATTGAATAAGCACAAGGAGGGATTGGTTTTGTAGCTGCCATAACGAGCCTGCAGATACGACTGAAGTGGTCGCATCTAAATAAGCAGAGCAGACAGACAGTGGAGGTTTGGCCCGAGACCTCTAAGAAGAATAGCAGATGCTGAAGATGAAAGGGCGGCCGGGGCTTCACTGGAGGGGTCTGTCTCACAGATACACACACACACACACACTTAAAAACAACCTCATTCTCATGTTTCTCTTGCTCTCTTCTAGACTCTTTCAGATCTACATCTATTTTTAAAGGCACTTTAATGGGATTACACAATGCAAACAGCACAAAGAAGACATTATACATTATGACATTTAGACACACATGGACAGTGGAAGAGGAAGTACTCTCTTTGCTTCAGTAAAAGTAAACACTTGCGAAAAGAATAAGGTTCATTGGTAGCTGTTCTGGAGCTTTTGGTCCCATCACATTGTCTTCTTCAGCAGGTTTATTGGAAACTTCCTTAGCAGTACCGCTTGTCCGTGTTGGCCTATAAACTGAGAATGAAAGCTCATTTATGACCTTAAGAGCTGAAACAAAAATAACACATGAGAAAAATAATTTCACAACAAGTAAAAGTCCTGCAAATTTCCATGAGTGAAGAAATGTTTTGGATCAGTAAAATCTGCTTGAGGAAAGAGTTCAACATTTTGGGCAACATGTTCATTAGCTTATCTGCTGAGAGTTGGATGTGAAGACTGAAACTTCTTTTATATTTGTACCATGTATAGCCAGCAGCTGGGTAGCATAGTTTAGCATGAAGACTTGGAACGGGGAAACAGCTAACCTGGCTCTGTCCAACACTAAATTACCGCTCCCAGCCAAGACACAGTCTGACACATTACCACTCATAAAACCACGACTTGTAGTTCTTTCACGTTGGTTTTTCTTTTGATTAAAAAGACGACATATAACATGTTCATTTGTGAGCTTTAGATATGCTTGTAGATAAATTTTGTTACCTTTGGACAGAGCCCACTTTTTCAGGTCCGCATGCTGAGCTAAGACAACCAGCTGTTGGTTCCTGTAACATATTTACCTTACAAACATTTAACTCTTGGCAAGAAACTAAATATTCCCAAAATGTTAAATTCCTCCTTTCGCTCTGTTGACTGATATCCTTGTGCTGTATTGTGCTCTTTCTAACTATGGGAAACGCTAATTTGGGAGCATAATCTGCTTTTTTCTGCCTGTCTCAGGAGACAGTGAAGCGTAAAGTCGCCTCAGCCGCGAAGCTTTTCCCTCCGCTGTCTCCTGTCATTTCTCCCTTAGACAGGCAGGCAGACAGGGCACCCTGGTCACGGCACGACAGGCCAACCGCTGGGATCTACTGTTTCCGCTGTGTGTGTCTCCTGTCGCGGTCGCTCCCCTCCTACACACACACACAACCACCACACATAAAAATAAATACACACCACTGGCCCCCTCTGGAGAGATCAATTACACGGGATCACACAGCGAGCTCTGGTTCCCAGGCGCTCCTCACGCGCTCTGCAGACGTAGACGGGTCCTTCACACAACCTGACTCCTGACCCTCCATCATTACTGGGGTCAGAGGACCAGCAACCCCTCGCTGCTACAGGAGGAGGAGGTGGGGGTGGGGGGGGGGTCCTCTCTCCCAAGACTGCAAAGACACTGAAGGGAGGCTCGTTTTGTTCCCCCCTTTCTTTTTTTGGGGGAAGGCCAAATGTCAAACGTTAAAACATGTTTCGACTGTTAGGCCTCGTTATCGAATTAGTGAGCAAAGATGAGTGATTAGAAGTTTGTGTGCATTAGGAGTGTGTGTGTGTGTGAGTGTGTGTGCATGCATTTCACAAACGCATGAAATCGATGTTGCTTTTCGCCCCACATTTCGACAGACCTTCATGTCAGGCTGAGAGATCACACAGCAGCCATATCAAAGGATCAAATTTGGGGCGTCAGGCACAAACCATGAACTTCTTACGCTACTCGTGACTTCTGTGGCATGCCAGCAGGTTATCCTCTCCTCCAATCTTTGCTGCCACTCTTGTCCTGTATGCTCTTCGTTATATAAAATGTCCAAACAGGACAAAATTCACTGCTCACCAAGGGCGCAAGGCCAGTCTGAGAGTGTGACTGGGTCAAACTCAAAGCGAATAAGTACCTCGAGCTGAGATGAAAGTGAAATAACTGCCTTTGTTCTCTATGACTTTCTCTCACTCTCTCCTCACAGTGACCACCCACCAGGAGTTTCGCTGACTCCAGACATGAGTCACACCCACTGACCAGAGTCAGACAGCGCCGATTATGACATCCTGTGAATATTCACCAGCAGGTACTCCAGACTTTTTGTTTTGACTTGAGTGGATGCAACAAATGGGGGTCAAATACCAAGTTCAGCCTCCCATCCACCTGTTGAATTTAGATATCAAATGTACCAGACTGAGGATTAAAGGACCATTTAGAAGATCAGAGAATTGCAGATGAAGGGGTGTGTGTGTTCAGGTCGTCTGTGTTTCCTGAATCTCAGACATGATCCCTGCAACATATGTCCATCAACTCCGCTGTCCGGGAAGAGCTACAGGTGCCTCCGAACCCTCATATCCAGGCTCAAAGACAGCTTTATTCCCTGAATCTGTTCGGTGACGCTAATCCTAATGGTATAGTTTACATGTACAGTATTCTAATTATTCTACTTTTAAAAATATAAATTGGTTTTAAAGGATGGCATCTTGTATGAATGCATCCTGCTAATAGTCACAGCCTGATATATCTTATTCCTCTGTACCATGGTGGTGGTGAGGTCCATTGTTCTCCAGAACATCAGTGAGACACACTGTTGCACTGGGAGACATTACAATGAACATAAACACTGCAGTTTATTTTGAGACGATCACACAAACAACCATCCTGCTGCTGATATTCCCCAGAGCACCAAATGTGTGTTAATCCACAGCTGAAACCACCCCCCCCCCCAACAACCACACCAAGTGCAGTTCACAGATGTTCTAGGAAATTACTGAGCCTTTTTTTTTTTGTTTGTTTAATGAAAGCACATATTTTTATGAGACATTAACATCTTCAGTGGGCTGAGTGCCACAGACAGGGCTGGGAAGTCAGAAAGTATGAGACAGTGTTGTGGTTGGAAAGGTTTTGTTCTTTTCACCGATGATGCATGTAACATTTTCACAGTAAGAAAAATCTAGACGCTTATTCTATAAATTTTAATTACACACCACTGTTTAATGTCTTCCTTTACCTATTATAATTATTTTACTAATATTTTTTTGCATTCTAATTTCTCTAACATTACACACATTATGGCAAAACCACATTTTGTTTTATGCAAGTACAATGACAGTGTCTTGAGCAATATTGCAAGAAAGGATACTGTTATGAAAATGAAAGAAAGACACTACAAGCAAATGTTTTGCAAATCAGCTCTGTGTGAACATATTGCAACTGAGCAGACAACATTTCTTCATCACGTTATTAAAACACATAATTCATTTGACATTATATTTCTTGCAAAATAAAGTAGTTGTTACAAATAAATAACTCCTCAGAGACAGAGGAGCTATTTAAGTTGCTTTATGAAGAAAACCATACATGACATTGTCAGCTAAAGGGTTAAAATGCAACAGAAAGAAATAAGAAATAATTTGAGTCATCAGAGAACATAACTGATATATCCGAAAATCCAATGTGTGAAAAAGGGCAAAAACTTTGCACGTTTCTTTGCATTGTTTTGACATAGATTTAAAGATGTGCTCAAAATAATTAAAAAAGTAAAATAAGATGCTTGTAAAATAAGCTTTCAGAGTGCAAAAAGGGGGGCAAAAAATCATCAACAATGTTCAAAAGAAAACAGTTGTGTCATTGAGACAGACTCAGTCTCTCCCTCTGTCTCTTGCTGTGTGTTTCTGTGTGTGTGACAGGGGGAGGCCCTCGAACACTTCCCATGGGGAGACAAGACGAGATGAGTGTCAGCGGGTCAACTCTGACACATCCTTCACTTCCTCAACACACACGCACACACACACACACACGCACTGAGGAATATGGTCTGTGTATAACCAATGTGAGGGAGAGGACCCCGTTAACAAAACCCACAGGGGAACTGTCAGTGATAGACAAGGACAAACAATGAAACCACGTTCAGACCCCCACCCTCCTAAAGGACAATACAAGGGTGTCTCTCTCACACACACACAGCCCTCACCCCTGCCTCACAAACAGCCCACCCTCCTAAAGACACACATTCATAAACAATGTCTCTCTCTCTCACCCCCTTTCTCTCTAAAAGGCACAATGGTCGGGTGTCACACACGTCTGGAGCAGAATTAGCCGTCGCTTCCTCTCCCTGTCAGGGGAAACAAAGTTGGCCTTCCTCAGCGCTCCACACAGCTCTATTTATAAACAATAACAAGGCTCGCCCTCCGTGGGGTCTCACCAGAGAGCGGCTCGCCGTATTGTTTTGAGCGAACGAACATCTGTCTTTGGCTAACCTGCAGACGCTGCATCTCTCAGTGTCTCACCGTGACTCACCTCCAGAAACTGGGGTATTTAGTTTTAGCAAAGCCAAACATGAGTGTGTAACAGGGAAATATTTAAAGTCCCCCCCCCCGCACTCAGAAATGAGTTTTGTTTCTTCACCGTGCAGAGTGATGTGTGGGCAGAGTTTGATACTAAAAAGCTGTTTGCACTTTCATCTGCTGAAGACAGAAAGTTTCTCTGTGCTCACCTTTAACCTTTAACACATGTATGCATGAGATGACAACAGGAAGCCAGCCAAGGTCCAGTATACAACCTACAGAAGAGTGACAGTGAAACTTGAAGCTAAGAAAGGACTTTTCAGTGAAGTCTTGTCTTTAGTAGTTTGCAAACATTTGCCTATTCTTTGGTAATGGGTTTCAATGAGGAATTAAATATGCATTATAGGAAAAAAAAGAAAAGTTCAGTGATATTTTTGTGAGAAAATCTTATCACATTTGAATTATCATTCCAAGTAGAGCATTAATGTCCATATTTAAGTATTTCTGGAAGGAATCTTTAAAAAGTGTGGGAAACAAGTCTTCTGCAGTGTTTCTACGAATTCTGTGACTACTTTTATTTTCTCGAGTCTGTTTTGCAATGAATGCCACATTTGTACATTTACGCCACTGTCACATGTAAAGGCCCTGAAACCAAAAATTTATCAGGCTTATATAAGGTTTTATAAGGTTACTGAACAGATTATAGTGCCCTTGGGAAATTTGCAACCTTAACATCCGTCATCAGTTGAGTCAGGAGCTGATTCATTTGACCAAAGAAGAGGAAGTGGTGAGCAGGTTTAACTGACAGACGCTGAGTGCTGATTTGTCTCAGGATTGTTGTTCAGAGCTGGTTCACATGTTGTACAGCTGCACAAATTTAATAATTTCTTTCTTTTATGTTGTGTTTCTATTGATGATATATCAATATAAAAAACTAATGATATGAAACATGTCTTAACAAAATAAAAACTTGTGCTGATAAATGGTGTCTCATTGGCCTGTGTTTAGAGCATTATGAGCATTTAGCAGGACCTTGTTTGGTTAAGGAGCAACTGAGAGTTCCTGAACACAATATCAACATCATTTATCAACGTCACTCTGTCGACGCTGCAGCCTCGATCATTTACCCGTGCCGACGTCACGTAGGTCCACACGGGCTCTTTGCAGGAACTCAGATCCAAACAAACTGATGCAGCTAAACACCTGATGACATGTAGGCCATTGCGCAAGCATGCACAGCAGAGGTGATTAGACTTAATGTAAAAAATGTGGACTGTGTGCAGCACTGAAGTGGATTTAAAGGTGAAATCCTCCTTTAAAGCTGCTTCAAAGTCTGAGTGTGAACGCACAGCAGTTCAACCATTTCCTTCTGGTAAGACTCTGGTCTAGACTCGATTTATGTCTGTGCTGATGACACATGAAAAAATGCTCTTGTGGCTCACTAATAAACTGACATTTAAAGCTCCTCCTGATTGTATGGTGCTAGCGGCCAGAGGACGTGGAAATGTATCATTTTCTGATAACCCGACGTTTAATTTCGAAATAAATGTCTTAATGCCTCCCCTTCAAACTGACCATAAACCACGGGTATCGATCTTCAGCGTTTGGCAGCTGAGGGGAACGTTTAGAGAGGCAAAAAAAATTACCTTTCTGAGTTCAATCTCACGGCAGAGCACTGATTGAGAGGGAGAAAAAGACGGAGTGACTCAAGAAAACAAGAGAGGGGAAAATATGTGAAAACAGGAAATGAGACATGAAAGAAAAAGAGAAACGAACACAAGAGTGGAGGGAGCAGTGGAGGTGAACCGTCACTGCGAGCCTGATTATTTTGGCTCCCTGAATTTGAGTCGTTTTGGTGGCCTGATTTGCAGCGGGAGCAGAGGGGAGGAGGAGGAGGAGGAGGGGATTTGATGATGTCGTGTTGCGGGCCCTCACCTTCAAAGGGCGGCCCCTGAAAGGCCCTACTAATCACAACATGTGATGAGACCGGTAGAACAAAGACAGCCGTGCAGAAAATAACAGCGTGGGAACTCTGGGTGAACTTGAAATACAACAAGAGGGCTCACCCCCACCTCCTCCCTCACTCACTCCCCTCCCTCCCCCTCCCCTTGTTACACACACACACAGTCAGTCAGTAACTAATGTGGATGCACACCTGTGTTTATTGTGACAAAGGCCTCAGGTTGCATGAACTCAGATGCATGTGAACGCAGCTCCCACACTCCCACTCCCCCCAACACACCTTCACACACACACACCAATAATCAGTTCGATGGATGTGGGATACGTGTGTGTCTGTCGTGCTATAAGTGTAGCCTTGTACGACAACAATAAGATGAAAACAGCCCTAAGTGCTTCCTCTCATTCATATAAACCAAACAAGGCAGCCTCCTCTCTCTGTGATGACTATTACGCCTTTGGTTGCTTCCCACTGATAAGGATCACCGTATTACTGTGTGTGTGGGGTTGTGTGTGGGTGTGGGGACGGGGGGGGGGGGTCAACACAGCAATGACTGATCCATAATTTAGTGTTTTTGGTTGATGTTTATGAGCATGAGATTAAAATCAGAGACAGTACATTCCCTCAGAGGATGAATGGTGGTGCTGTGTGTTTCTATCTTCATTCGCAGCCTTTCAGTTTTGTTGCCTGGAGGTGATGCTTCACATGTATGTATTTTTTTTCTTTGGGGCAGGTTGGTATGCTGCTGGTACCAACTGGTTTGGATGTGGATCCCAAAGATTGCTAACATTGCTGTTAAAGTCATCTAAATAGACAGTTAAAGTTTTAATTTGATGAATGAAGTTTATTTGATGTAATGTTGTCGCTTACTGCACCTATTAAAGATTTGTAAAAATATATTTATGTGCTTTCTGGTGGGGGGGGTGAGTGGTAAGGTCGACTCCACTCTCATTTATATGTGGTAAATACTGAAGCTTTTTCTAACCAAGCATCCGCCTGCTAGCACCTCTAAATGTCCCTGAATCAAAACTTTATATCTTGTTTTTTTCATCCCTACAACAAGCGTGAAAGCTACAATTCCCTGTTTTCTGTGGGGTTAAGCACCAGTCTGTCTCTTGGCTGGGACCGGTAACTTCCTGGAGCCTCTGTCAGCCTATAAAATGAATTTTTGGACTCTGCATGAGCACACCAGCTACCTCATTATTACTGAAATAAACAACAATAGCAAAATGCATTGCTTTTAAGTGTTGATTTAAAATATATTTTAAGTTATGCAAGGACCCATCTTATATAACATCATCCTCTTTCCTCCTGAATGACGGCCTGTTGTTTAAATAAGCCACAGTCCGGTCCCTGCAGGAGACCCTCCACTGAAGAGCTGCAGCTCCACACGCAGTAACACGAGCCCTCCGTGTATACAAACACGCACCAGCGGCTCTGTCAAATTATTTGGGGGAGTGTGACCATTATAGGAGCCACCAGTCTTGTGGTGGTGCTGATGTGGAAACTCCTGGAGTGGGGGGGTGGATGAGGCTTTGATTGCACTGCGCTCTTTTGTCGAGTCCTTGAAGTCCCCACAGCGCCTTCACCGTGCATGAGGTCTCTCTGTGGGGTAAGATTAGACGTGGAGGCTTCCTCTGGTTGCGGCGGTGCTCCCCGTCTCTCCTCCCGGGCTGAGTTAGTATTGGATTACAGGTTCACACGCTCGCTCGCAGACCGCCCGTCGCCCCGACCAATTGCTCCATTCATTCCAGCGCCGGAGACGGCCGCCGGCCTCTGATTGGTTATCAGCGCCGGTTAGGGAACTTTCCCACGGCCAGCGCGTGCTGACAGCCGGCCAGCCACTCCTCATCACAACCGGGACACACAGACACACACGGGGGGAGGAGGGGGGCAGTCACGGACCGAAAGTCCATTGGACCGCTGTCAAAGTTTCTCCAAAGATCCTCCGTGTTGGTAAGATGCATCACTCCATCTAGAGTCAGCAAACCCTTTAAATGTCACTTTTACGAAGAAGGAGGAGGGATTATATGAAGATTGTATGAAGGATAATGATTCAAAAACAGTTCAAGAGGCAAAGCTGTGATGTGCAGCGGTGGTGAATCACTAAATACATTTATTCAGGTCATGAAAGTGCAAACCTGAGGTGCTTTTACTTGACTTGAGTACTTTCTTTTTGTGCTGCTTCATATTTCTACTCCACTAGCTACACATTATATTAGCGTAAAAACGAGTAAAAAAAGTTATCAATTACATAATTATTAAATTACTCATATACCCCCGCCCCCCCACATCAGCACCACCACAAGACTGGTGGCTCCTATAAGTAACTACTGTATCCAACAAATTTACCATTAAGGCTGAAACAAGTTGATTAATTGATTTTTGACTTAACTAATGACTGATGAGGCTGACCTGCTCAGCATGCTTACAACTAAGAAAAGTAATGTACAAAATCAAAATGTCATCATGCAAGTCTTCTTTGTGTAGTCGTGGCAGGTGATACTCTGTCTTAGTTGTTCAGACAAGCAAATATACTCCATTAATGTTGAAATAATGATGAGTACATAAAGATGATAAATGTGGAACAGCTGCCCACCGAAAACCATTAGCTTGACTTTAAAAGGTCTGTTCCAGCTGGGTGTGAATTTGTTGGTTTGAAATCAGTTTCAGTGTCTCAGCTCACAGAAGCAAAACAAACTTTTTTATATTTGAAACTTTTTAACGCTTATTCCTCACTTTGTTTTGGCAAAACAAATCTCAAATTGAGCTCCATTCACACACTGTCCCGGAGCTTTCGACCACATCCCACAGTCTTTTTTAGAATCGCTGTTTTGAAGGTCACAGAGTGAAGTTTTAAACCAGCATGGACGGGAAGAGCTGAGAAATAAGAGAAATTTACAAAACCCTATATTACAATTCCATGACATGTGGGTGACTTTATCAGCTGAGGACGATTGTGATGTGAATGAAGACTGTGGAACTTCAGAACTTCAATAAATCTTCTGGAGAAACTGAGAGATAGAACTGGTACGAGACTTTCTAAGATGTTTTCAGAGGACATATTTATAGCTCTCATAATGGATGGACAGAATACTTTTGGCGTGTCTGTGGCCTCAGGGATCTAATAAACCACGAGAGGTCCACAGCCTCCGGTCATACCCACAGAGTGAGACGTCCTCGCTTTTCTCTCCCCTCTCTGACTTGTCAAAGCGCACCGGGACGTGCTTGGGCCAACTGCGCCGTCACTCAAACCCGCGGGCGCTCCGTGATTGGCTGCTCCGGCCCGTGAGCCCGCCCCCTCTGTCCGGCTCCAGCGTTGAAATGACACCGTGGGAAAGCCGAGCGCGTCAGACTGAGGCGCTCCGGGCACAGCAGCGCAAACTCACGGCGGACAGGGACGCAACAGGCGCACTGAAGGACTATACTGCGGCGGAAGCGAAAATGAAAAGGAATCACGACTTTAGCTCCTCGGACAGCGAGCTGGACGAGACTATTGAGGTGGAGAAGGAGAGCGCAGATGAGAATGGGTACGTTATTTCTCTTATCTTATTTTAAAGTGATCCAGATTAACGCTGGTTTCAACATCTTTGAATCATATCGATAAATAGTCGTGATACTGACCGAGCCTCCCTGCTTCATCTCTTTGAAGGAACATGAGCTCTCCTCTGGGGTCCATGTCTCCCACCACATCAACTCAGGTGCAGGCCAGGAAAAGGCGTCGAGGGGTAAGTGAAGTCACACATGTAGAGACATCTCTGTTTGTTTGTCCGCGCTTGAAGTCCGCGCCACAGTTTATTTCTGATGAATAACCAGCTCCTGTCTCTCTGCAGATCATTGAGAAACGGCGCCGGGACAGAATCAACAACAGCCTGAGCGAGCTGCGCAGGCTCGTCCCCAGCGCCTTTGAGAAACAGGTGAGCAGCTTTAATCTCACTTTTACCGAGTTAATGTTGGAATGAAAAAGATATGAAAAGAGCCACTTTGTTCATTTATGCGTGCTTATTTATTTATTTATTTATTTATTTATTTATTTATTTTTCTAACTGGCTCCTTTTTGTCTGAAGGGTTCAGCCAAGCTGGAGAAAGCAGAGATTTTGCAGATGACTGTCGACCACCTGAAGAATGCTTCATGCTGCTGGAGGCAAAGGTATGTCTGAGATCCTTTAATATTTACAGAAACACTCCTTTGACTTGGTTAAAAATCATGGTCCTGTGTTTTAAATGACAGGCACTGGACACTGAATACTTTTTTTTCATTCTTGAAAAACACATAAACTAATACAAGTATAGATAAAAGTGTAGATTTTAAACTTGTCTGACAGGTTTTCTAATTACATGTCTTGTTTCGTCTGAGTCAGTCCCAAAGCCAGGGGCATATTGATTCAGCTCCTTCAGTTGTGGACAAACTTGTTTTGTGGTCTGCAGCTGAACTCATCTTCTTGCCCTCCCCTCAGGTTATTTTGACGCACATGCCCTGGCGATGGACTACCGTGGTTTGGGTTTCAGGGAGTGCCTGGCTGAGACGGCCCGCTATCTGAGCATAATCGAAGGCCTGGACAGCACAGACCCTCTGCGGCTCCGCCTGGTCTCCCACCTCAACAACTACGCCAGCCAAAGAGAGGCTCACTCCGGCCTGAGTCACTTGGCGTGGGGCTCTGCGTTCGGGTCCCCTCCCGCCCACCTGACTCATCCCCTCCTCCTCCAGCACCAACAGGGGGCACCGTTGGGACCTTTACCCCGCAGCACCACCACCAGCAGTCCACAAACTCCTCTGTCATCCACATCCACTTCATCCACCTCCTCCTCCTCTTCTTCCTCTTCATCCTCCTCATCTGTTGCAGAGACTCACGTCCCAGGCAGGCGCAGCGGCAGTGCCACCCCCCACTCGGAGCAAGGCCCCATCCGGGTCCCCCCCACCACTGCTGCCCCCGCCACCGTCCCGCACCCGGCTTTGGTCCCCACATCGGCATCCAAGCTCTCCCCTCTCCTCTCCTCTCCTCCCTCTCAGCGTTCCCCTTCCCCTTCAGCGCCTTCCCCCTCCCCTCATCTCCCCCACCACCACCATCAGCCCCCCAGCCCCAACATCCAGTGTGGGCAAACCCTACAGACCCTGGGGTATGGAGATAGGAGCTTTCTGACTGAGGTGAAAACCTCCGCACGACCCACACACAGACTCACTACCCAGCTGAGCTGGACTTTCAAGGACAAGACTTTTTACTTTCCCAGCTAAGAAAGTGCTATTTTTTTCTATGATGTTGACGTCCCACAGAGGATCCACCTAGCTGTAGGATTTTTATTTTCTTGTTAATGTATTGTGTTTTGTATAGAAGAGTAAAACAGTGCGGAGGGAGACGACGACTATAAAGCAACAAGAGTGATTTATTGTGATTGATCTCTGTTCCTGCCCACCCCTTTAGAAGTTTCACCCGCTGCTGTCAGCCTATCAGGAATGGCTTTTCCAGATGGTCAAGCAGTCGCCGCTTGTCAAGTTCTTGGGTGAAACTGCCCCCCCTCCTTTTGTTTTCCCTCTGAGCTGAAACACCCAATATTGGTGCCCCGGTTACATACATACAGAGGGGGGGGGGAGTGAAAGGAGGGCTTGAGGTGGTTTACAGTCACCCCCTTTTTACAGCATTTTATGGGGTGGAACAACCGAAACCAGGTGTTTGTTTGACTAAGTACTGGGAACAGAAGTTAGCTACCAGCTTGGTTGAAATAAACATGATTTACCCACAACCTCTGATGTTCATATGGCGCTGCATTGTTTAAGCTGTTATGTGTCCACTCTACATTAAATTCTGCCCTGAACAATTGAGGCTTCACATGTGTTTTTTACCAGCTTTTACACATTTTCTTTCCCATTTCTCATGTAACTGATGCTGGGGCGATTTTTATCACCACGTCTATGGGTAATTTTCTTGCACCTGTTTAAAGTAGCAGCATTATCAAACAGTAATTATCAATTATTCAGTCCATCAGAACATTTGCAGTAAAAACCAGGCGATGCAGTTCACTTCTTTTTCATTTAGAAAGACTAACTCCTTGTTTCCACCTGATGTCCTGGTAAAATCTCATCTAGAGTTTGTATATTTCATGGTTGCACAAAGCACAAGCGAGCACAGACAATCACATTTCGTGTCCTGGTGGTAATGGCAACTTCCCTGTAATAAAAGAGTTCTTGATAAATCACCTGTGGCTTTATCGGTGTCTTTTCATGTGTGTGTCTGTTTGCTCGAGAGTGTTTGAGAGCGCGCGTGTGGGTGTGAATGTGCTCCTGTGTGAGTGTGCGGTATGTGTGTTTGCTTATTTATGCCTGCGGTTGTTTGTGTGTGTGTGCGCTCCTGGTACGTGGCGACGCCTGGTATCAGATGAGGCTGCTTGTTTCTCTCAGCAGCCCTCTGTGTGTGCACAGGAAACCATTAACAAGGAGGGGATATCCTGGACAATAGCAGCCCGGCTGGCCCCATGCGCTGCGTGGGAACTAGAGGAGGAAGAAAGAAGGAGGGAGGGAAGGCTGGAAGAGGATGAAGAAGAAAAAGAAGGAGGGATGGAGCATGGAGCGGTAGGATATGGAGGGGGAAAAGGGAGAAGAAAGAAATGGGACAGGGGGATCAAAGGGGAGAGCGGGAGAGAGGGAGTGAAAAACGGTGAGAAAGGAAGTGTGCAGAGAAACAGTGTTTTGTCCCTTTGCCATCGTTTCAGCTCGCACCAGCTGCACCTTCTGTTCTCGTCTCCACATGCCGTCCCCTCCTCTGCCAATCCAAAAAGTTTACTCACTCGTTGCTTTTTCATCTGTTTCTCTAAAAAAAAAAAAGTTCTCTTACCTCCCTTTGATGTCTTAAGGATCATTCTCCTTAACCTTTTCCCTTTATCACTGAGGATGTTGCAAGGCCAGGTAGTGATGTAAGCCTCACTGCAGCCAAAAGCACCAGGTCAATGACTTTTAGTGGAGACAACTTGCCTTTTGTCTCCCTCAGCTGGTCATGAATGGTACTTCATCAACTGAGAGCGTGGACAGTGATGAAAGAAGTGCTGAGATTCTGTACTTTAGTAAAACAGCAATAACAGCGTGTAACAATATTCTGTAAAATTTCACTTCTTTTCTAACTTCCTTAGCTGTAGGTTCACAGGCAGTAATGTTTTTGGAGAACAAAGTCTGTGTAAAATATGCTCAAATATAATTAATCAGTCCCTTAACATTTGATGCTGAAATGGCTGGTTGGGAAACACATTACCTGTTTGACATAAATGGATTAATTGTGTAAGATATTTATCATGTGACGCCTTTTAAAATGTGTTTTCTCACCTCTTTTCTGAGTATGTCATCACTGTAAAATGATCTTTTTCACAGAAGGCCACGTTTCCACTGAATGGTACAACTGGACTTGAATCGCTTTTGGTACCACGTGCTTTTATAACCTTCGTTTTCCACTGCAGATAGCACCCCCTCAGTAAAGGCAGGATTCTGAGCTGATCGTCATAGTGAATTACTGCAACACAATACGAAGCATCAAAATAAAGTAACATTAATTAATTTATTTTTAATTTTTTCATTAATTGGATTATTACCCAGCTTACCCAGGGCTCCATAAAACAGTCGTTGTTATTGATGTTGATTTTACACGAAATTAATTAAATTTTTGTGTTGAGAATACTCGCTGACCAATCAGTGGTCTACAGTGTTTTAATGTCCTCTTTTAGTATCAGCTCAGCATGCTTGGAACCTCTATGGCGGTGTTACCAACAAAACTACCAGGTACCAGGAACAATTCACAATGGTAAACCAAAAAATAACACTACAGTACTATGCAGTGGAAATGGGCAATATTTTGCCATGTCATAGTAGGAAATGCACAGTGTAATTAATGTTGCTACATCTGTCTTCTAACATTTACAATGGCAGGGCCTAATTGATTGCAGCCCATAAATATAAATGATTATTAATTATTAATAAAAATGAAATATGAATTGCCCGTTGTTTTTGTCCTGTGCTGTATAAAAATGTCTTCATTGAAAATGATCCTTTGATCAGCCAATTAAATACTGGAAAAGGATCTAATTGAAAGAAGAAATTATAATGGGCATTCTTTATTGCTTTCTAATTTTAATTGCAAACAAACAAACAAAACAAGAACAAAACAACAGACAGGTTAATCTACTATGGGAGCAATTATTAGCTGCATCCCTCATAACATATGCTATCTCAACACACTGCTCTAATCAAACAAGTCAAGTGGGACTGACTGAATGCTGCACCGTAAACATGACTGCTTAGAGTATCTGAAAGAAGTCACTCTCAAAGCGAGTTTCATTCACTGAACCCCAAATCTTTATTAACCACTGCTTGCTCACAAAGATATATGTGGAGAGGGGGAAACACACAAATGGACAGAGGAGAGAAAGAGAGAGAGAGAGAGGCAGGAGAGGCAGGTAAGATCGTCACTGTCTGTGATGTACAGGTGACAGCTGTTACACACTGCAATGGTGTCGGTCTATACTTCACCGGGTCAATATCACATGGCACAAACATTCAGTCATCTACCCGCCATTTCTGAAACGCACACACACTCACACACATCTACGGGCCTAGCGTGCGTGTGTGACCGGCAGGGGTCAACCTCAGGCTCCAACACCCCCCCGGTTACAAACTATTTGGACACTTTAAATACACTCATATACACCTTTACAGATGGCAATACTGTGTTCATGGATCATTGTTGCAGCGATACCTGTTATGGCTTCAATATCTTTCCTGTGCCGACTACTCAGTGGCATTTACAGTGTCTTGGGGTGAAGTGCAATGATTCCAGTAGGCGCTGATGATGTCGAGCACTACTCTAGCCTCTATGAAATGGAGAAAGGTGGGGGTTTATTTGTGTTTTCCCCACTGCAGGATTCACAGTAACAAGTCTGATCTCAGGTGAACTCTCCGCTCTGCGCCCCCAGCCATCTTGAGATGCACTTTGACCTTAGTTGTGTTGTATATTACAGTAGTTATGTGACTGAAACGTGATCAGAAGGTTGTTTCTGAGGAATATAAGCGGCCCGCCATTGGTCAGGGATGTTATGTGAGCTTTTCCGGTGCCAGATGGACAGAATTTAGCGAGCTCCTACTGAGCTCTGTGCCATGATTGGCTAAATGCCTGCCCATGTGGAGAGCGTGTGAGTGAGTGCTTCTACAGTATGTATGTATGTATGTGGAGAGATGGAGAGGTTGCAGACGGAGGGTAAGGAGGATGAGCTCATTAAATGCTATAGTGGTCTCCTGTGGCACACTCACCATCTACCTCACAGGAGTGGATGTGCAGCGATGGCTTGCAGTCCCCACAGAAAGCAAACTGTCCCCTTTCCTGCACATGTTCCCTCGCTAATTGGAACATTGGCATAAACTGGATGGAAAATTACTCCGACCGAACACAGGTCCAATTTTGCTTTCCGGATCTGCGGGGTCAAAATGAGTAGGTGCCCACTCGGAGGGGCGGTGGGGGGAGGGGAACGGAGCCAGGATGCAAGCCTTGTGAGGACGCAGCCAGTCACGGCAAACATCAGCTAGCTGGCAAACTCACAACAAACACCTACGCCTGAAATGATTCTCAGGCTGAAATGAACAAACATGAAAATGAACAAATTATTACATCCATATATATATGCAAGGAGAAGGAAACTCATATTGAAAAAATGGCACACTGCAATCAATACTTTTGCTGCTTGTATCGTACTGTATATAACAAAAAAAGAAGTATTTACAAAAACCAATACCCACGGTCGCTCGTCAATTAGATTTTTTCTTTTCGTCATTTGAAACGGAGCAAAAACATTCTGTTTTTTTTGGGAAGAGTGGGTGGGAGACATTAATTTTTCTGTTTTTAAATTATTTTCGCTTTTTTTATTTTTGTCCACCCCCAACCCCATTTGAACCTCCCACTGTCTCGGGGTGGCGTCTCAGGCTGTGGTAGTTTCATAGTAGCATGGGGGGATATGGCGGGGGGGAGGTGAGG
Source organism: Scortum barcoo (assembly GCA_023238725.1). Taxonomy (NCBI): domain Eukaryota; kingdom Metazoa; phylum Chordata; class Actinopteri; order Centrarchiformes; family Terapontidae; genus Scortum; species Scortum barcoo. The sequence continues at coordinate 12,329,696 of CM041548.1, read as the reverse complement.
GGTTGGGGTGGAGAGGTGGGGACACGTGGGATAAGGTGGGGAGAGGGGTGTTCCTCAGGGTAGGCGGTTGGTGGAGGAGGGGGGGTTTGGGGGGTAGGACGTCAACCTTGTTGGGGCTTCTCACGCTGCCACCTCTTCTCTCAACTCCTTGTTCCTGCGCACCTCCTGACCGCGCCTCTCCTGGAGGGAGCACAAACACACATCGTTATTTATTTCCCTGCAGCTCTTTCCCAACATTTGGTGTCTTGCTCACTTCACCATTTTTTTCTTTGACCTTTGCAGTGACTTCATTCCCCCTTTCTGCCCTCCTCTCTCCCACTCTTTATCTCCCACCTTCCACGCTCACATAAGATTGCACCTTTGTCTTTATCAATCCCCTCTGGGCACCCTGTTTTTTCACACCTTCTCCTAAAGGTGATCCATTTAAAGAGATCAGACAGGTGTGCCAGCTCTTTTTTTCTTCACTTTTCTTCCCCTTGTCTCCAGCTGCATGTCTCTCTTTTCATTACTCCCCCATCCCATCCCAACACCTCCTCATCAGGAGCCAGCTGCACCAGCACTGCCTTGGTTCAGGCTCAGATTGAAATCACATAAAACAAACTGAAAAACATAAAAAATACTATTCATACTAATTATCACATAAAAATACACATTGCATTCCAGCTGCATAATATGTGGATTTTGAGTATGCAAGAAATGATAGATACTCAACTCCCAAAAAATGCATTGCATCTCTTCAGTCTGTGCAAAAAGTAAAATAAATACAAAAATGGTGAATGAATGTGAAACAGGAGCTACATGCTCAGGAGTATAGTTTAGAAAAATATGCACATATATATTGTAACATATCAAAAATATTTAATGTTGAAATGTCAATTAATTTTAATATGTCCTAAAATAATACTAGAAAATATTCAATTTAGTAGAAGAGGTAACACTAATTTACATTTGTGATAAACAATTTTAATTAAATGCATGCCCACTACCAACTGTAGGACACATATTTATCCATATATGCAGAAAAGAGTCATAGTCAGTAGTACAGCAGTCCAAACTCAAAACTCATCTCTTTAAAATAGCATACTCACTGTAACCTTGTTTTCCATTACTCCCTCACCTCACTATCTTTTCTGTGATGTTTTTTTTAAATTGTGTTGTTTACTCTTTTACTTTGTTGTTTTTATTATAAACTTTTAGTGCTGTTAATTCATTTATTGTACAGTGTCCTTGGGTGCTCTGAAAGGCGCTTTAAATAAAATGTATTATTATTATTATTATTATGTTTCATCTTGTAATGCTACGTGTGACTTCCTGTTTGCATAGTTGATTGTTTTGATTGGATACCACTAATGATTGTTTTCTTGCACGTTTTGCAGTTTAAGTTTTAATGGTGAAACCCAAATATATAATTAAAACCTTGGCTGACTCCAGCATTTTGTTAGATTTGAATGTATGCCTATAAATAAATACATAAAGGTTTGGTTAATTGTAACTCCTGGCACTGTGGTGAAGGCTTGGAAACAGTATTTAGGGCCATTATAAAGCATCTTATTAGAAAGAAAAAGTAATTATACAGTCAAATGAAGAAACAGATTGCTAAAAATCCCAATACTGGGAATATCTGTGAGACTCTTTTCATTCTCCTTTTTGGTTAAAATTTTCTGGGGGAGAGGAGACTTGGATTTATGATCTTAGTATATCTAATCACCATCCTGATCCTCACCCTCTCCTGCAGGCGCTCCATCATGGCGGCCAGGTAGGCCAGCCGGTTCTCCTCATTTTGCTCCATCTTCATCTGGAGCTTCTCCTCAGCCATGCGGCTGAAGTTGCTGTTGTCCTCCATGGCCTTCAGGAGCACATCACGCTCATGCTCCCGCTTCTCAGCCAGGGCCCGGAGTACCTGTGCCTCCTGGGACTGGAGGAGGAAGAGCGGCGGGCAGCAGAGAGAAAGAGTCAGAGGGAAAACGTCGATAGACAGGAACTGATTTACTGATCACTGCTAATTGATTTTTCTTCAAATTTAAGTCAGAGTTGGTGAAACTAATCAAAACTCGCACATTAATGTTAAGCATAAAAATGTCTGGACGTAAAAGAATGTCTGTCCTTGCCACCTTCCTCCTCTTCTGGCATCTACTGTAATTCATATAATATACTGTAGGTTTGGCCTACAGTATTAGACATGCAATGTTCAAAAAATTGCGTTATTGATTGTGTGATTGATCTGTTGGTGGGTTGCTGGATTTGTCAGCAGCTTGACTGACCGTGTTGACATTTGAATCAATGAGATGCAGGAATTAGCCAGTGTCAGATTAGATTTTTAATGGTAGTTTTGCAGCTGCAGCAGTCAATGTGACGCACAACTGACCTAACAACCAGATGTCAAATTATGACGTCAAGGGAGGTCAGGCAGCTCTGCCATTAGTATTGTTGGTCAGGTTGAATTCTCCTTTTCATTTTGGGTCAGAAATGTTCTTTCTGGGTTCACAAAAAGATTTATTACAGCCATCTGCGGCTCCTGCTTCTTACTGAATCAAAGTCATAGGTGGCAGCTGGGTGCCATGAAAATGATTGGAATCATCCTTACTCTCCTCCGGTCCTCAGCTGCCTCCAGTTTCTTCTGAATGTCCTCCAGGGAAATGTCTCTCTTTGGGGGGCTGGTGATGCAGTGGGAAACTTCAGACACAGGGGAGGACGGCTTCAGGATGACCTCAAAGGCCTGGCCCGAGGCTCGCTTGTTAATGGGCTTGATGTCCATGTCTGCGCATGTGTGTATTAACAAGAAAGAAAATACAGAAAAAAAACCTTGTTGTATCAATTTCTATACTTGGGTATTTTTGATAAAGAAAACAAAAATTCCTTAGTCTGACTCAAACATACCTTCAAAGTCACCCATGATGTTTTTGCGGGTCTCAGGGTACAGACAAGAGCAGATGAGTGAGAGAACTGAAATCTCCTTCATCTTCTCTTTGTAAGCTGTGGAGGTAAGTTGAAAATATGACTATGTGTTACACTTGCAGTTGCATGTAAACTAAAAAAGCTAACAAGCACATATGCACATACGACAAAATATCATTAACCTACTAACATACAAAAAGACGAAACATCATTAACCCACTTCTGGCTCCACAGGAGGGCCTTGATGTAAATATCCAGACTTTTAGGGAAATAATTATTCAAGTCCTCCGAAAAAGAAAACCTCATCAAAGGATGTCTGGTGGAGCTGAGCTGCTCTGGGTTTTGTGAGCATTTTGTGGCCTTTGTTTTCACTGAGCTGCGAGGGGAGCAGGATGGTTGTGTCCTTACTTGGCCTAATTTCCCCAACAGCCAAGACGCTGCCGTCCGGACAGGATTCTCCACACATCATTAGCTATGCATTTCATTTTGGTCTATTATTTATTAACGTAACCAGACCAACGCCCTATTGCCTCTCAGCTGTTCTGTGGCTAACACCAAAAAGATTGCTTTTTGCTTTTCAGGTAATTTACTGTAGAAAGCAAAAAAATCCAGGATTTATGATGGATGCTGGGATAATCTTTGGGTTGTTTCTTATCTTCTCTATCCGTGGCTTATGGATGGAGGCTAATAGCCGAGGGTTTAGCTTATCAGAATAATGCAGCAATATGACCCTCTCCCTGGTTCATTTATGGTCCAAAAAGTTAATAACACTGAAGTAAAGCTGGCACTGAATCACACCGGCTGTATCTGGCAACCTGCGCCCTGCTCAGTGGGGAGGGCAGACGGTGAAAAAAAAACAAAAAGAAAAGAACAACCAACCTTGTCTAACCTTGATTTTCCTTTTTTTATTCCTGTGTTTTTGGCACCCACTGCTCTGTAATATGAGCCCAGAGTTCAGCAGCAGTCCCCACAGGGAGAATGGCAAAAATATCTGCAACACACTGCAGGTTGTGAAATATTCTGCTTTTGCACATGGCCGCCCTGTTCTGCCGAGGCACACTGCCTCATAGCGGAGATCTGCATGCAAGACTGTCACATTATGGTGTAATAAATCACCCAGAGTGCAAGGCCTGCAGGGCTGAAGCACGCCACATTAATTCATGATGTGCAGCAAGCTACAGTGGCAAAAACAGAAATGAGATTTACAGTGAAAGAGCTTCTCGATGGTGGGGTACGGTGTACAGTATGATTAATCCAAATCCACCTCCTTGCTCATATTCCCCGCTCACTCCCTCTTCTCCTTCTCTGTGTGTCTCGTTTTCTGCCCTGCAGACTGGCAGACGCCACAGTAATGTGATCAACTCTCAGATGTAGCTCTCACTACTCTCTGATGGCCTTGTTAACCCCTTCCCTGAGGAGGAAGTGAGAGAGGGTGGGAGAATGATGAAGGGGGATGGTGTACTGAAAAAAAGGGGAGAGAGAGGAGTTGAGTAGAAATAGAGATAAAGGTGGAGTGTGGTAGAGAAACTGAAAATAGTGAGATTTCTTTCAGATGAAAGAAAAGAGAATGAATCACATCACCAGGGGGATGGAGGAAGATGTTTGACTGTTGGGGTGGGGCTTTGCAATCATGGTAACACATTTCTAATACAAACAGAAACCACAGGCAGGAGGATTAAAAACCAGTAAAGGGGGCAGCTCCCAGTGGGACTTGCAGCCGCCATCAACTGCCCAGAGGACATCCTAATGGAAGCAGCCACCTCAGGTGGATAGCACTTAAATTTGTAATTAGAGGACTGCACCACTTCTGCTGACAAGAGAGGGGGACCAGAGCTTTTGGAGGGCTGTCACAGGCTCATTAAGTGCTGTGTGTATGTCAAGACCCCCGCAGCCATTTTCTCCCACACACAACCCCAATTGACAGCCAAGGACTCAAACAGTTAACACTTCAGCGGAGCAGGTAATTTGGGTTAAGTGCTCATTGAGTAGATCAGCAGAGATTCTTGATTCATGGTTGCCAAGTTCTGGGTGCGGCCCTTTCTGTGTTCAATAATGTTTTTAAGCCAAGCGTTTAGATGTAGATTTCCAGTTTATGGGCCGCAACTAACAACTATTGTTGTTTGATGCTAACCAATTGATTAATTGGTGTATTGTTGGATCTATAAAACATCAAAAATTGTGAAAACCCCTTTTAAAAATTCCTAGAGCTGAAGGAAGTGTCTCCTGAAATGTATGAGGAGCAGAAAAATGACTTCAAAAAGAACATCAAAGATTTATTCTTTATCAAAAATAATCTTCCGTCAATCTACTCATCAATTAGCATATTGTTGCAGCTCTTTTTGTCATTTGTTTCGTTTTATTTGGAGGTGGTTTTTACCATGACTGTCTCCAGAGTGAGTTTAATGTCTTTGTCATCTCCGAAGATAAGCTCTCGCTGCAAATTGAAACAGCTCTCTAACTCAGGGCCGTGGAGATTTTTCTTTTATGCCCTAATCAAAAATATATGAGATTCTCTATTGTGCAAAAATATGAAAGTGTCACTGTATTTCTCCTGAGGGAAAAGATCTTCTCCTTCTGTAACCACTGTAGTAATAAGCTCATTCCCAGCGGATTGGGCAGATAAAAATGACAAATGATCCCGGATGATATTTCACTTCAGGAAGTGCCCAAACACAAGCATCTGCCCAAAGATACTGGAGTGTCAGACGTGCTGGGTTGGCTTTCTTATATCAATCTGAGATGAGGCCAAATATTTCCAGACAGAGGCTGCACCAATTTGACGCTCCCACTCAACTCTACTCCACTCCGTCTGGTTTCAACCAGCTCAGCTCTGCATCCTCCCAGAGAGCTGCTCATCCTGTCCCGACCACAGACACGCAGCCAGCAACCTGCACTTCCTCTTTCAATCCATCAGCCGGAGAGCACAGATCATCAATATCTCCCGTACCTCCACCCCCGCAAGCACCGCTCTTCGCCAGCACCTCCTGCATCCCCCGGCCTCCGTCTCATCTGTTGCTGATGGATTCTGCCTTTCCAATCCCGTTTCCTCTTTCTAACTCTCTTTCTTTGTTTTTTTTTCTCCCCTGCATCCTCTGAGGGCTTCGATTCTGCCTCAGCACAAACCACCACACCTCTGTTTGGTACTTTTCCTCCTTTATTTCTCTCAACCGTACTCTTCCTCCCTCTTAAGGGCCCAACCCACTGCTATAAGAAATTAAATAGTCACCTTGAGCAAAAAAGGCAAAATGTGAAAGACATGAAAGATGCTGTTGACAAGGCAATGAGCAAAAACTGCCTATTAAGGCTGTCCAAATGTGACCCATTGTACAACAGCGTTTTATGCCCTCCTGGGTCCTATAACCCGGCAGCAGTGTGGGCTCGGCATCTGTGTTCGGCACATACTGGCCCTTTTACTGCAGTGCCACCCGGCAACGATATAATTGCAAAATTATAAAGGTATTACAACAGCAAAATTGGCTATCAAAGGAAACATTACGACACCCAGATGATCAAGGGCAGGTCTAGTCATTCAGTGCAGGAGGGAATGGCTGGTGGCAAGTTTTTCCTAAACCGCGCCCTGTGTCCGCCCAAGGAGGTATTTATGAAACTATGAAAAGATATTTTTAAATTCATCAATTAATCTTTCGGTTTATGAAATGTCCAATAATTACGACCATACCCATCTCAGTTTCCTAGAGCCCCAGGGTGGTCTTCAAATATCTTATTTTGTCTGAAAATCAGCTATAAACCCAAATATTTTCAATTTATTGTCATATAAAACCAAGAAAGGTGGCGAATCCTCACAGTCAAGTGGCCAAAACAAGAAATTTGGGCCATTTTTCCTTAAAAAATTACTTCAATGATCAACTGATTCTCAACAATCTCCTATTAAAATCCTGTCAATCGAGCAATTGATTCATTTACCAAATGTTTCAGCTCCTGATCAGTGCATTTAAATTTTAGAATGATTTTGTGTCAAAGGTACTAAAGAAGCAAACAGGTTTCAGATGAAGAGGTAACTCTGTGAATCTACTGAGAATAGAACCTGAATACAACTTCAACTTTGCCAAACTAGGACGATTAAATGTCTTTATCCAGATGTTGATCGTCATAAGGGGTGAGCAGATCACAAACATGTGGTGCACCATCACCGCCGGATTGATGCCGCCTGTCCCTTAAAGAGTCATCCAGACGAGCAATGGGAGTGTGCCGCATTGATCGATGGGACTGCGATAAATCGGGATGAATTATGGGTCCAGGACACTTTCCGGCTTCGTGCGCAAGGGCGGGTGGGGTGGAGGCCATTACGACAAAAGTGATGCAGATAAGATGAAGGACATGGGAGAATTTTGGACGTGACTAGTTGCTTGAAAATTGCCACTGAGAAAGCTTCTCTTCCTGTATACAAAGGAATTGATTTTGAGAAGGGGGGGGGGTGGGGGGCAACTGAATGACCACACCTAATTGGATACGACAAGTGTGCATGATAAGGATCGGGAAAAGTGCTTAGAGGCCTTTAATGCACACGGTAGCGCTTCTGAGCACCACTTTGTTGGACGGATGGTCGACACATGTTGTAATGTAGAGGCTTCAGGATGACTATGTGATATAAAAACACAAAATCGCATATCTTCAGGGGGATTTCTCCTGCCTCACAGTCCTCAAATGCAGCGGCGACCCGTGAAACCTGGAGTATTTTCATGACTCTATTAAGAGCCGACATGAACTCAACGACCTGCTGGGCGCTGACTGGCATGATGGCTGCGCTCCCCCCAGAGTGTCTGCGCCCTGCCCATCCCATTCTGCCTGTCCACAGCTCAGATCGTGGAGGAAAGAAGTGCAGGCGGAGGAGGAGGAGGAGGAGGAGGGGAGGAGAGGGGAATAAATATAACAGTCAGGGTTTAGGAGCTGGTGTCCCCTAGTGCAGACACTGTGGACCCTCACCGCTGTCTGTCTGCATGCCCCTCCATCCATCAAAAGCCTAGTCAGGCAGAAAAAAAACAGACTATCCCCTTGACTGGCCACACACACGCACTCTTTAATGCTAGATATTGATAGCAAGCTTCTTCTTCTTCTTTCTGCAAGTCACATCCAGTGTTTTATAGGCCCGAGACACAATAATCAAATCCACACAGATATATATATATATATAAAAAAACATCTTAGCTTTGGATGGGAATTCACATGTGAGGACCTCTCACCTGCCACAACATGCAATCTCTTTTTTTTTTTTTTTTTTATTTCTCCACATATTTCTGCCAAATCCTGTCACACGATGCTATTGTGGCCTGATAATAACACAGTTATCGAACATAAACAGGGCCCATCCACAGTTTATAACCCTCCTAATGGCTCTGGTAGTGTGATGTTCCTGGAGACGACACACATTTTCATCACCAGTCATAAATTCTTCCCTCGACTGCAAAGCAATTCTGGATTTTTTTTTTACACCCATCCTCTCCATCTCTCTCTCTCTCTCTCTTTCACTCATTCATGCCTTTAGCGGTCACCCCAAAAAAAAAAAAAAAAAAAAAAAAATTAGTTCAGCAGGCTTTACACTACAGCAACATAAGATGGCCCAGTTTCTTCCTGAGGAGATTTGTCACGGTGAGGATATTTCACACACCCCCGGCATAGAGAGAGAGAGAGAGAGAGAGAGAGAGAGGCTGCCTCTCGCTTTGAAGGGACCGGAGATGTTGGGTGGGGTCGCTGGCTCTGCATTATGCTGCTCGGCTCTGAGTCAGGCAGACAGAGAGGGGCAGGTGCGGCAGGCGGGCATCGACAGAGATGCTGCTGCTGTGCGAGGATGCAAGAAAAACAAAAGAAAACAAAAAACAAAAAACACCCATCCTGTGTAGATGTGGATGCATTTCAATCAACTCGTCTGTTAAGTGAATAAAAAAAAAAATTAATAATGCGTCACTGATGATGGCAAGCTGAACCCCTCAAACTGGCTCCGTTTGATCATTTGGATTTAGAATCAGACGAAAGCCACTAAAAAAAAAGACTCTTATTAGGTGAAATAAAGATTGAAGAAAAAGAAAAAGCTGCTTCTCAGCTGCGCAGTTTATTCTAATGATTTTTCTGGAAGTGACTCGCAGAGGAGTTTGGCCGCTCCCTCTCATCAAACCCTCAGCATCCTTTTGTGCCATGGGTGTCGCCACAGCCTCCCAGCATCCTCAAAGCACGGGCATGACTGCGAGAATAAAATGAGATATTTCAAGTGCAAAACTCACCGATTGCGGTCTTGGCCATTTCTGTAAGGTGGTGCCGGGGCGGGTTGACCGGAGGAGCGTGCGTCGGTGGCTGGATGCTGTATCTCGGGGTGAAGGGACTGCTGGTAAGGCACTGAGTCAGCAGAGACGGGCTGCCGGTGCGCCTGGTGGTCTGTTGTGAGCCGCGTCAAGCCGCCGGGAGATAACGGGGAAAAACCGGAAGCGTGCATACCCAGCCTTCAGAATAAAAGGCATTACGGATGTAAGAGCTTCGTGTATAGACTCTCTATTCACTGCAATAATTAGTCGGCCGATCGATTGGTTTTGGTAATTGGTTCATTGTTTTAGGCAAAAATGACAAACAAAAATTTCCATCTCCTCAAAGGACTTTTCTTTGATGTCATGTGTGAACTGAATATCTTTGGGTACTAGACTTAGTCCAACAAAAAAAAAACTGGATGAATACATTGCAGAAAAATTACAACAGGCATTTTTCACTGGTTTGATTCACAGATTTTTTATTTATTTATTTTTTGACCAGGTGATTGATTGTGAAAATAATCTGCAGATTAATTGATCATGTATATAATTGTTAGTTTCTGCCCTAATATGTTGAGTTATGCAGGGAAGGATTCAGAAAAGCACTGATTAACTTTAGTTTAAGATTCATGAAAACTATTCTCTTTTTCACCTCAATCCATCAGAAGCAGAGAGGGCATCAGTCTTGATGAAACAGTGATCCGTCAGCATGATTGTAATTTGATTCATTTGTCTGAGCATCATCCCATTTATATCCGTCAACTAATTCTATTTCATTGAATATTTTTTTGGTTTTAACATCATAAACTACATCGTGCATCGTTTTTGTTGTTTTGTGGTGTTTAGCACAATAAGCCTCCCCACAACACACCCACACATCACATGAAGATGCGCCATCATTTTTAAAAGCTTTTATTTTGAAAAGAAATACAGGAGGTTTCAACGTACAATCTGATTGGTTTGACACCGGGTCAGTAATGAGCGTTTATGTGCCTCCTAGAGCATATTAGCCACCCCACTCCCTTGACGCGCCTCTCCAACCAAAGGCCTGACAAAGCCACTGTCCCCTCGTACTGGAGAGTTCAGGCCCTCAGCAGGGTGGGTGTTTCCCCCTTTGTTTCAGCGGTGATGAGCAGCTGCAGATCATCCTCACTCTGTCCATGGTGCTGAAAGATGAAGAATAACACCAGAAGGGGTAATATTTCCATTAAGCTTACTTTATTTTCAATATTTTCTTTTTTTTTTTTAGCTTAGAGGCACAGCAAGCAGCCACTCTGAGAGACTATTACACTGAATCTGCAGCTGCCCAGTCTTCAAATGGTCTATTTGGTGACACCCAAAGACTTTAATCCTTTATAATCCGTGCACATGATCAACCGGTCGAACAAGTTATCAGCTCTTTGCATATGCAGAAAAATACTGATGAAGAAATCATACAAAATGTGGGTGAGTGGGCGGGATCATTAAAACAACAATCAGTAGGTGGCAGCAGATCTCAAGTTACATGAGCATGAGGAGGACTGCATGGCTTTAGGGAAGGTATTTTACATCACATGGCCTCCAGTGTTAATCATTCATTATATTCCCTACAGACAGAATCTCAGCAAAACATGTCCAATTTCATTCACAGGTTTTTGCTTTTGCTTGGCTTGTTTGTGCTGGTTTTAGAAAGGGCTGAGTCTATTCATGATGTCCAACTCTGAGAGGCAACACTGAGTACAGCCCAGACCAACTCAAACTACACATTCCTTATCGGAAAGCACGTGTTCCTATAGATAACAAAGCAGTTACATCGCTACTGTTTGTTTAGGCTGATATGCAAATATCAGTATGTCCTTATGAAAAGTCACTGATTAACCAGAACGGAGCTTTGGGTTGTGGTTTGTAATGATGTTGCAGATATGCTGTGAACATTTAAAGAATGACTCAAGTTGGAGGACAAGAAAAACAAAACAAGAACTGTAACACAGCTTTCCAAGGGAGGTTTTCTCCCAGATACCCAGAGAAAGACGCTGTAGCGAGCAAACAGGCAAAGTCAGTGTCCATCCAGCGCATGAGTGCCTCCAAATACATTTGTTCTGAGTTACTTTGCAGGTTAAGATTGTAAATACAAAACTTTAGTAAAGGATGTCAACACTTCTTCCATCACTGACCCCATCTTGATCTTGATAAAACAATGATCCACTGGCTTTCTCATAAATTATTATAATTTTGCTTAATTTGTTTGAGTATCATCTCATTTTTTCACTGAATTGTGTCATTTCCCACAACACATCAGAATATTAGCAACATTAAGTTGCAGGATACACAAATGTCAAGAGCATGACCTTATCAATGGAAACAGATTAACCAGAACAGGGTTTGTACTTGTGGTTTGTAATAGTGATGTAGATAAACTGTGAACATTTAAAGAATAAGTAGATATAATAGATGTTAGATAGATGATATCATATTAGATATTATAAAGTAGATAAATATCAGGAATATTGCATATTGTTAATATTCTTAACAATATTTCTTTATTAGAAATATGTGAACACTGTAAACTTACAGGGCAAATACACTTGCACACAAAAGTATTATTCTTTCATATTGTACATATTTCATTTATCTTAATACAGTAATATTTTTCATTTCCTATTTTTTCAATTCAATTTATGCTACTTGCGGTTTCACCCTTTGTTACATTTTTACTTATAATGTTTATTGTTGAGCACCAACATATCTAGACAAATTCCTTGTATGTGTAAACCTATGTGGATCTAAATCTGATTTTACAATATAAGTAAAAGTACAAAAAATAAAAGTTCATATAGCAGCAAGACCAAAAAGTCTTTACTAAAGACAACAGAGAGCCAAGTCTGGGAAACAAAATTAAAATAATGAAGCTGAATAAAAGTTTTGATGAAGGAACAAATGAGGAAAAAAACACAGATCTAGAGACAAACTATCTTTTTAAAGTAATTTGTTTTGATGAGACACTTGAATAAAAAAAGATTTAGCAGTTCAGGTATAAACAACACCTGTGGCACACCTGTGTGACCGCATCACTACCCTGCTGTAAATCAATGCGCCGATCCATGCCGTTAATATTAATCCGCGTGTCAGTTACTGACTGTTGAGCAACGCGGCAACAACAAAACCATCGATTAAAGAGAAATAATCTGATCGATATAGGTGTTTTGTCATTTCTGCGGTTCGGTAGGCGGGACGAAGCAGACTGGCCTTCATTCTGGAAAAAAGTAGGACGATGAGGAGGAGGAGGAGGAGGAGGAGCTAGCTGCAGATGTTGACCTGCTGAAGTTGGTCCCCGGACGCACTCCCGGCACATGTGTCGCTGCCTGCTCCGCTGGAGGAAATAAAAACGACAGCAGAGGTAAGCACCTTTTATTTATCTTATATACCATCATTAATTGACACATTTCATCTTTATTTCCCCTTTTAAGACACAGCCGGAGCCATTAAACAGCTACAAAAGGGACGAGGCAACATGAAACACTACCAGACATCACATGTTAGCATGTGCAGCATCATGTATGGGGACTAGCTATGTTAGCGAGCACGTTTCAGGGCCAGCACACAGCTTTATCACATGGTAAAATGGACACCAGTGTTGGGTAGTGAGTTAACATCAGCAGCTGGTAAAGCAACTTTTAACTGACCTCTCGTTATCTGTTTTATTTCTGTTAAAAGGACAGCGCTAATAAGGCTATCAACCATCTGGCGCTAATCATTCTCAATGTGGTGTGTGCTGGAGCGAGCAAAAACAGGAGCGGCGTTTGTTATTTTTTATTTTCTTTTTATTGCTGTTAATCATAATGAGATACCTTATTGATTAGTGTCCTCATTCTGTCTGTGTGACCGGTGTGTGTGTGTTTTAGTTTGCAAAAAGAAAAGACACACGAGGAGAAGCTGTGTCTTAATGCTGCGCTTACAATAAAGTTTAATAACTTAGTGATTAGCCGGTGTGCTGAGGCCATCCCTCTCAAACAGGGAGCTTAAACAGTCACAGTGGTAGTGAGTGATGCAGGCTGGGATGCTTTCTTCCACAGTGATGCCCCTTTTTGAGCTCTCGAACTTGCAGCAGCCATGTTGGCTCATCGCGGAGCAGATGCTCGCTGTGATTGGTGAAGTGAAGAGATCCGCATGGCTTTCGTCCTGCACACGTAGCACCACTGTTTCCGTCTAGTGATGGGACACGTTTTGCTGAAAAGACAAAAAAAAAAAAAAAAAAAACACAGGTAAAGGTTTGCACACATGCACAACATGCTGGTATCATATGGGACTGGCTGCACTTAAAAACCTTAATAAGATTGAACATAAATTTGTTGGAAAAGAGAGCTGCTGTCAAACAGGAGTTCACTTAGCAGGTTTATGGGTAAAACAGCCCCGGTCTTGGCTGCCACTTGCCCCACTCAGCAATAGGAAATGTTTTTAAATGTCACGCTACTGTAATGATGTTGTACACCGGCCATTCAGAGTACACTTCGTACACTGAGAAAAAACCAACCAGATGTGTCGGCACTCCTCTGTGATGTTTCAGTTGTTTACAGAAGGTGTGAGGACGAAAAGTGTGTCTGTAAGTACAGAACAAGATTAATTCAAATAAGTTTTCCCAGAGAGATTAACTAAGTGCCAATTTCTTGACAACCTCACAATAAAATTATTGCAACTGTGCCAGCCCGTTTCCTCACCTCAGCATATTTCTGAGTTCTGACTCTGTCTTAGTGATTTTCCTGTTCATCGGTGGGTGTTTAGTTTTGTCAGTATGGTTGTTTCTATGTTGGTGTCGTCAAACAGGGAGAGAGCATGTGTGTTGGGTGACATATGACGGTGTGTCTCTAACTGAATGTATATATGTGTGTATGTAATGTCTGATTTCCACATATATACATACATTCAAGTACACCAGACCACATCCACAGGTGGTCTTGCCTTGCATTTTATTGGATCTCAGCCAGGTGGAAATTCAGCCTGTGAAGTTTTGGCCCCATTCTGGAGAAAACAGTGTCCTTGGCAAGTTTAAACGTTATCTAAATCTTCCTCCTCCTGCTGTCTGAAGCAAGCCCAGCAAAGACAAACAGACAAATCGCTTTCCTACACCTGACGCAAGCTATGTGTGTTGACAAGGCTTATTATTACAAGACCCTGTGATCAGATGGCATTGTTCAGTTAATGTATCCTTTGGATCCCATGATAACACTGAGTGTAAGTTCTGTGTCTGTTTTTGGATTAAAAGACTAGAAAGCATATTTTACAAGGAAGTGGTTTTGCTGTAGTCGCAGCACAATCTTGTATAACCACGTGAATCAGCATCACAGAATCTGAGCCATCAAACCTCTGAAATCAAGTTTGAAAATATCTGATATCCTAACATTTTTTCATTAAATATGTTTTTTTATGGTTAATAAAATGGTATAAATGGACGCCCGTATCTGATTACACATTTGTCTGACCCTACAGGGTAGAGGAAGTGGGACATTTGGTTTGACTTGACATCTTGAGTTTGAAAATTAATATGTACATCTGATTGGTTGTAACAAAACATCTCTATTATTTGAGCGAGTTCTTGGCAGGCAGTGTTGGAAACTCTGAAGGAGCAGTGCGTCCTGATAACCAACTTTTAGGTTATTTAAATATTTCCATTGTTGAGCTTTGTGTAATTATGATTATTACACAATTACTGTATCGGTAATAGTCAAATACTTTTGTGTTTTTTTTCAGTTTATTCTATTTGGTCTCTCTGGTTGTAAAGACTACTATTGTAGTTTATTCAGGCTGGTTTCTGCTTCCGTAAATCTAGAAAGGCAGGAATTTAATCCATTCACTAACTCGTTCATTCATTGTCATTTGCAGCCACCCCATTAAAGGGGCAGGACTGAGATGAGACCTCGCTCACCCTGAACATTTGAGTCAACACAATCTTCAGGTCCCTCCCCCCTCCCTCCCCTGCAGAGGAGGCAACTGAAGCCGTGGTGAGGGTGTCCACTGGCCCAAACACCTGAGGACTTTTGGCGCTAGCACCTACTCGACTCGGCTTTTAGGCTTTTTCATTACGTGTTAGTACCTGGTACCAGGTACTTTTCTAGTACCTATTCTCGCCGGGGTTCCAAGCGAGTTGAGTTGAGCCGAAAATGTGACGTCGGCAGACGGCAGGCCACTGATTGGCCAGGGCGTGACGTCACTAGATGAGTCAGGAGAGCGACTTCGTTCATAAGAGTCAATTTTTTCGGATTTTTTAGAGTCATTTTAAAATGCAATAACAGCAAACACAATACGATCAGAGATGGCTGTACAGAAATCGAATTCCCCATGGAGCAACGACGAGGTGCAGACATTTCTTCGTCTGGCGGCCATGGCCTCCATAGTTGTTTCGTGTTTGTGTCGCATAACAAATGACGTCGCTGGAGTTTCGGCCGCGTTGCTATATGATGACCCAACCCACGCTGAGGTTGTACTCTATTGTAATGGAAAACGGCCAAAACTGAAACGAGTCGAGCCAGTTGCAAATGGTGTTAGAGACAATAGGCGGGAACAGAGGAAGCTGATTATTATCACAGATTATGTGTCTCATGTAGTACTGTCAGGACATAGTTTTAGTTTCACAGTTTTAGCAAATATGACTAAAACTCATGTTTGCAAAAAGTTACCCACTGTATCATAAAGTGTCCAATAGAACATAGGGACATATATTGATGACACACCAAATCAGGAACACTTGCTTATCTCCTCTCTGCAAAAGTACTGAAATGTTTAAAGCACTTCTCTGTGTCCTTGTTTTTCTTCCAGATTGTCCCAGTGGAGGATCACTCTTTTGATGCAACAATGGTCGTTTGAGAGAGCCTTTCAGTGACACTGCCACCTTCCTCTCTTCTCTCGCCTTGGTCCACGCCTCTCTTTTCATTTTGTCCAGTATTGTAATCTCTTTGCTGCCGGGAAACAGTCTGTCCTCTCTTATCACCTAATCACTCCCCTGTTACCTCCTCCAAGTTGAGGCTGCGAATCCCTCAGAATGGTTGCTGAAGGAGACTCGGTTTCTCAGGGTAGCGGCGTGCGGCTGAAGCAGGAGATTTCCCTCCTCCATGGAGTCTGTCTCATCGTGGGAAATATGATAGGCTCAGGAATCTTCGTCTCACCTAAGGTCAGGAGTCTCTGCTTTGTTGGTCCATTATTTTTAATTTCTTTGCAGATGGACAAAATTATTATTAAAATAGGTTCTTGCTCTTTTAGTTTTGATTGATTCATACTTTTATTTAACCCTCTGGAGTCGACGGACACGCCGGCGCATCATCCAAATTACAGGTCCAATTTCTGATGACGTAGCAAAAAGCCGCGTCACCGAGTCACCGTTTCAACTTGTGTCGTCGAAAGTGCGGACTTCAAACTACATAGCCAGTTTTTAAATCGTGTTGATAGGCCAAGTAGAAACAGACTTATGATAAATAATTTACGCCGTTTTTTTTCTGAATATTGTCGTCACTTTTGGTGGTGCGCTTTTGGTGCGTGCACGGTATGTAGCAGAAAAGTGCAGCCTCGCTGAGTTTCAGTTTCAATTTGTGTCGAAAGTGTGGACTTCAAACTACATACCCGTTTTTAATTTGATTGGCCAATAATAAAACAGACTTGTAATAAATAATGTATAATGTTTTTTTTTTCTGAATATTGTCGTCATGTTTGGCGCGCGTTTTTGGTTCAAGAAGAAGCAGGCATTGCAGTTATTTTTTGAGGTGGAAGAAGGTGAGGAGGAGTCAGAGTCTGAACCTGTTGGAGAAAAACATTAGATTGGGTAACCGATTTGGCAAATAGCCTAGGACATTATGTCTAAGGATTATGACGAAGATATCATTAGCAAGACAAATTGTTTCTCTAAGCAGCCACCCATGACCTTTTAAAACGAACTAGGTCACACAACCTCCCCAGTTGAGAATAACAGGAAAACTCACACCAGAACAGGAAGATGGAATTCAATTCATGGTGGAAACATTTGCCAAGAGTGTTTCCCAAGACTCGTATCACATACACACACATGAAGTATGCAGCCGATATAAGGGACCCAGTTTTTGTGTGGAAGTCTGTGAACTTTGGTCAAGATACGTGTCATGCTGACAATTGGTCTGAATAAAGGATCCCACAAAGGCTGAACCTCTGTCTACAGTTGCTTGTTTACATCCAAATCTCACAACAACAAACCAGAGAGTGAGGACTTTGACGATGAAGTGGACGATCCAACTTTTGTTTTGGAAGAGGAGAGAGAGGAGAAGCACCGAGTGCTACGTGGAGGTCTGCACAGAGGAAGGGACGGCGTGGCAGGACCACCAGGTCCAGATCTCCGCTAGCCCAAGCAGCAGAGCCACACCTCAGCTCTGCGCTGTGGAAGACAGAGGAGGATGCTGACACTGCCCCAGCAGTAAGCAGGTTCCAGCCACAGAAAGCACCAGGAGTCCAATTAGAGACACTTTCTCCCCATAGTCCAAAAGACCTGTTTCTATTGTTTTTGACACTGACACAGTAAGAACAATATGCAGCAACACCAACAAAAATGCTGCAAAAAACAAGGAATTAGGGAAGAAGTACAAGTGGACTAACATCAAGATTGAAGACCTGTACAAGTTTTTTGGTCTCCTGATTTACATGTCGTTGGTGTCGCTGCCAAGTCTGTATGATGTATTGGCTGAGTCAAGCAGTGGCTACACCATCAGGTTCAGCATATACACTGGTAAGACTGGAACTGCAAGTGAGCATGGGCTGTCTTATGATGTGGTCATGAGCCTTATTCAGCCATCCTGTCTTGGCACTGGATACCATATTTACATGGACAATTTCTATACCAGTCCCAAACTGGACCTGGACAGCATGAAGTTTGGAGCATGTGGCACCTACAGGGAGAGCAGAAAAGGATGCCCCAGAGGGAGGGCAAATGCTCTCACCAAAAAATGTGTGAGACGATCTGTGAGGTGGATCAGAGAGGGCCCACTCATTTTTGTGAAGTGGATGGACACGCGGGTGTCTGTGTGCTCCACCATCCATCCTGCGTTTTCGGGTGAGACAGTGCAGAGAAGGGTGAAGAGCAGAGGTGAACGCTGGGCTGTGAGAGACATTCCCTGTCCCACACCAGTCATGGCCTACAACAGGTATATGGGTGGGGTTGACCTGTCGGATCAGCTCATTCAGTACTACTCCACCCATAGAAAAACTGCTCATATTGTTGGACCATATTGTTGCACTTCTTGGGCATTGCAACAACAAATGCATTCATCATGCACCGTGAGATGAGCAGTGCCAACCAGGTGCAGCCCATGGCACACAAGGACTTAATGGTGGAGCTGGTGTGTCAGCTTTGTGGCATGCACCAGGCAGGTGTTCCCCAGAGCAGGAGAACTGATCATGTGCCTGTGCCCATTGACACAGCCACAGTTGCAGGCCAAAAAGCCACCAAAGGCAGATTAAAGTGCAAATGTTGCCTCCAGGTGAAAAACAGGAGGAGTGACACACCCTGGAAATGTCAGGCTTGTGATGTGCCCCTCTGTCTTGTAATGGACAGGAACTGTTTTTTACAGTGGCACAAATAATTTGTTGGCATCTTATTGTGACACCTGATTGTTTTGTAAATAGTTGAACAAAAAAACGCCTGAGGCATTGCCTGTATTTTAATGTTAAATAGTTGTAAATAACTCATATTTGCTACATTTGTACATAATTTTATGAAACTTTACAACTTATATTTGCATTCTAAGTTATAAAAATGGTTCGTTAGACATATTTGTGGTTTTCACATTAAAAAATCTAACTTTTTTATATTCAGATTTTATGTTTTTTGTGTGGATTTTAGGTCCAGTGTGTTAATACAGTATGTCAAAATGAAAAAAATAACTGCAAAATCACACATTGAGGTTGTGCTGAAAAAAATGATACCAAACAAGGCATGGTAAACAGTTCTTAAGGTGAAATATAAAAGCAAAATCAAAAAGTAGTCAAAAACAGGCCAATTATACCCTGGACTCCAGAGGGTTAAACATCATTAGATCTATAGTTTATTGAGTAATGTTAAGTCTTTGTTTTGCAGTTTTTATGGTGTTGACACTTGGGTTGGGCAATCATCTGTGTGACTGTACAAGATCGCTGTCTTGGTGCCATTGTGTAGTCTGCACCAGAGCACAAATGACACATCATCCTAAAATTAGAGATTTTAAACGGCACCAAAGCTAATTGTATCCTCTCACTTGGCGTCCTGCAGGGGGTCCTTATGTACACGGGGTCTTTCGGCCTGTCCTTAGTAGTGTGGGCCATTGGAGGGATATTTTCTGTGTTCGGAGCGTTGTGCTATGCTGAGCTGGGTACCACCATCCGTAAATCTGGAGCCTCTTACGCCTACATCCTGGAGGCTTTTGGTGGTTTCTTGGCCTTTATTCGGTATGTGGTCATTTTGTTCTTTCTTTCTGTAGACGTATTTATTTAACACATAGTCCTGGAAATAACACACAATATAAACTCATCACTTAATACCACACGTTCACAAGTACAGATGAGGAATATTCTCGTTGCATTGTTATCTCCCATGTAAATGAACTCTGTTCCCATTTGTCACTTTCATGGTAACCTGACTTTTATCACAGTATTATGCAGTGACACTGTGCATTAAGTTTGTCGTCCTTTACTTATGACGATAAAGCTCACATATAGAGTACAGTATATTCGATGCAGCTTCCCCTGCCATATCCTAACATCACCTCATATTTTTAAATAAGTAATGATTTAAAGTTGCCTCGCATATTGCAAATAAGTCCCTTGTTGTATAAATACATTTTCTATAATACACAAACATGTTTATATTTATGCCGTCATAATAATTAAGACACATCAATTGTGCTGTAGGTTGTGGACTTCCCTGTTGATAGTTGAGCCAGCTTGTCAGGCAGTGATAGCTCTGACCTTCTCCAACTACCTGGTCCAGCCCTTCTACCCCACCTGTTCAGCCCCATATGCTGCTGTCCGTCTCATCGCTGCTGTCATCATATGTAAGGCTCTCACTGCAGTAAAGAGACTTGCATGCTTTACTTAACCTATTGTATGTATGCTTACATTTTTGGCTAAGGTGTGTGTGTGTGTGTGTGTGTGTGTGTGTGTGTGTGTGTGTGTGTGTGTGAGAGAGAGACTGCAGTGTTTTGTATGGTGCACATTGTGAGTGAGCCTGTGAAGTTGTTGTGGCAGGAAGGTTTGGCTAGAATTAGGACACTTTCTTCTCATTTCCAGCACTGACAAAATACCAAATCTAGAAATGTAATTTTAGCCAACAGCTTCTCTTTAAAAGAGTCGCTGCACCAAATAGATAAAAGAAAACTATTTTTGCAACCCAAAGCGGCTCTGCTTGCATCACTTGCTCAGTGTGGATATCATTAATTCAAACAGGTTTTATTTGGATTTGCGGCTCTGTGGTCCACTTGAAATTAGGTGCATTATAAAATTGTTGTTTTAAATGGAAAGCAATTGGGGTTGGTTATTTACCTCCCAAAAATGTCCTTTGTTTTGCACCCTGCACTGTTTACATTAGTGTGTTTACAGTAACTGTTTAACTTTGAGGTTTGGTCCTTGCTGTTAGTTCAACTCTTAAGTCAATTTCAGACTGTTAGGTCTCTGAGGAAGAGTGTAGGAGAAACTTTAATAGTTGAAAGGAAAAGTCATTTGTGACAAGCCACGTGTATATTAAGTGAACATCATGTTATAATGGTTTCTGCTGTTATTGTTAGCAGCACTGCTGGCAAACGTTAAACTGTATTTAATTAGATGATACTCTTCTGTGTATTTTTCAAACATGGCTGGTTTATTTACTTTGTTTGCATTGCATGCACAGGGTTAGGTGTGTAAATACACTTTATACCTGTTGAATTCCTTTTAACTCTGCCTTGACTCTACTGTGCTTGGTAAATGGCAGCCCTAAAGCTGTTTGATGCTACCAGATAAAGAGCATATGCAACTGCTCAACGTAAAACCTGTTGGTTTTGTTATGTTCTATGGAAGTCAGTTGCAAAACAGATGGTTCAGGGGGAAATTGTGTGACAGTTCAGGGCCCCATACTGAGTACTGTTGTGAAGAGATCAAGCTACTAGGCTAGTTCAAGGCCTGTGTGCTCTTAAACGCCCAGATGTGACACCATGGATCAGAAGAGTATGTGCCTCCATCCCACTTCTACTGTTTCACTATATCATTATTAAAATCTTAAGTGTATTTTTGAATGTCCAAGTCCTCTTTTCATCCTGTTCTTTTAAGAAACAAATTAAAATTCGTGCTGAGAATTAAAAAAAAAAAGCAAGGACTATTTTCTTGGCTTTAAACCTGAATTTCTGCTAATCTGATCCTTTCTGCTTGTGTCCATCATTCAGTATAAACTCTGTACAGGCGATATTGTTTAATGGCTGTTTTCTTGCTCTTTCTCTCTCTCAGGTCTCCTGACTTGTGTCAACTGTATGAAAGTGAAATGGGGTGCTATTCTTCAGGTCATCTCCACTGTAGCCAAAGTCCTAGCTCTTATTGTCATCATCATAACTGGCTTGGTTAAGCTGGGACAAGGTAGGATGTCCGAGACCCCTAATACTTACTGTAAATATGTAGAAATGTATCATTCCAATACCACTGCTCTGATTTGCTGAAAAATGAAAGGATTTAAGCGCTGCTGCACTATTTACCATCAAATCGATTCCATCTAAATCATTCAACAGATTGCAGTGCCTCAATCAGCCAAGATCAGTCTCTTCAAAATGGTGTTAAGAGAAATACTGGCCAGTAGGTTGAACTGTGGTATTGAAGACCTTAAAACAAACCAGTATGCTGTGTGTTGGTTTTCAGTGTACTACATTTTATTCATCTTGCATAAATATAACTGCATTGCAATTCTTATTTTGATGTTTTTGATTGTGTTGGGCACTTGTTATGATCATGACTTTTCTGTTAATAAACTGGTTCAGGCATGTAGCTCCTTACAGTGTCAATCAATCATCAATCGAAGGGCTACTAATTATGTAAATATTTAAATAAAAGCAATTAAGACATCAACTGGATTTAATACTGTCATAATATTTACTTTATGTGCCGGGTTCACTGTGTTCATGTAGGTTTTGACCAGAACTTTGAGGACTCATTCAAGGGCTCTAAGCTGAACCCCGGTGACATGGCCCTGGCTCTCTATTCAGCTCTCTATTCTTACTCTGGCTGGGACACACTCAACTTCATCACAGAGGAGATCAAAAACCCAGAGAGGTATGAGCTCTGGTATTTATTTCAGACAGATTTCATGGTACATGTGATCGTTCATTCCTGTTTTCTTTATTCAGCAACATAACTTCACCTTCTGTAAATCTAGTGTTGCGTAAATCTGACTTAAAACTAAGTAATCATCTCACCCAGTAGGAATGGTATGCATCACAACGAAAAACAATGAAAACCACTTTTCTTGTTTTGCGTTGTAGGAATCTGCCCTTGTCCATCGCTATTTCCATGCCCATTGTCACTGTGATCTACATCTTGACCAACATAGCTTACTACGTGGTCATGAATGCAGACGAAGTGCTCAACAGTGACGCTGTTGCAGTGGTGAGTATCTGAGGATGATGACAGGCCGCAGAGCACGGCTGTATACAAGCAACCTGGCTGTGTGCATGTTAATGCCTGCCCATTAACTCTGTTAGTGCATCACAGGATTTCTCCAAATTGACAGCATCTGCTCAGCCTCACAGGGGCAGCAGGTTCTGATCCTCCCTTCCCGTCCTCTGCTGTTGTCTCTTCCAGCCTGGCCGGCAGCCACTGGCACCAGTGTCTGCTTCAGTACTCCCCTTTTGGTTATCTGTGACCATAGGAGTCGAGATGATGACAGGAACCTCGTTTAGCTAAAGAAGTTAGCGCCCCACACAGGAACACGGGGAAGCTGATGATGTGATTAGTGCATCAGAGGAAGAAGAGTTGTACTGAGACTTGTTGACAATAGTATTTGATAATCTTTGTATTAGTGTTGTCATTCTAATGGTTTCCAAATGTCCCCACGAGCCATGCCCTCCGACACAGCAAATGGTTTTTCCTGTTTCCATGACTGGAGTTGTCAGATTTTTGAGTGAGCGCTGATGTCAAGCATTGTGTCATTTGGGCATTGTGCACTTCTTAAATTTCACACCTCAGAGCTGCACTGAAAGTTCGTCAAATTAGAACTTAAGCCTTTATTGATCACCACATGGGAAATTTGGTTGTTGAACTGAATCCCCTTTTGGAACAGACATCCTAAAACACTTTTCTTTAGTATGAATCTTTTTCAGAAATATCACTTTTAATTTGCACATGAGTATAAATCAGTTTTTAGTTTTAAATTCAATTTCATGATGATGTGTTGAGTCGAGCTTTTAGCTGTGATTCTCTGGTCTGAGCTTTTATCACGTGTGGACAGTCTAGTAGCACTTGTCAAAGTACAAGATTGAGTAATAGAAAAAACATTTCATAGCTTCCTTAACGTTTTCTCAGAGAGAGTCCCCAAATGATGCTGTTGCAGCATTTTTTTTCTTTCTGATTTTTTCATCACAAGAAACACTCTCTTATTTAAATGAACCCCCTCCCCCTATTTTACAGCTGCTAGCATTTATAGTATCGCAGTGGGCAGCTGCATTGGAGTCTTTTTGTTACTGTGTCGACTTTATTGCCTTCAGACATGACTGTAGAAGACTAAAAGCAGAAGTATGTTGAGATGAAGGTGTTGTATGTCGTAGAGTGTTGGTTGTTTTTAGGAACCACGCTGATCTTTTTTTTGTGTGTCATAAATATTGACTCACAAGGCAAATGGCAGGAAATGTGTTCGCGTATTGAAATAAATGTTTTTATTCTTTTAAAAATTTTTTTTTTTTTACTAAATTATTACTAAATCTAAAATTTAAATGGTGTTGTACAGATTTAGCTATTTTTCAAGATGTGGGTAATCCGTTGTTTTAGTTTTCCTTGCTAACACTGTTCCCACACATTGAGGGGCTGACGTTAAACTGACGTGAGCAGTAAACACATTGTCGAATGTTTCCTCAGACGTTTGCAGATGAGGTGCTGGGCTGGGCTCGATGGCTGATCCCTCTGTCTGTGGCCATTTCTTGCTATGGAGGCCTCAACTCCTCCATCATCGCTGCCTCCAGGTCAGTAGACACAAGCACACCTCAAGCTGCTGTTGGTTAGCTTTTTCCCTTAATGCAGATTTACCTCAATATTCTACAAAATTTTATGTCTGTCTGTAATGTTTTGAGCTTTATCGATGTTGGGTTTTTCTCCTGCAGGTTGTTTTTTGTTGGCTCCAGAGAAGGCCACCTACCCAATGTCCTGTGCATGATCCACATTAAGCGCTTCACTCCAATTCCTGCACTGCTTTTCAATGTTGGTATCACACATTCTTGTTTTAAATTTCAACTATGCTTTTAGTAGTTTTGTTCACCTCTGAAGGCTTGTTTCTTAGGTGCATGCTTCTCACCAAACTGTCTGTGCTCGTCTCTTTTCAGGGTGGCATGTCTCTGTTCTACCTGTCTGTGCATGACGTGTTCCAGTTGATCAACTACTTCAGCTTTAACTATTGGTTATTCATCGGCCTGTCGATAGCCAGCCAGATATACCTTCGCGTCAAAGCTCCTGATCTGCACAGACCTGTAAAGGTAAGAGGTTGATGTAACATGAGCGCTGACAAGTATGATTAAGGAACGCAGTGACTTCACCTTCCAGGCACACATGAGTTTCCCTGTGGAGTTTGGCATGAAACGTGCCGAGACTTGAAATTTATTTTAATACAGGTTACCACAGTTACAAAGACAGAAATTTTTGTCAGTGTTCTCTGTTTTGTGTCTCCCAGGCAATGGCTTTTCTATGACAATGTTAAAAGCTCATGATGTTTTTCACATCAGTCACTTAATTCGATTCTCTCAGTAAACATAAAAGCGACTGCACTGCGCAATTAAAGGCCTATTAGAGCTGCAATTAAATCATCAGGGATACGGTTTAAACTAATTACATTCCTATTTGTTCATGTAATTGTTTTTCATTTTAACCTTTTTATCTTCCTAACCTTCCTGTATTTCTTCTTCTCTCCTTCCTCTTTTTTTTCTGCTCGTGTTCCTCCTCTGCCTTTCCTCTCTCTGCAGCTGTCTTTGTTCTTCCCAGTTGTCTACTGCCTGTGCAGCATTTTCCTGGTCGTAGTTCCTCTCTACAGCGACACCATCAACTCTCTGGTGGGAATTTCTGTGGCGTTGTCTGGCGCGCCGGTCTACTACTTTTTCATCTACCTGCCGGCCAGTTCCAGGCCAGCCTTCCTCAAAGAAATGCTCGGTAAGAAGCTTTGACACGTGCTGTCGCACCAGTGTGTTTTGTTAGTGTGGTGGTCATATTAGTTTTTTTTCTTGGGGGGGGGGGAGCACTCACTTTTACATTTAGATGCATATCATAGAATTCAAGGTCATTCAACCATCAGATAGAGACCCATGGCTACCAACGTGTCTGACTGTCTTCATGTGACAACTACTAAACATGGCAAATAATATATTTAGTGACTGACTGGAGGGTCTGAGATTGATTTTTTTTTTTTTGGGCTGTTACAGAGGTGGCATTTGTATTTGCATTACTTATTGGTACTAAGCTCACCTTGAACTATAGCTCAACTAATAGATGGACCGGATTTCTGACACTGGTATCAATATTTGGGGTTTTAAAAAAATAGGCGATGATATATCAGCTGGTAGTAATTTTTTCAATCTTAACAAACAGTCTTGATATGGATCCCTTTATGTCCCTTTTCTTGTTACTTATCTGCAGACAAATACATCACTCAGCAATAGAAGTGTTTGTTTGCTAATATATTACCGTAGCTTTAATTAAAATAGGGGAATATAAAGGGATGCTATGAAGGGTGTATTTTAATTTGATACGCAATTAAAAGTACAAAGCCACAGAGTGACAAAACAGCACTCTTACCATTATTTCTGCGGACACAATAACGTTCACAGTCCTGGGACATACAGTAAGCTGTCAAATTTTCCTGTTAATGAAGGCGGCTGTTCGATGTTATTATGGATAACTTCTAAAGCAGCTTACTAGTCTCATGTTGCATATAGACCACCTACTATAGGCCCATTTAAACACTCTTCTTCTCAGGGTTAGGAGCTGAAGAGCGATTACGATTAGTGTTTCAAAGTTCAGTTTACTATAGAGGCCACTTACTGTAAAGAGGTCTGTAGTGTAAAGCCTTCCTGTACTGTAACGCTTTAGGCGACTACCACCAATATCTGTATAAAGCATTCGTTTACTGTATTTTCACAGTAATTAATTGTTTTTCTTTTTCTTTTCCTGTCCCTACAGATGAGCTCTCTCTGTACACACAAAAACTGTGTATGTGCTGTGTGGCCTCGCCCGATATTGACCTCGACAACATAGACCCAGAAAAGATCGAATGATAGTGCAACAAAGGACTCAGGTGAAATACCGAACAGCGGGGTGAAAGCAGACAATCAGGTTCTAGATGAGTGTAGCTTAACTGATTAATGGAAGAACGACGGAGAAGCCGGAGAGATGAACTCGACACACCACCTCATCTCTCACACAAGCCATATGGGAAAAAAGGATTAACATTTCATACATGCTAACCCTCAGAAAAACGTCATAAGATTAACATTCACATGTTTTTTAAACAATGCAGTGCTGGTCGTGTGCTTCCCTCCATACGTGCCACCAGGCACTGCGATACTCACGTGCACATAAGCTGACCAAAGGCCTTAGGGTGAAACTGCAAAAAAAAAAAAAAAACAACCCTGAAAGGACAGACTGAGGTTCTTACAGAAAACACACAGATGGATTAAAAAAATGTTGGTTGCATGCCTCACATGTGTTTCATCATTCATTCATTCATCATCATTAGCTCACAAAAGCTGAGCATTGGTGGTTCAAGGTGATTCATTCAAACTGAAGCTTGCAAACCTCTCCAAGCCATTTTCCACCATTTTCCCTTCTTGATTGAACATTTTTAGTGGCCTTAAGATCATAACGTTACTCAATGATTTGCCAGGGAAAAAAAAAAAAAAAAAATTCAAACTCTAAGATTCTCCCAATCACTGGTTTAAATGGCCAAAGGTCTTGGTACATTGGACAGATAATTCTCCAATGTGTGGTACTCATAAATAATGTCCAGAAACATTGTTCCTGTACTTTTTCACAGCAAATTTGCACATTTTGCATTTTCCTTTTTGTTTGTTTTCGAGAAAAGCTTTATTCTGATCTGTTGGTGAACTGAAGGACAAAATGGACAGGTGTCAGAGGGTTTGTAATGATGTAGTTCAGTAAAAAGTGCTGTTACAACTCGCAGTTAGAACAAGCTTGCTGTGATGTGTCAGTTGACTTTGAACGGTTTTGTTTTGTAAGTGCTTATCCTGTAATGAATATGATCGTAAATAACTCACCATTTGCGTCCCGCTCCACTGCAGTAATGCATGTGATTTGTTCAGTTCTCTCAGCTAAACCATTCGAATGCATCTTCAGGGCTATAGTTGTTTTTTTGTGCCTCCTAGTGGTAGCTAATATTAACTTGCAGTGACAACCCATAAGATTGTCCCACGTGTCATTCAAGAGTCCATCCACAATTTGTTTGTTTTTGTTTAACTTGTTACCTCTTTCTTGCTTTTCAGCCATTTGCCAACACGAGACCAGTGAGGTGAATGTAACTGAAACATTTGATAGCCAAAAGGTTTTTAAACGTTTAAACTCATTTGTGATTGTTTCTAGATTAAGCAAATGTACCTCAAAGGTGACTGTTTTCTTACGGTGGTGTTTGTAGATACAAACCTCAGGATCAACCATGCTGATGTGTACACATTGTTGCTGATATTTATTATCTTTCCTTTTTTTTTTTTTTTTTTTTTACCAACTCTTAAGAGTTTGTAACACAGATGGGATATTTAATGTAATGTTGCCTTTTGAATATATATCACCAACATTTACACTTACAGTGCATTACCAAAGGTCTCAAACAGGCTGATAGTTTGACCATCTTTCAGCTGAGCCTGTAGCAAAGTGTCTCTGCTTTGTAGTGAGAACATTATAGCTGTAGTGTCCTGAACTACAGATAGAAACCAGTCAAACTGTGGCAGTATACTGTAGTCCTTAGAAACTATACGTGCCTTCTGTGAGTGTGGTCTGCCAAAGGCCCCGTTTTGCATTGTAACATCGCTTTTGTGTTCTTGTACTTTGTGTTGTCCTGAGCACAATCATATTGACACTTTGCTATGGTTTTGCCAAATGTTTTTTGTGGTCAGTTTTAAAAACATGAAGTAGCTTCAATTACAGGAAGTTTAACTGTGATTTAGTAATATTCAGGCCTTAGATTGAACCATCCTGAGTGTCTTGACACATACACTTCCACAACACCAGCCAATGGCAGCACACTGATATTTGTTTAATGTTGATCTCTCTGGAGTCAAAGTCATCATTCACACCAAACAAGTCCGTTTTATACGCGTTGTTCAGAAGGAAACCACCATATATCTGAAGTAAACAAACTATTTTCAATGCATTTCCATGTATTGTCATTTTAAGAATATTATATACTCAGAAAACTTGAATGTTGCAGTATAACATACGTTTGGTGTGTTTCATTGGGTACCAAATGTGTATTTGACAAAGTTGTTTTATGTATTTGTAGAATTGTGTTGCTTTGTTTGACTGTTTTTATTTGTCAGATTTTGGACATGGATCAAACCAAAAGGTACAATATACTTTTCCCCAGAGGAAGTCTTGTTTCTGAAGACTGACAGTGAAGTCTTGTTTTGTTTGAATAAAGGCAAGTACAAAATGTGCATTTCAGTGACTTTGACTGTGTCCTTTACCTGAACTGGAAACTCGAACCTCACCGGGCAGCACACAGCCACTAGATGTCATGGTCTCATAATGTGTCAGGAAATCCTGTCAATCTGCTGTTAAGTAATCTTTCCTGTCAGTTCAGCTCCAGGTGCCTTTTTTCTTTTGTAAATAGATTTTTGTAAACAAAATGGTATACATCTTTATATCACTAACCAGCTCTCTTTAAAACATTTTGAGTTTTGGTGCAGTTTGTGATGAAAAGCTGATCTCCTTATTGAGGGTTTCTTATAATTAAACTTTATACAGTATAATCTCTGAGATTGATTTGTTAAAAGCTTCCTCTGTGATTTGAATAACCGATCTCTTTTTAAATGAAACATTGTTCTGATAGTAACTTAGCAGCTCTCCAATGAAAGAAGAGCAATTCCTCAGAGCATTACAGTAGGAGGACTCTGTTGGATTTCTGTATGATCTTGTTTGCAGTATAATATTCTTTTACTGTGTTGAAAACATTGCAATGCACTTTACAAACTCCCCCAGAGAGGAGAGAATTACCTGTGAATGCTTTTCTGTTGCTCAAAATGTAGAGAAATGAGAAATAATCTGTACAATTTCACTTTTAAACCTCATTGTTACAGAACATTTACTTAACAGCACCGCTCTGAATCATAGCTACAAGATTCATAGACCAACACAGCTGTAAGAGTAGGTTCAGTAGACTGTTAACGCCAGGTGATCACCAAAAACAGCAGAAACTGTCTCGGTGCCTTTGGCTGACCATCTTCCTTCCAGCCTCCTCAGGTGGTTGGCCAAGCCCCAACTCCTGCCCATCCATCCACCTTGCCTCCCCTGGGGGGGTGCTCAGTGCAGAGGTGTCACATTTCAGCCGGGTGTGCACTCTTCGGTTCAGATGCTGCCCATTGATAGGCGCTCGTTCCTGGGGAGAGGCCTGCCTCTGTCCCTCCCTAGGACAGAAGGAGTTGGGTTCCACTGACTCATGCATAAAAGATAAAGCAGTGCAGGGGAAACGTAGCTGCGCGCCACCGACTCTACTGTAACAGCTCTCTCTCCTGAGTGCAGGACAGGCTGCAGACAAAGTCAATTATTGGTTTGAAAAGACCCCAGGCTGCTGAGGTGGTACTTGGCACCACTGATGCTCTGGAGGGTGTACCTGTCCTGGGGGCGGGCAGAAGCACCTGGGTGCCGCTCTTTGATGGGTGAGTGGCCATTACGCACCGGCACCAGCTCGGCATCATGGAGCTGCCTCGACGCCTGAACTGGATACGAAACCGACCCTGGAGGCATCATGTCTGCCGCAGGGAGTTCAACCGTAAGTGTGTGTTGGTTGAGTGAGAGGATTAGTGCTCACATGCTCATTAATTTGATCACAAAGATGCATTGTAGTCTGGGTATTAGTGTGGCTTTTTTTCTTTCAAGATGTCTGTCTTCTTTCTTTAATTCTCTGAGTGCTGCTGTGAACCTGAGAAGCTCCCAGTGAAGTCATCTCTTTCTTGTCAAGTGAGGTGTTGTTAGTGACTCCTACAGACTGTGTTGCTGCTGCCTCTCTGAGGAAACCCTTGTGTGCTTCACACTGTGGATAATAGACACCGTTCTCTGTTGTTTCTAATGGTACTTGACTTGATTTTAAGCAGATAAATATACTGAAAAACCCTCCTCTGTGTTTTTAAAGGAGTAATGTGACTCGGTGAGTGGTCCTCTCTGTTTTTTCCTCCATGCAGGCGCCGCTTACATCCCCCACAGTGGACCAGGTGTCAGATAAGATTGATGCCGAGCGTGATATTGTGCGGGGAATGTCCCAGTTTAGGAGTAAAATTATACACCAGGCACTATGTAATTTCATGCCATAAACTCTCCTGTCTGCATTAATCATAAAATCTGAACCCATCCATAGAACAACCTCGCTTTTCGCAGACATCACACCTGCTCTGTGGCAGTTTTATCAGATGGAAGTGTCTCTGTGTGAAATTTAAAATGTTAAAAATTCCTCCCTCTTGCATGCTGTAAGCTTTTACTGTAAAATGAAGTTTTAGCTCTTACGCAGAGATGGTGGTCAGTTGACACTGCAGGTTGTGTGATCAGACTCGATCTGTCAATGTTTAATTGAAACAGCATCTGTGTTGATTGTGCAGGATCAGATTGTAAGGAGAATGGATTACAGCACTCGTGTGGCCGTGCCAAGTGGGTCTAGTAGATTATTACTGTGCTGCACACAAACTGTAATATCACAATGGCACCTTGCCTTTTTCAGATTATTGCTTACTGACAAATATGAACTGTAGATGCACACGCACAAGGAGAACGTGTGTAGTGATAAGTGCAAACTATGACGGCACGTTAGTGTGTGTCGATTGGATGTAAGCTCATCCCACATCCTGTCAGTGCTGTTTTATGAGGATGTGCTTGTAGCGTAGATGAGGGGAGTGAGACGTAGAAATGTTTCTCCACACACTAAAGGATTAAGTTTTCCCCCTGAGGATCAATAAGTTTTCTTTCTTAACAAAAGAATGAAAGCTTTGCATTTTGGTTGTTTATCTAGACTGTGTATATGTGTGTGTCAGGTTGTTTTTACCTGGGGGCAGGCAGGCTGGTGTGGAGGGGCCGTTGATCGAGCGAGTGGTTATGACAGGGAGAAGACCTGCTGGTGCTTTTAAGAGAGCACGTCCTGTGTAGGAATTCAATTTGTCTGGCTGGCATTCAATCAGTGCTGTTTTAATGGAGACACTGAAACCCATTTACACTTTCACAGGTGGGTCCTGGTAAGAAGGAAGAGAGCAATTATTTACTAATGGAAAATCACTGCGATTTGTCTAGAAATTATGTGAAAATTAGACAGAATAGAAATGTGATGAACTGAAGCGTTCTGCAGCTCCTAATGATGCTTTATTACAGTTGTTCTCACTCACTGCAGTCTTTTTCCTCCTTCCTTTTTCCTCTCTGTCTTACTTCCTCCTGAGTGCCGTTTATTAACATGAACCAATTTTAAATTTATACACGCATAGCTTCTCATGTTGACACTCCACAACGTGCCTGTATGTTTCATTTTCATGTCATTTCTGTAAAATTTGTGAACGTAATTCAAACTGAGGCACGAACTGATGCAGAAAAGATTTCAACTGCTGAAGAAAAACATGCCCTCCTTTGAACTGATAAAATACTTTAAGTGGCTGGAAAAACTTTGAGCACAGAGGGGAAAAATGGAAATGTTCTGCCACGGTTTACATTCAATTACTTAAGCCTGTTTCCTGTTGTTGCATCTGTGTAGTGTCCATTAGACACCCATGAGCCCCCCAAAATGCTACTAAACTGATCGTTAAGATGCTTAATCTTAATCCTCAAAACATCCTAAAACAATGTCGTGAGAATCTGTTACAAATCTGGGAAGACTTTTGCACTGGCACAACAGTGTGATAATCTCATTGATTCTTTCTCATTTCCATTCTCAGGTAGAAAACATGTTCCCATTCAGCCCTTTTTTACTCAGCAGGAGCAGCAGCACTGCTTCAAAGACAAAGCGCTGAGGTCGAAGGTTATTGATTATTTCCTCAGGAGAAATCTTTGAGTGTGTATAAGCTGTATAGCTTTACCAGCGGTCACCACAGAAATGAGGGCCTTGACAGTATAAAAAGAGCTTTATTTATTTATTTTTTTTTATAGTATCTCTAACAAAAGATAACACATTCAAGCACAACAGAAAGGATGACTGCATCAACGCTATCAAACCATTGATAAAAATAACAACGCCATGAGCTTTCATCAGCTTTGTGGCTGTCAAATAGAAAATAGAAACTCATTTGGCAACATTTGGCAGAGCTACAGTTAAAAGTCATCCTATTAATAGCACTCATAACAACCTTAATAGCACTTGGACTGGCCAACAGGAAACAATAATGTTCCCCTGAGTGAAAAACATATCTTTTGCCATGGTGCTCAACGTGATTGTGATGTTTACTGTCTTACATAAAACCTTGTTTTTTGTTGTGTGTTGTGTGAGTGTTTTTGTTGTTTCACATTTTGTTTTCATTGTGGTTGTCCCACTTTCTTGCAGAAATATAGTTGCCCACCTCTTAAATTTAGATGTCAACTGAATCCGAATGAGTCTGCTTTTATTTGCCCTACAGGCCATTTATTCTGCATTTCTTGGTTAAAAGTGTTGGACATTCATTCTGTTTAAAGTTTAAATATATCCTCTCACTGATTAATCCGCATTAATCATTTCATCTTCGCCACAAGCAGTAGCTTTGACAACTTCTAACATGAATTCAGTTTTATGAGTTTATGAGTTATTCATATCTACAAGTATAATTTTTTAGAGGTGACTCACTCTGACAGCCCACTCGTCCTTGTTGTTATTGCCTGCAGGACTACGTGCTCTGTCACTCAGTGTGTACCACATGTAGAAGTTTTAGCTGGACGATAACACGAGAAACTCTTTTGAATCGAACGGAGTCTCCGGGTTTAACATTGTGACATGATGCCTTTTGAGTTTTGATTGTCTGTCTAAAACAACAGAGAAAAATAGCTAACTGGAACCCTAAGATTGTGTGATAGACCGGTAGAGAGACTCAGCCATCAGTGGTAGGGTTGTTAGTTTGATTCCTTGAGCAAGAGGCTGACCTCCAAAGTGCTCCTGTGTATATAGTTACAGTTTTTGATTGCTTTTACTGTGACACAGCCTCTCTCCTCTCTTGTAATCTCAGTCACTGCTACAACAGACCTTTTAGTTTTTGTGACATCTTAAAGGCATGGATGGGGGTTGAACCCATGATCTTTGGTTTACGAGACCAACGCCTTACCACTTGGCCACCATGCCTACGTTATATGTATCATCTAATACATCTGAAGTGTGAAAAAGTGTCAAATAGTCCCATTTCCCTGAGATATTAGTGATGTGATGAACCGAGGCGTTCTGCAGCTCCTAATGATGAATTATTACTCTTGTACCCCCTGAACTCACCTCAGGCTTTTTCCTCTGTACTCTCACTGGTGGTAATAAAACTGGCTGTCCTAACAGCTCTATGTGGACAATTTGAGGATGGTTTATTACCATTAACTGTCCAGTTAATGTATGCAGTGCTTCTCATGTTTATACTCCAGAGTGTATTGAAGTGCCTCTTAAGTTCCTTAGTTAGAAAATTCCTTCCTCCAAACATGAAGATGTCACCATTGTTGTACCTTTTTCCATCCTGTATGAACCTTAGTGTTCCCAGCAGACACCAGTAGGGGGCCTCCACAGTTCGATAATATAATGACTGAAAGCTGGACGCTGTCTACGTTTCAGTTCGCCACACTCATGTCTATGTTCCTCTACTTAGCTCAGGGGGAAGTGAAGCAACACCAAGATTGCACTTCTGCTCCACTTGACTGCACGGTGTGTGTGTGTGTGTGTGTGTGTGTGATGAAAATGGCCCTCTTCCTCCTCTGAAGATTGCAATTTATTCTTCCTGTTTCTGGCACCAAGCTGAGGGCAAAGTGCTGCTAAAACCTGATTTTGTGAAGAGCACAGAGGTCGAAAAAGAGAAACACACGCTCTCCTCTGATGGGGTGTGACCTGCCTGACTTATGCACATTTTTCTTCTTCTTTATTCTGTTGTTGCCTCCCCCTCTCTCTGTTCAGCACCTCCATGTCCCTCACCTCTGCCCTTGTTGCATTTGCTTTATTGCTTTCTTTCTTTCTCATCTCTCCCTCAGCCTCTCTCCTCTCTTCTCACTTAATGTCCTCCTGCCCTGCGACCCCTCCACCCCCCACTTCTCTCTTCTCTCTCTCCCGATCCCCCCCCAGATTTGTAATGGTGCTCACTCTCTGCAAATCTTCCCACTCCATAGCAACGCGCCTCCTCACTACTGTAGCCTCTGCTGCCGCTCATGCAGGAGGCGGTGTTGGGATGTGAAACTACATCCGAGGAGATTACATATTGCCTCCGCTCATTTTCCAGTTGTCAGCTCTAGCTGGAAATGACTCTCTCTCTCTCTCTCTCTCTCTCTAAGCTGCTCAATGCCTTCCCTTCTTTTTTCTCCTTTCTTTTATTTCCATCACATGCTCCTTTTTCCCCCTCTTTCTTCTTTCTCGCCTGCTTATCTGCACGTTTCTCCGTCACCCCCCTCACCCCGAAAAGCACACAATTCACAGGCTTTCAGGGCACATGTGAGTGTGGGTTTGTGTTGGCCCTTTCTCTGTAATTTCACACAATAAAGTCAACAAGCAGGGCTGCTGCGTGGGCCGCTTATGAACACAGAGAGAAAGACTAATGGGAAGAGAGGAAGACAAGGGGAGAGTGAGAGACAGAGGGAGGAGAGAACAAAATAAAGCACTGCCTGCATTTCCTAAAGAAGAAGGGCACGTGTTTATTTCTGCTGTAGCTCTGATGTCCTTTTGTGTTTGACAGCAAGTCTTCCAGCATGCATGGGTGCCACTATTTCCACTCTTTAATCATGGTGGCTTTATATATATATATATATATATATATATATATATATATAAGGTTAAATGAATAAACATGCATACATTTGCAGCCTTGATATTTAATACCTATGTATTATTGTACATCATATTTTAATAACCTATAGGTTTTCTTTTACCAGTTCTTTGAATGCACTGTGCCCAAGATTGAATTCTTTGGTATCAAAATGTTTTATTAGATTTTAACTTATCTGCTACTTAGCATTTATTAACATTCAATAAATAAGCAAGGTCTTTCCATCATTTCTCTCTGGATCTGTTTATGGCAGCTGTATTACCTTTATTTGCAATTAAATGTTTGAATTCTTCTAACATTTCATAAGCACTGCTCAGTGGCTGTGGACATCACCGCTCTCTCTTTGCTGCTGTTTGTCATGCAGGATTGATTTGACCTCAATTATCCTGACCACTTGAAGCTGTGTCAAATTAGTCTGATTTTGTGAACTTGAATTAACCTTTATGGAACCGCTTTAGCTGCAACTGATTTATCAGGTTCAGTCAAGCTCAATCCCCACTTCTCTGAACATACTTTATGCAGCAAATGCAGTAACATTAGGATTTGATGTTTTTTTCCACCTGATGAGTTTAAGTTCAATATTTCTGTAACTCCTTCCTCTGTTACTTTTAAGTATATTTTTCAGTTATACCTGGTACATGCAAGCTACTTCTTGCTGTAGTAACACTGCAACACTTCCAGTCTTCCTAAGAAGCTAAACAGATTGAAATTTCTAAGGCATGGATGGGGATTGAACACATGATTTTTGGTTTACGAGACCAACGCCTTACCACTTGGCCACCATGCCCATGTTGTGCTCAATCATAATACTTTGAAGATTTGTTATGAAGAGTATTAATGGGACTTGATGCTGACAGTAGTTGCTTAAAACTATTAACAATGTTAGATACCACCACCAAAAGATATGAGAAAACATGTCTTTTGGCAGGGGAATCTTTGTGAACTGATTCTTTAAAGCTGCAGTAAATGCTTTTTTGTCATGCTGGTGGTAGTGGAAACAAGCTGTAAAAACAAGGATGACATTTCATACATGCCCTTAAAGTTGATGTAGCTAGCATGTCAAATTCTTGCCTGTTTACACATCCAGCAGACGTGCTGTGTCATCAACATTCATTTGCACTCCTGCTTGTGTTCACCTGATTAATTTAAATTCAAACTCCAAGGTTATCGTAGTATGAAGTACATCATCTAGTTATATCCAGCACAGTTACCTCTTCCTGTACCAACCTTGCAAATGTGCATGACTTCTTTCTAACCTTGCTAAAGAGAAATTTGTACATTTTAGCATTGTACATTTGAGATTTAGATCAATAAAATTTCATGTATATTTTTTTATTGTTTTATTTTAAGATTCTTTTTCATGAATTAATGCAAAAATGTTGACTATAGCCGTTTTAAAGATAACAAAATCAGCTTCCTCATGGCTCTCAAATTAGATATCATCACCCAGTTTCCATCCAAATGTAGCACACATCTTTACTGAATTTTCCAAAAAATTCATTTGATTTGAACCAATTCAGTTTCACAGAGGGCTTCAGCTAAACATTTACCCTACTCCACTCTTGTGGCAAACATGATAACTTTCTAGAGTTTCTGTGAGTTTTACAAAGCTTTGTTCAGTGTTTTGTATCAGTAGCACCACCTTCCTCCAAGGTATCCAGTTCATTCTCATTTCTTGTTAGTACATACAAAGTAAGTAAGTATATATATTACCTCTTGTATGACTCTCTTGCCAAGCTAAACAGACAGAATTGCACTTTAAAGGCATGGATGGGGGTTGAACCCATGATCTTTGGTTTACAAGACCAACGCCTTACCGCTTGGCCACCATGCCCGTCTTGTGACTAACAGTAATACATGGAAATTTTTAAATATAGTACTCGTTTTCTATAAATTATAGAAAATTCCTTTCTCTAAAAAGAGAGTGGTGAGAGATAAACCAAAGCATTGCACATACATTCAGTGTACTTTGACAGTGACTATAAAAATGTTGATTATCGCCTCTTTAAAGATAGCAAAGTCAGCTTCTTTAAGACTTTCAAATTAGATATCATACCGGATTATGATGTTCTGTTTCCACTGCACTCTCCTCAGCTGATCATAAAACCTTTTTCAGATATCGCCTTTTTAAATTTTTTATGTGTTTTGCACAAAATGAACATGCTGGAAGAGCTCAGCATCAACTTCATCGACTTCTGACATCCATCCACTCCTTCAGCATCACTGAAAACAACACTGAATACTAGCCAGCCTCCGGGGGTGCTGCACTGTGCACTGACCTCCAACCTCTGTGTATAATGGAAAGAACAAATAGAATTGATGAAGTAGCATGTTGTTGTTGTTGTTGTTATTGTTGCTGTAACAATCCAGAGGTAATTTGAGAAATACTGAGGTTGACCTTGTCTTACGGCTGTTTCGCTGAGCGTGGTTAATGATGACTCACAGGGTACAATGTTGACAAGAAAACACACTTTGAAAGTAACTTTGTGGTGGAGAAACACAGCACAGTCAATACCAGGATGAATGCAGTTACAATAACCAGATGAGATTGTTTATTCATTTTTCTTGGATGCCTTTATTTTAATATCCCACTGCAGCAGAATAATATACTTGAACTGCCATAGAAAACAAAAAAAACAGAAAAAACTAAACAAAACAAGTTGATCTGAAGCAAAGCAGGACAAATTAGTTTTAGGAAACATCCATGTAACAACATTTTTATCACATAAAAGAATCCACTGTCCTCTTTGTCGCCTCTTCTTTTCTATGTGGGTCCAGATTCTTGTCTCGGGGTTTATAGTGTGCTTGCCAAATCATTATTTAGTTTCGGCAAGGTCCTCAGACGTGTTGCTATCAGCCACCAAACACACTACACAGACAACAAAACGCCCCCCACCGCCTCATCGTTTGACTCAACTCACTGGGAGACACATGAGAAGCTCTTGCTAAAAAGCATAAGGCTGACTGATCAAACTTGATGCAAATTTCAGTATCTCAAGGCCAAGGCGGGAAGAGTTGGCATCCTTTGAGTACATGGCAACACTAGATCATGAACTCATGGTTCCCATGTCACTGCCTTGCCAGTTCCTTCTTTGTGCTTCTCAGTAGAACTCCTGGGTTTTCATGGTGGCCAGGATGTGGCTTTATTGAGTGTCCATTCCCCCCAGAAGGATGCCAGACCAACATAATCGTGTGTGTGTGTCCTTGCGTGTAAGAGAGCGAGATGCTGGCCTTAGTCAAACCCATGCTGCTTTCACAGATGAGAAGAAACATTCAAATGCTGATGAACCGGAAAGAAGGCCTCGATTCGACTCTCCAATGCTGTGGGAGAATCTCTGTCCGCTGTGGCCAACAGGGCTGGGTGTCAAACTTTAACCAAACGAACTCCGTCCTCCAGCATCGAGTCTCAAAAACGGTCAAATACTGAAAGCTGGTCAGTACTGCATCCTTATCCTTTGATCCAATGTCTTCATTTGAGACCTACTTATTTATTTCATGGCTGATTTTGTTGAGACAAAATAAAACACTGATGCTTTTGTAGAAATTTGGTTTATTTGATCAAAGGTCAGTTTTCTTATCATGGGGAGTATTCAACCTTTGTAAACAGTTGAATAGTACTCCGCATGTGGCTCTGGCAGACTTTTTCAAAATCTGACAAAATAACCATGATGATGTCATCATGGTGTCATAAGGGTTATCTCAGCTGGAGCTTGGAGACCGCAAGATGTGGGAAGTGGAGTTTAAAAGATTTACTAGGCAGGGAGAGTTTAAGGAAAATAAGCTATTGGTTGCATTGTGGGATATGTCAGATCCGGCATTTTTGTTTTGGTAACTTGTTCTGACTCATACTCATATGCCACAGCATAATTAGCATATAACAGTTTCATTTCTTTGTTGTTTTGTTGTTTTCAAGATTCAAGATTGAAGAATTTATTGTCATGTACACAACAAATTACATCGGGCAATTGCTAGAAACTAAATTCTTAAGTCTCAGACTCCCTAAAACAATGCTCAGAAATTTTTAGAAAGAAGACTCTACACAAGAAAAAAACAGATATATAACTAAAAATAAATAATAGTACTAAAGTAATAAAATAAAATATAGACCTAAAATATAAATTATACAACTAAAATAAAATATATAATTAAAAGCAGATAAACAGTTGAATACTGTTGGTGATGGATGTGCAAATTATGCAGGTGCAGGGGATGCAAAATAATACTGATGGTGCAATTAAGAACGATGCATCATTATTTCAGGTTAGAACTGCCTGAACAGCTGCAACTTTAAATGGCGTTTAAATACAAAGTGAATTGCAAAGTGGCAAAAATGTAGACATATGTAGGTCATATATGTTTGGTTGGTGTAACTAGTGCATTCTCATACTCCACGGAGGACAGATGTGTAGTCACGGCAGATGTCATCATTCTGGAGTGACTTGATGCAAAGCCAGAATTGGGGGGGGGGGAACACTTACATACACACATACAAAGTTTCATTAGTTGTTTTTTTTAGATGCCCTCATGCGCAATGATGAGCTGTCACTACAGTTTCCAGCCCAGCTCCCCCTGCACTCGTCTCTCTGACCATCGGGGCAGAAAGCCTACATGTGTAACACTTTCAGTGACCAGTTCTGTCATCCTCCGACTCTGAATAAGACCTTTACCCACTTCCTAACCGTGACATCCTTTATGGCTACTGTGGCATCATGTTCACTGTGTTGCGCTCTCATAGTAAAACAGCTGCAATAGGCACTTAATGTAATTTTACACACTATTGCTCAACCTTTCCTTCATGTCCACACCCTACTTCTCAGAAGCTGTGTTGTGCTACCCTCCCTTCCTGTCCGCTTGGTAAAATTTGTTTAAATCAATACGTGGGTTCCACTGACTGCTCATCTAGAGTGCATTTCAACAATTGGCTATTTTTTCTAGTTTTGAAAGATGACTTCCTCTTTCTGTAGCCAGCAGGTGTTGGCCGTAATGTACTCTGGAGGACACTGGATGTGCTGGGTAGCGTGGGAGAGGAAACTGTGGTTTTGCAAAACTCTTGCCACCCAGTTGCCCCTCCCTGCTGCAACACTCCTAATCTGACTTCTGGATCTCTGCAACAGGAAAATATTGCCCTGTAAAATATAGTCCTAGATTATGCAATATGAACTGGGCTGTGGGAAGACATTAACAGAAATCTGCTCAGTCATTAGAAGGTGATTTGATGGCTGTCGCATATACATGAGGGCACTTTCAAAGACTTCCACTTGATTACATGTGGTAAAATTGACTGTTCATAACAGGCCCTGTAAGTCTCTGTTTTGCCACGCCTGTTTCATTATCACACGGCACAAGCAGCTTAAAATAATAACGGGGGCAGATTCGGCTTTCGAAAGCAACAATAGGTCCTCGATTTCGAACAGAGGTAGAAAGAAAAAGCAGGCACCTCATCGCAAGCTGACAACCACTGATTTTGCCGGGTGAAACGACAACTCTCGCTGGCAGATTTTTATCAGCTTTAGATGTCTCGCTCTAGCTCAAGAAATCCTGGCTCACTTCTTAATGTCACCAGCTGTGTGTTTTTAATGAGAATCTTCTAAAAGGGATCTTAAACGTGAGCTCGGTAGCTTCATCTATGACATCGAGTTAGTAAGTAAGTTAGTAAGTCAGCATCCACTCATCAATGTATGTGTAAGTCATTAATTAAAAAAACAGCATCGATCTTATATTGCCATCCACGATTAGATCTAGTTAATCCTAATATTAGAATTATAAAAAAAAATCAAATCTTCATAATCCTCTAACTTTTTTAGTGCTTGTTTTTATTTTTCAAACTTGTGTTTTTACTTTTAATGCTAAAAGAAAAGGTGTTGAAGACGAATGTGTTTGGCAAACGTGATGCACACTCAACTTTGGGTTAGGGTCGTTAGAGGGTAAACCTGCACACATTTCATAAAAAGCAGGACAGAGTCACCAATGCAAGCACAAACTCTTTAAAAGCATCCAGGATCAGCATCCAGGAGGAAAGTTAAATCTGCTCCTTACACATTTGCTGGCATGTTTTGTGTTTCGAAAAGGCCCAGATTAAAGGCACCTCCCTCCAAACTTTCTAAATACAAATTTAGTCAAATCTATTACAGCCTAAAATAACTTCCTGGTCTAAACACTAAAAAGCTCTTTGCAGCCACAGCAGTTGTTTTAATCATCTTCCATGCTGTCTTCTGTACGTCCGTGTAAATCTGATACTGTGAGTCAGAGACAAATGAGCAGACACGGCTGTGGTCCGTCGGTTCATTTGGTCAAGCGCTTCAACCACCTGTTATCTCGCCCCTCCAGGTGTGCCCGGTGGCAGCGTGGGCACTGCCATCTCTGCCGTGCCAGTCCGCACAGCTGGCGCGCAGCGGCTCTATTGCTGCCATTGTCTGAATGCCCTCTGTGCACTCTGGGACAGAGACGGAAATGCGAAGAGTAAATGAGCGAGAGAAAAGGATCCAATTGTGGTACTGAGAAGGACAAAATACAATAGGGACAGGGAGAGACAGGGAGGGAGAGCAAAAATAGGAATTGGTGACAGCACAAAAGGAGTCGCAGGCTTCACACTGACAAGAGGGTGTCCGTTGGGATTATTCTGTAACATAATG
Source organism: Scortum barcoo (assembly GCA_023238725.1). Lineage (NCBI taxonomy): Eukaryota > Metazoa > Chordata > Actinopteri > Centrarchiformes > Terapontidae > Scortum > Scortum barcoo. The sequence continues at coordinate 12,287,579 of CM041548.1, read as the reverse complement.
TACCGCCGAGTCAGGACGTACAACCACATAAAGATGAGAAGATATCGATACACTTACAGTAGGTATAAATACCAGTTGTTTCAACTTTACTTTTGTCTTTTTATTAACAGAACTTTGGCTTCACTATGCTTCCTAATGTGCACTAAACCAGGCAGTATATTCAACAGCTACAGGCTGCATGTTTTTCCAGGTGGTGTCTGCCTACACAATGCTGCTAAAACACCAGGAAGACTCATTTACAAGTCCATACATTCAAATGTTCCCTTGTTGTCAATTTTCTGATTACATACCTCTGACTCTAGGTATTCATGAGATATTTCAATCAGCGGTTCAACCTGATTGCACTATGTTTTATGCAGTTGCTCTCATTTTTTTTAAGTTTTGGATAACTGAGGTTTTACCTGCTTGCTCCCTGTGACTTATCAGAAAGTAGCATTAAGATCCACACTGTGCTCTCCAGTTTGTTTCTTCAAGTAGGAACAAGATGTGTGAGCTCATTCTGTGGGTGTGCTTGTGTCCAACAACATGAGTATGTACAAGGTGTATGGTACATGAAGGTTGTTCTCCGTCCGACACATGAAGCCACAGCGTGTCCTGCACACACACACTAACTCATACACGTGCACCTTAAATGAGTCATGGCAAATTGGATTTACCATGCAATGCCCTTATTATTGTTACCAGGGTAACTAGGCACCCCTTCACAATCATCCCATTTTGTCATCCTTCTTAGAGGGAGAGAAAAAGGAGCAGAGGCTTGGGTGGAGGGAACAGAGTGAGAATGATATCAGAGGAGAGATGTTTTAAAGAGGCCTCTTTTTACCCGTCTCTCGCTCTCTTTTTTTTTTCATGTCCCCCACCCATCCTCCTCTCTGACTCTCACTCACACTCTCACTCACACTCGTCTAGGGGAATTATCAGAGTTGAGTTGAACTGAGGAGCCCTTGCACCCGCTTCCAAAAAAGACATTATATTTCTGTCCTCCCTCCATTTCCCATTGTATCTGCCTGTCATGGTTTGGCAGAAAAAGTCATGCTGACATCAAGAACTTTTTTTCCAGCAGTTTTCCCATCTGTCTCCTCCTTAAACTTCCCCACCTACTCGTCTCTTTGTGTATTTGATACCTCTGAGCAGTCTGGGCCAGGTTGACATACTGTTGCAGCACTTACTCAAGTTCCCTGTATGAGGAAATCCAGTTTCCACCGGATCTGTGAATTGGCTTTTTGTGTTGCAACAATATCCTGTTGTGTGATGGGTGTATTTTCCACAATTCATTCATGCTGTAATTGTTTCCTATTGTCTCTTATAGACATATTCATATTCTTCTGTCTTTCATAAAACTCATAGATTTAATATGTTATCATTATATCAACAAATATTATGCAGTGACTTAAAATCACATTTTGAAAAACTGTTTATTTATTATTCAATTGACTGCTTGATTATATAGTCATGTGACATGTGAATAAGTTAGAATAAGTTTCATCTACACTACTAGGAATACAATCCAATTACTAAAATACTGAATCCTTGTTTATGTTTAATGTTTGTTAGCCTAAAACTATCCAAATTCAAATATTCGGTGACGAAAAAAATACTGGTATTAGGTATCGGATATCTAACAAATGTTATTTTCCCAGTGTAGAATTGAAATGCCCCTCACATAACTAAAATCCTTCAGAAGTGAGAAGAAAAAACAGGGGATGAATTCAGTGACCTCAGTAGCACAAGCAACTAAACCATGTGATCTGACAAACTCCTTTATTAAAGCTTTTATGTTAAATCAGGGAAGGATTGAAGAAGATTGCATTGCAACCTGAGTTGTAAAACTGCTTTACAAAACATTTAGAAGCTAAGTTGCCTTCCCTCTGTAATTTTGCAGAAACTTGATTCAATGCTCTTTGTACTGTGATGTGTGTTGAGATGCTGAGTTGTGAAGAGCCCTCCAGCCACACCAGAAAAGTTGACCACACATAATGTTAGTGCATCCAAATGTTTAGGTTTTTAATGCAGGAATAATTTCGCCTGACGCTAATTACATTCTCTAGTTTTCTAGTATTTTATGGCTTCTGCAGCATCTGTGCAAGAGGCTGCATACATGCAAATTAGCCTGCACCATAGAATTAGCCTGGATGCTAATGAGCCGCTGCTTCCATGCTAATAAAGGATATTTTAGTCCACAGTAACAGGCGGCGCACTGATGCATATTGTCAGGGCCAGAGGAGCGTGTGTGTAGGAGGCTGAAGCCGCCTATTCAGCCTCCTGGGACACTCATCATCTGGCTCAATTCAGATGCCAAAGAGCCCCATTGTTTGACCCCATTCAAACAACACCATTGTACCGAGCGGGTCTGATTGTGCTTCTCTTTGCAAGGCCGTAGTAACAACTGTGTGTGGTGTGTGTGTGTGTGGTGTGTGTGTGTGTGTGTGTAGGTTCTTCTCTGTTTGTCCACACAGTGTTGTGGTGGCATTGTGTGTGAATATTATTATACGGATGTGTGTGTGTGTTTGTGTGTGTGTTGTGTGTGTCTGTTTGTGTGCTTGCATCCCAGCAGCGTGCGTTTGCATTTCCCGAAGCAGGGGGTTTTCTCTGCCGCTGACAACAATGTACCCAGTCATTGAAATGCAGCCGGGCAATTGCAGCCCAGACGTGACCCCGTTTTTCTGCCTGCAGAGCTGCTCATGCTCAGAAGTTTAAGGTTGTCGAGATGCCTCTGAACGCTGGGATTTGTAACTTCTCCATAAGTGCGTGTGCTGTGTTTCCCTCTGAATAATGTAGCAGAAACCTTTTGCACATAAATCATGATACAGTCACCAGAACATGTGATGATTATAGCAGCGAGCAGATGGGAGTGGGCCGTATCTGCATAAGACAGTGGCGCTTTGTTTCTCATGTGTCAGAGGGTGTTTTCTGTTTACTTGCCAGCATGACCAGTGATTCTCCACTTCCAGCATCATGCTTCTAGGATGAGAGCACAGAGTCAAAGTGTCCCTGTGGCCTGCTGTCAGCCACCATATTGGTTGGAGAACAGTTAGTCAGTCAGTCTGACACAGCTCGGCTGTAACTATCAAATCTAGACTCAGTGTTTGCAAGTTTATGAAACAACTTTATACGTTTAAATATATTATATGTCATCCATGGGGATTATTTAAGTCGTTCACCACTTTCTGTAGTTTCCTGTTGCTGCTGGGAAAGTTGCTCCCTCACTTTGATCTGGTCAGTTTGTAGCTGAATGAATGCCTTAATAGCTTCTGCACATTTTTAAAAGTTGTTCCTTTGCTCATTTTCAGATGCATATGCAGTTTTCCGCCACTTCCCCTGTTGGATTAGTCAAATCTGTGAACAGTTTCTTTCAATGCGGTCAGCAGGGACTTTTCAAACTGTTGCATCCCACCCTGCTGACTGTCTGAAATGCAGTCCAAAAGACCCACCTTGTGCATTTGTGTGTGTATTTGTGTGTGAATATGTCTTTGTATTAGAGTTCCCACTAACAGCAACAAGCTTTTTCTATCTTGTAGTTGATTGATTGTCAGAAAATACAAAAAAAAAAACACTCATCACATTTTTTTGTTATCATCTACATATTTCTTGTTCTGTGAAAACCCAAAGATGTTCAGTTTACACTGATAGTTTTGGCCTCATCATTGTCTGTCATTAGTGGACAATTTCTTTTCTGTTGAACTGACTAATTGTTTCAGCTCTAGTTTGCACAATTCTCCTTCTGTTATACCCAGAGGCTCTGGAAACACTTGAAGGCTTAAACTAGAGGTGTTCAGAACATGTGTGAAGGATTCATACAAAAAAGTCAATGAACTACACAGTTAGTGAGTGTGAATCTATGAATTGACCTGAATAACACAGTTCAAATCAGCAAAGTGATTCATGATTTATACCCCTGGCTAAAATGACAGAGTTACGTATGCATATGAGCACACAAATGTTAATGCACATGTTCATATGCACACGCACGTACTTTCTGTAGCTTGTGTCTTGGGGCACTGATTCTCTACCTGAGCTCAGGATGTCATGATTTATGGAGTAACCACAAGCATATAGTAGAAATAATGTAGCTAATCGAGTCAAGGTTATTCAGTGGGGATGGCTAAAAATCATTTAGTTCGCTTTTTTGGTGGTTTATGAAGGGCAGTTTGCGTGAGTTGTTTTGGGCTGTGCTGACCAAAGTAGTTCAGGTGCTTGTTTTTGCTTCCAGTTTCAGCCACTTTAACAGTTTTGGTTCCTCATGCAGGCTGGCAGATAAGATGTAAACATGTGTGTACACACACTGTCCCTCTAATACTCATAACTAAACTCCATACTACATGTCTCCGTGATGACCTCATACAAATAAGAAATCCTCTTCTATCCTATAAACTCGACCATTTACACACAACCACTTTCAGTCCACAGAACACATGCTTCATGTGTATTCAGACCCCACAGCCAACCTCCTGATTAATGTGAGGCATCTGAATTGTCTGGACTGGCCTCAGTGAAAATGAGTTTGTCTCCAGGTTTGTTCCCTTGAGCTTTGGCCTTAAAGGGGGACGGCGGCAGGGGAGAGGAAGTCTGAAGTAAAAGTGATAATGAATTGACTTGAGGCCTAGTTTCTATTTTGGTTGGGAACTGGTTTGTGTAAATGGGATGTGAGTCAGAGAAACTGCACAGCAAAGACAGATGGAGGCACGGTGTGAGACAGAGGAAGAGATTCTGTGTCTGGCTGCCTTTTTTCTCTCCTTTTTTTTTTTTGACTTTTTCATCTTAAAATGAGTTAAAGATCAAAAAGAGACAAGACTACACACTACCAGTAATTTGGGACTGGACATGAAATGCTTGAGAGGCATTGGTAAGGGGCCTCCTGGGGATGGTGTGAAACTTTTAAAAAGCTGAATGAAAACTTTTTCAGAGTGAGCTTGGTTCACAAATTGCACCCAGTTTGCTTTGTGTGGTCAGATGTCCAAAGTACAGTATATGCAGTGTTGCATCGATTGTAGAACGCTATTCTTGTTGTAAATATCATGGAGCAAAATAGCAACAGTTTCACTCTCAAGTAATGCTTGTTTTTACATTTGAGGCTTTGACATAATTACTGTACATTTAAACCTTAAAGTTAAGTAAAACATTTGCTGAATGATAGATATTAGCTTATTTTTAAAAACCCTCAGGTTAAATTATTCCAATTTTAAAGACATTTCCAGAGTCAGCAATCCAGATGGAATGGTAAATATTTTAGCTGCTGCACCACAAAGACTATTCTTCATTAATTTACCAAGTTGCACCTCTGTTTCTTAGACTAAACAAGAATTGCAGTGACATATCGATTTGATTGTTCTGTATGATTAAAAAATATCAGTTAGTATGAATAAGTTATGGAAAGTAATTTATAAAAATAATCTCAACATAAGGTTGTATGACACAATTTTTAATGCATTTTCAATCATAATGATAGAAAAACAATACACAGTTAAATCAATCTGATGATGAAACCTTTCGTTTGGCTGAAAAGAAGACCTGCAGTTTGGGAAACCTGTTAAAAATCTACTCTATTGTGCAGCAGGTGGATTATTTTTCATTCTAGCTGAATGGGCGAGTCTTTGAGCATTCTGGAAATATCTTCAAAACTGCAATAAGTGGTGTCAAACTACCGGCAAAATCTGGCTCCTATTTATGTTTCAGAAACACAGATGCTCAGTGCAGCTCTGGGACCCAGATATAATCATCAATGCAAAACTCCCAGATGTAAAAACTATGATTATAAGAGAGGCAGAAACAGAGCCTCCCACGGTGTCTGAATCTGAGCCTTCTTCAGAGCAGGTGAGTGTGTTTGTTCACTGCATCCTGAGCCGCCCCACAGAGACTTTTCAGCAGCAGCAGACACCAGATGTTATCAGCTCTGCCAAGGCCCCCTCAATGTGGGCCAAGTGAAAAAATAGAAGGAGCAATCAGTGTGGTCCCATGATTCCTAGTGAGCTGTGAAGGAATGACAAGTATAGCCAGCCTCACATCTCGGACGCCATGTCACGTCCACACAAACACACACGCACTTTCACACCCTTTTTGCATGTCCTTGCTGGCTCAAAATACAGAATCTAATTATTCCTGTTAATCACAAGCCACTCGAGCTGACTCATTCTAGAGAGCCATACTGTGCATATGGACACACACACATGCACACATTATTCACCCTCCCCTTACTGTACACACACACACACGCGCACACACACACACACGTGCACACTTACTCACACTCACAAGTGCTCTCACAAGCACACTCTCACTTCGGCTTTGCACAGGATGTTATGAAATCAGCACTGTTGCTGAAACTTAGTGAAGGTCGCTGGGAGTCCTCTCTCTCACCCACACACACACACTCACACTTCACCTGGAGCGCACTTACACACTCACACATCCTCGTCCTCGTGCCGAGAGCTGAAGCTCAGCTCAGTCCCAGTCCTCTGCTACTCTAGCGAGGAGCCTGCCGGTGATCGGACTGTCGCCTGAAGCGAAGAGGCCGAGCCGGTGTTGATTCAATTTTACAGCCCAGTCACTCTCTCTGAAGCTCCGATTAGTCAGCCGAGGGAGACGAGGGGCAGAGCAGGAAAAGAAGAAGAAGAAGAAGAGGAGTAGTGATGGCTATGACCGACATTGCAGAGGATGACCTGGATAAGATGATGCGTGAGGAAGCGGAGGATGTCTTCTACGAGGACGGTAGGCTTGCCAAGGGTCAGTTGTGAAATGTGAAAGCAGGCGTGGGCTTACAGGTGGGATGCAGGGCCGAACCGGCTGCTCGAGGATCACAGCGAGGTCAGACTGGTTGGTTTGGGACTTGTGGTTGTGATTGGGGTTAAGAAGAGGGTAAAAGTAATGGCCCTGAGGGACCTTTTCAGCTGTGTAGGTGGGGTTGTTTGCTGCATGCTTGAGTAGGCTCTGATACACACTGATACTAAAAAAAAAAAATCAATACCAAAAAGTGATTTATCTTAGTGTATAGGGAGAAAAGCTACAATATGCCACTATTTAAAGCCATATTTTGTGGTTATTACATGCCAAGACTATGAAAATTAGTCAGTGTAATGAATCCTTGACTAATAAAACTGTGCTTTTCGCCTCCAGTTCCCCTTTTGCAGGAGCTCTGTGCAGAGTTGTTTATTGATTTTTCAACTTTTACCCTTTTTAGAAAGCCGCAAGGAGCCATGCCCTCGCAGTGTGGGCGTTCTTGTATAACAGGCAGATGTTTTTAACCAAGCATTATGCACCACAAGAAAATCTTTTTAACATGTACTTTGTGTGAGTGTTTTTATTTTAAAGCCAGCTATAATCATAACTTGCGTTCACTTGGATCCTGGAAGAGTGATGAGCAGAGGAATTACAGCAGGACCTGACTGATGATTATTCATGGGTAGAAGAAAAAGGGAAAATTCTCTCAGGTTATATAATAACTGAATATTGTTTGTTATTTGTTTTGTTGTTGCAGCCATTTGAAAAATAATCTCTGCACAAGATTGTGGCAAAGAAGCCATTATGAATAATGAGCTCAGCACTCATCATGTCACCATGTGTTTAAAAGAGTACTGCACCAGTGTAGCACTGCACCTTCACTCGACCACAATCGATGCAGCAGAAGCAGAAATGTTGTCTTTTTTTGCCTACATTACCCACAAAGCAATGGGACCACTGTCAGTTCAGTCTGAGGTTTGGGTGTGTATGTGTAAACAGAGATAAGGAGCAGACTTAGATGCAAACTGTCGCTTTTACACTATAAGGTGGTAATTAGAGAGCTTTAAAGGATTTTGTTACCTTCTGACAGAGCTAGGCTAGCTGTTTCCCCACTTGTTTCCAGTCTTTATGCTCAAGCTAAGCTCATGAATTTGCAGACATGAGACTGGTATTGATCTTCTCATCTCACTCCCTAAAGTATTTTTCACAATGTCAGACTATTCTTTTAACCACCCTCCCCTCTTTTGAAACACACACACACACACACACACAGAGAAGTGGCATTTTGTTTTTGCAACACTTGATCTCACACACACACCCACACACCCACACACACACACACACACACACACACACACACACACACACACACACACAGCTCTGCAAGCAAGTGCTCTGCCATGTATTATCTCTGATGTGTTTAATCGCACACCAACTGCTTGCACTGCACTGCACATTAACACCATGTATTTACACATTTTAGGACATATTTAAGCTCCATTCAGGCTCTAAGTGCTCTGCAGCATCCTCATTGCTGATGACTGGACAGCGGATGCAGGATATTCCCAAATATTGCATCATTTGGTGTGTAATGTATGTTAATGCCTCCGCTGACCCACTTCTGACACAGAAACACCGATGGTAATGTGACGTTCCCTTTGAACATCACAGCCAGAAGGTACGCTGCCAGATGACTCCCCGCAACACACCGGCCAATCGCAACGCACAGATTCATGTTGTGGGTTGGCCAGCAGGCATCACTGTGTTTATTCACAGACACAGCTGAAGGTTGCAGAATATAGATCATTTATATTTTCTGTTCTAATTAGCTCTTTGGATTAGTGATGGAAATTATACTGTGTGTTTTGTGTTGAATATTCAAGTGTTTCATTCTTATTGGTGCCAGATGCAAATTTACTACCACTGGCCTATTTCCTCTCTGAATCATTAGTTCCATCATTAGTAGTGGCTTTGCAAATCTTTGAGCAAAATTTGAATTCAGTGTTGCATGAACTTAACTCGAAGTATAGGATGTGTGATTTTGCAGCAGTCTGTTTTATGTGGTTCCCATGTCTGAAGGAGGGCTCACAAGATGAATCAAAGGGGTCACTAGATGATTACTATGGCATGAAAACTGAAAATTACTGTCATTAAAGCCCCACCCCAACAGGGAATTTTGAGTTTTCTCTAATTGTTTTTCTTGTAAAATGGGGTATGTTTTTTTTTTTGTTTTTTTTTTACCTTTTTAGGTCTCTAAAAGTTATTCAGACAACCAGCAAACATGGCAAATTATTCTTGATGAGAGCCACTCACATGCAGCCCGTGATGAGCAGTCAGACATGGTTTCATATTTAGGAGTCTCAACTCAAAAGAACCCCTTGAGACTCTACAGCATGCAACTTAGACAGCTCTACTTGCAGAATCACAATGACAATGCTAACATGTTGGGGTTCAGCGGGTAGAACCACGCACACCATTGTACTTTAGCATGTAAGCATGAGGCTGATGGGACTGCCATTAGTTTTGCAAGTATTGGACAAATTCAAGTTTTGACCTGATGATAGCACCAGGTAAAATGTAAAGGAACTGACAAAGTCTTTACGGTTAATTATTAATTATTATCTGGAATCTGGAACCATGTGTGAACCAAATTTTGTGCCAATCAATATAATAACTGTTAAGATATTTAACTTAATATGTGAAAATTTGCTGGTGTTGCCAAGGGTCGGTTGTCAGGGCATCAGCAATGACACCATGAATGTATGTACTACATTTCATATAAATTCATCCAACAGTTTAGACATTTCAGTTTGGAAAAGTGGGGAATCAACCAGCTTTGTCATTCCTACAGAGCCACGCATGTAATACTCTATTTGATGGTTTTGGCAGTGTAGAAACAGCTTTAAAATGCACTGGATAAAATATTAAGTGAAAGATTGAGGTAATAAAACAGACATCACGCTTTGTATAAGTACAACTATACAAACATAACCTACATGTGACACTGACTTCAGAGTTACTGTAATAAAAGAGGGAGTGTATCAGATGTCTTTACTGACAACTCCCAGAGACAATAGGTTGGATATGGCATGTTTACTACAGCTTGTCATTCTTTTGCTGCTGTGCTGTAGCAAACTGAATTATGAGTACTACTTTTAGCCTGGCAGCAGAAATGTCAGAGCAGATACGCAGCCACGAGCTCACTTTCTCCCTCCCCTGCTCCTGCCTCACACTCTCAGCGAGTCCACTTCAGGTCGTATGAATTAGCAAAAAGCCTCGGTTAGCTTCACTCAGTGGGAACAATGTGTTTTAACTACATCTGCAGTCAGCACTCCCTCTTTATAGTCAAAGCAGTAACACTGCAGAAAAAAACCCAAAAGCGACTCATAGATGCCTCTTTAAAGCCACGAAATTTGGGGCACATATTGACCGGTTTGTACATTGTGTATTTAGAAATGTGGTTCCTGCATAAAAACACACTTTTCACCACAGAGATCTGAGCATACTGAAGTCATCGGTAAATAGTAGGTAGGATGATTTGTGTCTGGATTAAAGGGGCTGTTGCATATTACAAAAACGTATTCCCTCCTCTCTCACCTTTCGTGGTGAGATGAGCTCACATTCAGGTTTGATGAGTTTCTGGAGCACAAGGTGTCTCTGGAAAGCTGCTGAATTTTTTAAACGTAATTTTCCAATGTTGTGAGCACCACAAAAAAACATTTCCCTGCATTGTGGGGTGGAAGTAGTCTGCTTTCAGACCTCTGAATCGCTGTTATATCTGTTGCAACATTTCATGTAGGTCTGATCTTAGAGGGCCGGATTATGATTGGGGATGTGCTCTTCCTTATATAGCAAGCTAGATGCAGCTGAACAAGTAGTACCACTCTAAGTTCATATTCACATATTTATCTAAAATAACAGCCCCAGTTTACAGCTCAGCTTCACTAAAAGTGAAGTGAAATGGTAATTCAATCTGAATTGAAGGATTTGTAACCAATTCAGAGAAGGGTAGAGGAAGAAAGAGACAGACATAAACAAAAATCTATGTTTATGGCTCGATACTACCAGAAGTGCGTGAGAAACATGTTTTCATTGTTTTTGTCCAGTCGTCTCTGTAAATTTGGGAGAGACCCTTTAAATAAGTAGATGGATATTTTAAAAACTTGGGACTGATCCCACAGAAACTATAAAGGAAGCTTTGTTCTAAGTTTAACCAGCGTGCATTTGTGAGGGCATCCATCAGATTTTAGACAAGTATCACAACCTCAGAGGTCACTGAATTGTTCAAACATAAGCTTAAATAACATGCAGCTCGGAAGCTTTGATGGTCCACGATGACGGGATGGTACCACAAAGCCTCAGCTGGCCCCTGATGATTACCCCCTGAGCTCCTGCAAAATCACCTCCGCACCGACACCCACCTGAGCTGAACGATTCCATTCAGATCTGACAGAAACTACCTCAAGTCTTCTTCTCTTCTTCTCTTGTTATCACTCTTATGGGCACTTTACACTCGTGCATGGCCCCCTTTCTTAAAACATTTCTTAGCTCCACCAAATGAAACAAAGATATCAGTAAAAGTGCACAGCAGCCTCATTGAGACCAAAATAAACATAATGGCTTCTTTAATTCCTTCTTCCTCCTTACTAGTAATTCAAAGGGCCTGATTTTGCTCTCCTAGTCTACTCATGTGTCAGGCAGCGGAGTAGAAAACAGCGTGCAAAGGCAAAGCACAAGTGCGCAGTGTGTCCCAAAGGAGAGCCGCAGCGGTGGGGCTTTAATGACAGTAAAAATATAGTTTAGCATGAGATCGATGGTTCCGTGGTTGGTATGAAGCGCTGGTGTTTGGTGTCTAAATAAACCTGTGTTTGACTAACTGGGTCAGGTCAGACAGCATGACTGAGCTGCTTTCAGTCACAAGTGAGCAGTTCCTTGAAACGGAGGCCTTGCAGCCTCCTGAATTATATTTACGCTCAAGAACCACATAGGAAATAACTCTTCCTTTGACGCGCCAGTCTTAGAAGTCTTTTAAACGTGTTGCATGTTGGTGCTCTGTAATTTTATGTGCGTTAAAGCTGTCACAGTTGGGTCGATGTGCTCTGATGCAGGAATGTTTTGCATGGTTCCTGTTCCTTGTGCAATAGGATGCATTTCCACTCCTCCCCTGACAAAGCCACTAATTGCTGGGCTCACATGCCATTGTTTGTTTGTGTTTTTTGCTTTGGTTTTAGAAAACATCGACGGGCAGAGGTCATGTCAATCACTCAGGTTTTTAAGGGGGGAGTTTTCTATTCAGCCCATGTCCCTGGAGACATTTAGAGAGCGTAAATTAATCCTGAGGGCAAGGGTGCATGTAATGGTGTGACGCTACACCTGAATGGGAGTTAAAGCTTCAGTGTAGTGTTTTTACCTGCGCTCTCTAAGCCTTCGCTCCAGACTTTGCCAAAGGGCTTTTCTTTATTGGTCTCAGGTCAACAACCCCTGAGATTTAACGAGTGAACAATTAAACCACAGTATGTAGAGGCATGATGCAACATGCATGCTTGCCTGTCACAAACACCAAATTAAAGTCTCTTTTCCACAATACGGGAGCTTTTCCTGAAACAAGTGGTGGTAGAAGGGCAGCATTCCTTTGGTAATCTGAGAAACAAGAGACATAGATATGAAGAAGTTTCTAGGCTGAAGTTGAGTCATGTACATGACATGAAAATTAGTTATGTCAGCCCCCTCATAGCTATGTAGCTAGGCCTTTGTTTACACAGCAATAATAGGATTTAATTTGACAAGTTTTCTCCTGAAATAAAACGTGGTTCATAAAAACTGAGAGATTTTCATGGAGCTGTTTTTAAACTACTAAACTTTTGCTGCTTGATGACCAACCTGATTTATTTAATCTTAGGAGTCTTGGGCCATTTAGGTTGTTTTTAATACTTTTGATTAAATCTTTAAAAAATGTTTACTGTTGCACAACATAACATATATAACCTGACATTTTTTTATTCACTTTGACATATGGTTCTGGTACAGCTGACTCCATCTGATCACACAATGTCGGTGTGAACAGTTTAAGCCCTGCAGGTTAAATAAACTGCTTTAAATCTTTAGCAGACAGTTAATGTTAGCTTAGTCAGCTCTTGAGCTAACATTAGCAGTTAGCCTTAACTGACATACTGGAGCCTAATTTAATTCATGTTTTTTATGATAAAATATTCATGCTAAAGAAACGATTCAGATTAAATTGGGTGTGTATTGAAGTCAGAGGCTTGTACATTACATTCACAAAGTGACGTCTATATATTTTATGGAATTATGACTATGTTATAATCATACACAATTTCTAATATGAGCTTTGAGGAGCTCTCATTATATTTTCACATTTATGTCATGTAACCTATCTGACTGCTACGGCAGCCTACGAGCCTTCAGCCCTCACCCAGAGGGTGTAACAGTGGATGCACCCCCACCACACACACTCACACAGGGTGTTAACATGATGCACAGAGCTCATGGAGAAGATCTGCAGACTAGAAACCAGGTCAGATTTCACAAATCCATTTCTCTCTCAATCTCTTGTCTGGACTTGTCAGGAAACTGTATCCTCTCCTGAGCTGACATGGTGCCCAGCGAGGCCAAGGATCAGTCTCAAAGCTTTGTATTTTTACATAGAGAAAAGCTGTTTGCAAAGATTTTGAAGGTATTAGAGACACTTAAAACCCATTAAACCTACTTTTCTCGCTGTTTGGGTGGCAAAGGATCTACAGCTAAGTTTGGTTTGAGTCCCTAAAACTGTTATTTTATGGTAATTATGGTCAACTCTTTCCATAGTTAGTTGAATTTAGACAGCATCACAGAAATTTTGTTGTGCCCTTTTTTACTTTCTGTCTGTCAAATGACCAGTTCAGTTTGAAATTAGTTGGTAGTTGATTGGACTTCACACACTAGCTGTTGCAACCCAGTTCGGATGAGAGTCAATATAAAAAACGGAAGCATTTTATCATGGTAACAGTACTGAAAAGCATCTTGATACCCATCTTGGGTCATTATGTAGTATCCTGGAGTGTCGTACTCGGACCAGGAAATTATTTAATTCCATAATTCAATTTATTGCTTTCCTGTCAACTTGAGCTTAGCTTTTATGTGACTCGAATACAGTAACTCCCTCCTCCCTGAGCTGTCAATCAAAAAATTGTTTTGTCAGTGGCAGCGCATATCTGCATATCAGTGCACATATAGGACGGGGAGGGTTGGGTTAACGCCAAAGGGGTCACTGCTAGAGGTTGGAGAATGATCTAAAACTGACTTGATCCACTTGCCCTACAATAAAAGACACACACACACACACACTGACCCATTCCTCTGTAAACTTGCACTTGCACGCAACGCACGCACACACACACACACACACAGTATTGTCCTCTATTCTCAATATTCACACACTGACAGTCCGCCCACACATACACCTCCACAGTCTGGCCACAGATGTCATCTCTGTCCACAGCAATTACAACACACTGAAGAACATGGCAGCACTGTAGCTTGTGCGTCAGCGGCCGCTCTGTTGTGGGAATAGCTCTGACCTGAGGGAACCTACTGTAGCTGGGATAATATACTCTGCATCTCCCTTTTCCTGCTTCTGACAGTTGGCTCCACTGACCTACTTCTGCATAAAAGACTCAAACTGTTATTATTTTCTGCAGTTTTCACTGAAAGTGGGGAGAAAGAACAAGGAGGGCTTAAACAGGAGAATTCAAGGTGAATTGTTAATGGTGCAACATTCAGCAAGCCAGATGACGCAAGAGTAGAAATCTTTTCCATCCATAAATGCAAACTGATCTCAGTTGTTTGGTCGCGGATGTTTACGCATGGCTTATATCTAAGACGGCAGTTTCACCATACTGCTAACTTTTCCTTTACAGTTCCCGTGTGGTTACTATGACAATCTGTGCCACGAGCAACACTGGGCATGCAAGGTTTACACTTAGTGGTTTGGAAGTGCTCTCACAATGAGGTAATCCTGTTTAAAACATGAAACATAACAGACCACCCATGACTCTTCATACAGGGGTAACCTGGGCAAAGTTCGGAGTTCCTTGTTAGGTGGCTGGTCACAGGTGTATTTCTGTTTTTGGCAATGAATTATGAAGTTTCTAAGAAGTAATCAAACATTTATGGCTGTCTGTTTCAGACTTGTACTCTGGGCCTGCAAGATGTTTTGAAAAAGTCCAGCACTTTATTTCAGGATTGTTAAAATGCAGAAAAGACAGACAAATAATACATAACAAAAAACATCCATTTATTTGTAAAATGAGCCTGGAATTTAAAGTTGAATTTAATTATTTTTTTTGGCTACTTATGGGTAATAAGAAAAGCTGAAAATACAACATATTATCATATTTAAACTTGTACTTGCTAACTCTTAAAACATCCAGCAGATATGGTGAAACATTTGTAGTTGTGTTTCTGCCCTCCTGATGAGTTTTGGTCCCCACAAACACCTGAGGAATATATCTAGCTCTAGCTCACTACATGTTCAACTTTGTTTCCAGCTAATTGCTACTGGCTGTCCACTGTTGGAAAAGAGGCTTGAAATGGGTTTATCACACCTTTTTTTTTGCTGAAAATAGGACTGATTAGAGTGGAGTTTACAAGCCAGAAAACAGAAATACTGAGCTAAAGGGACTGCAGAGTTGTCTGATGTGTGTGTGTGTCACTGTGAGTGACCACTTTCACATATAGTCATTTGATCCATTGCTGAGAAAACAATATAATTAGACATTAAAGAATCTGCAGGACTATGATGTGTCTCTGAGCTCCTCATGGGGAGAGACTGCACCTGCAAGAAGCAACCTGTCATTACAGACCAAAGGAACACCCGGCATGGAGCCATGCTACAGGGCAGTATACGGCCTGTAATTGGTTCACCGCTGTAGAGACACACAGTATTATACTACAACTTTGTACAAAATTTTTTATGTATCATTTAGGAAATAATACAGTATAACAAATACACTAAAGTTGAGCTAACAATGTGAGAATTTAACTTGGACTTAAGTTCATTTACAGCTATGGACAATGAATCAACTTAACAGAACCAGCAACCGGAGAAGCACTCAGCATTTTTCGCTGATATTTTAGTGCCACACACTCTCACTGACACACACACACGCACACACACACACTGTCAGCTGTGCCTGTACATCCCTTAGCCTTGACCTTCCTGCCCTCCAGTCATGTGGCCTCTCTGACTCATCCTGGTTTAGTGGTCAGACATTGTCAGGAAGACACAAAGAAATGTTAAGAGGAAAAGAAAGGGAGTAGAGAGAGGGGAAAAAAAGAAAGCAATGCTGCGCTACAGCAGGAGATCGATGGCTGTGACCAACAGCGATTGGTACAGAAGGAAAGGAACTGCTCTGCTTGGAGGTCAGTGGGGGTTGGTTTCATTCAGACCCTCTTTGTATGAATGGGTGTGCACAGTCATGCGTGTGCAATTATGAATGGGCACACATATAATTATAGTTATGGTTTATTTAGTTGGCTGGACAGAGAGCAGTTAACAGATCTGAGAAAGTTGTATTGGGTGTCAAGAATATTAGCAAAAGTCGCAAAGTGGACAACATTTTGTCACAGTCTTGCAACCAAAGTAAGTGTGTCTCAGCTTGAAAAAGTATGTTTTAAATGCAGCATAAACAACAGTTCAGCAGTGAGTCAGCTGGACCACATCAGAGATGGAGGAAAGCAGTGACAATTGTTGTAAACTTTTTTCTTTTAATTTTGGTATCCTTTCTGAAATTTCTTTTATACACGGTGTCTTAAAAAAAAAAGAAGAAAGAAAACAGCTTTTCCGGGGGTGATCTTAATATTCTGGAAATTGCATCACACAATTTAGAATTAGTGAAGTTGACAGTATCATATGATCAGATAGGGGATTGTTAAACATCCGCATTCTTGGTTAACGGTTGCATTTGGTGTGTTAGTACAGTAGATTTTCTCTGATACTAAGAACACAGACTTTCCAACACCTACTGTTGTTATATAGTAGTATGTAAAAATATAGATGTCTACTCAACAACATAAATTTTCCTTTCATTTCACTGTGACTTTGAGTATGTCATTAAGAAGTTTGGACTGGAAACAGGAGAGTACAACTGAAAGCATGTACTATGCAGAGTTGACAGCAAAGTTATGATCTGAAATAACAATGTATGCGAGCCAGAGTGAATTTATGCTTCCTCAGAAAATTCTTGAGAGGATTAGCTGCTAAATTACCTGTTGCCGTTCGTTTGACTGACAACTGTTATAAATAGCCGGTTATGTATATGTGTGCATTTGTGTGTGTTTGTATGTGTGGCTGTAATGTATGGTCCTCTCGCGCAGTGTGTTTGTGTGTGCGTGTGGAGAGCGTGATTGTGCGCGCTTGTTCTTCAGTAAATATAGCTGCTAGTCAGGGGCTGTTGATGACAGCCATAATTACAGACTGAGCTGTTCAGCAGCTGAGAGTCAAAGAGGGGAAGAGAGAGAGGGGTGTGCACACAACCGTGTGTGTATGTATGTGTGTGTATGTGTGTGTTAGTGTGTTAGTGCTGGCTGAGGGGCTTTTGGAAACCCTACAGAGTTCTCTTACTGTGATCTTCCCAGCATTTCACAATGAGATGGGGCAAAAATATATATATGAGAGTGAATTTACATGCTTTAAAAACTTATGTTTAACATTACACTTACAGTATGACGCCCCAGTAAACATTTAAGAGTGTACCAATGAGGGTCACAGTCAGAGAAAGACGCTGGGGTCGCTTCGGTTGAGCTGTGTGACTGGATTTCTGTGGCAGCTTCAGGTTGGAAAGCAGTGGAGCTGCATTTAGTTCAGAGGAATAGTTTAACATTTTGGGAAATAAGCTATTTGCGTTCTCATTGAGAGTTTGATAAGAAGCTGTTGGTTAGCTTAGCTTAGCAGAAAAACTGTAAACATTGGGAAACAGCTAGCCTGGCTCTTCCTAAAGGTGTCAAAATTTGCCTTCCTGGTCCCCTAAATCTCAGTAGTCAATCCAAAATATCTCATTTGTCTAATACATACAAAATGTAAGTGAAAATCGACATATTGTGGTGTTGTGGGGGGGTCCATGTGCTGCACTGTGACTTCCTGGAGTGTTGTCATTGCTGTGAGGTTGCCAGGCAACCAGGGGAGACTTAAGGAAGCGATTGCAATGTGACCGTCCTAATATATAATCCAGTCTCAGTCAATTTACAATTACACCAAATTACAATTACAAAGTTATAACCCCATCTTTCATTTCTTTTCCTCTCCCTGGCTCTTTGTGTACTTCATTTTTCTTTCTTAACCTTCTTCTCTCTCCATCATCATCTGTTTCTCTGTGCACAGCTCTCTGTATCGACTCTTCCCTTCCTTAAATATCTAATACTACAGCTGAATTCCCAGCAGCAATCCCATCACTGCTCATTTAGTGTTTGTGAAGCGTTTGTGTGTATCTCATCAATCCTCAAACAGCAGCCCTACGAGGACAGCTGTCACGTTATTTCTTCTTGGCTGAGTGTGAAAGTTAATTCTCAACCTCAGAATATTCAGTTAAAAAAATAATCTCAACGTCCACTTACTAGCTTTTTCCAGACATTTGAAAGCCTTGTTCTGTTTTACCTCAGAGGATGTAAGTATGGAGCATCTTCATGACACTTTCATTCCTTTTACAGTATCTCACAACAGCCACATTTCCAGCATTGAAGCCATTTCTGCCAATTTATGTAGCTTTTATGCTCTTTCATTCATAACCAACAACCCTCTGAGGAAAGATTTCCACAGTCTAAGAGGGACCAGAGGTGAAATATCGCCGAACCTTCCCTTTAGGATTATTCATATCAATGAGTCATTATGAAATCCTTCCTCTGCTAATACCAAACTGATGGATTAAAAGGGACAGGCCATTTTCTGCTCCCTTTGCTTCTTGGAAGGCCGAGCTGAATTGGATTTGTATGGACTCGGCAGAACAGCATATCCACAATTATGCTGGCAGGAGCACTTCAGGACTAATAACTCAACATAACACCGAGCAGAAGTGTACTTTCTCTTGTTCCTCAAATAGCAGCACCTGTGTGTTTGTAGCTCCTGAAGATAGAGTGGTATGTCTCTTTCATGGTTCACTTCCATGTAACTCAATTTGTGTGTTGCCTGGAAAGCAATCATGGTAAAGCCACTTGAGGCGAGCAGATTGAGGACGCAATTTTGGAAATAAAAAAAGTGGGGGGAGGGGCTTGTTGTTAAGTTGTGTAATCACAGATAATCACACCATCATTTTCACAACCTGACAATTCACTTCATGAGGACAAATAGGACAAAACGCTGCACAATAAGAGAGGTTGTGCTGTACCTCTGCAAACGTTTGAGTTTAGCATCCAAGACCGTGAAAGATCTAAATTTAAAAGCACGAAGCTGGAGAGGTATCAGCTCTCTCTCTCCTAAAAATGGCTCCCACTGCTGTCCAGAGTAGAGGGGCAAAGAGAAATGTTAGAGACAGTTCATAAGGTGACAGCTGGTTAAATCTGGAGCTCAGGCATGGATTCACCCCGTGGGCCTGTGGCAATACAACACAGACGATATGTGTGTGCGGGGCTGTAGGGTATACACAGGTCATGTTCAGCATGTTGGGAATTGGGGATTTGAGTTGCTTGAAGTGTAGTTTACATTTAATAATAGATGGTTTGTTACACATTACGCTGTTTTAAAGGTCCTCAAAGGCCATTAGGTTGAGCTTTTCACTTGTCATGATCGGCACAAAGAAAACTTCATCGACTGATTAACATAAGAATGCGTGATAAAAAGCAAAAGAAAAATCCATATAATGGAAACAGAAAAAGTAGAAATACTTCAGATTCATGGCCGGATTAACTCACATCTCACCTCTCCCCATTGTGTACTGTCTGTGCCCCCAGGTTTCCATTAGTTATGCCTCACACAGCAGACTGCACATGGACTGTACAGCTTGATCACACAACCAACCTCTTATGTGCCCAGAGACCAACAAAATACCTGTATGGTGGAACAGAAACTGCCTTTTTTTTGCCATGTTCACAATTTCACACATTGCTCTCTCTATGATAGTTTTTTGGTATCTCAGTTGATATTGTACTTAAATGGTCCAATATCCTGATAAATATTCAACAGAAATAAGTCAAAATCAAAAAACAACTGAAATGCACACTAAATCACGGACTTGTTTGACCACAAGACAATTTGTCACTTTGCCTGGTTGCTAATCCAGTTTTACCGGATTGTTTTTGGTGTTTGGCTGGTGTGGGTGACCACGTGAAGGCATGACCTCAGCATCTTTAAAGGTGTGTTTCTTCTTATCAAAGACAGACAAAGGGAGAGAGGAATTTTCTTCTGATTTTATTTGCTTTAGATATTCCTCTTCCTTTTATTTCACACATTCATTCAAATGTAAATTTCCCCATTGTGGGACTAATAATAAAGGTTTCTTCTTCTTCTTCTTCTCCTCCTAATCTTTGATGTGTAATTTAGCTTTGTCAGTATGAAACCTCCCAAAAATCAAAGCAACAAAACTCATTTGAGTTGAGGAGACAGACAGACAGACAAAGAGACAGAGGCATACCCCAAGCTTGAGGAGGAGGGGGTGTTTGGGGGGCGCAAACCAGATGACCCCGCCCTCCCTGTGACATCCGCCGCTTCTCATTGGCCCGCCGTCGTTCAGGAGGAGCGCAGCAAACGCAAACTGGAATGTGTGTGTGTGTGGGGGTCAGTGTTTGCGCTGGACGGCCGCTACATCGATCCTCACCGAGGGGGGAAACAAACCTCCGACATCATCCAGCAGCTCATTTCTCGCGGGACCGAGAGATTATTATTCCTTTTAAATCCGCATCGACATCAAGCCTGTGCGTAAAAGCGCAAACGCACTTTTTCGTTCTCTCCCACCCCCTCTCGGCTTTTACGCATGGATGGAGAGGCGCAGGTAGTCGGGCAGAGAAGCCGCTGAGGAGCCGCTCTTGTGAAGTTTTTTTTTTTTTTTTGCAGAGGTAAGTTCAAGCGTCGGCCGGCGCGACTTAACACGGCCAGTACCATCAGCGGCGAGGTGCGCTCATTCACAAAAAGCCCTCCTTTCTCCCCATCGCAAAGGGAGGGGGGAGGTTTGTTCTCCGGGGCAGTGGGTTACCGAGGATGCAGCTCACGTGAGGATAAACCAGCCGTGTTTTTCATTTTAAAGTCCAGTTGTCTGGGTTGTGCACGACTTGTGAGTTACACCTCGTTTTTTTTTTTCGAAAAGATGGGTTAAATTGATGTTTTAATGCTGCGTGTTTGTCGTGTATGATTGAGAAATGTCACTTCAATATAGAAGGAAAACAGGTAATTTTAGAGATCTGAGTGTTTTCAAGCCCTTGACAGATGTTGACCTTAAAGTCGCCCTTTTTTTTTCTTTTTTTTTGTCTGGAGTCATGAGACGTGATGGAAGTTTAAATCAGGAGGACTGTTATTGTGAGGCTCCTCTGACTGTGTTTATGTGTGTGTTTGTCCATGTGGGTGTGTAGCTTGGACACACACTGGTGAGGAGCATGTGAAACCTCAAAGAACTAAGCCAGTGCTTTTTTTTTTTTTTCTTAAAATAAAAAGCCCTTCCAGGTTTGCTGAGGATGGGGGTCAAAGGGCATCAGTCTTATGTCGTCTCCATGCACACAGACACCACCCACAGTGGCTCCTCCAGCTGAACCAGAGCAGATAAACATGGCAGCAGGCCTGAAGAGAAAGTGCCCGGCTTGTGAAGTGAGCAGCCTCGACTGCTCTTTCAGGAGATGGATCCACTTGTTAGCGGCCCCTCTACCCGCCAGATGGTCCCCAAATCACTGCGCCCCCCCCCCCCACTCCTACCTCCCGGGCTTTAAAAACATACCTACCTGTCTGGAGGAAAAGTGCAGTCCCTTTTTTGTTTTTTAAAAGCCTGCCAACTTGGCTGACGTTATCTCCTCAGCTGCATGTCCTCCACGCTGATCATAAGCAACAATTTGTCAAGTTATCCCACGTCCTCGATTCTCAGCCAGCTTCAGTACGCCTGGAAATAAAAACCAAACAACAGGAAAATCGCTCGCCCAAATAACCACACAGCGATGCTTTTCCTCCGGCTGCTCACGCTGTTTCTGGGGAAGAAGAAAAAGGCTCTCTTTTTTTTCCAGGGCTAAATGCTCTTTCAGTGCAGCGCCAGGCTGACTTTGATATGGTTAAGTGGAAGTGCTTTGCTTCCCTGCCAGCATGTTTGGGCCATGGTTAAGCAGTTTGAAGGAGGGTGGTGGTGGTGGGGAGCTGGAGACGAGGGGGCAGCGTGTTTGTGCCAAGCCGAGGCTGAGGCGAGGCTGCGGGGATGCAAGACCAGCGTCTGTTCCCAGACTCTCACACACAAGCTCTCTCCCCCCTCACCTTCTCTCTGCTTTGCCCCCCCAGCCGGCTTTTCACTCCCTGTATCTGCTCCTTAGTCTCAACCCCTCTCTCTCTCTCTTCCCCCTCTACTCTGTCTTTCACTTTCTTTCAGCTGCACACACACACACACACACACACACACACACATACTCATTTCCTCCTGTTTCTCTCTGAAGCGTCATTAAAGGAATTATGACTGTGTGGTTTAGAGGAAATTCAGACACTCAAGTTGTTTTGTTGGGTTTTTTTTCCCAAACAACTAAAACAATAGGCTGCAATGTTGATGTGAAGTGAACATGATATTTAAAGCATGTCAGCATCACCTGAATGGGTAACCTAGGGCTGAAAGCAGAGATTAGTTTCATTATTGACACATCTGCATAGATGCTTACAGTAGATGATAATCAATAGAGACACTGCGGCAACTAATTTCACAAGCACCTTGATATCCTGTGGGCTGTTTGACTAAACCCCGAGGCTTGTCCTGTCAAGGCTTGTCAACCCATTCAAACAGAAACTCAGAACAAAGACTTATGTCTCTATGTCTTTAACTCTGTCATTTGGTTGATGTGACTAGTTTTTGTGGCTTTAGGCACTAGATGGTCTTGTTCAAACAGATGGTTTAAAAGAAACATCTCTTGTCAACTGTTTTGTCACAGAGTCGGCAGTGTTGGTTGATCAGTCTATCACTTATATCTGAACACCTGCTGGATCAATTGCAGTGAATCTTTATGCAGACATTCATGTCCACCAGAGGATCAGTCCCTAATGACCTTAGTGATCCTTTTCTCTAGCTCCACCAGTGGGACACAAGTTTTTTGGTTTTTTTTCAGCAAAATATCTCAAAAACCATTTGATGGATTGATTTAGCATTTTATACAGATGTTCATAGTTTCCAGATGATGAACCCCAATGACTACGACAATCCTCACCCTCCTCAGTGGTAGCTACAGACTTTCGTAGTCTACAAGAAAGGATGACTTGTAATAAATTTGCTCCCCTGACTTTTCGTCTAGCGCCATCTTCAGGCCACACCTTTTATTTCTCCAATACTTTACCAAATACTAGAACTAACGACAGTCCCCTCAGCTTTGTGTTTAATGCTAATTTGCACATTTTGGCCTGCTAACATGCTTAACTAAGCAGGTGAATGCCGTGTACATTACACCTGCTAAACACCAACATGCTTGCATTGACTTTGTGAGCATGTTGGCATGCTGACCAAGCATTCAGGTGAAAGCGCCGCTCCACCTCACTGAGTCTAACATGTCTGACTCTGCAGTGTTTGATCTCTGCCTCTTAGCCATAACTTAAACTCAATGTTTAGCATTGCAATGATTGCATTAATTGATGATTCAAACTGCAAGGCCGATCAATTAATTGACTCCGCCCCAGAGTAACCTCCCTGCCTGTCTCACACAATAGAAGCAGATAATGAAGGCCATGTAAATATCAAACCCAAAGGAGCAACAGGAATGTGACCTGGAAGTGCTTTGTGCAGCCACGATAAGAACTTCACCGCTTTAAAGTCCATCAACGTCTCGCACACAGAGCACTTGACCTTTTCCTTTCTTTAACAACACCCACTTGCACTTTCTTGGGAGTGTTCACTGCCTCTGTATTTATGTGTGTGTGGCTGTGTGTATGTGTTGCATACATGTACATACACTACAGGCCAAATGTTTGGAAGCAACTTCAAGTTTCTGTTCACAATGCCTTTCTTAAAAACTAGCATGAGTTATATGTATTTTGCGGATGTATTTACTGCATGATCAGACTTTGCTTTCATTGATATGCACCATTTTCCTCAATTTATCCTTTAGGTATACATTTATGTTACCAGACCATTGCTGAATAATTGTCAACAAAAGAAAAGAAGGGCTTAGTTTTAGGGTCGAGAAGATTTGCAAGAGTCACAACTTCAGTGCAAAAGTAAAAAAACAAATCACATTTTGCATTATGAAACTATGATCTTTTTTGTACAAATTTGATCTTGCTTCCAAACTTTTGGCCTGTAGTGTATGTTTTTCCATCTGCGAGCATACGTGTGGGCTTTCTTTTGTGTGTGTGTAATGGGGGGGGGTGTGGCCTCGCATTCTTACAGGAGGAGTGCCTACTTAAGTTTTCACAGCTGATAGTTATTTTTTTATAAGGCGTGTAGTTCTGCTGCAGGAAGTGAAAGTTGCTCCGCTGGGACGGGGAGAGAAGTGATTTTACTTGAAGGTCTTTGCCGTTCTGGATGCACCGTGAGAGCTGAATGATTAAGACGATTTAAATAATAAAGTCAAATCTCCTGCTGAGGTTCCATGATCCAGACTTCCAAATTTAACTCGACCCTCAGTCTGCGTCTGAGAAGCTGCTTTGATATAACCCAGAACGGGCGAGAGGTTGATTTTATTCTGGTTCTTTGATGAAACTTTAATGTTCCCTGTGGGGAAATTGGGTCATTCTGTTCAAAGATATAGAAGACAGTTGTTTTGATACGTCTGTCACGGAACGTGCAAGCTGGTATTATTTTAGAAGCAGACTTATTTCTCCACTTTTAACACCTCTCGTGCTTGGAGGAAGTCTGTGTCGGGCAAAATGATTCATCATGTGCGGAGTTAACACTGACAAACCTCCATTTAGATTGTAGCTCAGTGACACCAGAGTCTGATAAAGAGGCCGTCCCCGTCTGCCGAGTCAGAGGTTATCTGGTGATAAGATGGCGGTCTGGGTTTGCTCGCTTGTCCTGACGTGTCCCACCCCACAATCGTCCCTTCTTCAGAGGAGAGTGGGAGGTATTTTATGGGTGTTGGGGAATTTCTGGTGTCAAGAAGGTGGGCTGTGGTTGTTGCACTGGGGTTAAGTGGTATGTGGAGGGAGGGTCAGAGGCAGGGAGTGGAGACGACCAGCTTGAAGGAATGAGGAGGAGGTGGTGTCTCTGGGGAGGGGAGGTGAGACAGGAACAGAAGAGGAAGATAGAAGAGATGAGCTTCAAGTTGGAGAGGGGAAGAGTTATTGTTTTAGGCTCTAGGGGACGTTGGTCCACCCGTTTAGGTCCAGACATAAAAATCTCAACAACTACTGGATGTATGTCCATAAAGTTTTGTACGTTCATGGCCCCCAGAGAAAAAAATCCTTCAGACTTTTCTTCTAATTGCACGTTGAAGTTTACAATTGTGGTTTTGAGTGAGATGTCTTAAAGCAGCTGTATTCTATAATTTTATAATAGGGCTGTATAAATGGAGAATCGCCACCTAACTCTGAATCTATTGTCGGCTTTAAGAAGTTTCAAGTCGTTGTTCAGCAGTCGAGCTGTAACTTTACCATTTTGGTTTACCCTCACCGCTCTTATAATGTACATATCCTCTGTCCATAAGTATCCTCAGGGACCCATGAACTGTTTTAACTATTGCTGATGCACTGCTTCAGTGTACTCTTATATACACTTACTTACATTTCTACTTTACCTCATGTAGTCTGAATGTTTGCTTCACTCCCACTGAAAGTTGCATCATTCATTGTTTTTGTTTTGCACCAGAAACGAGAAGAGAGACAGTTTCAGTCCTCCGCGTAGAGTGCTGTACTTCAGTGTGTGCAAGTGGATGACAATAAGGTCTTAACTCTTATGTTATCCTATTTAGCAGCTCAAGGGCCATATATTTCCCTCAGGTCTGTAGAAACCAAAAACAGGGCTAAATCTTTGTAACCGTAATAACTTTGGTGACCCCACTTGACACCAAAACTTGCCAAACTAATGACATTTCCATCAGCCTCAGCTGCACTTTGTGTTTAGTGCCAACCAGCAAATGTAAGCACGTTAACACTGACATTTCAGAAAAGCTCAAAGCACCACTGTGCCAAAGCAGCATTAAGAGAGCTGCAGCTTCTTGTCTTGTTTTTCCAGGTGTCAGACGGGACCACAAGTTGAGAGACGAAATGAACGAATGGAAAAGTTCTGCTCAGTTGTCCTCTCTGCCTCTTCTCTCCTCTTGGTATCAGCGAGAGCAGCTAACAGCAGCATTAACCTATAGAGCAGCTGGCAAGGGCTGAGCCGTCCTCAGAGACACCAGAGCTGTTTGGGGTCGGCGGCTGAAGCTGTGCCGCTCAACTACAATCCATGGCTCAGACAGTGGCTGTGAAAGAGAGACGAAGAGAGAGCACATATAGGCCACTGGAAATGACATTCACATCACACGAAAGTCAGCATATCCAGACAACACACACACTTAAGCACAAATGCATGTGCAGAGTGTGAGTGTAAGTGTGTGTTTGCGCGTACTCTCTCTGCTGACCACATGAGTAAGAGGAAGTGATGTATGACAAATGAAAACGGGAACAATTATGTGCTGCTAATGGACTGATGAGTGCTCAGCTTTGTGTGTGTGTGTGTGTGTGTGTAGGAAGGGTGCATTTGTCGACATGAATGGCCGCTGATCTACCTTTGGGTTTTCTGTCATTTTATTATTTTACTTTCAATCACTTTCCCTCTCTTTCTCCATCCTCCTCTGTTTCTTACCCCAGTCCCTTCCCATCTGTCCAACCCCCCCTTCACTCTCCTCCTGGATACAGACAGAGAATTTATGGAAGGGGGTTTGAACCCGTCCTTACCCCTCCCCTGTTGTCTCTGAGCAGATCAGCACAGCCTTCTTCATGCGTGTGTGTGTGTATGTGTGTGTATGGTGGAGGTGTTTGCCATTAATCCTCACCTCCCAACTGTGTAACCGTGCCAGGAGGAGACAAGCACGCACCACACGGCACATGCTCTACACAAGACGTCATGGTATTTGACATACTGGCACACACACACATGCACACACCTCTGGCCAGAGCAGCTGGGAGCTGTAGCTGCGTTATGATTGCCATAAGCGTTTTAGGGTCCTAAGCTGATAATCTGTCTGTTTTGGTATTTGGTGCGCTCCCTCTGCAGTGTCCAGCAGCTGGACGAGACCCTATTGGTTCGCATCTGTGTGTCAGGAGGGTTTTATGTCCGTTTCTTTGTTTGCCAGCATGAGAACAACATGCTGATACAATTTTGGTGCACATCCATCGCCAGTGGCCCTGATACTTTTCTTCATAGTCGCTCGTACTAAGTTGTACACGTGCTGTCACGATTGTGTCTCATCTCTCAGTGACAATCAGTGCTGCACTTTTCCCACCCTGGCTCCTCCACCTCGGCTTGTTATCTCCGTCGCCTCTCTCTCTCTGAGTGTGCAGATTTTGTTTTTGACTCTTGGTCTTACCCAGAATACAGAGCGCTCAGTTTTAGGGCTGTGATCACATTCGCTCCCAGACACCTTTTGCAACTTTTTGAGAGAAGACTATTTGCACCTTTTTGTGATTGGTTTCGTTTGTCACAAAGTCTGCATTTTTTTCTGAGGCACTGGGAAGTGGCTGTTCCCATTACCCAGCTGCCTCAGGGTGGCCATGACACACAGCTGTGTGATGACAGATGAATTGAGGGGAAGGGAGGTGGGGGGCAACATTGCTCCTTCCCCCTGTGGCGAGTCATTGCCAGGATGACTGATCGCTCTTTGAACTGTGATTCTCCTCCTGCAACAGAATATGTCCTTAAAGGTCGCAGCTGCTTGGTGTGACGGTTATGTTTTGGGTATCATCATAACTCAAAAATGTCACTGTCGTAGCTGAAAATGAACGGGATATGGTCGTTGATGAATTAGAGTATTGCTTCACTTAAGTGTTGATAATTGATAGATTGTTTTAAAGGGGCGCTGAACAGCATATATGGGTCCAATGACAAAATCAAGTTGCAATATGAGAATTGTAGGAACCAGCATTTTTGAAACTCAATTCTGAGCTGAAAGTCAGGATATCTTGTTTATGGTTGTTTCTGTCTCTCACCAGTCTGACCACATTATAGATGAATGGATCAATGGGTTATTGATCAATACTCCATAGATTTAAATAACTTAATGGCAGTATTTGCAGCAGTTCCCTATCTGACTTTGTTTTTGTTTTTAACTCTTTCTGAAAAAAAATAGAACAATTGATGGACACACTTTGGGCTCTGGGAACTTGATGGCCATTTGGCATTGAAAAATGTAATCAACTTTCTGATAGATAATGAAAACAATCATTAGCTGCAGCTCTAGATGTGATACTGCAGTGTTGTTTGCGATCACTAAATGTCAGATCAGACGTGAAGATTTAATTTTTTATGCGTTGAAAAGGAAAAGGTCAACCCAAATTAGAATTTGGTTGTAAAACAGCATTAAAAATGTGTGGTGCCATTAAGCAGAAAGCGACTTTTACAACCACTCGGCCAAGCACTGAGAAAAATGCATGGAATACCCCTGCAGATGTAAGATATCTATTATGTTAGACACAAATCATCCAAGCTCTAATTATACTGTAGATGAATACTTTTTGTGTGATTATTATGAACTAAATGATAAATAACACTTTCAGTGATTCACCTGCATGACACCAGGAAGCACTTAACTCTGAGCAGCAGTTGCCTTCACACACATATCAAAGAAGAAATAAACAGCATTCAAAATATGAGCGTGCTCTCAGGTTAAAGCACAAGGCTGACGACATTGGGAACACTGTGTTTTTGAGTGGCTCTTGACCTTTTATTTCTTTTTTTTCTTTTTTTTTTTTTTGCACACCCTGCCCTCTCCTCTTCTCATCTTGCAATCGTGGGCTACAGATTTGAGTGGACATAAAAAATGGCAGTAATCCATACAGGAGGCCAGATGTGCGCCGTCAGTGTATGTGAACAGCTGTGCGTGCAGAGAGAGCTCTGACAGCAAGCAGGTGAATGAGTTCACATGATGATCGGCCTTTTAAGCAGCGCGATGGCTGACAAGCGTCTGCATCGGAGCTCGTCTGTGGCGTCGTCCACAGATGTACAGACTTGCTTGTTGCTCCGTCAGTGTCTGAATCATCCTTGTTTCTGTTTTTCTCTGTGTCTCTACTGTCACTGTTTTTTTTTTTGTTGTTATTGTTGTTGTTTTTGCTGTCATTTTCTCCACTCACATCATAACTCTCTACTGAACCACACCTACTTCCACAGTCTAAATAATTCACACTAATTGCCTGAAAATTTGCACACAACTTTGATTTGTGGTGTTTAATTTCGGCGCCTCGCAAGTGGCCGTGGTTAGCAGAGCTTCAAAAGGCGCTGCATATCTCCTCGCTTCAGCTCCCTGTTGAGTCTTTTACCCCAAAAGGCATCATAATCTGCACACTTAGTTGAAAAATTCAACTGTGAAACTGCAGTTCAGGGACAAGAGGAGCAATTGTCCTCTCCAGTGTATTCCTCTGCCAGTGAGAGCTCATTTCAGGAACACGTGTCGCTTTTCCTTCTTGCGTTCAGCTTTGTCACTCCCTTTTTGTTCAGCCGCTCTGTAAATTGTTATTCCGCTGTTAACATTATGGTAATGGCTTTGTCAAGGCTGGAGGACTGAGTAGGGCAGAAATCCACCGTGACTTCTGTTTGTAAATTACACCCACAGTGTTTAATGCATTGCCGGCGAGGGTGGAGTGTGCATTTATGGCACAGCAAGAAGAGAGGCATGCAGCACGTGGGCCACAGATGTAGACCATAGTACGTTTGTTTGCTTGGCTGTTGTCATGAAATGAATTATATTCAATTTTATCATAAATTGCTTGTTTTCTGAATTCAAAGATGGTCATTACATTTTGTGTCCTTTAAACCTTTTCAAATCTCTCACAAATAAACAGCCACGTCTTTATGTCTGGAAATCTTGGCCCACGGTTTGGTAATTAGTCATGCCATTATGTAGCTGAAGCCCAAGAGCACACCTCACAGTCCTGCCACCTTCCTGGTCGATCCAGCACTGATGTGAGTGGCGACAGTATAGCTGGCTGTTTTCCCATGGTCGGCCAGTTCACACATGGTCGTACAGCGCTCTGAGCTTGTATTATCACAGTAGCAGCTATCAGCGAAAAGAATGTTTTCTTTTGCTGCTAAAAATAACAAATGGAGCTGAAATAACCGGCACAATCCTATTTGTACGTCAACCGCATTCCAGCGCTGCGGCATAGGTGGTCGCTTTCAATCAGAGACGCGCGCACCGGACGAATCAAAGAAGCGGAGCGAGTTAGGAAAGCGGTTCTCATGCTGGCCCAAAAAAGGGGGGATGCGATGTGCACACGCTGTGAAGAGAAGAGATAGGACAAGAGGAAGTTTGGGGGGTGGGGATGAGAGGGCATTCTCTCAGTCTTTAAGAGGTTATAAATAGCTGCTGATGATGTCTGAATTTCAAGGCTCATTTTCTAGTGTGTATGTGTAATTTTCTCCAAAGAAAATGCCTCATCCCACAAATATTACTACTGCAGCCGGAAGGCGTGTGATGGAAAATATACTTTTTTTTTTGCCCTCACTGTGCTGAAAATGTTGCACCCCTGCATGTATAACAAACAGCTGAGCAGAAGGAGTTTGCCCTTGTTCTTTTGGGGAAAACAAATTGCAATTGTAAGAAATTGGTTAATTAAATATTAACTTTAACAGGAGGCTGAAATTAAGGTGTAGTGGCACTTTCATTGGACCCTTCTCTGGCAGTTCTACCTGATGCCACAATGCAGCTGAACTTCAGATGGCTCCATGGGAGGTTCAGATGTGTTATGATAGTAACAGCAAATGTAGCCTTTGAACCTTCGCCAGAGAAAAGGAGCGGGCTATGGAGGTCAAACTTGTCAAACTTTTTTTTTCTTGCATCCAATTGTACTCCTTAATACCTGCAAACACAACTTGAATGATGAACAACTTGAATGAACTAACCCATCCCAAATATACCTGTGAATCTGTGAGACTTTTTAGTAAGTCACCAGCCCTTTGCGATCATACAAACTCAGCAGCAAAGTGGGCTCCAAGTCTCCTGGAAATCCCTGCTGCCAAAAATGCAGTGTTCAAGAGCTGCACGCTGTGTTATGGTGTCACGGTCCTGAGTGAGTTGAAAAGGTTGAAAAAAGTTTAAAAACAAACCAGTCTGCAAGCTTTCACACATCAGCGCACTCAAAAGACAGGCTGTGATTGATACTGTGTTTTAATAGCTTTATCGTTTGTTTCTAACCCCTGCAGAGCGGCACTGATACTGAGCAAATCGTCCTGGTGACACTGTGGTTGTGTGTCAGAGTTGCTCGCGATGATGGCTTCACGGCTTCATTTGGCTGCATTTGTTGTCAGCGTGTGAACGTTTAAGTCAGCATCACGTGCTTCTGTCTCTCTGCTGCTGCTGCTGCTTTCTACTGTACTGTCTTATAATGTATTAAATGTCACAAAAATAATCTTCCATTAATCATTAATCTGCATTTACTGGTGTGGCTTACAGTTCTCACACGTGATTACACGCTGCTCCCTCCACTGCTGAAATGTCAGCAGCAGCTGCCTGAAAGTAACTTCAGTCCAGACGTGCCTCAGTTAATCTGGTCATCTGTACATTTAAATGCCACTCCATATCCTGGCCTGATTCTTTTTTTCCCCTGCATGCACTGCCCTGTGAGGACACCGATGACCTATAATTAGAATTAGAGAGACCATAATTGCAACATAATGATATGTGGGGAGATTTTAATATACTTAGACACTCACACAGACTCGGTGTAAAGAGCAGACGGTGCCTTTGAACACGGAAATGTCACGGAGGTGGAGATGAACAAGCCCTGGTTCTTGTTTAATGCGGTGGCTCAAACGAAGAATATAATGAATACTAATTACCTGCACTGATTGAGGTGACGCATAAATGAAACAGGCCTGAAATACCTGTCTGCTCTCAAATGCCCATTTCTGAAAAAGAGGTTTAATGTTTGCATGTGTGTTTCCGCAGCCTGTTGGCAGCATTTCTGACCTGTCTCGACTGTCATGTGATGGAGCTGGCACTAGCCTCTCTCTCTCTCTCTCTCTCTCAAACAAACACACAGCACAGCCTCTGTTCGATTCTCACACTTTGGCACTTGGGCAACAGTCACATCCGTTCTGCAACTAGATGACTGAGGTGACCATCAGCTGATTCTGGTTAATATTATTTACAGGGTCTAGACTGGTGTTGACCCGAGGAGGCTCTGGTTGTTTTTTTTCAGTAAATCATTCACCACGGGAGGATGTCTGAGATCCGAAGAGTCTGATTATTTGGGTCAGGATTTCAGGCAAGGTCTTGATACACAGGATGAAGCAGTGAATTTGATGCCATAAACAAATTAGGTATATATACCTTTTGCGGTAGCTATGGTAGCTTGTTCCCTTTGTTTCCTGTCTTTATGCTAAACAAAGATAACCGGTTGCTCCGTTTGTTGTGCTTGTCAAACGTTAGTGTTCCTTCAGGAATTTTCCACCATTGTGGCCATTTAGAATGACTTTCACAAAGAGGCATTGTTCACATCCATAGAGGTGACTGTTGATGAAGCTATTGAGTCTTTTCGTACCTCAGGTGTCATCACTGCATACCTGCATCATGCAGGACGTGTTGCAATTTCTGTACTGCCCATTGTGCCTTTTGTGTGTTTTGTCTGGGTGGGGGGACCGCCGGTGACTCTTCGCCTTTAGTCAGAGTGCAAGAATGTTATTTATCTCCCCACAGGTGATGGAGTGGAGGTGACTGCAGCCATAACAGGGTCTCTCTCCTCAGGTTCAAAGCTTTCGGTGAATTCCTGTCACCAGCTCAAGTTATTTACTACATGCTTCTCTGAGTGTGTCAGTGAGAAACGACATATTTACTGTGTGAGTGTGTGTGTGTGTGTGTGTGTGTGAGAGAGAGAGAGAGAGAGAGAGAGAGACATATGTTTGAATGCCATTAAACACCTGTTATACCTGTTGAGGTAACATGTTAACGGACTCTTGCCCATTCACACATCCAGCAGATAGAGAACATTAACATTTATTCAGATATTTTTTGTGTCCCCCTGATGACTTAATGTCCAATATTCACTCTCCTTTTTAGCTCTGTCTTGGTCTCCACCATCTGCTGGTGTAAATATGCATCTTTTTACCAGCTAGTTGTTAACTGTGTCCTTCTGCCTTTCGGTGCTGAGCAGGCAGCATGATGAGAGTGAAGCTAAACTGCAAAGTTGTAGGTCAGAAAACCAAAACAAAGAAAAGATGCAAAAAAAGATATTAAAAAGCTTCGTAGACCTGAGTGGAACTACTGTCTGTAATCATCGTCTTTCATATACATATATCATTTAATACGTTGTTAATTTGAAAATATTAATAATAGCTTCTTCAATTTTTCTCTATATACACTGTACAAATTCACAGCATCAACCTTTCTCCAGGTTTGATCTCTTTTCAGTCAAAGTGTTTTGCCAGCATTGAGCTGACTGTTCTGTGAACCATCCTTATTATTAAATGGGTTTCATCACCACCTCACAAGTTGATCAGCACTGTCATCCTAAAACTGCCTCCTCCCTTTTCCTTTTGTTTCCTTCTCCTTTTGGCATGTTTTCAGAAGGCTTTTAGTGAAGATAAATAAGCACTCCTTCCTCAGGAGAAATGTGCACTTTTCTTCAGCACTGAAGATAATGAGGCTCTCTTTTCCTGGAGTCATTTTGCCTTGTAAAAGTAGCTATAAATGGCCAAATCCTTAATTTAGTTAAGGAGCAACATTATGATCTTTCTGCTGTTAAGTACTATTGAATCACATTTGCATGTGCGCCGCTCTGGTGTCACCTTTCATAAACATAACTGTGCTTGTGATGATACACCTGTGTGTGTGCTCTGCGGGCAGATTTGTCAGCGTCACATGCTTTACCTGCAGGGAATTTAGGATTTAAAACATGTTCTTTCCGAAATGGTCAACAGGTTAATGAGACACGTGATGAAAGTGGGATTAAAACATGCCGCCTTACATCTCAAAATTAATCTTATGCGCGGAATTATGCAGAAAGAGGACGTCTTAATACAAGTCCTTAAATCTTTGAGGGAATATTTTAGAGAACTTTTCATTTACATGCAAGTTTTGCATTTTGTAGTTTTGAGAATGCTGAGCAGTCCAAAGTGAAGCTATCCTTCTACCTTTCACTGTCACATTTGAGAGGTTCATACCAGGCTATTGTGCTTAAGTAAGACAAAGTGGAGCTCTATCAAGTTTCTCACACTCTTGTTTTCAATTTTGAACAGGATTATGGGAAAAGGAAAAGACAGGGAGGAACAATCTTGTATGTATCTAAGCCTGCAGCCAGTTTTAGCCCAGTGTGGAGCCGCACCGGCAGTAACTGAAATGAACCAGTTCACACAAACACAGACTCGGTGTAGCATGAGGGTTTATAACCGAGCAGCGTTAAGGCACGCGCTGGCAACCTGCAGGGTGTGTTTGAACACGTTAGTTCATTTCCAGTCATGTGTCGATAGTGTATCACATCACTGTGGTCTCACGGATTTGCTCTGTTTCAACAGAAGCCTGATTGTTTGTATCTTGTAACCAGGCTGCATCTTTTTATACACTTCCTCTTGTCAATTTGTCTCAGCGACTTCTGGCTGCTTTATTCTTCTGTTTCTTCCTATTTTTATCTGCACTTCCTGTCACATTGAATACAAAGAAATTAAATCATAAAGCACAGGAAGATGAGAAGCAGTTAAAGGGTGCTTTTGATGAAGTTGCAGACACGTTTAATGCAGCATCTGTAAAAGATCCGAGTATTAAAAACCGCTTTTCTCCAAATGAGGGATTGGTGCTTTAAAAGCCTCGGCCCTGTAACACGAGGGCGTGTGTCCTACTTCTTGGCAGTTGGCTCATAACCGTTGTTTTACGTAACACACTTCATCCCATTTTGTCTGCTGTTGCCATGGTGAGGCTAATTTATACAGGCATTACGAATTAGGCTCTTGTTGTTAACATGCACTGGGGGCTGACGCTGGTTTTTACACATACATACACGCTCCAAAATGGGTGCACACACACTCACACACTGGTTAATGGTGTGTGTGTGTGTGTGTGTGTGTGTGTAGCAGTTTGTAGCAGTTTGTATGAGTTTGGGCGAGACTCCTGCATAATAGAGCGGAGTGAAGCGGGCACAAATGTGTGTCCTTTGTGCAGCAGGCGAGAAACGCAGAATGACTGATGTGGTTATTAGTGCGAAGAGTCTAGAGTCGTGTTTTGTTTACATATGCCGAATATACGAAATATTACAGACGCACTCCTGATATTGAGTTGCAGTCTTAACAGTCTCTTTCTCTCCTTCTCTTGCTGCAAACTTCATAAAAGCAGACGAGTTCTTACTGATAAAGGAAATCAATAACGAGGAATGGCTTTTACCTTATCAGTATACTTCATGGAAACAGGAAAGGTTTCCAGCATGTTTTCCAGTTGATATGCTTTTGTGTGGAAAAAAAGTGCCAAGAGAAAGTTAAAGATGAGAGTGGGAAGCAAAGAGAGTGGGGAGAACAGAACAAACAACAGAAATAAAGGAAGAGGAAAGTGAGTCACGCTGCCATTGACGAGGAAGACGGTAGGTGGCCTAGGTGGGAGAAATCCATTCAAGTCACCTGAATACAACCCCCCAAACATGAATAGAAGATTGAAAAGTCCACAAACACGGTTGTCTTACGTGTTTCTTTCCAGGTGTTTGAATCTGTGGCTGTTGAAAGAACAAGGGGAGGTGTTTGCTGCTGTGTCTTTGCAGGGCTGCTATGACCTGCGAGGCGTGCATCGTGTGACCGACGGAGACGGCCGAAAGCATCAAGGAGACTAATTTTTCCTTTCAGCTTCTACTGTGGCAGAGAATAAACCCTGATGAGATGCATAAGTCAGCTGTCCTTGGAAAAAATTGGAATTGCAATTGGAAAATAAAAAAAAAATTATGAATTGGCTTGCCATATCTCTTCATTCTTTAACTTCTATTTAGTTTAGTAAAATTGTGATTCTTATATTGATGATTAGTTTTGATTTTGAAGACCACGTTTAAGGGTCTCTTAACACTTCTGATACCACAGAATCTTCCCTCAGGTTCTTTGAAATGTGAATATGTCACACAAAAAAGACTTCCTCACAAAGACAGCTGCATAAAGAGCAGATAATAAAGAATAAATTTCCTCCTGACAGACCAGTAAAATTAGCAGTGTCACCTCAGCTAACCCCGTCAGTCACGTGACCCTCGCCTTGCAGGTTGTTGAAGCCACGTCAAGAAGTTCATGTGTCTTCCTCGGCTAGTTTGTGTTGGTGGCTCTTAGCTTAGAACAATGGCTAGATGCCTCCCATCCTCCTTTCTTTCCTTCCTTTCTTCCTTCCTCCGGTCTTACCTTCAGATGATCTCATCCTTCATCCACTTATCCAGTCTGTTCATCGCCGCCCAGCACTCAGACTACACACACACACACACACTCTCTCTCAAGGGTGGGACTAATGCATTAATGCACATGGGCCTTGGAGAGCTAACAGCAAATTGGGATTACATCAGGTGTCCTGCTCTCGCATGGCAGTCCCTCTTCGCTAACGTGTGTGTTTGTGTGTGTCCAGGTCGGCATACTGATCAATCCAGCGCTCACGTATTCCACAAAGAAACACGCTCGCACACCTCGTCGAGGGCATTTAAGGCTGTTAGCGTGAGAGCGCCAGAGAAGAAAGAGCAGTGAATGGACTGACTGGCAGCTGTATTCAACGTGGGTAACGGCTGGCACCAAACCAGAACGCACTGCGAGCTGGCATTGTTGTTCCCATCCTGAAAGCCTCTTTAGACGAGATGAGCTTTGACACTAAGAGGTGCAGGGGGAAGGTTTTTATGATTCAGTGGTTGGACTCGACTCTTTGTGAGGGGAGTGTGTGTCTGTGTGTGTCTTTATATGCTGGGAACATTGATTCAAATGAGTTTGTTTTGTGAGAGCTCGCAGGGGCTGGGAAAGGTTTTGGGAAAATCCAGAAGCCTGGACGTGAGTGTGTACGTTTAGCATACCACTCATGCCAAATGTCTATGGCTGAAACACATCGAGAGAGCAAGAACAGGCACTGTTATCTATAACTTTGAGGAAATGGTAAATATTTGTCCTCTTTAACCAATGATACAACATCATTAGAAAATCACTTAAGGAATATATGCTTTCATCAATTTAGCTGCAGTCAGAAAATATGTCATAAAATAGGTCCATCACAGTTTCCCAGAGCACAACAAGACATCTTGAAAAGTCTTTTACCAACCTAAAGCCCAAATATATTAAGTTTACTATCATGTATGACAAAGCGAAAGTTTGGCATTTTTGCTTGAAAAATGATAAATTGAGTTAATCATCAGACTGTTTCCTAAAAGACAAACAGCTCATGTTAAAAACACAGGTATTGGCTTCATTTCTGAGAGAGAGAGGAGAGACAAGATGATTATCTTTTCATAAAGTAGCACATTTATACAGCAGTGGGTGGGCAAGTCTGTTATAAATGAATGTGGGACAAGCACTTCATACGGTCTCCTTCATACAGCAGATTTTGGTGAGCACACCATTACTCAGAGGTAAATATGAAGTAATTTTCCCTGTTTGAATTGCGAGAGTGCTGTTATTTCACTTCTACATGTGTTTTCTGATTAGAGGAAGTCATGCTCGGTGTAATTCTCTCGGGTCCTCATCATGAGCAGAACTACTTGCTCGTACCATTTGGGAACATCAGGGTTTTGAAGTGACTTGAAACTGAACAGCTGATAACCATCTGGCACCATCCTGTGCAGTTTTTAGCTTTCAAGTGTCCGCATCGTCTCATCCTTCACCATTTTGCTTTGTCTGAATCTGGGAAAAATCTGCGGGAAATGGCTGAAGTGCAGGGAACATCGTCCAGCCTGTTCTGTGATTACCCAGAAAGCATTAGGTAACAAAATGTACCCATCATCCGCCACCCACTGCTCTTCTTTTAGGAGAATGAGTCAGAAAGTCAGAGACAAACACGGTGAGGCAGAAAGCTGTGCTGCTGAGCATCCAGTTACTAAAATGGACCAAGCAGCTCCAGAGCATCAGGGTAAATCACTGCTGCCAACTGTGATTATAGCAAGGAGATAATGCAGTATTACTGATTATTATGTCTGTCAATGAATGATTCTGTGCATGCTCAAATTAAGTTACTCAATCGTCCAATCCAAAGTCAATCAAGGCTGAATGCCTTTAAACAAGTCCGAAGCCTCCACTGCCTTTATTTATCCATCTCAACAGATTATTATTGCTTTACAGTCTGCATAAATCTACAAAATCTGTGAGTTGACAGTTACTAAAGTATCACCAGCGTGAAGTCCAAACAAAGCTAAATGACTAGTAAATTTATGACACACAAGAAAAAGGGAGTGAAAAACAAACATAACAGTTCCTTATCCAACATACTGTACTGATGTTAACCATATCTGACACTGTCTGTTGTTGACCAACAATTCAAATCTAAATTCAATGAATCTCTCATATTGTATTGTTTCACAGGTAGACCACCAGCCTGTAGAAAGGATATTTTTGGCCACATCTAACTGACCAAACCGGACCGTGCTGTTCCGAGCCAAAACAACCATCCGGCCATTGGTCCCGATGATTCATTTACTGAGTCACAGCCATCAGAGTCCTCAGTGTTAAAGTGAGCTTGCTGCTATTAATAGCCTGAACAGTATCAGTCTCACAGACCTATTGTCCCCCCACCGCAAAACAAGCCTCTAGTCTTTCCTCAGCCCCCGTGCTGGGTCTTTGTGTGGCTCTCTGTCTGTCACACAGACCAAAGGAAGGGATATCAGGTTGCTGGTGCTATCGTTCATAGCACTGCGGTGTATGTGGACACGGGTGTGTGCGTACATGCTTGTATCTCTGTGACGAAACTTGCCTGACCTGACCCCCTTGCCCCCCACCCCCCCCCACCCCCCCCCACACACACACACACACACACACACACACACACACACAAACAATCAGTGGAAAAAAATGGTTCATGTACAAACACAGGGCCCCACAAACAGACAGAAAAATGCAGCGTGTCGCTCGTCGCTTCGTTTGGCAAAGTTGTTTCGTTGTGTTTAACTGATAACGTCGCGGGGCGGTTTATCTAATTTGTCATGAGGAAGAGAAGCAGATTGAATACTGAGGCTTCACAGGCTGAGTCCTCTGCTCATATGTTGGACAAATTTCATTTGACAAGTCTGTCTCTCTTGGTCGGCTGTACATTTCCTTTAGCTCAACTGTGAAGTGATACAGACTCACAAGACAGAAATGACACATCTACTTCCTCACCACATAACATTATTAACACTGGGGTCAGTTGAGTTTGAGTTTTTCTCCATTCAGGACTTCCATTTGTGAATTTGACCCATATTTGGATTTGGTTGCTTTGCTAGATTCAGTGTTTTGAGTAAAAATTGCTTGTGTAGCTATGGATTGTGTCTCTGTTCAATTCAAAATAAAAACTGTTTTACTAATAATATTTACGATCATTATACTGACATTTGAAGCTGTACCTAGTCGCAATTTTCATTAACAGTTAATCTGCCAACTGAATTAAAATTTATTTAAAATAAAGATACCTGCCATTTTTGCTGTGCTAATGAATGATTTAACGATTCATTTTGTGTCAATAATCAAATCAGTGACATCATTTTTTTTTTTTTTTTTTTTTTTGGTGGTGGTCAGGTGTTTTTTGGTATGCAGTATACTCAATTATGTCCCTTTTGCAGTATGAGCACACTTGTAGTGGGGAATTGGGACATTGTGGAAGTGTTTGTTGGGTGTTGATGGCCACCGGCCTCTGACCTCCTTACCAAAATGAGGAATACGCTTTTTGGAAATTGATCTCATTTATTTAGTATTTTCATTTCACATGACTTAGTAAAACTGAGAGAAGAATGAGGAAAATATTTTAGTATTTTCAATATTTCTGCCTTTTGTCGACCTGTACTGACTTTCATTTATTCTGCGATGTAGAGTTTGAAGATGATGAATCTCCTGCTTCATCTTTTTTCCATATTTGAAACGTATGCCTCATTGCATGAAAATCATTTGATTCTTTTTTTTAATTTGACATTTACATTGATGAGAAAATGGATTTAATGTTGGCAGGTCATGTCTGGCCAGTACCTTGATCCGCTTCATAAGGTCAGCATTGGCCCCTGCGCTGCAGCAGATTGGTGCATCCCTACTTTTCCTGTCATTAAGCAGTTCTAAATATTCACTGACCTTCCCTTTGAGTTTAAATGCCAACCTGCTGCCATTATCGCTGCTATCTGAACAAAATCTCAACATCCAAGTTGAAACTGTGATTCGGTTATCTCTGTGGATTCTTCCCTCTGGGCACTTCATCTCTGCTACATCATTATCTGGCAGCCATACGCACATGCTTCTCTCTCTATTTTCAGCTTGTTCCCAAGTGCCCACGTGAGTCATTCCTTTTCTCCTGCTTAAAAAAAGGTCTCAAGGTCTGAAATCTGACAGGCTGCTGCTGCTAACTATAGGCACGGTGATCAAAGATGCCTTAATTATAGGAGAGGCTGATTAGATAACTCAGCCATTGCACGGTCTGGATTGGTTTTCATGGAAGTTAGTACACATAAATTAGATTTTAAAGGGGGCAACTGGCCTTTAAAGCTTCAGCAGACCAAGCATCTATGGCTTTTCAGCAGCTGTCAGTCTGATGCATTGCAGTTTTTGAGGAGGCTACGTCTTATTTCAGGTAGAAAATATTCACCAAGTACGTGCCACACATGAAAGTGTTTTGTGACACCTGCCCGAGGAAGCAAAACGCAAAACTGTAACAGTTGAGGTATGTTTGCAGCTGAGTGGTGACAAGTAGGCCAGAGGAGCTGAGACGTGTTAGCACAGGCTCTGAATGCTGCTCATCCACATCACACGTGGCAAGCTTCACCAACAGTGCCTACTTTGTTCTGCATTGTACAATACTGCTTGCACTCCAGTTAACCTTTCTGTTGACGTGGTTCGAGTGTTAATTGAGTTCAAAAGATGCTTTAGTTGTACCCGTGATGTATCGCTGACCCT
Source organism: Scortum barcoo (assembly GCA_023238725.1). Classification (NCBI taxonomy): domain Eukaryota; kingdom Metazoa; phylum Chordata; class Actinopteri; order Centrarchiformes; family Terapontidae; genus Scortum; species Scortum barcoo. Next base: position 12,246,540 of record CM041548.1, on the reverse strand, counting down.
GATTCCCGCTTTGTTTGTAATAGATTTGTGTCTCTGTGTCTTTTCTCAAGGTGTGTCGTCCCGCGTCCCGGAGATCATGGCGGCTGGCACCCACTCCCCTGGTGGGCCTAATGGCATAATCCGGAGTCAGTCCTTCGCCGGCTTCAGCACACTGCAGGAGCGACGCTCTCGGTAAGCAGAAACCTTTAAAACCATTGACCTGTGGCCAACATCAGCTATGTTACTCATTTATGAAATGACAATGGAGGTCCGTGTATAATTGAACGCATTGATTCCAAAACACTGAAGCAAACACAGCCAAGAAACGGTATTGATTTGGAGGTGAAGCTCTTAGAAATATGATCACTATTTTACTAATATGTAAGCATTTAGTGTTTAAATTTTTAACAGTAGATCAGGCATTAAAGAGTCATTTTATCAGTATGAAGTTATTAAGGTAGTATGTCAGTCATTTAATACAGTACATGTGTAAAGTTAGTGAGTTTTCATCAGACAGTCCCTGCGGATGTCTTTTAATTCCACACCCACTCTTTGTAATCAGCCTTTCTGTCAAACATTGTGAGCTCTCATTCCTGATCTAAGATAACCCTGATGACATCATTGGTGATGGATAGTGATGGAAAAGACAACACATGAGACAGAATGATGTTAAGGCCTAGACACACAATTTAAAGAAAAGGGGGGAATGCACTATTTTGCTTGGAAATTAAAATGTGTATCTGCCGAGTGCCCTACATTTGACTCAGACAATGTTGCCAAGTCCAACAAAACCTCTTGCTCCATCATCACAAAACGTCCTCTCACATCCCAGAAATATTTCTTACGATCTTTTCGGCACCTGGTTCTCCGCAACAGCCCTAGTCCTGTCAGGAGAAGCTATCGAAGACTATTCCCCCTATTTTTTCTCAGCTCAGACAGTGAATGGGGTAATTGGTTGGAATGACTCGGGTGTGTGGGTGACTGACAGCGACTGACAAGTTAGGGTTCTGATAATGAGCGAGGCGGAGAGCTGCAGAGATGTGGCTTCTGGAGTATGTGAGCGGCAGTGTGCTGTTGAGCATGGACTTTCCACGCGTGTGCCCATGTGCATGTTTTTTTGTATGCATTTACGCACGCATGCTTACTTCACATTTTGCGCCATGTTTATGTGCAAGGGTGCAAATTCACAATTATAAGTCAGTATGGCATTGTGTTTGCATCTATGTGGGTGTTTCTGTGTGATTGTCCCTGCCAAGAGACCCCTCTACGCCACAGCTTGTGTGACCCCAAGGCTACTCAGCGCTCTCATTCAGCGGTGGCCTACATTTGTGGCAGCTTAGCTTAACTTATGCTGCGTTCCCTGGCACGCTCCGACTTGTCGAGTGCTGGAATTGGTTGTCGCCGCGTCCCCGAGATGACTCCAGGATCGTTTCATTAAGCCAAGGGAAATGTCATTTGTCAGCGAGATCTGTAACGGTTTTAAGAGCTGAAATGTGCATGAGCGGATGAGATGAGAGTAACCTAAAATGGATTGATGTGAGGAGAGACGGACTTGTGAAGTGGCTGTTCTGTGGAGAAAATGGGCGAAACACGGCTCAGGCATGGTGCTGAAACCATTAATGGAGTTCTCAATCAGCAATTTTGATCATCTAAATATTGTTCTTGGTGATTTATCGAGCAAAATTCCAAACATTTGCTCATTTAACTTCTCAAATACTGCTTTTCTCAGTTTTATCTTATAATAAAGGAAATAGTTATGGGGTTTGGAGCCTTTGGTCAGACAAAACAAGCTATTAAAAGATTTTACCTTGTGCTCTGAGGAAACGGTGTCACTTTTTTCTCACTCCATCATTAGTTTTAGCCCTGCTCGGACATCAGGGTATTGAGAAATTGTACAGTTACTGTAATAAAGTAGTTCATCGACAGGAAGTTACACAAAAATTTTGTTGACATCCTTTTTTTTTTTTTTTAATCAATAAGATGTGATGACATGCTGCTTTTTCTTGTCTTACATTATGGTAAACTGAATATTTTTGGTATTAGACTGTAGGTCAGACAAAACGAGATGTTTTCCAATGTTTTAGTCCAGTCCAAATACTTCATTAATAAATCAAACAAAATAGTCAGACGGTAACGATACTGAAAATCTTGCTTGTTTCAGCCCTACACTTTTGTACATGTATGATACAATTTAAAGAAGCCTATGTGAGCCTGACCGTCCCCTCTATTCAGTCAACACTGCTGTGGGGAAAAAGAGTGAAGAATGCTTGAATGTCATTGATTGCCGGGAGTGTGATTGTGCCTCAGTGTATACGTGTTTGTAAGTTCACTGTGGCAGAAGATAAATGGCAGCTTCACACAGGTCAAACACAGAAAGTGGGGGGTGGGAAGCCCATGTTTGTATGTGTTCACACACCACTGTGACTGATGAAGAGGTTTAGCGAGATTTAGCTACAAGTGTGTGTGTGTGTGTGTGTGTGTGTGCACGTTTGACAGGCTTTCGTTGACTGCATTCAAACGATATGTAGGTTAAATGTGTCAGTCCTGTGTGACTGAGTTATCTTGACGTGACAAGGCCTCTCCATCTATCAAATGAGATGAGTTCATGCAGAAACTGGCCGCAGGGCACGTTGAGTAAAATAATACAGAAGTCTCATCTAACGCAACATTATTACAAACTGCTGCAGGCCTGGTTATCTGAAATACTGTGGAAATCCCATGCTAAATATTTAATTTGTGTGTGTGTGTGTGTGTGTGTGTGTGTGTGTGTGTGCAGCAGTGTTTGTGTGTGTGTGTGTTTGTGTGCGTGTGGGGAGAGTTAGACTGTGAGAGAGAGAGAGAGAGAGAGACTGTGCCCCCTCCAACATTATTATTGTTAGCATTTCCTGTTTGCAGTGTAACCAAGAATGTACAAACTGGGGTACTTTGATGCGAAGGAAAACTTATGATGATGAAGTTATTCACTAAGAAGAGCATCTTTTGTCTATGATTTCTAAGTGGAACTGTGGATGTTTATTCATGATGGCCTCCAGAGATTAGAAAGTGCAAACCACAACGAATTTAAAAAAAAAAAAAAAGATGTGTATCGTGTTTGTGTGTTCAGATGTGAGTTATGACTCCAAGAAGTTGTGCGAAATTTTTACTCCTCACATCTCTGCCTTTGTGGCCCCCTTTTAGTTCTGCTCTGAACTATCTGCACCTTTTTTTATCCCTCAGTAGATGTTAACTTTAAGAGAGCCTTCATGTTTCTTTTTTTTTTTTTTTTACTATAAAACTTTTGAAAACTTGTGTTTTTACAGTTTGAAAGTTATTTTCAACATCATTGCATAGAAGAGAAAGTGTGGCCCTCTATTGCACTTGCACTCGCTAATATGTGTGTGTGTGTGTATGTGTGTGTTTAGGTGTAACTCCTTCATGGGGAACTCGGCGGTACAGAAGAAGCCTCAATCCAAACCAAAGAAGCCCCACCTGTCCGGACACAAGGGAGGCAGCAGTTCTAGAGAGCCACAGCCCAAAAGACTGGAGGAAGTTTACACTGCACTCAAACAAGGCCTGGAGTGAGTAACCCACACACTGATGTACATGCACACTGTGTTCGCACACTTCACTCGGTCAAGCAAAGAAAAAATGTCTTTTTCACCGACACATAAACTCATCAAATGCTCCAGTGTGATCTTTTCTTTTCAAGCTAGTGAGACATCTGTGAGTTCATGGTTTCAATCTATAAATATTAGCAAACTTTAATGTGCACATTTACAGCCTGTTGACATTTTCTGCTGCACATATTTACATAAATGCACAAATGTTTATACACTAATGTGTTTATAGTGCTATTGCCATTATATACATATTATTTTCATAATATTCTGGCTGTGTGCTCACATTGCTGAATGCTCTTACTTTTTTAGCTTTTTAACTTGCAACACGAAGACTGATTTTTTTTTTTTAAATGTAAAATGTAAGTGTTCTCCTTTTTTTTATTTTTTTATTTATTTATTTATTTTTTTGTCCCGTAGTGAGTATCTTGAAGTTCATCAAACAGAGCTGGACAAACTCATGTCACTAATGAAGGACATGAAGAGGAACTCTCGTCTGGTGAGAAACTACCACACATCAGTTTACATACAAGCAATAGTTTAGTCCTCACACACACCTTAAAATTGTAAAGGAGTCATTTCTTTAAAGGTCACTGAGTGAGCAGGTTGCATTTTCCCTCAAGAAAAGTTACAGGTGTAAACAGTTGATAAGTGTTCCGGGAATCTAGAAATCAAAATCACCACCGGACAGATATCTGTGTATAAAAGTAGCAAGAACAAAAGTCTTGGTAGCAGGCCTGGGGCCTGTTTTATTTTAATACCTCACACAATAATAATAGATGAACTTCAGTATCATAGATTCACACATGGCAAAGTCATTTTGATTTGTGACTCACACACACTTTGTACACACACAGTCGAGACTGCCACTGGAAAGGATGTTTAAGAGGATCTTCTTTTGATGTCAGACAACTACAGTCTTCTTTGCATTACTTAAGCAGCCTCAGATGTGCTGTCCTTCTCTAATAACTGTGTGTGTGTGTTTTCTCTCTCCAGGGAGTGCTGTACGATCTTGACAAGGTGAGTTGACGGAGGGGAGGGTCTACTGTAACATCAGCCCCAGGTTTGGTGTGTGTTGGGAGGCGGGGGGGGATCTTTGATGTAAAGAAAAGAGTTGAAGGAGGCAGAAAAAAAACAAAAATGGCTAAAGACAGAAGAAAAGAGGGAGGGAGGATGGAGCGGAGGAGTGATGGGCTGAAGAGATGTGCTTGAGAGGGACTAGCTGTGAGATATTTGCATATGAGAAACAACACGTAGCGTTTAGCATTTTGACAACGTGTGACGTACTTTTAATGATCACAACTGCCACTTTTTTAATATGTAAGCTCAGGCTTTCAAACTGTGCCTCAGTATATCCTGGGGTACGTAGAAATCGTCTTTTAAGTTATTGCACTGTGTCTTTCTCTCTGCAGCAAATAAAAACCATTGAGAGGTACATGAGACGTCTGGAGTTCCACATGAGCAAGGTAAGAGCTGTTGAGATGGATTGACACAAGCCAGTGTTTTTTTTTCTCAGTATGCTTAAAGGACACGTGGTTTTCTGGTTCTGTTCTCAGTGTCTGATTTGTTTTCATGCCTGGGAAGCATCCACTTAGCGCTGCTGAAGTGTCTCAATATATACCTCTTTCCACTTAAAGCCTCTCCACATATTGCTGCATATTACCACCTCTTCTAAAGCTTTTATATTATTGCTGCTTATTTGCTATCTTGTGGAGGGTTTGATGAGAGTTTTGATATGAGACGGTGGTAAAAGTTCTTTGTCCCAAACCCACAACAGAGTAAAAGAGTAAAAATCCTGTCCTGTCCCAATCCCTGAAGACAGTTTCCTGTCTCATCCCATTCCTGTGGTGCGTTTTCTGTTTGTCAATCCACTGCCCACACACATCATGCACTCATCAGATGGCTGAAACCAAACACCAACCAGAGCATTATGTTTATAATTTATTTACATATTTACAACAACAGACCTATTCTTATTACGATTCCTGTTCCGTCCGTGAGTCACTTGATGAAGACTAAAACTGACTACTGTCCCACGGGAATACCATGATTCCCAGGATTCCCTGAAAAATGTCAGTCTCTAATTGATACCACTCTCATATTTATCCATTATGTATTAAGCTACTGCCAGCAGCCAGTTAGCTTAGCTAAGCCTGATTTAACAAGACTTGAGACACAGGAAACAGCCAGCCCGGCTCTGTCTGAAGGTACCAACATCCACCTGAAACTACGTTACAGGTGCTAGTGGGTGGATCTTGTCACCTTTGGAAAGACCCGGGCTGTTTACAGATTTTATGCTAAGATAAGCTTACCGGCTGCTGGCTGATATAGCTTTATGGCTTTTATGGGTTCAATCTGCTTTTATATCTCCTGCCAAGAAACCAAAATAAGTGCATTTCCCAATATCTTGAGCTATTTCTTCAACTTATCATTCAGTTAATGTAGCTGTGTTTTATCTTGCTAGCTTAAGGTTTCTTCTATTTTCTCACTCTCTGTTGGTTTCATGTTGAGTTTTTGAGTAAAGTTGCTCCGTTAACTTTGTTTAGATGTCTTCAGGAAGGGTTTTTGCTGCCAGGTCAGGCTGGTGTTCCTGCCCCTCTCTTGATCATGTGTTGATGTATTAGGGAAGTCTCCAGCTGTTTTAACACCAGGTAGGGAAACTTTTTTCCCTGCGGCCTCCTTTGTAGCCTCCTCACTGGTTGCCAGTTGGGGACATTAATCCCCCGCGGGGTCGCACAACTCCACGACTTTTATTCCACATCCCCGTAATGGTCTCCCTCGCTGTGCGTCAAATCAGACGTGACAGCAGGCAGTCAGAATACACACACCCAAACAACAGCGCAGCTCCGAAGGTAACCATGGTTACCTGAAGACGAAGTCTTTTGAAGTCCTGAGGAGCACAGAGGAGTCGGAAACTGGGCGGCCTTAACCCTTTATGTTCACATACATCCTTACAGACAATAAAAGCTCACCTACAGTTGTCCATGAAGAAACACGTGTACAGAACAATACGACAGAAGTGCTTCTGAAGGCGACAGCGAATGTGGGTCAGGGTAGTTTCGAGGCTACAATGAGGAGTGACTAGGTGGAGATGGAGGGAACATTGAAGAAAGGTCTGAGAGTCACTTGAAAGGTGAGGTTGTCTGAGAAACTCAAAGAAATTGTGTACTCCACTTTGACTTTGGTTACAAAGAAAGAAAAAAACAAGATATTCGATGCTTGTTCTGTCTTGTGAGGTTGTCTCAGGATGCATTTAGAGCAAACACTCACTCACATCCATTCTACTTAACATCTAACATGAAGCTCTTCTGTTCTTTCAGGCACTGTGCAAAAATAGACCTGAATGCACTTGTAAATATTTGAAATAGTGAAGGAGTGATTGATTTATCTTGTCAGGCAGGTAAAAAGCCTCAAAAGTCAAAGCGTAACTAAAAACCAAATTAAATCTAGCACTCCCTGCGCTCTTTCATTCTAAATATACACCAGCGCTCCTTCACTAAACCCTTTAGTCTTCTTATTGACTGTCTGACTTTGTGCAAGTTATTGGCTGCAAATAAAATAGTTTAAATAAATCCCCAAGACTTTGTTGCACAGAAACACCAAGGGAAAAACTAAATTCTCAATACAAACAGTATTATTTCCTAATATGTGACTGTAAGAAGTAGTCCTCTAGTGTGGTACACATAAGTATGATGCTCGTAATTTAAGTAAAAAAGTTCAAAAAGGAAAAGAAAGCACGCTTGACTTATGAAGTCAATGCCAATGTCAAGTGAACCAGCAGCCCTTGATGCTCCCCGCCTGCCCCCTAGCAACTATTGGCTTTACACACACAAACACACGCACTCTCACATACTCGCAGGACAGGTCTATTTTCCAAACCTCACCATCAGCAGATAGCTATTGAGTGAGATCAATTGTGGAGTGTCCAGCTAAGAGAATCGGCCAACCACAAAAGCATCAAGGTCAGAAAATTAAATCACACATACACACACACACACACAAGAGCTGCCTCACCCGTATATTCAGAGTGGCTCCGGTATGACTATTGTATGTATATACTGCCATTGAACTAGGCAACTAGGTGTGTTTGAGTGTCTTACACGCTTGTAGAAGAGCGAAAGTATCACACGTCCTTTAGCTCATCTCGGAACAGGACGCAGATCTTCACAGTTTTGTACTCAGCAGCCGTGAGCCACAGTACGTGTGTTTTGTTGGTGCTTGTGTTCAGGCACAGGCGTGTCTCTTTGTGCAGGACAGCTGCCGTGAGGGATGACTTAACAATCATCCATCAGCAAGTTGTTAGTGTGTATGCATGCGTGTGTGTTTGTGACTCACATCAGCCCAGCCTTTTGTTCCTGTTCAAGCTGCTGGCTGCCTACAGATGTCCGAGCAGTAATTGGCACACATGGAAGGAGGAGGCAGGTGGCACAACACAACCCCTGTGATGTCCTGCATGGGATAGGACCTATGGTGTGTGTGTATATGTGTGTGTGCGTTTGGATGCTGGCATCAACAGGGCATCATTAAAGAGATGAGTGACAGAGATTGAAGGTGAGGAGAGCGGCTGCAGGCGCCGCCTTGTCCCCAGAGAGGGGGAAATTTTGCATTTGTGTGTTAATCATGTGCCAAGTTCAATCCAGAATGAGTGTGAATACTGCACATGTGATTATTTTTAATGTTGGGCCTTTTTGCTTTCCCCCCTTCCCTTGAATGCTAATCTTGCCACCAACACACACACACACACACATCTCCAGAGAGGGGCTTGTGTGTTTGATGCTGTTTGATCTGGCCCGCCTGTTTTAATCTGCTTATAATCACTCGCCCCCTGGCAAAAGGGGGGGGTGTGTGTGTGTGTGTGTGTTTGTACATATGTGCATGTGTATGCGCACATATGTGTGTGTGTGCGTGTGTATGTGCATGTGTGCCACTATCCTACAATCCAGGATAATGGCCACATTTTAAGAGGATTCCTGCCATATCCTTAAGATTCTCTGCTCATATTTAAAATCCCATGTACAGTAGATACAGAGACGATCCTCTAAAACTGTGATATTTAATAAAAAACTCCACTTTTACTTTGGACTGCCCTGTCAAACCACAGAGTATTATTATTTAGTATTTGTACAAGGATCAGCTTGGGGGGACTTAGAAATACCACCAAAAAGAGCTAAAATGGATATTTCACCCTTGATAAATATGAACACATTATTATCCCAACCCCAGGCATAATTGATTCCCCAATAAAGATTTCCACGTAATCCCTCATTGAGTCTCTGAGCCATGCAGGTTTTGTCATCCCACTGAGCTGTAATTAATACAGGGACTTTGTGTCCAATAGAGGACTCAATTTCGAATACATTTACATTCAATATCTCTTCGCATCTGGTAAGAGTTAATTAAGACGGTTCAGATGGTTTTTTTGGTTTGAATTTTAAAACAGGTTTGGGTTTTTGTATTGAAATAGCCCTTTAAATGACCACACTAGTGTCCTGTCATGTATTTGTAATTCCTGTAGTAAATTATGGCTATTGTTGAAGAAAAATGTGAGCAAAAAAATTTATCATTATTCCTGTAAGGATCGTAATGGATAAAACGTTATAAACTGATCCATGCTTTGTCTTAGAAATGTTTTTTTCTTGTTTTGATTTTTTGTTTGTTTGTTTTTTTTTGTTATCCAACTAACAATTATTTTTATTATGAATTCATTTACTGATTATTTTCTTAATGATTTGATTATTTAAATCTATAAAATGTTAAAACACAATAAAAAAATGAGTATTCTCCACACTGTTACCAAACCCCAAAATGTTCTGTTTATTGTCTTGAAAAACCAGTAAAAAAACCAGGAAACGATGACATTTAAAAAGCTGGAACCACTGCATTTCTGCCTGTAACATGTCTGACACCATTAGCTGATTGTTCAAAATGTTCCAGACTCATTTTCTAAATAATCAAAACCTCATTATTTCACCTCTTATTTACTGTTTGATGAGGTTACTGTGTGACATGTTAGATTTAATATCTTCACTAATATAAAGACACAGGGAGCCAAAAGAAAGAAAGCATTAAATATTCAGTCAGGAACCGCTCCATGGGAAGTGGATGCCTGATATAAACTACATGCCTGAGTGTATATTAATGTTCATCCAAAGGAGCATATTAACAAGACCACTAGCCCATAATACTGTATGTTTGCACCATAATTGTTTTTGCACAAATTTCTTATCCATCTGCCTATATGTAAGTTTCTGTCTTGTCTTTGTTTGTGTTTTGCCTCTTGTGTCTCCTCTTCTTCTGGGGTGAAATGTGCCTGGGGTGCAGCAATATGCTGACAGCCTGTCCTCTGGAGTGGAGCTTGGCTGACCTTCAAAAGGACATTTCCTTGAGGGCAGCAAGAGGCCATTGTAATGGGGACCAAAAAAATAGCTTAATTAGCTGATAATGATATGATTGCTGATTGTCTGAGAAGAATGACGGCTATTCATCAGCCCCAGTTTGTGAAGGCCCAATTTTGATTCAGAGGCACATCATTTTCTGCAAATGAATAACTCATTGTAGTTGCCTACTCATTTATGTGAGCACAGTATTGCAGTATTTTTCAACATGATCAGTGCAGAAGTTCTCTCGGATGAGTGTGTGTTTCTTTTGACTTCAGCTCAGCTTCCACTGCTCATGTTTTTCCTTGTTGTTGTTGTAAACAAACATGTTTTAAAGCTGTCGATTGTTGTCTCTGACCCAGCTCCACGCTGATCAGGGAGCTGAGAATAACAGTTGTGGTTGGAGGGTGTTTTAAAGCTGGCTCAGCTCAGCTGCTGCAGCCACGCCACATACACCACATACCACAGACAGACAGACGGGGCTGGGTCCCAGTCGGGGGTGGGGGGTTGCTGAGGAGGGTGGTTGGTTTGAGGTGGAGTTGGGATATGGCTGGGTGCTTTTTGTCTGTATTTGTGCTAAGATAAGTCATTATAACATCATCAAGTTACGCAGAACAGAAACCTCACGATGCAAAACACTTTCACTCTTTACCATAAACCCCCGTGTGCCCACCCACCACAGCAACAACATGCTTTCCATACACATGTAAACATGTTCACATCCACAGTCACACAGTCTGCCCTCACAAACTTAAAGATACACAAACAAACACTCGGAGAAGCTATTAGGACGGCAGGAGTCAGAATGCCCCATTTTCTCCCACTTCTCCCTAATGAGTGCCATAAAGAGCGCAACACATCAATATTTCAGCGCTCGCGTCAGGCAGGCGGCAATATTTCCCTTTGATGAGGCTCACCAGAGGTGTTTTGTTTTGCCCGGCTGCCACTCCGATCTTATGTGAATTCTGGAAACCAGAAAATTAGACAGACAGAAGGCTGAAAATCTGGACATGGTGGTAGCTTGTGGTTTCTGGGAGAAATGAGTGACTCAGCAGAAGTGCTTTAAGGAGAACTGATGGACCGGTGCTCTGGTAACAACATCATCTCATCTTGATGATTTCATTCGAGCTCAAAAACTCCCCAACATTTCAGCTCACTGTCAGGCGGCAGGGTGTCGACGCAATCCTTCCCTCTCCCAGGGGATTTGTGTTACATCAGTCTGGTGCTGCAAACTGAAGTTGGGCAGACATCTCCAAATGAGCTCTAAACGCCGTCTGTTGTTCCCCCGCTTTGGGAGTGTCCCACTGGGGTCACTTACCGGGACGGCAGCATAGGCATCTGCTACTGGAGGCTATAGTTACACTGATGCATACCAGCTGTATATATAAGAGCTCTGAGCTTTTTTTTCTCCTCAGTTGATCTGTTTGTCCCTGTCTTACCAGTCGTCTTTCTGTCCATATCTATCACTTTGGCTGTTCTCACTCTTTGCTTTAATTTCCTGTCAACCCTTATATTGACTCTACCTCTGCAGCCTCTTTTTTTTTCTCTTTTCTGGTATCTGAAAACTGTGACAAGTTCCCTATCACATGTTAACCCATTGTCATCAGTGATTCCTTCTCTGTGCTTGGTCTTGCCATTGTAAAAGATCCTGACTACTGCACAAGCCTGAAGCTGTGTCGGGCATCCTTGAATGAATCCCAGTGAGATGTGAACACATTCAGAATAATTTAGATGGCAGTTGGAAGTTTTTCGGGGGTTTGCGTCCTGCCCAGGGATGTTTTGATGTGCAACGTATGGATGGTTTCAAACTTCAATGGCTCACTTTGTTTCATTAGTGCAGAAGTTTCTCTCCCTCTTTTGTGTGTGTGCACTAATGGCCATGAAAATTTATGTTCCTGCCCTGCAGAACATATATTAAAGATGTGCGTGTGTGTGTGTGGTTTCAGGTGGACGAGCTGTACGAGGCCTTCTGCATCCAGAGCCGTCTGAGAGAAGGTGCCATTCGGATGAAGCAGGCCTTCTCCTCCTCTCCTTCCACTAAAGGCACTAAGGAGAGCATTGCGGAGGTCAACCGCCGCTACAAGGAGTACACTGAGGTACTGGCATAGAGCATCATCTTCACTGTATTGGGAATAGCAGCAAGAATTAGCTGATTCTTTTAAAGAATTATACATGAATATACTTTAGTCTACTTTACTTTGTCAAAGTCACATAAAGTAAAGCTAACTGAGCAATGGAGTCTGGTCAATGATCTAGTTGACTTTTGAGGACGATGGGATGATAGGAACAAATCAAACATAGTGTTACATATAGATAATGTATGAATTTAACATTTGGTCACACAGGTAGCAATTACTGCCTCCGCTGTCATTATTAAACACTAACATGTATAGTCACATATTTCTGGGATGACCTACAAATCCCAATAACACACACACCTGTCATCACCTGTCATCACCTGTCCCCGAGGGCTCAGAGCTGCCGTGCTGCCTCCTCAGCAGTTTAGCGCTGACTGGCTTTGTCAAAGTCTTTCGAGATAACTTGATTGCTGATTGCTATTTGTTCTTGCTTGACAAAGGGGCTGTTTATGCGATCGGTCTTATCACTTCTCTCTCCCCCAGAACATGGGCACATTCGAAAGCGAGCTGGAGAACCTGCTCGGGGAGTTTCATATTAAAATGAAAGGTGAGATGTGAGAACTCACTCACTGTAAATCACCCAGCTGAACACGTAAACACCTAAAGCCAGAAGCGGTTGCTTTGCTTGCCCCAACCACATTTTTTTCCTGCACAAATGTTTTTTAAAAATCAATTTCCTCCCTCTGACAGGTTTGGCAGGCTTTGCAAGGCTCTGTCCCGGAGACCAGTATGAGGCAAGTTCCTTTATATTTTTATGTAACACACAGCTATTAAAGATAACTTCACCTTCATGTTGAAATCCAAGTGTGGAATTTTTCAAAAGCATTTATTTAAGAATTTGGAGAGGACAATTTATACTTTCAGGTCATGGAAGAAACAAAATGGTTTCCAGCAGAGTGAAATAAGACGTATCTATGTCATTATTAAAAAAAGCTGCTCCTGAGTTTATGCTGTGAATCTATTAAAGTTGCATCCGTTCTCTGGCTTTAAGCTTACCTCTCTCTCTTTTTTTTTTTTTTTTTCCACACTGCCCTTCCCAATACTTCCTTTAGATCTTCATGCGTTACGGCCGCCAGCGGTGGAAGTTAAAGGGAAGGATTGAAGTGAATTCCCGACAGAGTTGGGATGGAGACGAGATGGTCTTCATGCCTCTCATCACTGACCTCATCAACATCAAGGTGCCATAGGGAGCCAGATGAGCTAACTTTTTGCTTTAAATATCATCCTTCGTCACTTTCCGCACATTTGCACATTTCACTGCTTGTGTGCAAGTTTATTTTCCATGCACCAAGGACATATTTGTGATCTTTGCCATCACTATAATTAATTAGAGCTGGTGGAAGTAAACAATTCATCAACAACCACCAGACTTGTGTTTTGACGTCAGAAGAAACTGTGTCATCACTGTGTCTTGCCCTGATTAGTGAATAAATGTTGTGTTTGGCACTGGTCAGGTGACGGAGCTGAAGGGCCTGGCCACTCACATGCTGGTGGGCAGCGTGATCTGTGAGACCAAGGAGCTGTTTACCGCCATGCCTCAGGTGGTGGCTGTGGACGTTAATGACCTGGGGACCATCAAACTCAACCTAGAGGTCACGTGGTAGTAAGTAAAGTCCTTTACTTTTTTTTTTTTTTTTTGGCTTTTTCCCTTTTTTCAGTCAATATAAAACATGGCAAAAAATACGTGGAACAAAGTAAGACAGTGGATGTTGCAGTTGTGTTGTTTGTACATTTGGTTATTATTTCATGGCGATTAATTTCATTTGATTTCATGCTCAGTCCGCAAAAGTTTCCGTGAAATTTCATCAGGGTGAGGGTATGCTGTTTTCTGTTTATGAAAGAGATGTTGGGTTTGCATTGTCTGAGTCAGATCTATCTTCAACACAATGGTTGCATCTCACAAGCTACCCAACAGAGATACCTTCTGTTTAGATTTTTGCACGGCCAGTATCTTGATCACTGGCTGTATTTTACACATCCTTTTCTGTCATCTGGTGGAGAAATATGGGCATTACAAGTTATGGAAGTCGACTAATTAAAGGAATATTCTTCTGTGGAGCAAATGAGAGATCAACTATACAACACATGAAGACAGAACAGAAGTAAATCACAATATGTGCCTTGCTTTTATTCCCCCCTTCCAGCCCCTTCGATGTCGAGGACCTGACTCTTTCGTCCGGCAATGTGAGCAAAGCCACAGCACTCCAGAGACGAGTATCAGTCTACAGCCAAGGCACGCCGGAGACCCCCACCTTCCAGGACACCTCCTTCTTTGTGAGTCCACACAGATAAGCTTTTTGTAGCTTCATTGGTGTGGTGGGAGACAGTGGCTTTTGTTGTTTTTACAGTGTTTATGGTACAGTGTTTGTACCCCCAAATCAGTGTGAATCACCATCTAGGTTAGACAGAAATCTGAACTTCGTGTTTTTATGCTTGTGACTGGGTGAATTAAGCTGAAAGAGATGACGTTTTATCCTTTACACCTCCAGTGTCCCTGAGTCTGCACCCGATTATATTGATATTTTAACATGACACACACTTTTTTCTGTTGATGCATCATGCTTATGTAAGCCACATTAGTGCTAGCCCTAAACTAACCCTCACCAATTTCCCTGCTATCCTCCTCTCCTATGCATTTCCACATCAAAACTCCCCTAATCCACACTCTCTCCCACTTTACACATTTATCCATCCCTCCTGTATCTCACTCACTCTGCCTGCCCTCACTCGATTACCCAACACCTCGTCCTACTTGCCTGTGTGCATTGTGTAAAGAAGTGGCAACCATATCCCGTGGAGCGCCAGCGCCTCTCCTTCCTGCACATGCTCCGAGACACCCTGCTAGAGAAGCTAAGGCGCAGTCGCTCGTTTGGCGACCTGGCCTCACTCCGGCCAAGGCCCAAATCCAGTCTGGAGGTCTATGTGAGTGTGTTGTGGCCCCTCGACCCTCCTAACCTGACTTTTGTGTGCCCCCTACCTCGCTGACGTGGTGGGGATATACTCCTCTGCGGGTGTGGACACCCTTGGGTGTGTCCAGCCCCTTTCTATGGGCTGCAGAATGCCATGTGTGGCTTTTTGCATGTTTATTTGCCTGACAGCCTTTGAGTTGTGCGTGTTCTTGTTATGATTTTTCTATTCAGATTTACTGTTATTTTATCAGATCTGCTCATAAGAGTGAACTTTTCATAAGTGAAAAGTGAAGTTAGGGAGGATGTTTGAAGTATGTCTGCCATCTCTTTTTCCACTTGAGAGAGCTTTGTCTTGAACTTCTTTGTCTTATGTGCACTGATTTCAAACTAGATTTCAGCTTTAATCTTTTAATCTCTGTTGTTACACATATTTACTCGCCCGTCTCTTCTTTCAGTCCACTTTACCAGACGATGTCTTTGAGAACGGTGGTTGCGGCGTGGCCGAGTGCAAGCGTCTCTCTTTCACATTCTCCGACACCTCTGGGTCCACGCCCAGCCCCAGCCCCGCCCCAAGCTCCCATTCACCAGGCCAGTCCAACCCTGAGATCACGGTCACTCCTCCAGAAACAGACCCATCACCTACACAGATCCTCCCAACAAGGGAGGACTCCATCCCAGAGGAGCATTTAGTGGAGGAAGAGGAGGAGGAATATGAAGAGGATGGCGACACGGGTAGTAGAGGGAGCAGGCGCACCAGTGCCAGCCTCGCCAGCGATGAGGCCGAGGTGGCGGAGGACTCTGAGTGGGAGCGCACAGAGTCCCAGCGAAATTCAGGCTCCAACAGTGGCTCAGCTGCCCCGTCCCTCTGTTCTGACGGCCACCTGTCCACAGTGGCTCCAGAGGATGTTTTCTTAGACCATGCTGACGAACTGAAACCTGTGGAGCTGGACACAGAGGAGGCGGGCAGCCTGACCAGGCAACTTGTGAAAAGGCTGACTTCTTCAGAAATTGTGCCGCCGGGTGGGAGCTCCACGGAGGGAGGAGGGAGTCTGAGCTGGGCAGGAGAGGGGAGCAGGGCTTTCCTGGAGAGCAGTCTGGAGGAGGCCATCCACAGCCTGCTGATGAAGCTGGAGTCTCTGACCCACCGTTGTCGAGAGCTGCAGGACCTGGAGCAGGAAGTGATGCGGCTGGAGGACCTGCTCAAGGTGGCTGAACCCTCCATTTCTGATTTACATGTACAAGATACAAATGACTAAATGTTTTTATTTATACACATGACACATGACATACCCTCTAAACTCATTTTCATCACATACTACTTAATCAGCTGAAATACCTCATCATTCCTTCCACTGTACATGGGGCCTTTATTTTGAAGAGCTCTTGATTTGTCAGGCCTTATAATACACAGTATATTCAGGAAATAATTACTCTAATGAAGATAAAAAATAAATAAGTCAATTGGAATTAAAAATAACTAATAACTGAATCCAAAAATAAAAAGTAACAAGTTTCAGCCTCATGAAATAGGCTGTGGCAGGTTAACATCTCCAGGATTTTTGAAGTGTAAAAGATTATTAACTCAACCTCTTCCCCCCTCCTACCACAGTGTCGTCTCCCAGGTCACAGGAGCCGGTCATCCAGCCTCAGTCTGACAGTGGAGAGCGCCCTGGAGAGCTTTGACTTCCTCAACACCTCTGACTTCGACGACGAGGACACTGGAGACGATAACGCCGTCCTCAGCATCCCACAGAGGTCTCCGCTTTTTGACGCAGACGGAGAAAGGATCGGGTGAGTGCAAGACAGACAGAGGCGCTACATTTTGCCATTGTGCCGTGGAGTTTGACTGCAGTATTAGAAGGGTCCTGTGTCACAGCAGTACTTGATTTAATTACCATTTCATTAAGGACATTACGTGTTTGTGTGGTGCTGCTGCCACTCGGTGGTGACTCCTGGGTATCTGCCTTTTAGGGGACAGCATCCAGAAGCCAGAGGACACCTGAGTGAAGCCCTGACAGAGGACACCGGGGTGGGCAACAGCGTGGCGGGAAGTCCCCTGCCGCTCACCACCGGGAACGAGAACCTGGACTTGGCCATCGTCATCCACCTGCAGTACTGTAATCACCTCATACAGGTGCAGCTCCTCATCATCATGTTTAGCAGTAAAAATAATACATTAACAGAAGAAGTTGACATTAATTCAGCTTGTTTAAAAACACGATAATGTCAGTGGCTTACTGCTACTTTACCAGATGTCTCACATGCCTTTGTTTCTTACTGTGATGGCAGGTGTTGACCAGCGGGGTGGGTGTGTGGCAACGCCGCAGTCTTCTCCTCAAACTGTCCGGTCAGACTCAGCTGTTAGAGGAGCTCGCGGAGATCAGTGTGGACAGACTGGGAGCAATCACATCTGCCGCTGATGGTAGGTGTCGATTATTATGTCATGTGTAAAGAGTTCTTCTCCTGCATGCATCCAGCAGGACTTTTTGGTTTGACGGGTCTGTCGATTGTGACCTTGTGTTTCTCTCTCAGTGCTCCCAGGCCTCGCAGAGCGCCCACAGCTGATGACTCTGTGGTCAGAGTGCAGTGGGTCTGCAGGACTTTTCCACACCATGCTGGACAGAGTGTTCAAACACATGAACCAGCGCTACACGGCGGTGCTGCAGGAGAGACACCCACACAGCGCTGACACAGGTTGAACAGTCTTTGTGTTTTTAATTACTGTTCAGTTTGAACAGAGACACTAGTTTGGTGTGTAAATTTTAAAGTAGACCCTGAGGGAAAATTAGATAATTATCTAAGAAATACACTTGGCTGAAAAACACTGAAAGTAGAATACTAGAAATTCAAAGGACTTAATGGAGTAGACTGTGAATCCAGATGTATTATGATTATTTTCATTATGTTCACTAAAGTACTATACTGAAGTACAAATTCAAGGTACGCGTGTTTTACTTGGGTATTTCAATTTTATTCAATTTTATACCTTCTTTGAGAAAAATATTTGACTTGAATATTGAATATTTTGACTATTTCACTTTACTATATTTGTCAGACCCTTCCTCCAAAATGGGTGACTCTGAATTTTTCTGATAGTAAAACTCTACTTTTTCTAAAGCTAAATTAACTATTGAAACTCTTCTTGCATTATCTGAAAGATTCATCATCACAAAGCTGAAAACAGTGTTTTTGGTGAAAAGCTGACATTTTAGAGATTTGCGGTTCTCACAGTACAGAGATGCCATTAATATTTATCCATGATGCATTGCTGTAAATGAAACTACCCAACAGTGTATAAAGTACTTCAAATTAGTTAAAAATCTACAGCAGTGAAATGCAACATTCGCATTATGGCAGGAGTGATATTAACCCAGACGATGTTTTACCTTACAGATATAAAGTAAAACACTGAAAGGGACCATTTCACTGCACTTTTGATTCTTACCCACAGGACTTGTAGTTGAGTGTATTCACGGTGTGGAATTAGTACTTTTAAATAATTAAAGGATCAGAATATTTCTTCTAAATTATTGCTGTATATTATTTGATTAGATGTTAGCAATACAAATGTTGGCTAGAAACAATTTCCTCTGACTTCTGATTCTCTCTCTCTCTCTCTCTCTCCAGTCTCCAGTGATCGGCGTTGTCGTGGGCGAGATGGTCGACAGGAGTGATCTGGCTGTGCCACGCAGCCCCCCCTCATCTGGGCTCTCCCAGGACGTCCTGACTGTGTTTCAGTTTTACAGCTACATCTTACAACATGAAGTGCAGGACATGGAGACGCACCTTCTACATCTGGCTAGAGAGGGTGAGCAAAAAGGGGCGACACTCAGTTCTTGTCAGCGCTGACTCCAGAAACCTTAATAATGTAACTTTAATATCCTGCGGTGAGCACAACACAGATCTAAACCTCTCTACCACTGAGCCATGCAAATCCCTCTGCAGAAGGATTAATGTGAATCATTCATTACAGATGAAATGATACAATATACATGATTGATTTCTGATTTTCACCCAAGAATGTGTTTCTTTATTAAAGAGCAAATCAGATAAGCCAATTTCCACTTGTATTTTCTGTCCATAAACCCCAAACCTTACTTGCTCTAAGTTTAGAGTAAATAAGGTGATAAGATGTTCTAAATTATTGGAAAACAGAGAGATAACACACTAAAACAGTACTTAAAATTACTCATTGTGAGTAAAGGAAGAAAAGTCAGGGAATGGTTGAACAGTGGAGCGTCTGTTACATGATTTTGCTTCTTTTTAATAAGTTAACACTCCACATTTAAACCTTTGACGCGTGTTTGCTTATGTCGTACTCAGAGTTGTTTGCAGAGGCTCTGTGCAGTGGGGATCATTCTCGCTGTTTAGCAGAGCTGGAGGAGGTTCCCGTGTCATCCCTGTGGCCTAGAAACAGCACCCTGAGAGCCCTGGCCTCCCTGCTCACTGCGGATGACCCTCAGGTCAACAAGGCAGCCACAGACTACCTCTCCTCCGGAGCACCACGGAGCCACTTCAGGACCAGAGTGAGTAAAGAGAGGGAGTGTGTGTGTGTGTGTGTAGGCAAACATTTCAGATGGTTTTGACAGATGCCGCAAGCAATGTCTGAATGTTAATGTGTGTGTTTACAGGCAGTGGAGTGCTACACCCAGGCGCTGTCAGAGGCTGGAGGTCAGAGCCAGAGGGCAGCCTGTGCAGCTCTCAGCTGTCTGCAGGTCAGTGGCCTCTTGCTTCAGCTACAGCTATGATACAGTGAGGGACCAGCTTAGCTCTGCATTTGTGTTACTTTAGGCTTAATTTGTTTTTAAGTAATGTTATTCTAAAGATAGGTTCTGTCATAACAAGTCGTGTATGTTAAAACTGTAATTATTCCTTTATTTACTGGCAGTATAGAGAGAAAATGCATTTTCAAGTTCATATGAAGCTGCTGCAGTCTGAGTTTGTCAAATCAAGTGTTTTTTTTTTTTCTAAATCTACACCCAACTGCCATTGATTTGGCCAATGAGACAGCTTCCCCATCAGCTACAGCTGATTTTAGTTTTATTTTTTCAAGACAGTGTGGATAGAAGAAATGATTAAAGCACATGAAGCATATAGGTATTCTTTTATGATAGACTTGAAATGACACGACTCCCACTGGGTGAGACTGTATTTGCCACCGGTCAATAACAGTAGCGGCATAAATACTTAATTATGAAGTTAAAAGTATTAATAGTCTAAAAATACTATTGATTTAGCATGCAGCCATGTGACAGTGGACAAGTCCCCTCCTCACAGAGCTCTCCTGTCTGTCTGTAGGCAGTAGAGAGCATCAGGGCGGTGGTAGCGCTGTGTGATTCAGCCGATGAAGAGCTTCGTCATGTCGCCATAGAAACCCTGCTAACGTTTGGTGAGTAACAAATGTATGGGAAAGCAAATGTTGCTCTGCTTGGTTTTACACCGCTACAAAATGTACAATGCACTTCCACCATCAAGTATAAAAATATTAATAGCAAGAGCTGATGATACACTTTGAATTAGACCTCTCAAAACTTTATTGGACAGAAAAATGTTTCCGAGCCATCAGGGCTTCCTTTCTGATGCTCTGATCCAGAGTGTGGATGCCGATCATCTTTTCAGTGATTTGTTATATACCTCACCAGCTTTTATTGTAACTTAAAGAGTTATTAGTCATCAGTGAAACCTGTTTGGGGGGCCACAGTGTTTATAGAAGACACTCTGTTTTGTTCTGTGGCAGGTGAGGAGGGGCAGCTGGCGTACGAGCAGCTGGACACGATGCCGGGGAAAATAATCCGCCTGGGCACGCGCCGAGGAAATGCCGTCACCACCGCCTTCTGAGCCACCGTGCCACCAGAAAAACACAGCAGATGACAACATCTCAGCCCAGCCTCCCTCCGAGGACAGCACTGCCACCCCCCCCCCAGCTTAACCCTCACGCCGTACACCTCACAGGGCTTTTAATGACTGATCACTTTGTGGATCTGCTTTTTGGCACAGACTTAAGGATCTCCACACCGCCACATTAGATCACACTTCTTACTGATACTGCCTCCAACAAGGGACTAACACCAAACAAACTGTCTTCACCACAAAGACACACAACCTATACCCCTCTTGCACACACATACACACATAACACCCCCTCCCAACACCCCCAACACTCCCCCCCTTCCTCTCCCTGCTTTCTGAGCCAGGCAGACCGGTCACATTGAGTTTAAAAGCTGCCGAACGCTGCTCCAAAGACTGTGGGAAGTAGAAAAATCAAGCAATGTATCTTTACATAACCTCTGTCGACAAGCTACCCACCACTGCACACAACACTTGTATCACTTACTCACTGATTATCATGTTGATTGTTACAGAGTCAGTTGTGTCACGCAATATACTAACTATGATATTTGTATAATCACCGTTTATCACATTTTAGTTTTAGTTGGTGGGGTTTTTTTGTGTTAGAAATGTTTTCCGGGACACGCTTTCGGATGATTTGCACTGTTGCGAGGCATGTAAATATGGCAAATTTTACACAGCCGTGCTTGTATTTAAGATATATTTTTAAGTTCTGTTTTCTAGTACGTTCCATTTTGAGTTTCAGGGATTCTTGTGTGGTTGAAAGACGTGCGTTTCGTGGCAGGGAGGACCATTAAATAAGTCGAGAATGGCTTCTGAGAGGAAGTGATGTTTGTGGTTTCAGAGTTTAACAGGTAGTTTACAGCCTTGAGCAGATTTTCGACCTCAGCCGTCCGCCAGTGAGGAGGAGAGGGAGACACTGAAGGGTGGAGGTGAAACAGGTTAGCACAGTGCACGAGGTTCACTCGCTCAGCAGTTCATATCTGAGTTCTCTCATACTTGCAGTTGTGCAATTGTGTGGAAGGGTTAGGGTTAGGAAGTGCAATTTTCCTGTACATACGTGACTCTTTTGCACCCAGCTGACACGAGGAGACACTCAATAAAGTCAGCTTTGACCATTTGAGCCTTGATGTGGTCGAGCAGGCAGGTTCACAAATACTCGTCTTTTTTTTTTTTTCCCTACCAGGTACGGATCCTGTCGAGGGCAATAAAATTGGTTTAGGATCGTGATCACGCACTTTCTCAATAACTGTACAGAGAGGGGGATTCTTTTTGTTTTGTGTAACTGCACATTCATACAGTATCTGAGCGAATGGCCGGATTAGAAATTAAGCTTTTCTCGTGAGAGGCTGCAGAATGAAGTGTTCAGCTTTGTATGTCTTGGGTCTGTTTAACTGTAATGTGGGAAAAACTGACCCGAGGTCAGCGCCTAATTCCAACTTCTCTCGTTGTAACTGTACTACTGAGTCTTGTGCTAAGGCACAGCGACAAAACTCATGTTTGTTCACACATCTTATTTATTATTTACTCCTTGTAATTCTAATATTCTTTGGAGTTATACTGTAATAGTGCAGATGGCATTGTTATGTAAATGAATTGTATATTTATGTTCGATTTATGGAGCAGGTCTAGGATTATTGTTCATCATTTAAAAAGGCCTCTGTGTTGTCACCATGCAAATGATCTCATGCTTAATTTTAATTGGAGTTTATTTTAAATGAATTATATTAGAGAAATTATTATTTTGAAGATTAAGATTTGCTAATGGTATTATAGATTTCTTTTCCCTAAAAAGGTCCCAAATGTAAAGGGACATTTATATATTAGAAATGTTACTTTATTACTTAGATTTACTGTAACCAAAGGAAAAATTAATTTTAAAATGGTCTTTTTAATAAGAGCTCATAATTCATTAAGGAGAATGTATTTCAGCATTTGCATTTTGGCCAGAATACTCAGACTTATCTTTAGAAGCACAACTTAAAAATAAGACAAACCCATAATATATGAATCTTGCTATTTGGTTCTAACTGCACAGTCCAAAAGCCATATTGCTTAAAAACAAGTGGTAATATTTTTATGAAAAGTATTTTCTTTTGTATTATAATCTGTAAATGTGTGAAGTTGTTACTAAAAACTCAAGATGAGAAGTTTTTTTTTCTATACATCCTTTTTGCAAAACATGGTCCATATTTTAAGTAACAGTTGATTTCTTCCATGATGTGAATAGCATTACAGTATTTTGGTAAAGTATCTAATTCATTCAAATCTCATTCAGTGTTTGTTCATTTAATTTTGAGTGAGCTACTTCTCCTTTTTACAACCATGCAGTTGCCCAGTGTTAAGTCAAGTTGATTCATTGGCTGTTCACCTCATAATCACCACAAACTACAAGTTGTCAAAATGTGCACATCTTTAATTATTTAGGGACTGATTTTAAGAACTTGGTACACTTTGCAGAAATTGATCTTTATCCATCTCTTTGGTCAACAGCTTCCATGCTGATCCATTTAGTTGCATACTACTTTTCTTCATTGTGGTTAGCAGTATTTCCTCTGCTCATCAACAGTTGCAATAAAGTTTATTTTTGCATAATTAAAACTACAAAATTGTGGATTCTTAATTTTTTAAACATCTGTCAAAACTGAGGTTTGTCATTTTTGCATTTTCAAGCACTGTACTTTTGGATTGAATTTACACTTGTATATAAATATTGAGGTGGACTATAGGCACAGCAAATATGACTTGGTGGATTTTATAGATATCCAAGCACTATTTTAGGGATCACACTTTTAGCATTTCATTGTTCAGATTTTTTAAACATTACAGCCCCCCCCCCCCAACACATTTCAATGGACATTGATGGTGTAAAGGCTATTTTGAAATGGACAATCAATTGCTCTGTAATGTTATTGGGATCTCTTATGTTTTAAGAACTGGATAAGCTCTTTTTGGCTTCATAATCAAGGTTCTTCATGAGTATTTCATGAGGCAGTTAAAAAAAAAAACAAACCTTGCAGAACTTTGCATATCATGATGGGCTTATGAAGTCCTCTGCAGCATGACAAATATGCAATCTACAATAAAACTGCTACAATGACAATACACCAAGATATACCCTAGTAGAGAGAAGAAACTGAAGGGATTTCTTGTGTGGACCCTGTAGCTTGACCAGTGACAGTTCACCTCTTGGGCACTTGTGAGCAAGACAAACCCATAACTACTCATGGCAGCCTCATGCCCCAAACATCTCTCCTCCAGTTGCATGTCTGCATTTTGCATTAGTTTATAAATGAGTGGAAAATTCTTTGGATTTTTCAGAAGGGATTCATTCTTAATCTTAAATATTGACAAATAACTTCTTAAGCACACTTTAATAAAGCCCCATCATTGGTAGTCTAAGACCATAAATACAATATATGCAGTGTATAATACTGTTCTACCTCATGTATAAAGCAATTTTACAGTATTTTAGCACAGATCTTTATTTTAGCTGCATGCATATCCATTTGTGTACACACACTGATGTTAACATGAGACTTTGTATGAATCCTGAATCTGCACCCTGAAAGAATCAGTCTGCTTATGGAAAAGCTGGAGGTGCAGAACCTACTTTGCATATTGGTCACAGCCAGGCAACATTTCACTGAGCAAACACTTGTCAAAAAACAAAGACTTAGTAAAAAAAGTGTTTATTTTAACATGAAATGTATGTACACAACTGTGCCATTACCAATGCACAGTCACAATTTCACAGTGTAAACCAAAAAACACTTGAAGGCCAGTTTGTCATAAATGTAGCTCCACCATTATAATGGAAAGTCAGTGGGCCTTTCCACAGCACACATTGACTCCAAGTAGGAGAAGCACAGGTAATCTGTCACATGGTTGTCATTTTCCTAGCATTTGGTCAGAATCATGAAAACAAAGATCAGGGCTGAGGCACCAATTTTGCCTTTAAGGGTCAAACACCAAGCTGCTGATTCAGCTAAGACCTGCATCAAATTTACCAGGTACTCTGTGCCATGCCATTAAGGTTGAATGTTCAACATCCCAGTAATTCATGACAATAAGTCAGCATTAACAAGACCAGCAACTAAAAAGGATTTCAGCCTATATATTTTGAAAATCGTGTGCTTTTCCTACCACCACATGTAGAAATGTCTGCTGTGAAAGAGACCTATGGTGGATTAAACATCTTTACACAAAGGACAGATATAGCAAAAGCCAAGATTGATAAAACCAGCTCCTGTATTCAAGGCTTAAAAATATGTTACAGGTGTTTCAAAAAATATTCAGTTTTAAGTTAGCCAGTTTAGTCAAAACAGCCACATTACTGACAAAGCAAAGCTCCGATCTGCTGACCTGTACAAGCAGGTTAAAGTCCAGTGAGTTGAGTCTGTTAATCGCACTCTCCTGAGGGTCCAGCTTGTTCATGGTTTGAGGTCTCTTCTTCCTCCTCTTCACTCTGACTGTAATCAGAGTCCTCTTCCTCACCCTGAGGTGCCACTTCATTGTCATCTTCATCCTCGTCATTTACATCAAGGGCAATATCCCTCAGTTCCTCCAAGCTGTCTGGGCTCTTCCCCGTCAGCCTCTTTAAAAATAAAAATTAAAGAAAAAAAAAGAAAAAAAAAAGACAAAAAGGTAGGATATGAAGTTCACATACAAGTACAAAGTAGTCCCTCAGTCTAGCGTCAAGGTAACTTCATTATCTGTCCTTGTGATGGTGCCAAGCTATCCAAATGTAAGATAATAGAAAGTGTGAACATAATATCCCACTACAGATGTTGGGACAAACTCACTTTGCCAGCACACCTACCTCGATCATGTCAGCCATGTACTGCACATGCTGTGCCAACTCCTGCAGCTCGTCATTTTCACACTTGAGGTTTGTGATCTGTTCGTCTTTGGCCTCAATGTCTTTGTGCTTTGTGCAACTTGTAAAAAAAAAAAAAAAAAAACACATTTTAAAAACCACAATAGACAAACACTAACTGACTAATATATTCAGAAGCTAGTAGTTTGGGAACCTTGTGCATTAGAGCCAACTTCCATTATCTATTCCAAATAAGCGCACACAGGTTTTATTGTTACAGGATTGGTGCTTCAGTCAGGTCAATAAACTTTTCAATTAAATGTATTTTGGTGTAGAGTTACTTCAGTATGCAGTGCCAGCTGGACTGGAGCCAACTAAGGTTGACTCAGTCAGTGGGAGTGTGGGAACAGCTCAATTGACAGCTAAACATTAGCCATCTCTCAGTAATTAACTCACCTTCTCATTCTCCTGTAGAACATTATACAAGGCCTTCCGACGCTCCTCTGCTACCTCTTTCCAGTAGGTGGAAGGAGGAGTTTCTACAACAGAATCACCACTTTAAGCACAGTATTTAGAAATTCTTGAGTACAGATGCCACATGTTAGTATAGTGTATGATGAATCTACCTTTGACCATAAGTTCATATGCTTCATTGGACAGACCATCTGTTGAACACTGCGTTTCTTCCGTTTGTGTGGATTTGACTTCTACCTTCACCCTCTTTGGGCCTCTAGTTTGTTCTGTGCTCCACTGTTTCCGTTTAGGAATTACTTTACCCATCTAAAGAAAGTGTCAGGGAAAGACAACAAAATTATAGATCATTTGTTCTTAGTTCTTGTTGACAAAGCTAATTTCAGCAACAACCTACTGCATACCTGAGCTGACCTTCCTAACTCTTTGTTGACAGTTGAGGGTTGGAGGACTTGTAGGGTCTGTCTGAGGGGTCCCATTGCCTTTTGAGAGGGTGTGAAAAAGCTCTGAAAAAAACAGAAAGTGTTACCTTATAGCTGAGTAGATCACAAATCTGATACGATTGGTAAACAAAAGGAGATTTTACCCTTCTAGATAGGCCTTGAGAAACAAAATTGAGTCGCATGAGAAAACATGACCCGTGTTCGCATACTCAGCGCCTCTATTCATCAGGGCTTAGCATCACTTTGCACACTTTACTTTAGTTACACTGTCACCATGGGACAGGGCATAAGTGAAGTGGCTCAACACAGCTGCCATGTGCAACGGGCCCCACAGGTGTGGGAACAGGGGCACGGCCCAAATTCCTCCAACAGCCGTGGGAAAGTTTCTCCACGAGGCTCATTACAGAGGAGCCAACAAGCTCAGTTTGTTAATGTTTGGCTACAGCTTCACAACAGACTCAGGCACATTTAAAAGAAAAAAAAAAAAAGAAAGAGCCTTAAGCTGTGGGAGAGATGCCTGAAACTACTTGAGGTCCAGCCATGTACAAATTAAAAAGCTTAGTTCATCTAAATTAAAGCTTTAAAAAAAAAATTACATTGAATCCTTACACTTACCTAAACAATTACTTGATCATCAATAGTTGCTAATTAGTTTCTGGCCAATTGACTAATCATTGCAACATTAGAGTCAACCATCTCTTCTTCAGTCAAATACAGTTCAGTCTGTTGCCAAAATACTGATAGATCAATCTCCTTCCATTGATTTAATCATGTAACAGGCAGAGGCTTCATTTAGAGTAGAAAGTGATCATTTGAGGTGAAGCACAGGTGTTACCAATAACATTAATGGTTCCATCTGTCAAGTTCCCTAGTTGGCTTCATTACATTTATCATTTACACCTGTGCTTCTTATCTTAGATGTTTCATTAAATAAATGGTCTTAGTAAGTTAAGGAGCCAGAACTAAAAAAAGGCTCATTCCTTTGGAATACATTTGCCATTTAAGAGGCATCTTTAGTTTGCTGTGATGTTTCATCCACTCCAGAACAAAAGCTAATTATGCTAATTAGCTAACTTGTTACTTCATCCTAGTCTCCAGTCTCAGGCCTACACTTTTACAAACTACCGAGTTACAAATCACTAGATATACATTAGTGACTCACCTTTATATTCTCATTAGACTTCTGCTGGGTGGGTTTTACCTTCACACTGAAACTCATTTTCTTTTACGATATCTGTGGAAATAGTTAAGATACAGTCAGTAAACAGAGGGTGACACATTTGAGAAAACGCACTAAATAAGCCAATTTCAGATAAAATTGATAATTATTTGGTCATATTATCACTCAGGGGCGATAGTAGCGATTGTTGAGTGGTATGGTACTTAAACACGACTTTATTATATTGTTAAATACAAATTAATCGTTAAATGTGTCGTCATCTCTGGGTGAAAACGTGTGGCACAATGGCCGCGGGTAAGTAAAAAAACACGCATATTTAAGCGAATACGGCGACAGTTAACTACGGTAAAATATTTTCAGTAATAATAGACAAGCAACAGAAGCGATAATAATCAAAGTAAAGCTATATTAAAGCAGAAAACCCGACTTACCGTCGCTGAGCCGCGCCTCAATATTCAACCTCTTCTCTCTGTTTCACTGACGATCTCGCGCCAGGAGCTTAAATACGCCCACTCAGTCACGTGATCGCGGCGCCACTCTCTCACGAGGAAGCCGTTTGTTTTTCCTCCTCCTCGTGCGGTCACATGTCAACACACGTCACATCTTTGTAGTTGCCTGGGCGGCCATTTTGGGGGAGGCAGTGAACAGACGAGCTTGTTTGTGCCATTATTAGCTGCCCGAAAAAAAAGAGAGAGCGAAAAAACACAAAGAAACCAAACGGACAAACGTTGGACGATCCGCCGTTAAATATGGGCCCGCCGGGAGACAGACCACGCCATATGTCGACTGAAAGAGCGGAGGACTTGAGCCGGATTGTCGATTTATCTTGACATGGCATGCAGCAGGGCGAGTCGGAGGTTGTGACGACTGAAGAAAAGAAGAAAACACCTCGAAACTTCAGACGTGGGAAGGGGGAGATTTTGTTGAGCTAACGTTTATTTGTCAAATTTTGGTTGGCTACCAGTTATTCCCACTTGGCTCGTTTTTTTTTAATCACTTGTCGCCCATGTAGTTGTTGAGAAGACGGGCGACTGAGGCGAATTAACACCGAGCTAAAAAAAATGCTGAGCACAAGCGAAACCAGTTAAGTCAGTCAACTCCCCCTCCAGCAGGTCTTTTGACTCTCACAGCACTGGCAGTCACTCTGAATCGGGCGAGAAAATGTAAACGCGTGGAAAGATGACCGTACGCTAGCTAGGGAGCCGCACACACAGGCCTCAATTAAGCCAATCAGTCGGGAGATAAGATGTAGCTACACCGCTTGGCTCACTACTAGTTAGTGTTGGAAGTGAACGCCTAGGTTAGCTTGCTAGCTCGCCTTAGCTAGTGTGCTAAAAATACGCCCACATCATGATTATCGGCAGTGGCAAGCACCGCGGGCCGTGGGCCAAGTGAGTGGCAGTGGAAGTCAAGGAAATGTCAAGGTACTTTTCGCGGTAGTCTTCGATGTTACCCGGTGCCAACATCCCGTGGCATCTGTGTTTACCTGCCATGTTCGTCTGTAGCCCCGATCCGTCTGTAACACGCACATAACGCAGTCTACACGGAGAAACAAACAACAAAACAACAACACGACAGCCATGGATGAGGGACTCTGAAATGACCTAAACAATAGAATATTTGTCTGCTTGCTAGTCTCTGTACTCCTCAATCTCACTAGCCAAATAAAAATATCTATGTATATGAATGGCCGGTATGGGTTTTTACTGTAGCAGCTGTTGATTTCAGTCACATTCACAGAAGAAAAGTCAAATTTAGTTGCTTTTGCATTTAAAGTCTTTGTTGTGATCCCTTGTCAATGGCAGGTTGAAAAAAAACAAAGCAAATTTGGCTTAAAAGTCATGTCTTAAAACATGGATTTCTGAACAAGTAATAAGGAGATGTAGTCTTAGCTTGGCGATCATTCCCCTCCTCAACACTGCCCTCTTCACAAAAATAAAAAAAAATGACTTAGTTTTGTTTCTGATTTGTTGACCTTTTCAGTTGGCAGCTAGGCGGGTAATTTCACAGATCTAGTCTAGAGTCGTTTGATGCGTCGTCTCCGCGAAGGTTAGCTCGCTACATCCTTTCTCCGACCTACGAATGCAGGAGTAGAGAGTGTAAGCCAAAAATATTCTGCACAAGAGAGGAAAACCATCACCATCAAAATCTAACCATGGGGGACCCAACTTCGCGAAGAAATCAGACAAGAAATCGACTTCGAGCTCAACTTCGGAAGAAAAGGGAATCTTTGGCTGATCAGTTTGACTTCAAGATTTATATAGCCTTCGTTTTCAAAGAAAAGGTTCGTCAGTGAAATGGAAGAACACAGCAGTTCTTGACACAATCTCAACCAACACCCGTCTCTCATACTGTAACATGAGAGCATTTGCTCATTACACATTTAAATGTCCTATTCAGACCTGCTCCATCTTGTATGACCAAGGCAAAACGATGACTGAAGTTATTGTTTGTGTGTTTTTTTTTTTCTCATTACAGAAGAAGAAGTCTGCACTTTTTGAGGTAGCTGAAGTGGTGCCAGTGATGACCAACAACTATGAAGAAAACATCTTACGAGGTGTGCGGGATTCCAGCTACTCTCTCGAGAGTTCGATAGAACTCCTGCAAAAAGATGTTGTGCAACTACACGCCCCCCGATACCAGTCAATGCGAAGGGTAAGTTAGCGCACCACTTTAGGAGGAGATATCTTGAAGAAGTCAAAGTCCGGTTGAGTTTTTGACATTGGTCCACGTTGTCACATTGCTACAGGATGTGATAGGCTGCACACAGGAGATGGACTTCATCCTTTGGCCACGCAACGACATTGAGAAAGTTGTCTGCCTGCTGTTCTCCAGATGGAAGGGGGCCGAGGATGAACCCTTTAGGCCTGTTCAGGTCAGAACCTGGCAGTCAGATTATTCTGTAATGGCTGTAAATGTTTGAAGCCTGGGGCAATGGGGTAAACAAAAAAAAAAATAATCAAATGAATTCAAAACATGCCACACAGCCCTGGTTTGGATTAACGAAATTGACTTGTTGGCTCACGAGTCTATCCTTTGATTGACAGGCCAAGTTTGAATTTCACCATGGAGACTACGAGAAGCAGTGCTTGCACGCTTTGAGTCGTAAAGACAAGGCTGGAATGGTCATGAACAACCCAACTCAGTCTGTATTTCTCTTCATGAATAGACAGCACTTACAGGTGAGCCAGTCCGCTGAATTATAATGTAAGTGATATTGAGAAATGCCAGACAGCCTGACACACTTCTCCCATGCTCTCTGTCCATCTTTGTTGCAGACTACTAAAACAAAGGCCACAGTTTTCAAGTTGTGCAGCCTCTGCCTGTACTTGCCCCAGGACCAGCTGACCTGCTGGGGTGTGGGAGACATCGAGGATCACCTCCGCCCATACATGCCTGATTAGGGCTTCCTGCTCCACTCAGCCACATAGGGAAAAGCCCTTCCCCTCCCTCCTGCCTAAGCCTTTCAGAAGCAAATTGATGTACTCATCTTTACCCATTTCCTTTTAAAAGATTTGAACTTGTGCTTGGATCTCTCCTTTTTTTTTTTTTTTTGTTACCTACTCGTTCTCCCCTCCCTGACCTGAAGCTGATTCAGTTCCCATCCTTGTTTTTCCCCAATGTTCCTCCTCTTCTCTCTGCCATTTTTGGATTGGTTCCCCCCTTTTTATTTTCATTTTACTCCCTCTTCATTCCCTCCTACTCACTCATTCATTTTTGTTTATTTGAACCTGCACGAACATTGATTTTGAATGGTTGGTTGTTCTCTTGGAGCCGCACTGTCAACAGCACCGGTCATTGAAGGAACTCTTTATGTTGCATCAAAACAGGAACAAACAGTACACAGGTCTTCACGGTGGTTCTCAGATGGACGTGTTTTTATATCCTTGTTGTCATAAGAAAGGATTGTTAAAGCTTGTTTGTAATGTCAATGGGGTTTACACAATCTTTTGACCAAGGACAGGTGTGAATAGGCGTTAAAACACCTGTACAAGCAAAGAAAACAAGATGAACAATATTTGTCAAATCATATGGTGTAGGTATTGCTTCTTATAAACCGCCTTAGTTTTTTTGCTGGACTTTTAAAAAAATGTTTTGGTGTCATTTGCTTTCCTCTGAGACATGCTAGGCAGGCCTTTGCTAAAATCTTGAGTGACTTGAAAGGCATTGTACACAGTTGAGACATGTTGGTTAGATGTTGAAGGTCATTGTCACCGTTCAAGCCGTTCATGCTCCATTCATTTAAGCTACTGAAAACTGATGTTTTATGTTTTTTTTTGGGATGTGGGTTGGTGAGAAACTGAAATGGTGACTTACTTAATGTTTAACATACCTAACAAATTGCTGAAAGCTAACTGATTTCTGTTTAATTTGACCTACTAAAATTAAGATAATTTGCTGCCATGCTCATCAAATTAAAATTGGGTTTCGCAGGCTTGCTTGTCAAAGAATATGAAGTACATAGTACATATAATTTTGCTCCTTGTTGATTCAGTGTGTTCAGTTGAAAGGGTTTAAGGCGTGTAACTTCTGGGTTTTTTTCTGTTGATTCTCAAATCAATACTGCTGAGCATATCCCAATACAGTGCAAATTCTGAAAGCATAACTCTTGTGTATTTGATTTATTGCATGTGTTTGAAACAGTATCATAGATACAGTAATTAGAACAGGACCGACTCTGACAATAATGCTATTAGCTCCTCTCCAACTGTTGACAAGTGTAACAGCGGCAACAACACTGGTCATTAAGTAACCAGCCGTGAGAACGATTAGCAGCACTGTTAACTGCAATTTTTTGTTCAGTCAAGAGTCCCTTGTGATCAGTTACATGATATGTGATTCTGAGAAAGACACAGAAGGGGACCGTTTAGCTGCTGCCAAGATGTTTAGTGTGTCTTCCTTGTGCTATGATCTTCCCCGTGGTCTTGCTGGTGAGGTCTACTGTGGCAAACGCCAGTGTCCGTCCTTCCTTCAGAACCTGAGCCGTAATGAGTACGTCCTCTCCCATCTTGGCAGCAGTCATGTATCTGTAAGACATTCACATTTGTAGTTTATGAAGTTAATCTTCAACCTCACCTGGTTGACATGCTGCAGGTCAAGGTCTGAAATCAGGGCTGTAGATACCGTTGAGGAAACAGATGGTGTCCTCTGTATGTTTTCAGGGGCATTTAGTAAGTGAGTTTGTATTCATCAACTAAAAACTGTATTTAATATGCTGACTGAATTATGTTTAGATTCAGTAAATTCACCTCTACCTACTTTTAGGTCAGATTTAATTCACAGACACAGACGTCATGGTTAACAGATTTTAATTAAATATCAAAATAAAACCACTTTAGAGATTTTCTTTTTAGTGAATCAGTATTTTCAAATCCAAGCAAAAACAAAGCAAACGTTGAGAGCAATTAGTCTTCATGGTCTCTGTAAGTCTCAGGTTCATGTTTCCGCAATTTGAAGGATTATTTCATGCATTTCACATTACAAGCCAGTGGTGGAAAGTAACTAATTACATTTACTCAAGCACAGTACTTAAATATTATGACACTCTATTTATTAAATAACTTGAGTTACTTTGCAGATCCAGAAAGATATTGCAAAACACAATCAACAAATAAATGATGATGCAATATTACAGATTAAGATAAAACTTTATAGATCCCTAGGGGGGGGGGGGTTGATTCACACACCATACAGCAGATTAATTAGTTCCATCTTTACCAGCTGCAGCATTACACTTCTATCCACCAATAATTATAATTCAATAATCTAGATTAATGTGAAATTTGCCATTCTGGATTACTTGTACTTTTAGCACATCAAACGTTTGATGCTGACGCTGTTGTGCTTTTACATAAGTAAAATTATGAACGAAGAACCTACATGTAACTGAGTATTTCTTTTTGCTTTTATCTGGGATAACTGTGCGCTCTCGGATGTTTCAGCTCACGTTATGTTCATATCCACGCTGACTCCCGGAGCTCCCCTCTCACTGTACATGACGGCCATGGTGGAGATCACATCGACCAGGGTGGCTGTCAGCCCTCCGTGCAGCGTCCCTCCCCGGTTGGTGTGCTCCTCCTCGACCCGCATCTCACACACCACCTTACCCGGGCTGGCGGACAAGACATTCACCTGAAGAAAACACACATTGATCACCGAGAGCATCAAAGAGAGGTGAACTGTTCATAGTGCGCGTTCAGTCACAGAAATAAACCTTAAGACGGCCGATAAATGTCGCAGAAAATATATCTTTACCTTTCGCAAGACTCTGTCAAAACCTGGATTATCCACCATTGTTTTCAATACCTGTTTTATAGTATTTAAAGAAGGTGAAGCCATATTTAACGCCAATTGCTGCACCCAATGTCAAACTAATGTTTACTTTGCACCGGAAACATGCGTCTCATAAATCGTCCGAGAGAAACTCAAAGCTAAGATGCTAGCTGAATAATATTTCACCTTATTTGTTGTTCAGTGATTCAACTGCACCGTAGTAACAACAGTATGTGTTCGTATCAAATAGTAACTGTATGTATCCACTTGTAATTATCCAAAGTGAAGTTTTCCGCGCCGGTATTTGCTGTAACGTTTATTCGCAAGAAGTTCACCCGGAAGCATTTCACTGTTACACCGGAGACAACTTCCAGACAAAGTGATGGAATGACGTTTGTTTTTTAACTCTATTTTTACTGCGCAGTAGAACTGGTCAGTAGCTGGAAAAGATGGCATCTACGTCGGACTCGGACACAGCGTCGGTTTCTAACGTGGCAGAAAACAGACGTCGCATCTGCGATGAGTTTGCAGCTGTGGCAGGAACAGACAGCGCGGTGGCTCAGTGTTACCTGGCTGAGAATGAGTGGGACATGGAGGTACAGCAGCTGCACACTGAAACACCGTGACAATAATATACTCTTACGGGAGAGATACAGGATGATACAATAGTTTTACGCCAAAATTTCACCGGTTAGGCCAGTCTTTAATGCTAAAAACTGTAAGAAAATGTAGCATGGAAAAATTGTATGTTCCCTTTATCCTGTGTTCCCTAGGTCCTATGTCTGCTGAGTCTTATGTTCTCTGGGTTCTATGTTCCCCAGTTTTACACACCCTGAATAAAAGAGTGGAGAAATACATTCGCTGAAAAGCATTTCACTTGTTCCTCTCGGGTGAAGGGTTGATGCAAATCAATGGGGAGTTAATGCCCCACCTCGGCTGCCAGATGGGCAGTTGAATTGGGGATCAAATGTAATGCACTAGCAGATGCACATTATCCATTCATCCATCCATCCATCTCCTTTTTCCTTATCACAGTTAAGGAAAGTGTGTATGTTATATTGTTTTGTGTCTTACTGCATCATTCCCCAAATAAAGGATTTTAAACTTTTGGTCAGTTTAAGCGTTATAGTTAGATTATTTGACCCAAACACAGTAGGATGGTTAATGTGCTCTGAACATAGGGAACATAGGAAACATAGAATCCTTTGCCGTGTTCCCAATATGTGCCTTTTAAATCTGGGAACATAGGACTCTGGAAAAATACACCTGGACAAAATTGTTGGTACTCCTCTGTTAAAGAAAGAAAAACTCACCATCATTTTTGTCCTGGCCACTTTGTTTTTTTAAAATTATTTTTGTTGAACCACAATGATTCAAAAGCAATGTCTGATTTTCTTTCATTAATTTCCAGTAAATTTTTATTTATTATTACTTTTGTCAGTGTCAAGTTATTTCTTTCAGTGACCTTTGTGGGTTTTTCTTTCTTTAACAGAAGGGTACCAACAGTTTTGTCCACGTGTGTAGATACACTCCTAAATCTTCAGGCAGTTGGCCCTGATTGAACGTACCCATCATGTTGTGTTTCAGAGAGCTTTGAACTCATTCTTTGAGGCTGACCTGGAGAATGTATTTGACGTCGACATTTCTCCAGAGGGCGAGACCAGCCTCAAAGCAAAGAGGCAGAAGGCTGAGGAAAAACCCTCAGGAGACTGGTAAGGCTGCCGTTTCCTCCCCCTTTGTCACTGTCCAAGTGAATATCACTATTTGTGATGAGATTTACACATATACACACCTTTTCTGTTATATATTAGTAAATTAACAGCCTCTGAAAAATGTCCAGTGTAGATTTAACTGCAGACAGTCCAGGCTCTGCACCCAAACCCTCAGAAGAAGATGACCAAAAACTGTCACTGATCTCCTGGAACGTGGACGGACTCGACACAGACAACCTTGCAGAGCGCGCCAGAGGCCTCTGCTCCTACTTAGTCTTGTAAGATTGTGGTTAGACACTGTTATTCTTTGTTTTCATCACTTGATATTTTAATTTAGTTGGGGACACATTTTGGACAGACTCCCCAGGTATTTGAAATTTGAGTCTTCTCTCCGTGTAGATACACTCCTGATGTGGTGTTCCTACAGGAGCTTATTCCACCTTACGTGCAGTACTTGAAGAAACGAGCTACCAGCTACCTAATCGTTGAAGGTATGGTATGTTCAGCAGGCCTTTTTCATTGAATACTTTTGGACATGTCACAGCAGAAAAGACAAAGTTTTAAATAAAATAAATAATGGATGAATTCCATTTAGCTGCTTCAGTTTCAGGGTTCTGGTCCCACTAAACACAAAAAAGACTGTATTGTACAGGATGTGGGATAAACATTGGTTCGGCTCAGTAGTTTAAACTATCCTTTCTCTTAACTTGTGCTGACCAGGTGGTGAAGATGGTTACTTCACTGGGATGATGTTGAAGAAGTCACGAGTGAAATTCACAGAGAGTGAGATTGTGACTTACCCCACCACTCAAATGATGAGGAATCTGCTCGTAGCTCAGGTTTGCGCACAATTAGTTGTCCAAAGACATTCATGTCACATGTTTAATTTCGGTTTAGCCTATATAAAGCTTTTCTTTTTGAAATCAGGTGGATTTCAAAGGCCAGAAGCTGTGTCTGATGACGTCCCACCTCGAGAGCTGTAAAGGCCACGCACAGGAACGGATGAAACAGCTGCGGGTGGTGATGGAGAGGATGAGAGAGGCACCCGGTGATGTCACCGTCTTGTTTGGTGGGGACACGAACCTGCGGGACACTGAGGTCAGGCTTTCGTCTTCGCTTCACGTGTTACTTTAAACAATCTGCTGTATGAATGTCTGCAACAATAGAGTACATTTTGCGTTGTAATTTTGTAATCAAAGTGTAGTAATTATTGTCCTGGGTGCCATCTCAGGTGGCCAAGGTGGGTCTGCCCCCCAGTGTCTACGATGTGTGGGAGCGACTGGGAAAGCAGGAGCACTGCCGCTACACATGGGACACCAAAACCAACAGCAACAAGACTGTTCCTTACATCAGTCGCTGCCGCTTCGACCGAGTCTACATCCGCCCGGCTACCACGGAGGGCGTCCCTCGCCTGGCCCCTGACCACATGGCCCTGCTGGGACTGGAAAAGCTGGACTGTGGACGCTACACTAGTGATCATTGGGGAATCTACTGTAGTTTCTCCGCTGGGTAACAATGCACAAACCAACTCTGAGCACGCTATTTAATTTTAAATTTTGGTTTTGTTCAGCTGGTCTTGTCTTGGGTGTTTTACAGACACAGCTCAGGTTTGTGAAAGAAGATGTTTTGACCTCAGCTGGGGTTGTCTACTTGTAAATTTTGTATCTTGATTAGATTAGTTTTTATCTGCTGATGCCTCTCTGCTCAATCATGTATTCCTGTATGTAGAATAGCTAAATGATGAAAGAAGTAATAAATGATAACAAAAAAAGGTTGAAAGTTCATTTTTGACCTTTGAAACAGCAGTTGACAAAAAAATCTCACACAAGGTTTATCAGTGGCTCTTTTCAGTCATATAAC
This sequence comes from Scortum barcoo, assembly GCA_023238725.1. Lineage (NCBI taxonomy): Eukaryota > Metazoa > Chordata > Actinopteri > Centrarchiformes > Terapontidae > Scortum > Scortum barcoo. Next base: position 12,208,933 of record CM041548.1, on the reverse strand, counting down.
ACAATCGTCTTGGGCAGATAGCGTTTAGCTAGTGGTCATGGAAATGCCTTTGCCTTCAGTGTGGGACTGAACAATGAGGGTGATAAAGTGATATAGTCAGTGTTGCAAAATAATGTCATTTGTAGCTTCTGTCACATCGGAATGAATGTGAACGATGGGAACAACAATACTGTACTGTAATCTTGAACATTTTAATCAGTGGTGTGAGAAACCTCATGTGGGCACCACCACTGAATGTAGTATTGGCTTCTGACCACTAGAGAGCACTACAGAGTTGAGCTGTAAGTGTTAAAAAAAAGGCAACCTTTTCTGATGACAGTCCTGGTTTAGCTTTTACAGCAAAAAGAAATCTGAAAAAATATTATTGGTCTGAGTGTGAATGATGAGTCCACACTCAACTTAAATGTATATCAGAGTGAATCTCTTATTGCATTTTCAGATAATTTGACCCACTGAAACACCCTTTTCACTCCTCATTGCATTACTTGTTACATTACAATGTGACTGAACATGGTAATATTACACACATTACACACATTAAACAGATGCAAGAAAATGTACAGACAAGACAGAAAAGACCAGTTAATTGTTGCCTGGAAAAATCATTTGACTGGAAAAAACACCTAATTTAGAGGCTAGAACCTGTCCACATGTCTTAAAAATGGCTACATATGTACTTTTCATTTTGGGGAGGAGTTAAACAATTTAGCTGAATATGATCTTAAATGTATTTTTTGGAATAATGTGGAGAATAAATTATTGAACAGATTTACAAGTGTTTTATCACAGATCTATAGAGAGATAATCATTTTAATAATAAAAAATCAATCTAGTTGTAAAAAATTGAAAGGGTGACATCAGTTATCAGTCACTGCATGTCAGACTGAGCTCTGTTAAAGGGAACAATGGGAACAGGGAGCCAATGTATTGGAACATAGCCAAGCTTTTTGTTAGTGGAAACTAACCAAATAATATGAAAAGTATATTCAAATGCCCAGTCCAGTCCAACAGTGACAACAGTCATCAAAGTAAAAACATGTTTCATGGAATAAAACGAGAGTTTTGGGCTATTTAGGTAAATTAAAGTTTAAAAATTTTAAAGTTTGTAAATAATTTAAATTTGCCTTTAAAAAACGTTTACCATGCCAATGTTTGGTATCTTTTTTTCAAGACAACAAAACATATATGACCTGACGTATTTTTTTCACTCTGACATAATGTACTGCAACAACTGACATTGTTTGATCATGCTAGTATGATCGGGGCCCTGTAAGGGTTAATAAAGGTAACAATGGCTCTTTAACATTTAAGTGTATCAGAGTACAGCTCTTATTAATATTATTGATTACACCTGTGATTTTTCTGCTATGTCTCGTAAAATGTGTGTTGTGACAAAGGCCTATTACAGTGATACTGTATATGATGATTAGCAGCACCTATCATCTGTATTTGACATTATGACTGCCTCACTGTAGGCCTCAGTTCTTCCCCCGGTCCCCGTCCAGATGTAACCTCCTCCTCCTCCTCCTCCTCGCAGTCTCTGCCAGCACACTGTCAAGACGTCTCACCTCTCCCTGCGAAGCACCCTTCAAATCTGAGAGTGTGTTTTCATGTTTGCCAGGCGAGCAGACAGTGCAGTTTTTACAGCACAGAGAGGAGAGGAGCTGGCCTTAGGAGAGGACACAGATGTGACTCTTCCCCGGGAGCAGGCGTCATCAGAACAGGCCTCCCTCTCTCGTTTGTCCCCCTCCTCACACCTCCCCTCACTGGTTCCTGATGAGCAAGGACACATCAACCAAGCATGTCCAGCCCTAATGAGTTCACCTGAAGCCTAAAACATTAAGAACAAGCCTCTGAGCCTGATTCTTGTTGAACAAGCTCAGGAATGTCTGCCAATTTGCTCTTTTGTTGCCCTGCAGTGAACGAAGCACCTGCAAGAAATACTAGTCTGGCAGAAAGTTTCCAGTTTCAATGTTGCAAGTAACAATTATTTTAATAATAATAATCATTACATCACAATAATGTCCATGCCCTTTACAGTTTCCTAAAGCCTGAGGCGATGTCTCCAAAACACAAAGGTAGTCACTTTTCATTCAAATTGGACAAAGAAACGCAGCAAATACTAAACCTTGAGAAACTGGAAGCACTTTGTTTCAATATTTTTTGCCCAAGAAAATGACTTAATTGATGAACAACAATTGTCAAAATAGTTGCAGTTTTAAGTCCGGCTGAAGTGAGTGGCATTTTGTGACAGAATATTGTTATCCAGTTAACTACATAAAAACATCATGAAAACAGACATAGGGTCAGCATGCATGAGAAGCGACGGGTGTACAGCAGAAATAAACTTATCTCAGTGCAGGTTGGGTCCTGCATGAGCAAATAACGCAAACGAGTGTTGGGTAGGGAAAACTAAAAAGCTCTAGATTGTTATCGATGGCCTCACAGCCAAACTTAATACCATTTTGTCCCGTTTGTGCTCTGAGCAGTTTTCCTCTACAGCTAAAGGAGGAGGAGGAGAGCAGCAGCAGGTCATTGATGGTACAGATGGAGGCAACAGCTGCCTGGGCCAAGAAAGTGGTCATGTGCTCTATCCGTCTGCCTTAAGCGGGATCCCTCTGCCAGAGGCCTATCAGCGTTTTCCTCCTCCACAAATCCATAAACATCCGCATCATAAGTTTCCCTCTGGAAGGCTGCGTGCACGTGGAAGATCATTTTACTCAGTTTTTTTTTTTTGGCTGTTTTTATCCTTTTTATATTTTTACTCTGAGATGTGTGTGTGTGTTGGGGGGGGGGGGTCAACAACAGCCTCACAGATGTATTTTTGGAGTTTTCCTCCAAAAGCGTAGCCCTCAGTGAGAACAGGGCTTTCATTTGAGGCCCGTCAAAATGAATGTTCTTGGCTTTGCGTGGATGCATCCATGTGCTGGCGGGGAGGCTCTGGGATGAGGTTTGTCCTTTGAGGCAGGGCTGGATGATGATGGATCGTACACAGATCTGACCCGAGCCCGGAAGAGATCGGCGGGTTGTGTGAAGAGCGGCAGACGGATCTGTGCTGCGGCTCCTGGTAACAGATGGAGCAAGAGGAATCTGCTCTGTTACTGCTTGATTGATAGACTGTGGCTGGGTTTTTGTATTTTTTTTTGTTGTATTTGGGGTGTGAGCAGATGGCTGCTGGCAACCTTTCCACTGTATGTGGGTCTGTGTGAGTGTGTGTGTGTGTGGTTACACGGGCACAGCAGTGCTCACAAGCACAATCTATCTGGACTGTGTCTGTAAGACACCGTCCACACAAACACCCACCTTCCCCCGCTGTACAGATAGCTTGTCACAGGCAAGGCAAGGGCAGGCGTAAGTGGTGCTCCACTCTATATCACCACCGTCACACCCATCACTACTTCACTTCAAAATCGCTGTGACAAACTGTCCCAGAAGCCAGCATTATTTCTGGCCATACAGTGCTGCTGCTGCTGCATATTTGAGGGCTGACAGTTATTTAGAGGTTTGCAAGATAAGGAGAAACCTCCCAAGCAGGAACATTTTGTCTTCTATCACTCTCAAAGGGTCGGGGATGAAGCCAGGTAATATTTAGAGACTCATGCAAGGATTTGGGGTTCTGTGTTGTGTGTGTGAGGGGGGGAAAGGATTTTATGAAATGTGTTGCAGCTCAACAAAGATAGAAATTTAATCAGCAGCTTTGCCACGCACTTCCGTGAAAACATCTGTGGAAAAGTCAGAATTTCCCGCTGTGACCGTGTGTTACTTTAGGCTGCTGTTTCCATCTTAAATAAAAAGGTTGACAGAAAGTTCAGTAAAGGCAGACGGGGACAGGAGTTCACTCGGTATTACATAATCTATCCTGTGCTGTAAAGTATTAAACAAAAGGAGGAGTGGGCTGGATACAAGTTTCTACATTAAATAAATGCAATGAAACACATTTATCAGTGACTTTTTGAGCTGCTTGTAGGTGGTAAATAGTTAAACTTGGTTTAAAAATACACTGAAAGTACAATTATTACTCCCTAGGTTTCATTAAATGTAAGCTCTTTTTGTATGTATGCAATAAAAAGAAGGTAAAAAACTAGCAAAAATTTTGTAACAAAGTCAGACAGGTTTTATTTTCTTTCTCTCATAAATAACACTGAACAAGCATTGTACAGCGATAAATATCAATATTTATACACTGTAAAATTCTCTGTATTACAAAATACAGCATATGTGTAATGCACTTGATACAGATGGGAAGTATTGCATTTCATAGCACCAAAACGAGACCCTTAACTTGACCCTTTAAGTTAACGATATCGCACTTTACTCCTCTAGAACGGTTCAGGTGTGCAGTTACATCCCAGATTTAGGTCTTGTGTGGGTATCTATGAAATATACTTCCCTTAGGAATCAGTTGTTGCATAACTATATCTAAGTTAAGTAGAGCCCACCTAGGCAGAACCAAAGCCTTTACTGTCAAACTGCTCATTTCTCCTCAATGTCAAGTTTTCAAAATCCTAGTTGAGAGACTAAAGTATTATGAAGTGTGTCCACGGTGGCCGATCAACTTTCACGTATTTGATTTTTGCATTAAACACGGCAGAACGTCCTCTTTTTTCCACATCTGAACAGAACAGCTTCGCCAAATCACACTTTGTTTGGAGGGTCGAGACACTTCCTAAAATACGTCACTGCTGTCAGGTGAAAGACCCTCTATTGACAACATTTCCTCACCGGGAGGTAGGAAAAAATTAATTTCCGCACCTTTAAAAAGTGAGAAAAGTCAGAGTAGTGAGCAGATTTTATAAATCTCTTAGCCATAAAACGGCTTTCAATTCAAGAGAGAAAATTGGGGGAAAAAAGTCAGACTGAGGGTTTGCATGTGACAGGAGTGAGAGGCTGATCGCTGAACATCAATAAGGGATCAGGAGGTTTGGGGACTCTCCAAAGAAGGTGCTTCAAATCTGAACAAACTGTTCTGATCACAGATGTTCATGCGACTCTTCCACATCATTGGCAGCGCAGAAATGTCGTCAGAGGCAGCGGGAGGTAACAGGCAGGTTGAACACTGTAACACAAACGTGGGAATATTGATAATTTACAGCGGGACATAGATCGAGTAACAACGCAAATCAGATTTTTGCTCTCTTCTAAAATTAGGAGCAGATCTTTAACACTGGAAGTAAACAGCTATTCCCAACACTTGGCTGAAGATCTTATTGGTTGGACTTCTATCATATTTTTTTGCTTTCAAACATTATTGCTAAATTCAGACAGGAAGGGGCCCTTTCAAACAACATTTAGCATGGAAATAAATCTACAGCTTTTCAGGGGAATGACAGCGTGGAATGTGTTTCAACAAACATTAAATCTGGCTTTGAAGACAAAAAACCCCAGAAACATTAGTACAAAAAAATTAAAATGAAAACCAAAAGGTTGTGCCAGCTTTACAAAACAGGCTTTTGTGAACAAATACAGGGACATAACGATGGATATTTCATATAGGAGCCCTTATTATTCCTCAATCAGGCGTTGTCTGAGGAGCAGCATCACAATAATTCATGTAAAAAATAAAAAGTATTATCACATTCATCACTTAGTGTCCATGTTGTGTTTGATTGTCGGCTTCTGAGACACACCAATTTCAACGTTTCTGACCAGCCAAACCCCTTCATAGTATAACTTATCTGTATGAAAATAATATTCGTCTGTTGTGGTGGACTGTGCAAAAGAACCTACAGCATGAGAGCTTTGTTGTCGTATTATTAAGAGCTAAAACACCAAAAAGAAAAAAAAAGTTCACAGATCAGTTCTATAATCACCATCAATGTTAAGTAATAAAGTAAAGTCAGTCATAAGTCACATGTAGCCTCAGCTCAGGTGGGGCCAGTGTCATATTATGGCGTCTGATAAGCACTATCAAATTATGGCACATAAAATAACCTCTTCATCTCATCTAGCTTACTCATCTATAATGTAAGTAAAATCTTAAATAAACACAGACCTGTGTTATTTTGTAAGCGAGACAACATTTCTGATTAGTTTGGTTTCAGCACTGAAATATGACATTCATGCCATTTTGTCACCGTTCTTCGATGTATTGCACAGAATTGTCAAAACTATGATCTTAAGCAAAAAAACTCTGTAATAAATCCTAATGGATAATCTCCCAACCAAATAAAAAAATATGAGAACAAATGTAAAATGAATTATAATCATTTACAAGAAAAGCTTGACATCTCAGTTGCAGTCTCACTCCGTCGATCTCTGGTAGCAGAGCGTGTGGCTGCGCTACCAAGGAGCTGATCGCGCTGCACTTCAACTTTCCTGGCAAAGACATTCCTGAGTTTCCTGCTGTGAGATCTGCTCTCCTCTCCAGCTGCTCTTATCAAAACTGCAGAAGTGCTAAAATGATCTCCGGACAGACGAGGCCAATTCAGCCGATGTGGCTGCAAGCCAGCAGAAATCAAACAGTCAGAGAGGCCTGGTGATGCTCAGCGAGAGCCCCACTCCTCTCTGCACAGTCCAAAAATAAGACACTTAAAAAATGAACTGGTCTAAACAGCCAAATCTTTTAAAAATATTATTAATGCCCTTATTGTTTGTACTGTGAATTAGCACTGGATGAAGTCAAATCACAAGACCTCTTAAAATAAAATAGAAACAGATGTAGTATGAAAGAAAGGTGCATAGCTTGGCATTCTTTTGACACTGAAATGGAAAAAACAATTCCTTGGTTCTCTAGAAAAGCTCCAGATTGCACATTCATAGTGTTAAACAGGCAGTTAATGCCTCGCTAGTTGTTTTAATGACTCACTCAGCCACCTCGGATACCTCAAAACATCATCATTTCACTGACATCTCCTGTAAAAGAGTAAATGTTAAGAAGTACCTTGAAGAAAATAATAATATTTAAAAAAAAAAAAAAAACACAAGATGATGTACCGCAAAACCATTTCCCTCTGCACCTTTTCTTCCAAAGGTGCGTGGTCCCACACTTCGAAAACACTGTACCAATTAAAAACGTAAGCGTGGTCAGAACGTGATGTTGAAAACTATAAACCACGCCACCAACATGATTCAGACGCTCTCTGAACTCGTCTGGGTTCCCTTAAGCTCCGCAGTCTTACAATTTGGTGAGCAAGTCATACGAGCACCTCGTGCGCCAGATTTGCGCTCACACCACATTGATGCAGTTTCCGCCGCCAGCGGTCGCCCTCTTGCTGCAGTAGGTAAAGCCGCTGTGATTGGTGGAGGAGCCGTTCATGTGCGACGACTTCAGCTCCATCTGGCAGGCAGCGATGGCCGCATTGAGTTCCACCTGGGCCCGGTGCACGACGTAGAACATTAGGCCGATGCTGATGACGATCTGCAGGGGACAGAGGAGTCAAGGCGTGGTTATCTGATGCACCCACAAACACAGTCTATTGCGGTGCAGTACAATAATGACCATAGTGTTCAGCATGGATTCTGGCTCAGTCTTTTGTGAAATTTCCGATAGACCAAGAAGCTATAAAATGAACAAAAAATCTTTATAAGAATTGCTTGAATAGCACTAACAAGCTAATTTACTACTTAGCAAGTTATTCAATATAGTATCTGCTTCCAGTGATCTTTTTTTTTCTGACACTACACCGAACTTACTGTGACCACTGTGTAAAGCATAGTTCGACTTCTTCCGAAGACTTGGAATAGAAGATCAATACCGCTCTGCACGATAAACCTGAAGGTACATCCTGCAGCCAGTTAGCTTAGCTTAGGACAAAGATTGCGATCAGGGGGAAACAGCTGGCCTGGTTTTGTTTAAAGGCAACAAAATCTGTTTTCCAGCACATTATCTGTCATTTGTTTAATCTGTACAGACTGAAGTGTAAAAATAATTTGTCATTTTACGAGGGTTGTGTGCTGGACTATCTCTTGGCTGAACAGTTGCCTCACAGGATTGCTGTAGCACTAATAACTTAGTGAATGTAACTGTAAATGACGCTGACAAAGAAATGTGTATAATGTGGATAGGTAATATCTGGCCAAATTAGATCAATCATCTCTACTGGTTGCTAAGAGTAAATAAGCCAATATATAAGTAATATATATAAATATATAAATAAGGCCAAAATAAGAAAAAAATGAAAACAAGATATTCCTCCAAATTCTTGATATTTCTTTGTTTCAATATATTTTTCATTGACGGAATAAATGTGTGAAAGTGTGATGTGTACACTCCATGGTGCACTGCAGATAACTTTATCAGCTCTTCCAGAGTTTTCCCATGGCCAGTGCTGTCAGGTTATTAAAGCCAGTTGTCAATTCGAAACACCAATACCCACTTAATCTTAAACCGACAGCCGACCTCTGGCCCTTGTGAACCTGTCAAATGTAGCACTCACAGACAACTGCTGCACCCTGAGCACCTGTGAGGATTAAATGTGGCTGAACAGGTGCTGGAGATGTGGTGACTTCAAATGACATTTGGGTGAGAGCTGAACTGAACTGAGGCCATATTTTACATATCTACCAAAGGCTTGGCATTGGTACTCTAGACGACTATGTAACTGAAGACTTCAGGGAGGGGCAAATGTCAATGCTCTGCACCAGGCTGAGGACTGACAGACTTAGAGGACTAGATATATTTTGAATGTGATAACGGGTGTGTCACCGGCATTCAATGTGTACTTCACGTACCATCGCCATAATTATCAGTGCTGCCATTATAACTCAATATTCAACTGAGATAACTGGAACCCTGAAGCAAAATGTTCAGCCTGCATTTTTTAGAGCCAGACAGACAGAGTGTGCAGTCCCTCGTGTCCGTTTGCTGGAATGCGTCTGGACTGTGCCAATGAAAAGCTCATATCTGAGAGTTTGAAGAAAAACTGGACTTGTTTGAATTTCTTGAAGATATTCTCACTTCAGTGTACACATTTTGGCCAGAGAAGACAGATGGTTTGAAAGGGGAGTGAAAGATGCCATCTATGTCAAACTGTAACGACCAGGGGGTGAGAGGTGAAAGGTCTTCAAGCAAGTCCAGCTGACTTCAGACTCTTTATATTTACCAAGAGCTGGATGACAGAAAATCAAGTTTTTCCTGTTGCTGTCTCGGGAGCCTGCTTGAATAATGGTTTGCTGCATAGTCTCACACAGCATGTGTTAAGAAATAACGAGAGAAGACAACACAGGCTTCTGAAAACCAACTTTGACATTTACAAGGCAAAATGTGAAATTCAAGGTTATTTCAGCACATTTAGAGTATCTTAATTTATCATCACCACCAGCTCACCTGCAGGCTGAACACAAAGTAGCCGCTGACACTCTGCTCAGCGATGACGTCCTCCATGGTGCGGAGTGTGGTGCCCAGGTAGGAGTTGAGGAGCTGAGTGGGCAACAGACCCACAGAGGAGGCCACCAGGTAGTTTGGCAAGGACACGTCTGTGATCTTAAAATAGAAAAACATAAAAACAAACAAAAAGAATTTCAGCACATTACAAAAAACTGTAATATAGTTTTACACTAAAGGAGAAAAACATATTAGAGTCAACATCAAACCTCATCGGAGGCTGGGGTCTCTGAGGTGGACAAGTCGTCCATCACCCAAGCCGAAGTCACTGAGGTAGTTAAATCAAGTAAGCTCCGCAGTGGCAAGGCGCTGGCGGGGGGTGGATGAGATCCGCCCTGAGTACCTCAAATCTCTGGATGTTGTGGGGCTGTCTTGGCTGACACGCCTTTGCAACATTGCATGGAGGTTGGGGAAAGTGCCTCTGGTGTGGCAAACTGGGGTGGTGAGTGGTCCCTCTTTTTAAAAAGGGGGACCGGAGAGTGTGTTCCAACTACAGGGGATCACACTTCTCAGCCTCCCCGGGAAGGTCTACGCCAGGGAGTACTGGAGAGGAGAATTCGGCCGATAGTCGACCCTCGGATTCAGGAGGAACAATGCGGTTTTCGTCCTGGTCGTGGAACACTGGACCAGCTCTATACCCTCCACAGGGTGCTTGAGGGTTTATGGGAGTTTGCCCAACCAGTCCACATGTGCTTTGTAGATCTGGAGAAGGCATTCGACCGTGTCCCTCGTGGTATTCTGTGGGGAGTGCTCCCGCGAGTATGGGGTCCGGGGCCCTTTGCTAAGGGCTGTTCGGTCTCTGTACGACCGGAGAGCAGGAGCTTGGTTCGCATTGCCGGCAGCAGTAAGTCAGACCTGTTCCCAGTGCATGTTGGACTCCGGCAGGGTTGCCCTTTGTCACCGGTCCTGTTCATAATCTTTATGGACAGGATTTCTAGGCGTAGCCAGGGGCCGGAGGGAGTCCGGTTTGGGAACCACAGGATTTCATCTCTGCTTTTTGCGGATGATGTTGTCCTGATGGCTTCATCAGGCCAGGACCTTCAGCATGTACTGGAGCGGTTTGCAGCCGAGTGTGAAGCGGCTGGGATGAGAATCAGCACCTCCAAATCCGAGGCCATGGTTCTCGACCGGAAAAGGGTGGCATGCCCTCTCCAGGTGGGTGGAGAGGTCCTGCCTCAAGTGGAGGAGTTCAAGTATCTCGGGGTCTTGTTCACGAGTGAGGGAAAGATCAAGCGTGAGATTGACAGGCGGGATTGGTGCAGCGTCCGCAGTTTATGCGCCATGTCGGTGTACCGGACCGTCGTGGTGAAGAAGGAGCTGAGTCGAAAGGCAAAGCTCTCGATTTACCGGTCAGTCTACGTTCCCACCTCACCTATGGTCATGAACTTTGGGTAATAATGACCGAAAGGACAAGATCGCGGATACAAGCGGCCGAAAATGAGTTTCCTCCATCCAGCAGGGTGGCTGGGCGCTCCCTTAGAGATAGGGTGAGAAGCTCGGTCACTCGGAGAGGAGCTCGGAGTGAGACCGCCGCTGCTCCTTCGCATCGAGAGGAGTCAGCTGAGGTGGCTTGGGCATCTGTTTCGGATGCCCCCTGGACGCCTCCCTAGGGAGGTGTTCCAGGCATGTCCCACCGGGAGGAGGCCTCAGGGGAAGACCCAGGACACGCTGGAGAGACTATGTCTCTCGGCTGGCCTGGGAACGCCTCGGGGTCCCCCCGGAAGAGCTGGAGGAAGTGTCTGGGGTGAGGGAAGTCTGGGCATCTCTGCTTCAGACTGCTGCCTCCGCGACCCGGTCCCGGACCAAGCGGATGAAGAAGATGAAGATGAAGAGAAGATCAAACCTCATTCATGGATTCATATTTAATGTTACAGCAATCAATCAATCAATTGAATTAAACAGTTTGCTTGTGGTTTGTGTCCTCAAACATCCCTTGTTAAATTTATTTACGTGAGGTAAAAATACTTCAACTTGATATTCAAAGAGCAAAAACTAAAGCTAAATGACAACATAACTGTTTTGTGCATTTTCATTTCCTAATAAAATTTTTAAAAAGTATTCAGTATTTCACAGGAAAACTGACATTACAGAAAAGACCAAAATATGAATATATATTTGTAAATCAGAACTTTTTCCAGTCTTTCGTCTCTAATTAATCAGATTTCAGTCAGTCAGATTTGATCATGTAAGTTGTGTGTGTAAAAAATCCTGGTTGCGCTGGTAAATATTCTCCCTACCATCTTGTGTAATTACCATGAACTACGACATTCGCAGTCACATATCCTGCCCAGTGTCTCATTCCATATCTCATTACAACAACCTAAAGATACACGTGTCTGTGTCGCTGTCACCCTTGATCCCTTTGATTAAGTGATGACATAAGCCGGTGTGTGTGTGTGTGTGAGAAGATGTGACCTTGGCACTGTGTACTCTGTGACTGTGGCTGATAGCGACAGGGCGTCGGGGGCTGTGTGTTGTTGGAAGACACTGCCTGTGCCAAAATGTTATCAGGGCTGAAGAACATTCATGTTAGCCCAAGTGTCTCCTCGCCGTGACAGATCCTCAACCCTCCCCTGTTATCACACTACACACTGATAAGAGGGTAACACTTCACAGGACCATGGTGTTATCAAAAGCCTGGTTCATCAAGCAAATGTTATCATGCTGTTTTTCCTCAGAATGTTAACTTGAGCCTTTTTCCCCTCAACACAATCATTTAACAGGCTTTTCTCCTCGAGGGATTTGCGCTGATTTGTCCACACCATGTGTCAACACAGTAAAAACGCCTTCAGGTGATCTCTGAGACATGACATGTGAGCCTGAGAGAGGTGCAGAAGAAGAAAAAGAAGAAGAAAAAAAGGAGTGCACTCTCTCAGCCATTATCCATCAGTTGTGAAGCACATGTCCTCTGAAGTCTCTTGTACACGACCAGGGAAGGGCTGGTCGCTGGTATTTTTATAACCGCGCAGAGAATTCCCACTGAACCTCCTACTCGTCTCTGCAAGCCTGTGTATCAAGATAATCTGCAAATTCAAGATTTATTCAGAGCAGCAGCAATGCAGGTCTGAGTTTGTGCTCGTAAACAAAACAGGAAGTAGGGTATCTTGACTGCATAGTAAATTTCAGAAATGCTTGCGTTATCCCTTGTGTTATCTGGACACAAACAGATTTTACCCTTTGAGACGAACTACAGGGCTGCGCAAACACGTTTGCCTGTAGTTAGGGTCCTATAAATTACATGATGAATTCCCCAATTGCTTCAAAAGTGTGAAAGGTTATAATGCTGTGAGAAAATACACGCGGAGGCCTGAATGTGTCCACGTCGTCCGCAAAAGGATTCGCAAACATTTTTCCTGAGCTGTCCCTTTGTTTTGCTAACTGCTGCAGTCTGTGTGTCGTTTTAGGTTACCCGCTATAATGTAGCACCATCCACTTCAGCAGAAAGAAGCAGGGGGGCATAAAATGTAGCCTCGTCCACAGAAAGTGCTTATCAAGGGCAGAGCAGACAACACATAACTCCACTGTGAGCCAGTAGAAAGTAGAAAATACCCACCCACGGTTAGTTTCACCTTTTATTGTCGAGAATAAGATCATAAAGATGCAATATCAGCTAGGCTTAATAATGAGCCTCCAGGTAAGATGAATTACACGGTGTACGGTGAGAGGCTGGGCTTGGTTTGAACCCCCCGCGGGACAGAAAGTGAAATGTAGCAGAGGAGGCAGGAGAACGGTTGGACCCAGCTTATTAGCCTGCTTCTGACAGGACTGGCAAAACTCCCCAATGAAGGCTGCACACTGACATTAACGTCACACTCAGATTTGTGTGTGAGGAGTCGGCAACCTGATTTTCTCCAGTTCTGCCAACTTTGAATGATGGTTTAGCTAATAAACTAGCCATGTGTGATTTTTTGCCCACTTGGGAGCAGCAGAAAATAAATTGTGAACGCAGCATTGACATATAACCTTTTGTTAGCAAACACGTTGGCAAACAGTGGCTTATTTTCAGATCCAGCAGTTGCAGAGCAACATTATCACTCAGTTCCAGTCGTGTTTCTTTCAGCCTGGTGAATGCATGTTCATAACTGACTGTACTTCTTGCTCTGTCAAATATTTACCCATCCTACAGGTGCATTTACAAAAATAAGTATATAAAGTAGTACAGTATAATGAGTAAAGCTAAAATAAGTCAAAGGGAACAATCACAAAAAGCATGACATTTAGTCAACCACAGACAAGCTGCATTTTCAAAGACAAACAGCTGTCATAAGTTGAAACTAACCCACAGAAATATGACAAATGCAAACTGGCATACAACCAAATATGACCCACTTTCGCTGAGGCGGAGCTGCTTGAAAGCCGACATCCTCTTTCATATAGTGTTTGTTTGCTTGTAGATAATGACCCCGAGCAGGCTCTAAAACAGTATTTTACAAGGCTGTCAATTAGCCGGTCTTTTAATTTGGATCTGAGCAGACTGATTGTGGAGCAGCGATAAAGGCAGTGACAGTGGCAGCAGCTGAGCAACACGGTGCAAAGACTCTGTCCTTTTGACTTTGACACCTCGCTTCCACCTCTGCAGAGTGGAACAGCAACTTCAGAGTTGTAACTACTGTTAAAGCTTAAGCCACAATCCTGGCACGAGAGGGAAATTTCAACCTTTGAAACACAGCTATGTCGCAACCATGTCCCCGAAAGTATGAACCAACATACGTGAGCAAACAGAAGCCATATTAGTCAGTCAGGCAAAAAGAGACCATCTGCTAAGCTTGTAACATACGTAGTTGTGACACCGACATCTTTACAATCTGCCTCATTCTTTACTCAAATAAACTTATAAATAACTGATCTCCTGTACACCTATAGTTCATGATGGAGGGAAAAAAAATCACTGTTCAACTCTTATATCACAGCCCAAGTGTCTGACTTTGAGATGCTTCTCAAATATCAACCTATCATTCAATGTTCAAGTGCAGCACAACGTTACTGTCTGCAGGACTTCTTGTACCTCCGCTCAGCTAATTCCTGAGATGATCGCACATCACTGTTTTCGCACATCACAATGACTGTTTTCACTTATCTTCAACGGTTGTCTTAGTCATAAAAACATAACAGTATACAACTAGCAACTTGCTTCAGATAAGGGCGTGCCAACTATGTGCGGCTGCGATGGTTAGTCATTTAATTGATTGAAAAAAGGTTAATCAGCAACTATTTTTATAAATGCCTAATAGTTCAGTCATCCAGACATGGTGAACATGGTTCCAACATGTTCTCTTAACAAGAATCTGATCTACAGCTCTGCAATAGAATACAATACAACCATTTCCCTAGAATAAATACGACACTTGGAAACATTTTATTTCTAATTTCTGTTGACACATCCAACAGAAAAGTGTTGACTCAACTCCACAGTAATTTTGAAAGCTGTGGGGGTATTATTGTTTTGGGTCAGAGCATTTTGAACAAGGTTTCTCATATTCTGCCCCCCTATTTAGGGGGGAAGAGAGATCATTAGAAACAGCTTTCAATATAATTAAATCAAATGTGAAATGTCTACCAGGGTCAATACAGTCCTGACAGACACAATTGAGTCTTGCACAGTGAGTGTTTATGGTAGGGTGGTTATGAGTGTATCTAGAGAGCAGTGAAAAGCCAAAGCCAAAGCCAAATCCATACAGCTGAAAAATGTCTAAGCAAATCAGTCAGTCTGGAAAAGTTACTGGTTTTTGCAGCATGCAATTACTGTGCTTGTGAAAGTCACTTATGTCATCTCCTTTTTTCCTTTTCCTGCCTCAGGCCTGTGCATCAACTTCTTCATGCTTTAAGCTATAAATGTCTTTCAGGCTCCCCATTTTGCATCCACTTCTGGTTTGTTGTGCTTCTGCTGGTTTCTCCCCTCAACACCATTTTGATTCTCTTCTGGCCAGATATTTTTCCCCAAACACAGCGCATTATTTAAATATATACACAGCTTAAGTAATGGAAATATCATTTAGACAGAATCTATGAAATACTGTTTATGATGATGGCTTTGACTCCATTTGAATACAGCTGCTTCAGTTTTAACTTGTGTACACCCTGTAATTTCTGAACAGAGGTGCTGTTTAAGTATGCTAAATTCCAGTTAAACTAAAATAAACTGAACTGTCCATCCAGCAGACTTCATCCTCTGACACATTTCCATGCTAGTTATAGTTCGGTCATTTTAAAACATTGTGTGAGAGTCAATTTCATGAGCCTCATATTTCAACATACTGGTACTGATGAGAACATTATGTCTGCAAGCTGACTATGAAACACAAATTTATATCAATTTCAGATCTTCATCAGGTCAAAATGTTTGTGTGCAGAGACATATACAGTAGATTTGTTGTGCACGTTGACAATGTGTAACTCAGCAGTTACTTGATTATATGCAGAAGAAAAAAAGAGGACATCACTTGAGATTCTGTTTCTACTGTGCAAAACCTGACACTGTTAGTGCCCAGTGCATTTCAGTGGCAACTATTTTATTAAAAGCTTCTCAATTTTTGCAGTTTTATTACTTAGGCTAATGTAAGAAAATGATGTGAAGGGAATCAATGTAAAACTCTGGTAATTGTGAGGCAGTTCCAGCTCCATGTGAGAGACATTGTATAATCTGGTGCAACTGGAGACAGTGATAGTGATGAGAGCTTTTTTTGCAGCGGTGTACTGCTCTGGAGATGCAAACCTGAATGGCTACGTATCATTACATTCACCCTCAGGTCACTGTTCTTCATTTATCATTCAATTACAACTGGCATAACGTTTTTCATATTGCGTCACTGCCTCCCAGCCGATTTTCTATGATACAGTAACACACACCTCAAAGCTTTCACCATTTGGATGTATCAATGAGTTAACTGAGAAGGGTAATCAGGTAGTATAAATTATTTATAGCATGTATGAAGGTCAAGGGCCACAAGGAGTGCAGCTGAAAGCTATAGCCTGGTGCTGCTTAGCTTTACAATGTGGGCCACAATGTGCGTTGCTTTGACCAGTGACTTCAGATTTATCTTACTGAAAGAAAAAAGATGTCTACATTATGTTAACATCACCATCATTGAGTTAAAAAAAAAGTTTAAAAAACTCCAAAAACCTTGAGAATATGATACTGAGTTCAAACAGATAAAATAATTGATGTCCTGAGGCTACAATGGATTTCATTTCATAGGAGCGCTTCCTCTATCTACAGGAGGAATGAGTTTCCTTCCTCTGGGGACTGGTCTTATATTTTCATGTCTGCTGTTAGACTGTGCTCTGCTTACAATAGTGAAGTAACAACTACTATGTTCAAGGTCTGAAATTCATCACATCTAGCGGGATAAGCACCTACACAGTTATGATTTCTCCTGTGTGGTAGGTCAGACTAGCAATACAAAATAATTTCTTTCTACAGTCAAAAAGGTCACAAGTTTGATTCGATTGATCTAACCCTAACCCTAACCTCCAAGTGGGTTAATGAGCTCTTCTCCTGGCTGGTCCATGGCTGTGACCCTTCTGCTTAAACAGCTGACATTTAATGACTTTTTTAATGTCCTTCTGAAGTGAAAAAGGAAAAGCTGGTAATAGTGTTTTCATACTCACCGAGAAAACTGCATTTTGGAGCCCAAAGGGTATGGGAGTGAGTCTCGCTAAGGCCACAACTTTGAGTCCACTTCCTCCCTCCACCACTCGTATGACAGCGCTAAGCTGTTCACTGTTCCCAACCTTGTTCAGCACCCAGTCAGTTAATAGTCGCTTGCACACCAGGTGTGCCACAAAGGTCCCTATTAAAACTCCCACCATAACAAGTCCCATGCCCAGCACAAAGCCGTAGAGGTAGCCAGCTGCCACATTAAGAACAATATATCCCCATCCACATGGGAACGACACGATGATCAAGCCAACTATAAACAGCATGGCTCCGACGAGGCTGTCTAAGCTCTCCACCCAGAGCAGGAGGTCCTTGAGGTATTGGCGCACCAGGGCAACCGAGGAGAAGCACACAGCAGTCAGGATGCAAGCCAGCAGGGCGCTCTTGAAGCAAAAGGTGGTGATACAGCACGGGTGTCTGAACTCTCCACTGCTGCTGCTGAAGGTCGTCCCCCCTGTGGCACTGATGATCTCAGGGTCTCCATCTGACTTCCCTATGCCGGCACCCGTCTCGTCAAAGGCGCTGCATATCAGGATGTCGATTTTGTCACACTCATCTGTGGCAGTCCTCTGCAGCCAGCGGTTCAGCTGGATCTGCGCCTTGCCCACTGCATGCTTGACCAGCTTGGTGAAAAGGTGCACGGTGGTGGACCCTGACATGGACATGTTGGCCCTCGGACAAGCTCTGGGGACCAGCAGCAGGGGCTCAGATGAACTGTTTGGGCTTTCCAGACAGCTTTTTACAAAAAGTCCATGTCTAGAAAAGTCAATTCGCAAAGCTTCGACAGAGGCAAGTATTTCTGAACTTTTAAGGAGGATGGCTTCAGCAGTGGTGATCCACTGCTATGCAGCTGTGCAGCACAGTAAGATCAAATCCGTCACTCTCCTTGGCCATTGCACGAAATTTGCAGTTTATCTAGGGTACACTAGCTGGGAAACGTGCCAGTCTAGTGACTTGAACGCTCCAGTTTTGTCATCTCTGCCTGAAACACTCGCCATATTCAGAGCTGTGCCCTCTCCCTCTCTCGGCTCAGGACGATGTGAACACTCAGTGGATGGAGCTGCGACGACAGAAACAAGCCAACACTCCTCTGCTGAACCACCAGAGTCGAAGCGGTGTGAGACACTCGCCCAAACCACAGCGAGGCTAACTCACGGGCTAAACAAACTCCGCCGCGGCATTTTCACACACTACCCCGCCGCGGCTGGCCTCCTCGCCCGCTTCTCCCGGACAGCAGGGCGGCGGACAGGACGCGGGAGTCTGGTGTGAGGGAGCAAGTGGGTGTTTGTCCTCCGTCGGCAGGTTGTGGTTTCAGTCTTCGCCCTCCACGGTGAGAGAAGAGGCTGCTGCTGATGCTGTTGTTGAAGCCTTTTCACTCCGACCACTGTTTGTGTCCCAGAATGCCAAGTAACCCCCGCCCACGTGACCGGCCGTTTGCCACAGCGTGTCCAATCAGAGCGCTCTGAGGAGTTATCGCGAGATTTACGTGGGATTTCACGTTGGGGTTGTGTGTTTGTTTTTGATCAGGTATCTCTGGATGTGTCCCTGCCATAGACTGTATATAAACTGTACATGGACATGATATAAACTGCATTTATCTTTATATACAGTCAGTAGTTTTGGATTAATTATCTCTGAATGTGTCCCTGCTATAGACTGTGTATAAACTGTACATGGACTTGATATAAACTGCATTTATCTTTATATACAGTCAATAGTTTTGGATTAATTATCTCTGAATGTGTCCCTGCCATAGACTGTATATAAACTGTATATGGACTCGATATAAACTGTATTTATATTTATATACAGTCAATAGTTTTGGATCAGTTATCTCTGACTGTCACTCTACCATAAACTGCATATGAGCTGTATATAAAATGTACATAGACTTGACATAAACTATATCTTTAAACTATATCTATCTTTATTTACAGTAAATGGTTTTGGATGTATTATCTCTGGACGTGTTGCTGCCATGTAAACTGTACATAAACTGTCTGTTATCTTCATGTACAATCAGTTTGAGATCAGATAGCTCTGGATGTGTCTCTGCCATAGACTGTGTGTAAACTGTATATAAACTGTGTATGAACTGTATATAAATGGTATGTAAACCGTATATTATCTTTATATGCAATCAGTGATTTTGGTATCAATTATCTCTGGATGTGTCTCCCAGAAACTGTATATGAACTGTACAAACTGCATCTTCTATCTTTCAATGGTCTCTACTGTCAGACACTGTAGAGCAACGTAATCACAATAAGCTGCCATGGACATATAAAGAAATTCACCTCCAGATTTTTATTACCATCACTGATCACATCTATCTATCTATCTATTTATCTAGTTGTTATAAAATAGTTGTAGTGGAATAAAAAGTATCACAAACATTTCTCTTTCTTCACTTTCCACTAACAATATAGGTTTAGTGATTATGCTGACAGTTAGTAGTGTATGCAACCAAATGCAGACAGAGTAGGCTACCAAAAGTACTCACAATGTAGAATGGCTTATTTCAAGGATCTATATAATTATATATATCATTACTGGATTATAATTCCTGTCAAATAAACATGTGAGCAGTATTACATAGTATAGTTTTGTAGGTTCTTGAAATTAAGTTCATTTTAAACACTTTATGCTAGTTACTGTTGGGTTATTTTGTGCATCATAATTTATAGGTTGCCCATATGTTAATGTCCACTTTTGTTCTCTTAAACATTAGCTTTCAAATAAATGACAAAAAAATACAAATAAAAAATGCAATATTCATTTAAAATATTGTCCACTAGAAGTATAAAGTTGTGTAAAATGGAAATGCAGAATAAAATACAAGAATCTCAGAATTGTAGACAAGAGTTTGAGTTAATGAGCTGGTCATAACTATATTTTATTGTAAATTCATACAGCTTATGTCATGTAGTATTTTCAGCTGTTTGTATTGATATTCTCCCACATTCTCCTGTATTTCTGTGAGCTTACAGTATTATATAGTAGCCTGAAGGGAATCTCCTTGCTTTGTATGCTTTCCATAAATTCATAATGAGGGGAGTGAAGCAGACAGTATGTGCATTCATGCGTCCAGCGCTGCTCACCGCCTTGACTCTCCCAGCTGTGGGCAAAGAAAGCCCTTAGGTGTAAGTCCTCAGAAAACTTTGTGTCATGTCCAGTTTCTCCCTCTGTGAAGTCACGTAGGTTTAGATTCTAGATACGGACACTGATCATATCAAAAGGTTCACATCTGACAATGAGGTTACTTTGTTTGGGTGGTGACTGTTGTGTTGTTTTAATTCTCCACTAGATGGAACTATTGCACAGTTTTACAATAAATCCAAGTACACTGCAGGATTTATTGCAGAGTTTAATGAACTTCTCTATTTATGTGGAACATGTAACACATGTCAGCAGTCTTATCCAAGTGATCAACAGGATTTTTTTGGTGCCACTAAACATTCAAGGGCAAAATGTTTCATAACAAAACATATGTTTGTGTATGTAGGGTTTTGCACTGCATTCTTCATTGGTTAATTCACAAAGGGACAGTTTAATTATCAAGAATTTAAGATGATATAGTATAAGATAAAATAGGACGTAACTGTATTTGAAGTTGTATTTGTAGTTGCAGTGCAAAGTAGGAAACTATAACTATACTATATGCAACTATATGCGGTGGAAATATAAGCTACAAAATTGGTAAGTCAGTAAGGTGCAGATCCAAAATATACTCAGTGCCAAAAATATAAACAATAAGGGTCGTTCCTGGTGGGTTGTATAGAGATATATATGTGAACTTCAAGTGCAATTCCAAATATTACCCCTCCAAATTGATGAAGATTTGCCAGAATAAATATATAATGTTGTTGTGATGCTGCAGATGTTACAACATCAACTTAAAGGAGCACATACAGGAGCACACACAAATCTGGAAATATTTAAGAGACAGGCTGATATTAGATTTTCCGTATTTGTCTTTATCTTTCACTTTTAGAGACTACCTGGGGGAAATGTCTAAGGCCACAGAGGGGACATTATAAATGGCTCATTTAATTCAAGCTGAAATGACCTTTTATGTGGCCTTTGCTGTAACAGAAAGTTTGCTTATATAAAGCGATCCCATCCGGACACATGCAGGCTGTCTGTGCCGCTGTGTGTTTCACTGTAGACATGCTCGCTCCAACGGAGATTTATTTTAGCAGCAGCAGCTGAGTACAGACTGAGAGAGAGAGCCGGGGAATGGCAGGAAAACGAGGGAGTTAGCTTTCAAAATAAAAGCATGAAACGCAGAAATAAAAGTGCCAGGTGTGCAAAGAATAGCCTCAAAACTATTGAGCGAAGAGGCAGTCAAATATAGCTACTTTTTCTTATTTCAGGCGCACTCTACAAAGTTGAAACGAGCGCTTGAATTGTGAAGCTTTGCACCGGAAGTGGTGTTGTGTGTCCCCTCTGGCTTGACAGGCGCTCGGAGTCGCTCCCTCTGACCAGCTGCTCCGATCAGATAAGGAGGCTGAAGCGGACACATTCCTCTGCAGTTCACCTCCGAGGCTACACTTTGAATGATGGATTGCTCAGAGGAGGTTCAGCCTGTGTCCGAGGAGCCCAGCGCTCAAGTGGAGCTTAAAAAGGGGATGTCGATTTTCATTGATGTGAGTAAAACAATCTTCACTATAAATGTTGATGATTGTTGATTGAGTGCAAAAACTTACAATGTATTATTACTTTATTTCAAATTATGTAACAATCTATAGCCTATAATAAAGAAACGCACGTCTCCCTAGATGTGATTTTTTTTATTGCATATGAGGAAAGAGATGCATTTTGCTTTCTAAATCTAAGTTTCAATTATTTTTATAGTTATCTGTTGGAGGTTTTGGTCCACCTAAGTGAAAGCAGGGTACAGGGGGTTCCTTGTCTTTTAGAGTGAATTAATTTGACAAGGCTGACCTTTAATTTAGCTTCATGGTGCAAAGGCTGGCCATCCATTTTCCTGTCAGTGTTCAAAAACCAAATACCAAGTTATTGAAATGTAAGGAGTCTACTTGGTTTGATAAAAGTCAGGGCGTTATCCATTCTGACCCAACTAAGCCACATCCAGCTCAATTAGGCAAGAATAATGTTGATATTTTGAACTTTTTGAAATATATAATGGGATACTACATTAATCTATAGGGGGCACTTGTAGATCTCCCCCAGAAAATGAGGATTTAAATATTAAAATCCCATCTTACATATCAGTGCAGTTGATGATCTTCCACACCTGCTTTTCTCTCAGGAGCTTTCCTCCCCCTGTTTCATTCTGCACCCAGCACCTCATTAAATTCCCCTCATCCCTCCACTCCTTCACTCGCTCGTGACATCTTATCCATGAACCTGTTGGCTGCCTTCAGTGTTCGAGGAGCACACGGGAGGATTACACACACAGGAGCCGAGAGTTATTAAAGGCAGAAAGCCGCATCCACCGCATCAGATGTCTCAGTGATGTTGAACAGGTGCTCTGTCTGGTGTCAGGGAACGAAACCGCTGCTTGTCAGGAGCGTTGCTTCTGTTGCTTTTTGACATTTCCTATAGCCTCTGCCTCAGTCTGCTGGGTGTCATTAAAACACACACGCTGACTCCAGACAGGAGTTTCATCCATGTGTGTTTTTTCCTTTCTTATTTCTTCTCCTTCCGATGCTGTTGTGGTGCCAGATTTCCATTTTATCACCAGATAATAGAGGGGGAAAATCCAAACGAACCACCAGGCTTCTATTCTTGGTTAAATGGATGAATATTACTCATTAAATGTAAAAGTGTATATCAAATGAGATGATTAGATCCAGTTCCAGGTCCAATTACAGTTATGGAGTTAAATCCAAAAACCAGAATATTCTCTCATTTTAGGAGCAGAAACCATCAAATGTTTGGCATTTTTATTTAAAATGTAACTTTTTCAATTGATTATTTTAAGAGACGAATCTTCTTTCAATGAACTCATCAGTTAATGAATTCATTGTTGCCACTCTAGATAAACATAAACTGGGCTGTGAGGCTGCAAGGCTGCTGCTGTGTACATTTACCTTGCAGAGATGAAGAAAGTTGTACTGAATTGAACTGATTGCTTAAATGAATTAGAGATGGATGGTTGGGTAACAGATAGAACTGAGAGTATATGGGTTGGGGGCAGCAAAAAGAAGCGACAAAGAGTGATTAGCAGGAAAAACAAATTATGTAAGTCAGAACACACAACAGACCGCCAAGAGTGAGAAGAAGGTGGGCGGATATTTTTTAGCAGTATTTTTACCTCTTTGTAGCACAGAGCTGCAGCCCCCCAAGCACGGAAAATCCAAAGGATGGTATTATACATCTTTACATAAAGGGTTTTGCTATTTAGCTTATAGTGAGAATGCTTAAATACACTCAAAGCCTGCCCAGATTCTTCTTCACAAGTTTGAACCCAACAAGGAGAGAAAGTGGGCAATGTTATTTTGAGGCGATTTGACCCTTTTAAGACTGATGTGGTCATTGCCACTCTGCCTTTCATCTCCTCTGGACTCTGGGACAGCACTATCAATAATTTAATGACACACTGCTTTTGAGAGTGTGATCGATGATCCACACTCACACACACACACACAGACACACACACACACACATCAGAACACATACTTTAACTTTGATGATGTGAAACCTTTTTTAACACCCCTCTTTTTTTCCCTTTTCTCATTACAGATTTTACGGAGAGCCGATAAAAACGGTAAACATTGCACCACACACTCCTCTGTCTGTTGGCATCACTTCAGCCTCCCTCTCTGGTGTGTGAAAACAGATGTACTTTCTCAATGAAATTCTGATCATGACTCTCTGCCGATACTTGGTGAGTTTCCATGGAAACAGGAAACTGACCATGCCCACTGAGGTTCTGAACGTTAACGTAACAAAAATGTTTTTATGGCCGCTTAATGACTTAGAGGTGCATAGCTGGAGGTTCAAGGCCAACTTACTTCACTATCTTGTGCAGTATTATCATAATATGCAGTACAAATACACAAGAATATATAGTTTATTCTTGTTGTTAACTAAAGAAAGAAGGAGTTGGAGTTCAGGTAATCTGCCCATCCATCCTGCTCCGCTTACCTTCCAGACACAATAGGAGTAAAATAACACTCTGGATCTTGCATTTTAATTTATTGAGTCTTACTTAGTCGATCAAGCCTGTCTGATAGGCTTTTCTGTTTTTTAGTTGTGTGTAGTCAAAAAATGAAATAAGCCCTGCAATGCAAATAAAAGTGTAGATACTTTTTGTTGATGAGAACTGCCTCTATGGATCACTCACAGGAACAGTTTGATATTTTGGGAAATATGCTCACTGTCTTTCTTGCTTATTGTCAGCTTAGCATAAAGACTAAAGAAAGGGGAAATAAAATTAGGCCACCAGCAACTCTAAAGCTCAGTGGTCTTATCATCATCTCACTTGTTTAATAATTGTAATGTTCACAAGGCATTCAAAACTATTAGAAACTATTTCTTAGCCTTTTAGGGGATAATGCATTTCCCTCCATTTTTGGAAGGATATTCAGTAGGTGCATCTTATTTAAATATATATAACTTTTTTTAATGGCCCTGAAATGCACATAAAAGTGTAGATAGATTATAGCTCGACAGAAAGAAGTCTGGAGGCTCTCACAGTGTGCTTTTTCTTTTATTCAATTAGTCTTGACACACATGCTGAGCAAATTGGCTCTTGTTCTGGTGGAGCTTTTTACATTATGAAAACTGAAAACCCAACTTTGAAACGGTCTGCACTTTCTCTTTCCATTTATATCCAGAAGGAGGGTAACAACCACATTTGCTGCTCAGATTTTGGAACTTGTGTCAGAACGCATACTGTGTGCAAAAAGGACTGACAGTATCCTTTTGTGTCATGCTAACACATGTTGTAAAATATAGCCCTGCTGATGCTGACACTTTCACACATCATGTTAAATATTTCCACAGGCTATTTTTCACTGCTGGTATCACACGGTCAAACAACAACAACTGAGCGTTTCTTTTTATTGAAGGAACACTCTAAAATCAGCCTTCATTTGACATTTTGACAGAGGCCTTGACATCAATCCTCTACATGCAAAAATAGCTCATCAAAATTCATTATTCACACACCATGACATGCTTTATTATTCATTAAATGTCCATCCCACGCTGCGAATGATTTGACGTCTTGTCATGCAGCAAGACAAAAAGTCATCCCACATGTTTGTCTTTAGTGTTGTGCAAACAGCAGCACTCACATGTCAGGTCCGTTCCAAGTTTATTTCTGAGCTCATCCGCAGTGAGTCACGGCGTGCTCGATGTACGTGCGCGCGTTCACCTTTGTGCATCCTCCACAAGGGGCTCCTGCTCGCAGCATCCATAGCGACACGACAGTCACACTGAATGTCACCTCCTGAGCAGTGGGTCAGCAGAGAGGAGTTTAAGATCAGCCACCTCATGTCACACAAACAGAGAAAAGCTACCGGAGCCAGAGCTACGTGAAAGAATAAGTTGAGCTGTGGTTGATTATCTTCATTTTGCTGAAGGATATGCCTTGTGGGGCTCCTCGTTTTGAAATTCTGTTTATTTTAACTTCATGAATATTTCACACAGCTGGAGTTTTTTTTTATTCTAATCATAACTGCAGAACCTCAAAGCATAAAAAATGACTGATTGTTTGAGATTACCATTAAGTTGGTATAATGATACAAAATGAGACAACCCTTTACAGTGCTGTTTACGATGATGATAAAAAACAAGGAAGAGTGTTTCACTGTGGAGTCATTATGTTGTATGGTTTTATTGCTGCTTTTTTTTATTTTTTACACTTGTTGCCATCATTTACTGATTCAGCTGCAGTTTATAACGTTGCATCTCATCTGGTATTTCTCAAGTCACCCTCTTTATTAAAAGTTATTACACACATTTCCTAATGGAATTAAGAGGAATCTAATCTGTGCTACTGATTATCTAAACCATTTCACTTCTATGATACATTTCATTACATTTTTATGTCCAGCACACCCACAGACCAGCAGAGGAATGTAACTGAGTACATTTACTTAAGTATGCCTCAGTGCAACTTTAATGTACTTATATTATATAAGGGCAATAGCCTTTTTTTTTTAATGACACTTCCACTCCAGTACATTTACCTGACAGCTTTAGTTACTTTACAAATTAATATTTTTGCATACAAAATGAAGGAAGCTTATAAAATATGATATTTTCTTACAAATTAAAGAAGGTATAAATGATTACAGCAGAAATATATGAGTGATTGACATTAGTTGGCAATTATTTTGATCATTGTTTCATTAATCTTTTAAGCAAAAATGCATTTCATGGTTCCGTCTTCAAAATGTGCTGCTTTTCCTTTTGATTATTTAAATCACTATTTTTTATGATTTTAATAAAATGTTTGGACTGGTCAGACAAAACCTGTGAAGATGTTATGTTGGGCTAATTGTGACAGTATTGATTGCTATTTTCAGAATTTATACAAACCAAACAATCAGTTGATGAATGGATAAAATAGTCAGCTGTTTAATCCAGAATGAAAATAATAATTTGTTGCAGTCCTATACAAAATAATTAGTTCCATTTCCAGTTAGTACAAGAGCAAAATGCTTCCTTTTACATTAATGAATGAATATGAAGAATAATAATGTAATGATATAATAAATATATTAGTACAAAAGTCACATGGTATGTCATATGGATTATACTTGTATTTTCATAAACATTTTCAGTGCAGGACTTTTTTTTTTACTTTGACCCCGGTTGCTTTTAATACTTTTACTTACTTACTACTTAAAGTAAAGGATCTGAATACTTGCCCCTGCCACAGACACACACCAGAACACTTATCTGACCAGACCAAGCACTTGATTTATCAGAGGAATGTTTTAGAAAATGGCTGCTTCACCTCACAATATGTTTCAGTCGTGACTGAGCTCCCCTGACTCCGCACTGACAGGCTGCCTTTATGCTCTCTCCCCAGATGATGGAAAACTGTCCTTTGATGAATTCAAAGCCTACTTCTCTGATGGAGTCTTGACAGCTGAGGAATTGAAGGAGCTCTTCCACACAATTGACACCCATAACACAGAGTAAGCTAATCAATTACTTTATCTTATTTATTATTTTATTCAATGGAAGACAGAATCAAGATAAAGGTGATGGAGTAGAGTTGGATAACGATGAGATACACACACACTTAGTATCTTTTATCTTAATGAATGACTTCCAACTTTCTTGTGAAAACTTGTTGTACTCACATAACTATGAAGCAGGGAAAAGTTGGTTTATTTGAAGAGATAACAACATCACTGCAGGTGATTCTTATCTAGATTCTTATCAACTTCAAGTTTTAATTGTATTTCCACAATATTTACACTAAAAACACAACACAGTCAAAAGCTCAATTCATTCATTCAAGTCATTGCAGTTTTGTAGACTTTTCTACATTGTATAAGCACCATGTTGTTCCTAAATCTAAATCTGGCCTCTGTAACCTGTTATGAATAACAAAAACACATGTGACTGTGTCCTAGTACGCAATGAAAGAAATCAAAATATACATGATGATGAAATCTGAGGACAACACTGCGATCAGTGTGTTTGTCACCAACCAAGGTATATTTGACATGAATAATAATTTCAAGTCAAAATATTTCTTCTGTCCTTCAATGGGCTGATTTACTTAAACTGTGATCGCACTACGTGTTTTGTGTGCAATGGCAATGATCTTGATGTGTTTTCATACCAAGCTGGACGCACTCAGCCAGCCTTTAAGTTTCATGAGAAACTTTGCTGGATTTGTTTGTCTTTGTACTGTATCATGTATAGAATATAATATGAAACAGTCAAAATAAAGCGTCTCTTCATAGGCACTGGGTCGCACTCTGGTAAGAATTGTCTATTTATTCATAAGCTCAGTATGTTATTCAAGTGATGACAAGCAGTGTGAAGAGAAACACTCCCGGCAGCGAGCTTGTGTGTTGTCTCTCTGCAGGACACAAGAGACTCATGTCAAACCAGTGTCTCTGTTCGCCTGTCAGACTGTCTTGCATTCTTATTTCTCATATGTATGGATTAAAGATAGAGATTAAAGATTAAGTCTGACATCTGACATTTATACACATAAATATACAGACAGTTACTTCTCTGTGTCATATTAGTCTTCACCCACCTCACTTCTGCACCTCTCACACATTTCTGTAAAGCATCCCTAGACCTGCTAACCTTGCATGGTCCAACTGCGTAGAATTACCAAAAACAACAATCCTAAGCATGATAGCAACCACTTAGAGCCCCACGGCATCCACCGAACATCCACCTGGCACCACCATAGCAACGCCGCCTGATGATGATTTAACCTTCCGAGACCCTCGTCATCCATTCATCAACTACCCAAACATACTTCACTACAAAAAATAACAAGATATAGAGATACGATGATAATTAGGAACACAGACATACATAGTTTGTTGCTGCCAGTGTGCGGTTCTTCTTCCTAAGCGACACATGGGATCGTTCCCGCCGGTGGCCATCAAACAAGTCAGTTCTGCTTTGTTGCAATATGCAAATCAGTGAACTGTGAGGTTATTGAGGTTGTACTGAACTCACTAATTGGACCTTATAACTACATTTTCCATTCCCATTTTTATTTTTTTTCATACATGTTTTTATTACTAAGCAACTGTAACATTTAATTAAAACCATTCTATGAATGACAGAATACACCACTTTAATTTCCATGTCTCTTACCATGTCCCTTCTCAATTATATTCTACTACATAAAGGCTCAAAAAGGAGCACACCACCAGTAGTTTTGCTTTGATTCACATGTCTTATTAAACCCATTGCTCAGCTGGGATGAGTTGCATTCCCTCAGTTTTGCGTCCAGGAAGTGTGCTTATCGAGTAGCATCGACCACTCCCTCGTGCTCAGCCTTGTTCTGCAGGCAGGTTGAAAGACTCCCTTTGATATTTGTGGTTCCCTCGACAGCAGCTGAATCTTCCTAACAACTACATGGAGGAAGAAGGAAGGGAAACACGGGGCAGCAGCTGAGGTGATGCAGAATGTATTAAAACATAAATAATATCCTTAGAAAACATTTATACAGTGTTGGCTAAATTACTTGTTCATTCAAAGCACAGTCAGCTGTCATCGGTTATAGGGAAGTATTTTGTCAGGTTTAAAGTCCCTTTCGCTTTCTCACCCTGTTGTAGTGAAGTGCACTCAAAGTGTGTTCAGTGCACCTCAGCATCTCTGTCAGATGTAGTTAAAGGAGCAGCAGAGCACACACAAAGTCTGCAGAACAGACTTTAAACCAGAGGAGGTCGGTGAAACTTTGCTTTTCAGTTTACTGTTACAGTAACTTGACATAAGTGTTGGGCAAGTAAATGTCAGAGCATCATCAAAGTCACTCAGGACCAACGCCTTAGACAGCAAACTGACTGACTGATCAGAACAAGCAATGCAATGATTGTAATAACAATGTGATAAAAAAAAAAACTTTTTAAACTTTTTATATAGCACTTATCTTAATAATTGTAGTTCTTCACAGAGAAATAAAATATAACAATGATAATAGAATATGAACATTAAAATGAGATAAGATGAATTTATTCAGAAATAACAGAGTGATTAGATTCAGAAGTGATAGATTCAGCAAGCTTAATTTTGTCATTTGTCAAGTAAGCATTCAGACAAAAACCTAATAGTCCTCGGTCACCAGTCAGGCTCTGGGAATGACAAGTTAGCTACTATCAGTTGATTTAAGAGGGCACATAAAGGGTTAGTAGATCCTTAATGTAATCGGGGACCTGGACATATAAAGCCGAAGTCAACAATAACATTTGAAAATCAATACGAAAATGAGTAGGAATCTAATGTAGGGAAGCTAAGATTTAATACTGTCTCATTTTCTTGAAGTGGTGATAATCCTAGCAGCAGCATTTTGAACCGATTGAAGATAAAAGAAGGAATTCTGAGTAATACCTGCGTAGAGAGAATTACAGAAATCTAGACCTATGATGTCCTCAAATGATAAGGAGGATCTTTTTTTTTTAATTAGCTTAAGTTGAAAGAAACATAACTTAACAACGTTCTTTACTCAGTCATCGTAACAAAAGTCAGAGTGAAATAAAACAGTCCATTTTCTTGTAGTTGGCTTAATGTTATGTGATCTATCTACTATCTGAATGAAAGAACCAGCCAAGTAAGATCATTTCTGTTTTGTCATCATTGAGAAACAACAGGAAAGGTCATATTAGACAGAACTGTCAGATAACTAAAGTCATGAAATTTTACATTTTATAAGTTAGCAATTCTTTATGTACTGTGATAGAAAAGAGATTAAAAAAAACACACCTGAGATTCACTTTTAAATCATTTTTTGTGTTTGTTTTTTCGTTTTTTTTTGATCGATATGTCTAGGTAATGGTCTGTCAAGGGAAGGGAGAGGCTAGTGGTACCGTCTGTTTTTCTTTAACTTTTAGTAAAACTCAACAAGCTTCACTCAAACAAATATCAAAGGTGTCCTCATACCAGTTTGAAAATAAAAGTTAGGAAGTGAAATACTCCAGGTGTTTGCCACGGACAGGGTGACAAACTAGATGAGGATTTCTCCATGAGAAAGTTTAAGATGTACTTGAACCTTTGTACTTGGATAAAGTCTGTTGCACTTTGCGTTCATTTTTTTCTTCACTCAGGCTGAGAAAGGCATTTGGCAAACACAATGATATAAGAAGGGGTTTGGTCCACTGTGGTTGTGATTAAATTAATGTGGCAACCTGCAACTTAGCACAGAGTAGTGTGCTTTGTAGTTCGGGATTAGCCTGGATATCTGTCTCTGAAGATTACTGGTGATTCCTGTGGTTAAATGAAATTGAAGTGTGATTTAACTTCTGAGCATCAGAGCATAATATTTTAAAGCTTATGTTCATAGAGAGGTGTGACAGTAGTAGTGGCTGCTGACTGAGTAATAGTAGCAGGTTGATGGTTGTCACCTGATGCAAATCGTTTAGTTTGATTCTATTAATTTTGTTAAATCAGATTTACTTACTGTGTCAATCGTGTTACACTCTTTCAAAGGTTTAATTAAACAGGCTGAGAGAACGAAAAGCTCTGGGCCACAGTGGCCTAAGAAAGAAAGGCTGTGTTTCCTTTCACTTGATAACTTCTTAGATGCTGCTGCAAATGCTACCTCATCATCACAACAAGGGTAAGACTGTAGGATTTATTAATATCTATTTTTGATCATCAGTCCATATTTTGCATTAGAGAGAAATATCTTTTAAAATTTTCTTGCATCAAAAAGCATAGAAAATACATTTTAACCCTCCGTATTTACTTATAAGCTCTAAATCTTAAAACAGTTCCAGGATACTGTTTGCTTTCCCAATCCCGATCACTATCATATACACATTTAAGTTAATAGTGTGAACTATGAAACAGTTACATGTGCAATGTAAATTCAGAAATATAATCTTTTGAAACTACCCCTATATGATTGCTTTTATCCATGATATAATTTGTATTGTGCTTTAAGATGTGTTTGACTTCATGGTGCTATTTGAAGTATTTCATGTACGTCAAAAGCATAATTAACACATGAAAATGTATACTATTTGTGACTTTGGCAGACGTACATCTGTCTCTGCTTTAAATAGACATCATCATCATTGCTGTCGCTGTGCTAAATCGGGGAGGACATGTGCCTCGCTGGGTGAAATGAACACAGATGCAGGCAGATGGCAAAGTAGTTAGGAAGTAATTTGGAAGTCTCAAATTGAATCCTGTATTGATTAAAGAATGAGTCACTAAGCCGTAAACTCTGCCTGGCATGCTGGCTAACCTGCTCGGGTTGATGTTGAACACCAAAAGATTAATTCGGCACTTCAAATTTAGAAATGCACACATCGTATGTTGTCTGTGAGGGCAGACACGTTCATATGATGAAAGATTTGTAGTTGCAATAACATGGAAGACTCTAGCATGCGCAAAATTAAATTAATGAAATCAATTAATGAAAACTGAGAGTAACAATTGATTTAGGCGTTTTTTTTACGACAACTTTTTTTTTCATCACATTTCTCAGTCATTACAATACAGCTGAAGTCAGCGCTTCTCTTATGTGTGGTCCATTAGTAGATAATGTAATTTAAAATGTTCCAAGCAAGACAAGTAAGAGCTTTTTCATCTGTTACAGAGTTCAGTGTCTAACCTCTGCTTTTCCTCCTCTGCTCCTCTGCGGCTCTAAGTGTTTTCTCCTGTTTGGATCCATTGATTGCTTCTGCACTTTCCCCCTCGTGATCGACAGCTACAGATTGTGTGGAATAGAGTTAAAAAGCAGTGTTATTCCCCAGCGTCCTTCACTGTAACAAGGAATAAGATGTCTATTTTGTGTCCCTATATTTCTGCGGCTCCTCTTTATTTATCCTTTTCTGTCTCTCTCCAGACACACAAATACACTCTCAGACCTCCCGAAAACACACTCATGGATGGACATTTATCACAAACAGCCAAACTTCTTCCAGGGTTTCCTGTGAGGGGTTCACTCTCTGGCCCACTGGTCCCAAGCTACTAAATTATTCAATTATTCATGACATATTTTACTCGCTCCCATTTGTCATCACACACTGATTCACCAAATCAGTCCATGAAAAGTTTTTTTTCACAGAGATGAAAGATTACTCTGTCACCTTGTTTAACTTTTTATTTAAGTGTCTCTTTTCATTTAAGTGTCTTTTTTTTTTTGCTTTGCAGCAACGTGGACACTGATGAACTCTGTGGTGAGTTGATCCTTCACATAAATAAGAACAATTTTGAATATCAGTAAACTGCTTGAGATTGATCTTAGCTTTACCTCACATTCAGGAGCACCACAGACTGAAATGTTATTTGACATTTTCCCACCATTAGAAAAGAACCATGTTAGATGTGGTCACATGTGATCAAACCCCTACAGGCTGTGTGACTGAAGTGTCACAGCAATGCAGTTTCAACAAAACACCTACAGCCCTGTCCCACTTGTTTAACTCACAAAATGTTTCTCTCTTTTTTGGGGGGGCTTTCTGCTGTGAAGAGTATTTCTCCCAGCACCTCGGAGAATATGAGAATGTCCTCGCTGCCTTAGAGGACCTGAACATGTCCATACTGAAGGCAATGGACAAAACAAAGAAGGTATGTTGTTGGAAACCTGTTTCTCTCATAAACATTTCACATTACGATCTGTATCTTAAAGCTACTGTGTGTATCCATAATATTTAAAAGAAACTGTATCTTCCAGGACTAAACTTCATTTTCTATATTACTTAGTTTTCTACTGACATTTATATGTATAATGTAAATGTTTAAGTTTAGCTGCTCACAAAACATAGTAACATAATACTTTAACTACGTACCTACCATAATTAAATAATTTAGCCTTTAAAAAGAGAATCCAAATAGTCCAAAAGAAAGCTGTGCAATGGTTAATGGTTCAAATGGAAATCTGGGTTTGGGGGGCGGGGGGGATTTGGGGGGTTTTAACACTGGGAAAACACAAGTGATAATTATATTTGGTCATATTGTATAGTTTTTCTTTAAAAACAAGGGGCTGCATATATGATGGGAGGAGGTACTGGTGAAATAAAGTCAATATGAAGAAAATGTTCTCCTCTACATGCACTTTTGAGACAGTTTACCACGTCAGTTTTCCTTTACTCTCAAGTATCACAAGGTGCCAGACTTCAAAATTGGTTAATTAGGGAACAACACTAAGAGTTCAAAGCCGTGCTAGTTGCACTGTAAGGCTGCACAACAATGTTTTGAGCTAAATGCTAACACATCTTAGTTTAGCATGTTTGCATACAAATATTTTCTAGTTCAGTAAGAATGAACTACAGCTGAGGCTAACTGGTATAGCTGATTTTGAGGTATTTAGTCATAAACTCAAGTATTGGACAAATGAAAATTTTGACCTGATGATGGCACCAGATGACAAGTTAAATGATAACCAAATGTATCAGGATTCATCCTCTGAGGACCATCAATTTCACCAAAGGATCACCAAAGTCTCCAAGGTTCATCCTCTGGAGACAATGTATATATGCACCAAATGTCATGCTAATTCATCCAATACCTGTCAAGATATTTTACTAAAAGCCCAAAAGGTCAATCATCTGAGGGCTCTAGAAGAGAAGAAAATCATTAGAAATCTTTGGACTGTTAATTTCTCTATGCAATTTCAAATGCAAATCACTAACAAGTTGTTGAAACAGTTCAGTCTGGACCAAGGCAGTGATCATACCCAGCATCATGCCGCTAGCATGGCTAAAAATAAAACACCTGTGCAGCATCAGTCCAGTGTTATCTGGTGAAAACTGATGAAATGTTATCAAGCATGAACTTTGCTGAATGTCTGAATCCATCTTGGACAATCTGCATTATAGGAATTAATGCTGGTTTGGCTAATAGCTGTTCACATTCACACTTTACAGACAATAACCACCTGGATTAAAAACACTAAAAAACAGGGCTGGACAGTTATGCCTACAATATCATTTGCTCATTTCTCAAGATAACACAGTAATTAACTTATGATCTTGAGATTACCTCATTAAAAAATAATTGCAAGCACAGTCATTCTCAGCTTTCTCACCATTGCAGCCAATCATTATGATTTCCAAATGGATTTATGGAGATTTATTCTTGGTGGACACTGGAGATTCTGACTCTACTAAATGAGTTATAGCAAGGTGTATATGAGATGTGTATGTTTTGTGACAGAGATAAGACACTGAAAATAAGAGGTGTGACACTTTGCATAAATCGGGTGTTGAGGAGAAAACAAATACTCCAAAATCTGCTAAAATTTGGTTGCAGTTTGTATCTGCTCACATATAAACAGTGTATTTTGTTTACATCCTTGAGGCACACTCATACACACCTCCTCCGTGAACATCACACTGACATGTCATGCAGCGCACATAATGCTAATAATAAGAGATGTTTGATTTATTCACAGTGTGGCTTAAACTTCATGCTGCAAGTCTCTCTCAGCATGCTCCTCCGCTGCCCAGCTGGCTTCCTCAGATCTCCCATTAGTCACATTTCCATTACAGAGCCAAAAAGGACAAGCCACGGTTCATTCATGCCACTAATTAACCCACAGAACAAAACATGTTGTGATTATTTCTGGACTTGCAGCCAACATAGACAAGGAATTAAATGGGCTGTGGCAAATAAATACTGCGTTTGATCTTGCTCTGGAAAAAAAAAAAAGCTTCTCTTGATCTTACTGTAGAGATGTGGCTGAAGCTGAGTACCCTTAACATTATCAGAGGAAGAGGGATGAGGGTGGTGAGGGAGAGAAAGGCAAACAGACAAGAAATGAAGGTAAATGATCTGAGATGACAGAAGAAAAAAGGCGGACTGAAGGGACAAATGATAAAGAGAAATGGGAGAAGGATACTGAGGAAGAGAGGTGGCTTATTAGATCTGTGGGAGAGCTTCTTTTTTCTTTCTTTGTAGTATCTCATCTGGCACATGTGACACATGCTGTGCAGCTCAAATCGCCCCTCAGATCTGCACTGAAGCAGACGCGTCTCATTGTGGCTCCTTGAGAAACAGAGTGTGGGAGTCAAAGCGCTCATTTTTCAGTTCAGTTTTTTTTTTTGAAGGAAGAGTTAACAGATAGTGACATCAAATTTCAACACCTAAAAACTGTGGTGACAAAGATAAATGGCAACGAAGATTTTGGTTTAGCAAATGTTTGGACACTTAATGAACAGGAGAAAGGCTGCACTGAGAGGTGATTTTAGGACAAATTGTGTCAAATAACACATAATTTTAATAGATGCATATAAGAGAACTAATCTATATCTTTCAAAGTACTTTTTCACTCCACAGGTTTTTTTCTTGAAATAGGTTGCAAAGAGGTCAGACCTGCAGGTGCACAGCAGTGATTCACATGTGCCTGAAAGCTTTCATTTCTGCAAAGGAAAAATGAAACCCACAGATGGCTTTCAATCCCTTTGCAATCTCTCATGGACCTCAAGATTCACTGAGCTGTGGCGAGGTGCAAAAAATCAAAAATTGCCCCCTAAATCATTTCTCTGTTCTCCAAGAGAATAGTTGAGAGGTGGAGGCGAGACGGCAGGAGAGAAAAAGGGGAAACAGCAGAGGCAGCATAGATGCGGATTGTTAAAATTTTATCGTTCAGCTAGGGATTATCCTCCTTGCTGTGGACCTTAAATCTGCTTTCATGAAGCGAACAGGAAAAACAGGACTCCAAACGCCACCTCGGTCAATCTCACAAATCAGGTTTTCTCCATCAACACGCTCTTCCCTGTTGTTCCCTCACAGACACGCCATATGAAAAGGATATTTGAGCCCAAATGAAAACAAATTACTCTGTACCACTTAGACAGAATTGAGGAGTTATTGACTGAGGCAATAACTTTGAAATCAAATTACAACACTGGACTGTGAACAGAGACGATTCCGCACTGCTGATATCCCCCCCAGGAGCCGTTTTTTTAAAAGTGTTTACTCTTTGATACCTAATTCATAGTTTTTCCTCTATACGACACATGCCAGACACCATAAATGATTTCCGTGACCCTAAAATGAGTCATAGCTTGAGAAAAGAGGGGGAAGAGCTGTGTGACTGTCTGTCTTACTCTGTTAGCAAGTGCCGTCTGAGCGAGGAGGGGAACAGATGCTGCAGTCATCACAGACTAAAGCTCAGTCGTCTCTGTTGAACTGTATATGTATTTGAGTGGGTGGTCTCTGGCTGAGGATGTAAGTGAGGGGGCCGACTGCATGTGTGTGCATGTGAAAGGTGTTTTTTTTTTTTGCACTGGAAGATTGTTAGTGTGTATTTGTGTGAGCTTGCTTATGCACAAGCTTATTTGAATGTGCACTCTTTTCTTTTTTTTTTTCTTTTTACAAACATCAGTGCACATGTGCGGGGGAGCTGGAACGAGATCGTTCATCTAACACACAGCCAGGCATGTATACGTATCTGCGTTGAGACACTCGGGGCTTCATTTTGCACAGATATCCCTGCCAAAGCTATTTACAGGCTTCTCATACACAACCTTTTTCAGCTTTGAAGGTTTGATGCCGAACCTTTCCTCACAGACTTTAAGTGTTTCTCATATGACATTGCTGTGTTCTCACACTTGTCGTAGTATCGTAGTGTGAGGGGTGCAATATTTTTCATGATGCCAAAGTTTTATTCAGAAAAATAAAATAAACAGCAAGCACTGTGGTTGGATGATAAAATGTAGATATACAATCTTGCCAGTTGCACAACTGCTGGTAACTTGGCCTAGTAATACATGTTTACTCAGTGGACACACAAACTAGTTGTTGTAGAGATGTGAAGATCAGCTAGTTGCTACTAAATATTTAAAGCTAGTTACAACCAGGTGTAACTCTGCAAAGCTACCAATGGCTCGCTAATATTTGTGTAACGGGCTGTGGAGTGGGATGGACCAAAATGCAGACAGCGTGAGACTGGAGAGGGTTAACGTAGTCCAAGATGAGCTTTATTGGCTTACTGGCAGACAGGCAGGTACGGGCAGGTACAAGCAGGCGACAAGAAACATACGCCAAAAATCTGACACAGACAAAGGAAGGGGGGCAATATATATAGGTAATCAAGCAGGAAATCAAATGGGCGGGAAACACACAAGGAAGTAAAGTGCAGAATACAGAGTAAAACAGGAAGTGTACATGACCACTGAAAATGGACAAAGACAAGAATAGAGAACGAGAATTTACAAACAAAGAACACGCTGAGAGAGACAAACAGAGCAACAAAAAACATAAGGATGGAGAAACACCCGTGTACCAAGGCATGAGACAGGACCATGACAGTTTGATCCATTTAAAATGAAGAGTAAACAAGCTGATGGGACATCTAACATGAAACTTTATCAAATGCTTTTTATATGCTTTTTAAAAAAATGATGAATTGTCATATAATAAATACAAATAAAATTTTCCTCAGAAGTTGGTAGAGACCAAAAGCAGAGTAAACGAGGGTGAATAGACATTACACATTCATTAAGTGACCGATAATGTTTCTATGTAACTGCTGGATCTGTAAATAGTTAGCATATATACTTGAATGGTGAATGTACCAATGATGTGCTCCCAAGTGGCCCAAAAATCATTATAGGTATTTTAGGTTTTAAGTCTTAATGGTTCAATCATTCTTAGGAAGGATTTTCCAAACAAACCTAGTAATGAATTTGTGAGTAGCTGGAGCAGCTCACTCCCAGTTTTCAAGTTCTGGTGAATCATTTGAAGGTGGTCAGTTAGAAAGCATTTCTCATTTCCATCAGCTTATTTTGGACATCATTTATGATGATTTGCAATCAGGACTTTTAAAGATAATGAGGTCAGGCCATTTGGCAAAGGGTGAGGTATGATTACCTAGCAGGGAGGGGGCTGGGTAGACATTATGAGGCTTAAAATGTTTGATTTTAGCAGCTGTGCCTCCAACAACACGCTCATTAGACCTTTTGTACGAGTGAAAAGGAAAGATCAAGGGAAAGGCGAAAAAGCAAAAAAATCAGACCTTAAGCTGTTTAAAATGACTGCAGATTGGTGATGTGGAGAAACACATACACGCACACGCACACTCACATACACAAAGCTGCAGATCACAGGAGGTAATCTATACTCAGATGGTCGACAGGAGAGTGACCTTTACCAGTTTTGTCGTGACTCACTCTCCTTAAGTGAATGTGCAGTCGTGTGTGTGTGTGTGTGTTTGCTGAATGTCAGGAGATCAAACAATACCTGCAACAGGCAACGATTAAGGGTTTCCAAAACGCAGCCTGTTACTCTGCAAAAATTGAGCTTTTGTGTATTTTGTTTCTTGTGAGTTGAGGTTGTTAACGCTCATCTCGGAACAAGCTGTCCAATCTCTGGTCAGATATTCTGTCGGAGGGATGGAAAAAGCCTGAGTCTAATGATCTGCTCTGTATTCTGGAGGAGCTGGTGAGAGTTCAGCTCTCTCTCTCGGGAAGATGCCGCTCAATGTACTGTAATTAGGTGTGTGTTTGTGTATGAGCGTGTTCCACAGTGTGATTAACAATTCCAGATTTTAACATCCAACCATCTTCACCGCACCTAAAAATACAGTAATTACCAATAGACAAACACACTGAAATATATCTTCCTTTCTGTCACATACACATTCCCGTTCATGCGTCCGTCATTCCCTAATTTAACATTTCATTTCCCTCATTGTGAGTCGAGTGTACAAACAGTGGCAGGGCTTAAAACTGTGGGAGCAGGTGCGGTGTGCAAACAGCAAACTCGTTCACTTCCCTTTGATTGTATCCAAAACAACACACAGCCCTCCTGCGCCAGTCCGCGCACAGCAACTGACGCCTCTCCAAAATGTCATTCAGTTTGATTTATTTTCCATCAGCTCTCCAACACAAACACAAAAAGCCCGCAGAAAATAAAGGTACCCTTGATCTACAAAAACAAATTGCACCTGAAATACTTGGTGTGGAGGAAATCATTACTCAGATGTGATTTTGATTGTAGGTGCATGTGATTGTTCCACATTTCTGATGTTATTCTAAAAACATTTTTCAACACAGAGCATGTAAACATGTCGTATGCTGATTCCTGTTGTGCCAATTGGAGCTGCTTCATCGAGATTCACAGCAGCGGTGTAGTTCTGGTATTTCACATAAAAAACACAACACTAGACTTCCTTCTTTAAGACCCCATATATCATATTATATTTGCCCTTTAGTTATAGCACTAAGATTTTCATCTTTAATGATGTTATCCACCTGCTGTGTTTTAGATTTTTCCACTTTTCTCTGCTTTGCTTTCTTTAAAACATTTTATTGATCAAATAAGTATTATTATTAATTAATTAATTCAAATAATTACATTATTAGTTTCTGTTTTATAATACATACCTTTTAAAGTGATACTCCACCAAATTTACATGTAAAAGTCAGTTTATTCATCATAACCGACTGTCATCAGGGTTATCATGAGTAAAGCCTAAAATATTTGATGGAAAAGCTGGAGAATGGAATTGTAAAGATGAGAGTGCCCAAATGGTAGGTAAGGGTTAGAGAAAGATGTTGTTGAGTTACTTACTAGTGCCATAGGAACCAAAAGTCAAATGCCTGCTTCCATCTCGATGAATAGTCGGTGGTCACCCAGAGCATCAATGGAAATAAGTTCATTTTTATTTTATAGATATGCTAAAAATGTTGTCAATAAACCAGCCAGTGCAGTTTAAGAGAGGTTGCATAAGATCAGTTTTATATTTATTCATGGCACGTTTGACACATAGATGCATCTGCAATTCAATGATGACTTGAACAAATGAATGGTAAGTTTGTTCAGAGTAAAATGGATGAATACAGAAACTCACACTTTCCCTCCCGTTTTTTTTTCCTAATAATGTAACATACTCATTTAAAGCTCCCTCCTTTGCATGCATGCACACCTTTGGTTGAAATCTTGTTCTGTCGTCTCCTTGTCATCTATTTAAGAGTGGTCAAACACAACTTAAGAGGCAGGTTTGAGCAGATAAAATGTGTAGAGTGCAAAGACCACAGATTAGTCATGTCCTTCATCCTTCTCTTCTTCTCTCCCCTCCTGCAGCTGCCTTATGTAATCTTTTCTACATGAACAGTGTTGTTGACATCTTTTAATTAGCAGGAGAAGTCTGGACACTGAGTGACTCTTGACTGTCACTGCTCTTATTGTTCTATCACCCTCTCTCTTTATTGTCTCTCCTCCTTGTCCTTGTCCTCCTTCATCTTGATTGACAGGATTATCAAGAGTCCACCCACCTAGAGCAGTTTGTGACCCGCTTCCTGCTGAAGGAGACAACCAATCAGCTTCATTCACTTCAAAGCTCGCTGGAGTGCGCCATGGAAACCACGGCCGAGCAGACGCGCCAAGAAAAGTAAGAACAGATCTCTCTGGTCCTTCATACACACACACACACACACACACACACTTAGTCATTTAAACGTGGACAAATTGTATTGTGCGATGGCATCCATAATTACAGTTCTCACAGCTCGTGTAACAATTTTGTCCAAACCACACACACTAATTTGCATCCAACATTTTAGACTTAAATTATGCATTTATCCAAGGTGCTGTGCAACAACCCAGGTTCTTACTGTGTCTTTCTGTTTTTGTTAAGACCACCTGCTCTCCCCTGTAATCCAGCAGTTATGTATAATCCGTTATTAATGTGATCACAGTGTAAATCCCCTTCCAGTGGGGAAATATATGTGAAGTTAAGGGAGTGAATTAAAAATGGTTTGTTGAGACTTGAGAGAAAAAGAAACACAGAGGCACAACTGAACACAAGGAAGATGATGAAGATAATGTTGTCAAAAATATCGGAATAGTAGCAATTTAGCAAATAATAGCCCAACTGCACCACAAAATATAGGAAGGAAAACAGAAGGACTTCTTGGTCCTTGTTTTTCACACTGATGACTTCTCTCAGTGCTTTAAAGCTGTCCTAATCAATATCTTACACTGAGAGTGTATCAAGTGACTATCTATATTATGAAAGCTGACATTCATAGTGCCAAATCCACAGTGATTAATCAACAGCTCTGCAGTTCTTCTCATCTCTATAAGACTTTTTTTTATTACAATTACCAGCAGCGACAAAAACAGCTCTATAAATCCATCAGGTAAATTTTATTCATATGGGCCTATATCACAAATCACAATTCATCTCAAGGGGCTCTACAGTCTGCACAGCATATTACACCTTCTGTCCTTGACACTTGAATCAAATAGGGGAAAACTCCCCAATATGATAACAGATGTTACGCTACATGGATGCTATGTTACCTGCTGTGTGGTTAATTGAAATTAATTGTTTAATGTCACCCCCAAAATTTGACTTTTTACAGCAAGCCATGCTGCTGTTTGTGCATCAAAATACTGAAAAAGACCAGATTAAGGTGAACGCGTGCCACTGATGAGTAATTTAAGTGTGATGATTAAATCTGAGGCACTTGTTCTAAGGCGCTCTGTGTTCCTATGTGTGTGAGTGTGTCTGTGTGTCAATGGGTGCAGGCAGTGCTTCATCAGTCTGTGTCCGCATTCAAAATTCAGGCATGCCCCTGGCGTGCCTGGTTCATTAATGGAGATGACTCACCAGTGTGCAAGTGCACAGGATTTCAAGTATGGTGTGTGTGTGTGTGTGTGTGTGTGTGTGTGTGTGAACATGTACGTGGGTCTGACCCTGCGGCTAATGTATGTGTTCGCGATGTATTTAAAGGACAGACGATGACACACAGTCTTTCTGCGTCCCGTCACCTGTCTGACTTCACACTTGAGCTGCAGCATCGGCAGCCGAGCAGCAACCTGCAGCCAACTTCTGTCAACCCTCAAGTCGAGCAAAACAAACTATGCTCATGATCCTTTATCAGTAAAAATGTAATAAATCAATTTTGAGCTGTCAGCATTACCCCTCAATGAGTGATTCTTACAGGCAACCAGGCATGGCCGTCTGTACAGTACTTGGGGAAACTCTTTTATTCTACTCTCCAAAACCAAAAATACAAGAGCAAAAGTGTAAGCAATGGATTTAACACGTTCAGGGTAACTTTAGCGCCTTAACACAACACATAACACGAGGTCTAACAGTGCCGTCTTTTTACTCCTGGTCTTGGATTATCAACCAGTGAGGATGCTAGCTTTTTTCCAGGGAAATATAGCTTTGTAAGATTATGATATCATGGATATTTTCTCTGGTGCTCAGTGGAACTTTTCAATTATGGTTGTTGTTTATTATTAGGCATTAAAAATAACTTTTAGAAACTCACAGAAATAACCA
This sequence comes from Scortum barcoo, assembly GCA_023238725.1. Classification (NCBI taxonomy): domain Eukaryota; kingdom Metazoa; phylum Chordata; class Actinopteri; order Centrarchiformes; family Terapontidae; genus Scortum; species Scortum barcoo. The sequence goes on along the minus strand of CM041548.1, from coordinate 12,166,075 downwards.
GTCTTATTGCTGTCAATGTTGTTTCTTAAGCATTTATACTTAGTGAGGTTTTCATTTTTAAAATGAGTCAACCAACCAAGTCATGAAGGTAAAATTATGTGCAGCCAGTTGAAATCTGCGGCAGTCAATTTTCAATCAGTCATCGGTTAGAGATGAGAAGCTGCTTTTGTTTGTTGTTTTCTGAAGTCAAGGATGCTTTGTTTAGAAAATGACTGATGAATTTTGAGGCCTGTGCATGGAAACAGTAACTATGTGAGGTGGGGCTTAGCAAAGGCTGCGTTCAAACATAAAAGCACTTTATTGAAATCATACTGACTCCTTGACTTTACAAAACCACCTACCTGATAGGCTTCAAGCAGATATTGGCCAGGTGTGCAGAGGGGAGGAAGTAAGAAAGATTTTGAACTCACACAGTTTCTTCAGTCACTTTTCATCTGTGCAACCGACTACAACAAAATAATGGCCTTGAAGGAGAAATTGTCAGTTTTTGTTAACATGTCTCACTCCTTTCTATGATGGCAGACCTTTCTCCACGCCTTCAAGTGTGGCTGTTCAGAGCAGTTTTAAGCATTTTTGCCTCATTGTTGGTTTCATGTATACCCTGTCCTTTAGTGTCATCTTCCTTTGTCAGACTATGTCTAGTTTACAGCTGACAAAATCATGGCAAAAGTGTTTCAACATTTATTAAATGCAGCCTTGTTACATCATTTCTCACATCTTGCTTGGCAGTAAAGGTTGTTTTGGTTTGGTCTGTTTTTGCATGAATTCAGCTGAAAAGGATCCTTGTAGATTTCTTTTTCTTCACTATCATCCCTTTTATGTCCCTTTTCTCACCATGATAACATTTACACTTATTCTCAAAGGCAGAAAATAATGGGCTTGGATAGTTGACATCTGAGGGACAGAGACTTCTTTCCTTTCCTTTCCTCTCCTTACCTCCTCTAAGTGTTTCTCTCTTTTTTCCCCTCTCATGTCATTTCGAAGTGTGACTGTCCCTCACTCCCAGAGCAGCCTCCTCTCCTCCAGTGTCCCTCTCCGAATTGCAGCACTTGAAAAATTCCCCCTTGCATCTGAATGGAGTCGCTCTGTTCAGGCTGTTTCTCTGGTGGCTGTAAATAGGTTTCTGTGGTCAGTTTTATAAGTGTGAAGAGGACAAACGGGAGCTCATATCCATAGATGCCTTGTGTGACTCAGAGCTGGGCTTCAGCTTTGTATTCATAAGCTGTGCTGCTCATTTCAACAGTAAATTCATTCATGGTTATTTGTTGTTATTTACCCTCTAACTCATTTTCATGATTTCATTAATGATTTTCATTCATTTTCTGGATTTAAAACTAAGCTTGAGAATAGGTGAGACATGAATGAAAAAAAGGTCCTGGATGTCGTTAATCATGGCCACACAGTTTGCTCCTTATCTCTTAATATCCTCTTCCTCCCTCTCAGTTGACATTAAGGCAGTAGGAGGAACATGAAGATGCAAGGTCTGCTGATCTTTGCCTTTATACTGATCTCAGGCGACTTTAGCAATTAAAGTTGCTACGTCGCCAAGAATACAGCATGAGTCACTGGCAGAACAAGCAGGACCCGCCACCGGTTCCTCCTCCTCCATACATCAGGCACACACACACACATTTGACTGCAGCTACTGGATTAATTATACATTTCTCCCAGATGTGGGAAGGAGCATTTAAAATATCTTATAAGTGGCGTCATACGAAGCAGCTAAAGCATTCTTAAAAAATGTTTCATTCATGCGGAATAAGAAAAAGCATAGTCACATATACCTCAGTCTTTAGGAGATGTACCAAATCTATGTGCTGAATAAAGACTGGTGGATTAAAGGAATCGTTTGACATTAAGTGCTGAGAGTTAGATGAGAAGATTGATACCACTCTCATGTCTGTACATTAAATGTGAAACTACAGCCAGTAGCCATCTAAAACAACTTAAAATAAGACCAAAAGCAATGGGGGGCAGCCAGACAACCAGCTCTGTCAAGAAACAGTCCAGCACATAACCCTCAGAAAAATCATCTTGTAGTTTTTACACTGTGGTTTTTGTGTGCAAGATTTAACCTGTTGATTAGTGAGCTTCAGATGCATTGATAGGTGCCTTTTTTTCTGCTGTTACAAAGCAAGCAGCACTAGGCTGCGAGGCAATTATGTCGTAGTAACCAAACTCATTTCCACATAAAAAAAAAAACCCCGATATCACTTTTTCCAGTATCTGTGATTGATTTTTGTGATTGACTGGCGACTTGTCCAGGGTGGCTGGGATTGGCTCCAGCACCACCACGACCTCATGTGAGGATAAGTGGTACAGATGATGGGTGGATGGATGATTGAACTATGGGCCCTAAAATGCAGAAGTATGAGGTTGGAGACTTTTTGCATGCACCCAGTGAACAGTTTTCATAGAAGTGAACTGGGTGCCATCTTTGAACACAGTATCCAGCTCTCTTTAACAGATCCCATGTTGGACAGAGTCACCCGGTCTCCTGGCTGTTGCTTCATATTTACTGTACAGACTTGAGGCTGGTTCTCTTGGTAACTCTTGACAAGAAACCAAAGAAGCATATTTCTCGAAATGTCGTACTTTTCCTTTAAATAGGCATTAAATAGACCTGCTAGATAGAGCCAGAGCCTACAGCTACATTAAAAGAAAGGAAAAGATTTTTTTAACAAAAATGCTGTAAATATCATGCAATGAATTACTTTTACAACATTCACTTAAATAAAGGGTGAGTAACAAACCTGAAGTTGTACAAAAACGTGTGTGAAGTATGAAAAAATAGAAAGGTTGATAGAAAGTCTTTGCTTTGCAGAAAATAACAATCATTAAGCACAGAACTCACACACATATAAATGTGTGCGTTCACCTCTACACACACACACACATACAAACATCTTCACAGACACCCTGAGGTCATCTCAAAATCAGTGGCTGAGCAACTTGACAGCACTAAGATAAATCTTAGGTGATGTCACCCTGCGGCTGCATGTACCTTGTCACTGGCATTAGCATCACTGACCGACACAACATACAAAGTTAACGTAAGCCCAGACAACGTCAGGCTTGCTGAATTTGTTCTCAGCTGAGGTGACATCTATTCATGAGTTGCGTATTTCAGTCACCTGGTGCCAACATGAATCGTTGGCAGGGACACCACAGAAACTGGCAAGTCCTGAAATGTTTTAATTGCATACCTCAAATTATCCATCTTCTTCTTCTCTTGGTGCTAATGAGTACATACAATAAATTGTTCAAATTTCACTTCCTACTCAGGTTTTATTTTATGTAGCTAATTGAATTGTAAAGTTGTGTTTAATTTTGAGAGTCAGCAGAGACAAAATCAAAGCAAAGAATTTTTAGTGTGGGACCCATCTGTTAATCGGTGTGTGCAATGAGCTGCGAAAAACCACAAAACAAAAGGTCATTTAATGCCAGTGTTACAAAGGCTTTTAATTGTAATGTGTTCTGCAAGAAAGCAGCCAACTATTTAAAAAGAAAATATGCTAAAAGATTGTGAATCAAATAAGATTGTGTTATCAAATATTATTAACAGTTGTCTCCCTGAATATTATTAACAGTTGACAGGGTCCTCCCTTGACTCCAGCCACAGGTTTTGTCCATTTGAGTGGTCGGGTCGTCGCTCCAGATCGGAGGCTTCAGAGGTTTTGTCCACATCCAGCCTCTCTCCCAACAACCCTCTCCTCAGGTCGGTCAATTCAGGTGGGTTTATATGCGTTCGCTCCAATCGGAGGCTTCAGTTCAGGAACAGCAGCCTCTCTCCCAACAACCCTCTCCTCAGTCTCGTCAATTCAGGTGGGTTTATATGTTCTGCCGTCTGAGTTTGTATAACTCAGCAGGATCCTGTTTTGTTTTAGAGTGCTCCAGTCTTGAGTGTTGCTGTTTTGTGGCCGCCAGCAGCACAAAAAGCCGGACCAGACCAGAGTTGGCGTGTCTCCACAGGCTGGAAAGCTCAGTAGGGGGGAAGGTCGCAAAGGTGTGAGAGAGAAACTGGAGTGAGAGACTAAAAAAGAGGGCCACTGAATGCTTTGGCACTTTGCTGGAGCTCAGGTGAAGGTTTGAGGTTGTGCATGTTTGGGAGTGTAGTGAAACTGTGTCAACTGTGAGAAAATAATCTCAAATCACAGTGTGCTGTGAGTGTGAATATACTTTCAGTATATAGAAACAAGAGAATCAGTGAACACAAACTTACATAATGATACATCGTCCATACCAGCTGCTACACGGTTAGGTAATAAGCCAAGCTCCCCCTGGTCTGTGATGTGATGTGCACCAGCCTGCAGTTTAGTTTATTGATGCTTGTTTGACATGTAATGTCTCGTTTGCAGGCACACACTCTCTCTCATGTGAGGTACAGGGGCTGTGCAGCGCATACAAGGTATATTTTTGTAAAGGAAAATTTGGGGCCATATAGATGTTATATGACCTCCAGTACTATGGATAATAAAAGTTATATGACATTATACTGTCAAAGGTAATGCTGTAAATACAATACTAAATAGTTCAAATAAAAATGTTTTCAAACCTCATACTGGTGGTGAACCATCACCAAAATGGACTAAAATTAATCACAATGTCATAGGGCGACATCGGGCAGCCATATTGAAGATTTCCAGCTTTTGGATGTATTTTTATGGATCACAACATAATCATGGGTCCAGACAGATTCTTACCTTCAACTCAGTCAAACATTAACCTGACCATATTCAACATAATACCCAACAGTTCAAAGTCATTTAATCTAAAAATGATAATTTGTAATATGAAAATCACTATTATAGTTTAGTCAGGTTTGGCCACAGCATCTTTGCCCACAACACTCATTATAATATTGCCTAAAAATGACAAAAGCTTAAACTGCTTCAGTTTAAACACACTGTGATACTACATTTTGAACTTTTTGAACATCTGATGTCACTAAAGACATTAACAATAACTTAATTCTATCCCAGAAAGTCATGACAGTGTGACAGTGAACCAGAAAGCACACTGAAAGTGAAGCAGCCAAATGGAATAGAGCCATCATTTCTTTTATTATTTACACCTGTGATTTTCCTGCTTTGACATGTCAAAATGACACGTCTTCTGTGAAAAAGAGCGACAAATCAGCCTGTAATTTCCTGCATTTGTTAAGTTATGTGGTTGTCTTATTTTCACAGTATAGTTTGCACTCAGTACTGTTTTGTCCCGAGATAACATTATACAGGACTTGCACTGATGCATATGAATCAAACTGACAAAGAGGCAACAAAATCTTTTTAGAATTCAAAGCCTTTTATTTGTTATATATCAATTTATTTAGGCCTGCAGAAACCACTATTTACCACTGTATATATTTACTACTGTTTGCACACAGTTTTCTATCGGACCTCCATTATGACACCAGCTGTGGTTGCTAGGAGATTTACGTCTCAACTGCAAAGCCTCTATAAACTTCGATTACAGGCCTCAAAGCCTTTCTATTGATTGGTGTGATTGTGCGTTGCACCACATGAAAGGAAACCTTGAAATATCTTCTGGGACGCCAGAGGAGTATTCGCTTCAAACGGCCAGTGCAGGAAAAATGTGTTCAAAATACAGTCGATGTATGCAGCACCTTTCATCCCTTCACCTTTGTTGTCTCCTCCGTCTGTCTGAAACCCACAAGGTGTTTATGATGAAGACGGCCAGTGGATAATCCAGGTCAATAGACTGCAGAAGCTTATCGACCGCCTGGAGCAAAAGGTGACTTCCGTTCCGTCAGCCTCTCCTTACTCTCCTTCATGCTTTTCCTTCTTCATCTTCTTCTTCTCTTCATCTTCTGTTATTTTTATCTTCTCTCTGTCTCTTCTCACCATCCCGGCCATCTGGTCTTTACATCGCTCTCTCAAATTAACCACACATTATGGCACGCGGACTCACAACAATATCAACAAATTAACTCAACTCAACAACACCCTCCCACGTACAGACACATACACATATGTACAGTATATAAACTCTCACAGCTGCTGTCTGCATGTAGCATGAAGTCTGTCGTAAACTGACACATTATTTGCAGTTTCAGAAACCCAAACTCTGTTTATGAACTTGAATATGAACCCATATGAGTGATTTGTGTGATCCTCTATTTGATGTGATTAGTTACTTTATTGGTCTCCAACGGACAGTCGGTTGTGCAGAAGTGAAATGAAGACATGATAAATTTACCGTAAACACAACATAACAGAAGTAAAAAAAATACACAGAAACAAAGTACAGTAGTGAAAAAAAACAAAAAAATAAAAAAGTAAAAAAGTAAAACGCTTGGATAATGGCAGATTATATATAAAAGGTCTGATTGGCAAAATCTGGATAAAACACAGCTAAAAACTCAACAATAATGATGTTATGTTCAATATGATATTATAATATTAACATTTCTTAGATTAATTTTTTGGTTTTTGTTTTTGCTTTATTTTGTTTGTGGATTTACGTGTGTGTGTGTGTAAGTGTAGAAAATAGTAACATATAAATCAAATCCAGTTTAAACATGGGTCACATTTCTGCTGCCCTCACGTGGCCTATAATTGCATAATAAAGAAATATAAATGTCCATGTGTACACAGGTTCAGAAGTACGTGCTGTTGAGTTTGTGGATTGTCTCACACGTCGTTGTGTATTTGTTCTACAGGAGATCCGTCTGGAGCCCGTCGAAGAGGAGGTCCTGGAGAGCAAATCGGTTAGTTTCAAATCAATTTCACTACTGCTTTTTGCTGCGGTGACCAGTCTGTGTCACTTTTACTGAAAGGGAGGCCTCACAGATAATAACCACTCAGTGGTTGTCATAGCAACAGCAGGGCCCCTCTTCCTTTCTGTCTTTATCTTTAATCTTTCTGGTTAAGGCTCAATATTCAGTTTTTAGGGCCGGGCTCGTAGCCAATAAGAGAGCCGACTTAAAGGTATATTAGAGGGAGTTTGTCAGTTTTTTTTTAAAATAACCTCACAGAAAGCGCTTGAAACAGCTTGACAATACTTTATACCAATAAATGTCTTTTCTGAAATATATATTTCCAGTATAAATACTCTTAAACAGGACATGTATTTAAGTGTGTGCATAAACCAGCTAACAAATTAAATGTCCTAGGCATGTGTCGAGTGTATTTTTACGCTCACAGAGTGCACAGGCGTGTATGTGCGTATTATACTTTCCTGCTTAACCTCAGCATCCACATGCCAAAGCAAAGAGAGACTATTATTTCAGCACAAAGTTCATATCACTCATTTCATGGCCGAGGAAGTCTCTACAGCTGACAAGTGACTCAGTGACAATCACAGCAGATCGTCACAAATGCTCACAGGATCTGTTCAGTGCCAGCGTCCTCCATCACAGATATATGAAGAGGACGAAAGGTATTTATAGCAGGAGGGAGTTTTCTTTTTTTCTAAGATTGTCTGCAGATTTTGATTCCAAAATAAGGATTCCTGATTCACACTACTATCAGTTTGGAAAATGTTTCACTAATTAGATATTTTAAGACCCTGACTACTAAATATTGTTGAAGATGGAATATTTAGCATCTTGCTTTTGAATAAAAAGCAACCACAAGTTGCTTTTTCACATATTTAACACATCAAAACTTAAAAGCACATGTGTTTTTGGACATTTCAGACAATGCAGATGTGTGATTTTCAGATGTTTCACCTGCAAAATAGCAGATTCATATATACCAATATACACAACATGTGAAAGCAACACAGAATCACTCAAAGAATCACACGTGAAACTCAGTTCATTTGGGCCAAATCCCACACCTCCACCAAACTTATTTGCCCTTCTTACATCGTTTACATGAAAGCGTTTACATCATTTGTACAAATCTACTTCAGATAACAAAGAAATACGAGGCTTGTGTCATAAAAATGATCAACATCTAATACTGCCTCTCATGAAAGACGACATGCAAAATGTGGCCTCATTCAGCTTCAGGCTATTTAAATAAATCAGTCAATCAATCAGAGTTTGAAATCAAACTCAAACACAGTCTGAATCTAACAGGTTTAGCTTGTTTGACACAAACAAACACACAGTCTGACAGAAATGTGGCGCTTATTATTCTCAGGCAACACCCATGAATGAAGCAGGCCGCCGTTTATCGTGTGCGGACGACCTGTCAAGTCAATCAAAGTCAGTCTCGTAGAACATATTTGATGGGAAAAATACTATCTGCCCTCAGAATCTGTTTTAAAAATAGGTTTTATCATTAAACAGAACAAAAAAAAGAGTGTATTGAAAAGATAAAGGCCGGCATGTCCACAGCACGGGTGAAATACCCCCCCCATCCGTTAAATAATGTAAACATTTCATAATATGTGACATTTCATATCATATATAAAAAAATTTCAGCAGTTGTATCTTCTTACAAAAACTGGTTCCACATTTGGCATAAAATGATACTAGACCTTCAACTAATTATTTAACTAACTAATTTTTTTCATCATTAATGTGGTCATTTTTAAGATTAGATTAGTAGATACATTTTTTTTTATCTCTTAATTGTTTTGTCTGTAAAATGTAAGAGAATGGTGAAATATTTCTATCACAATTTCCCCTGAGCTGAGATAACGACGTCAGATGTCCTGAAACCCAAAGAAATTCTGTGTTTAACGATGTAAAACAGCAAAAAGCAGCAATTTTTAGGCTGGAGAAGCTGCAACCAGCATATTGTTCGTATGGAATCATTAATCTCCCTTGCAGTCTTTTTTTAAAGGAACGTCTGGTGTCACAATGTGTGGGCCAGAAGTAACATTACAAATGAAACCAGTGCTTACAGTATGAATTTTGCATGTCTCATCACTGGCTCGATGCAGACCTGTCAGCTTGTGTGTGAATTAATTAATATGTAATTGGCGCGTGTCACCGGGAATAAATGTGCTGCCAAGAAAAAAACAGTAATGACCCGCAACACAAGACTGATGTTGTGGCTGTGTTTGTGTGTGTGTGTGTGTGTGTGTGTGTGTGTGTGTGTTTCCCCCAAATTAGCCACTGAGAGAAAGTCCTGAGGCGTTTTATCAGTCACACATATCATTAACACTGCGTACTTCAGGCCAACGGGCAGACCATTCACTTCCTGTTCCTATCAGCCTCTCTGCCTCTGTCAACAGTTCCTCATCAGCCACAGGAAATGATTAGCTGACTTTCTATTGTCATGATTGTCTTCCCGTTGCTTGCTCCCTGCCGTTCATGCCTTCATACAACGAGACACGCGAACATGTTAATCCTCTTTGTCTTATTCTGATCACACTGGGGCACACAGGTCGGATAATTTGTGAAGAGACAGACTGCAGGACACTGAATTATAGAAACGAAGTACAGCGTTCACTTCACAGCTCTGCGTTAGTCACCAGCTCTCTGGTAACACGCTCAGCCAATGTGAAACCCTGCCAGAAGACTTCCGAGTGTCACCCCGGCCCCGCCAGACTCTCTCCCCACCACAAGCCAATCTCAACCTTTTGACTTTGTGTGCTTTCACATGTTTTGTCCTCACAGCACATCCTGATAGTCCAGAGGCAGCTCTCGGTTCTGGAGGAGGAGCTGGAGGAGTTTCGCTTGGCTCTCAGACAGTACATGGACTGTGCCTGCGCCCAGACTGGATGTCTACAGTCAGTTTATACTCTCTTTGTTCCCTTCGCATCATGGTTTTTATTCATTCGAGTCTTCTCAACAGGTCTTATGAAAAGAAAAAGATTTAAGATTTCAAGAATTTATTGTCATATCCACAACTATTTAAAATTTAAAATACACAACTAAAATATAAATTACACAACTAAATAAATATATAACTAAACAAAGCTATACAATAGAATTTGGTAACACTAAAAGTAAAGATTAGTGCAGGAAACATTTAGTTAGTATGTGTTCATCCGTCCTCTGTTACCTGAGTTTTCTTCCTTTTTTTCCTCTGTTAAAGGGCGTTGCGTTGTCTGAGCTGATTGTCTAATGACAGATTCTGTAAAATTGTAAAACGCTCTGAGGCAGAATTTGTGATACATACAAAAAAAGTTTGCTTTAGTTGACTTGACAAGCAGGTTCACAAGATTTGATTTCAACTATTTGAAGTTGAAAATGTTTCATTCTGAGACCAAAGTATTCAGTTTTACGTGTGCATGTTACGGTATATTTGGCTTCCTGGTATTATTCAGACAGAAACATTTTGAAACATATTGCTTGTATGACACATATGCCTTGATAAGAACATAAAATTAAACAAAACATGTATTTCTTTGTGCACAATGGACACTTTAACATGTTATCAATATGCTGCAACTCTGTCCACACATAATAAGAAAGTAAGTCATTTGTCAGAGGAGAAAAATGAAATCTTAAAAACATAGTCAGACAAGAGCGTGGAAGATCATTCTTGAGCTTGGAATTACAATAATTCAAGGTCTAACAAAGGTGACACAAAAAACACATGATACCTTTGTGCTCATTGTATCTGCAGCATAACCAGTAATTAGACCATGCCCTCCCAAGCTTACAGTTTTGCGCAGTGCTCTTCTTTTTAACCTGAATTAAATCAAGGATCTGGAGTCCAGGGTCTCGAAATGGTTAATTTATCTCACAATCTCACTGAGAAATCTTCATGAGATTATGGGCATTCATGAATTAATCATGAAACTTTAAAATAGACATGCGGTCATCAGGAAAATGGCTCCTATCAAAACTGAATACATGTTCTGGCTTTAGTGCAGCATCAGATCACAACACATAAAAAAAAACCTCTCACACTAACTGTCACTTTGGTTTTAGACGCAATCCAGCAGCCCAAATGACAGCATGACATTTCCATATGTTGACCATTTGTCTAAATACTCATGTTTGCTTGTTTTCAAGTTAGAATGACACTGAAACCTCTGACAAAACACGGCACAATCATGATATCAGGGTGAAGCCACAGAAAACCTTCTCTGACACAGTGTGGGAGAGGCATTGCTGGGGGACATGATGTAGCACAGTAATTAGCGATTGCATGACTTGTGCTCTCTCTTGTTTTGCATTTGGCAGCATCGCAGTTCAGCGGCTGGCGAATGAATCACGCTTCATTCTCTACGAATTCTGGGAGCACAACAACGTGTGGAAGAAGTAAGTACTCGCCCGCACCATATGCATCATGACCCCCCGCGGCCTGTTCAAATGAACCCCAAATTATTTTCTTTGCTCGGCTCAAACTCTGCCTCACGCTGCGCTTAGTAACGATGCACTCTGTGAAGCTTTAATGAAACTAATGGAAAAAACAATAGTTTCACTATGGCAGGAACCTCAGTGGGAATGGAGACGCAGGGAGGAAGCTTTCAACTGAGATGCTGGTGTGTGTGTGTATTTTCTAACCAAGGTCTAGTTAGTTTAGTCTGTCAAGTCTAGTTTGTTGTTTTCCAAAGTAAAGATTCCAAATTGAAATTAAATTAAATGAGGATAAATGAAATAAATGAAATGAAATGAGGATAAATTATATCAGGCCTGTATATACAGCAAGGAAAGACAAAATAATGAAACCAGGCTAGTAGAGAAAGGACTTTTTTATATATAGTTCTCTTCAAGTTATATACAAAAAAGTATCCCAACATACAGTATACACACAGATTTTACTCCCCCCTCCCTAATAGGCTACAATGGTTTAATGTCAAACACCACGTTATAGGAATTTTAATATAAATGAAAATAATAATAATAATAATAACAACATATTCCCAATAACTGTGGAAATGTAGGATATCAAAGCTGTCCATGTTTTCCAAAGATTAGAAAATTTTTCTCATGTGGTAAATTTGGTTTTCCTTCATTACTGTTCAATCACCGCCATGACATAAAATTAAACAACGACCAAACAGGCAGGTAAAAAGCACTGGCATTGTTTATATTTATAGCTCAGGCAACATTTTCTCTTCAATTGAACTTGAATTGAATTGAATTGAATTGAATTGAATTGAATTGAATTGAATTGAATTGAATTGAATTGAAGTGGGGATATATTTGACTGTATAGGAGTGTAAGTTGCAAAAAACCCAACAGAGTGGTGTCATGAATAAGTCAATTTATAAAAAAAAAGACATGTTTATGCACACTATTCATGATCAATAAGTGGATCTTCTTGTTTCTTTTGCACAGTCACCTGCAGACTAACTACAGTAAGACCTTCCAGAGGGGGAACGTGGACTTCCTGGAAACTCCTGAGACCATCACCACCATGCTGGTTCCTGGTAAGATCATTCATGATAGCGCCTGTCCAATGACCATCAAACTCTCAAATCTCATTTTAAATTCCGATCAGGATGCCACAAGTTTTCAGAGATACCAAAATGTCACACTGGGGGAGCTGCGATTTGAGCTTCTTACCCTGTACATGTGATCAAACTTTAATGAAATTCAATGAAACGAACATGTGATTTGAATAAATATCGAGCATGAAGGTTTATTCACAACTTTGGAAACATCAGTTCCAACAGTTGTACAGAAAACAAAATCGCTTCACAACCTGACAGCTGTCATGGCCTTCTTCAGAGTGGATTTTATTATGACTGAACATGATTCTTTACTCAACTTAATACATGATGCAAATTACAAGTAATAGAACTTGAATCTTTCTCCACAATGAGAAAATCTGAAGGAAGACCATGGAATGGGTTTTTTTATTGTTTTATTGTATTGAGTTTTTTTTTTGTTTATTTTGTTTGTCAAACCTGGATAAATAATGTATCTAGTAATGTCATATCTGAACTCAACAGCAAAACAAATACTGTGACAAATACCTGACATGAGCATGAGCTCAGATTTTTTTACAAATCAGCATCATGATGTGTTTATTCCTTCATGCTTTAGATCAGTTTATTGCAACTGAATCAGAGCAAAATCTGTTTTTTTGGGTTCATACCGCTGTAGTAAGCCAGATTCATTCAGATCATGTGTCAAACAGTGAAACAGTGAATATTTATCGATTTTGACACACCAGTTATAAAACTGCCTCTCACCGGAAACAGATGGAGAGGCAAATATTCACAATTAACACAACTGCTGTCAAACTCTGGAAAGTAACATACAGCATTAGTGTTGTGCTGTGCACATGCATGAGCTGTCGGTATTTGACAACCTGGGAATGCGAACAGGCTCAGCTTGTGTTTGTTTCCCATTTACAGAGCCAGAGCTGTGTAAGAACACTCACAAAATGGACAGCTAGCAGATTGTGAGGAGATATTCACTGAATTTGATAAGTGAAAAGTGCACTGGATTAGAATTGCAGACTACACCTTTGTGGAGACTTGATTAAAAGGACATTTAAGAGTCAGATGAGGATCTCCCTTTTCCACATAAAAACTAACATTTTACACTTTCACACCTTTTCATTTATAATAGGTCCTTTTGTCTGCTTTTAGATATTTTTTCCAGCACTAAGAAATTGTCTTTTTGTTATTTTTCCTTCCAGAGCAGAGGGCAGTGCAGTGTACATTTGTCAGAGCTCACATGGACACACAAAATGTCTAATTGATTGGGGTCAGTGGGTCAGTGAATAAAATTAAAATCTTTTTCTTGTGCATCTTCTCTGCAGCCTCATGGTGGGTCCTCAACAACAACTGAAGTTGACCAGCACCTTCACAGATCACTGATGGGTGCAGACACACCAGGATGTCCACACACACACAGCCACACAGCACACACACACACACACACACAACACAATAACTCAACACCACTTGTGAAGTCATGGTGATAAGTATCAATTTTAAGACCTCCGTGTTCATTCATAGTTAGGTGGTAGCTGAAATAGCCCACGTTCGTGTGTGTGTGTTTTGTTTACACTCGTAGACGATGTTCTGACGTCCCAAAAGCAATGACCTCATCAGACGGAGACTCATCTGATGATCTGACATCATCACTGTGTTTGGCGTGACATCATCTGCAGCCCAGGGTAGATCATGAGAGCTGAAGCGTGCAGTGAATGTGCACGACACAGCGAGTGTTTGTCTGTGTGTGTGTGTGTGTGTGTGTGAGAGAGAGAGAGAGGGGGGGGGGGCAGGGGGAGAGAAGAGACAGATATAATTGTATCAATTGTAGCAGCTCTGGGGAGCTCATTAAACCATTACTCTGTTGTTTCTGTATTTAATGTGTGAAATTGAGATAAAAATCTGTTGGTCATAAATAAAAACGATATATTGTTGTGTATCTCTCAGTCTTTACATTTTTTTTAAAAGTTGACAGGTGGTTTATTGTTGGTCTTCTCCTCTCTGTCTGTATTCACACCTGGTATAAATGAGATAAGACCAGAGCACACACACTTACAGCCTTAAACTCAGGATAGTAAAGCGCATTTGTGAGACAACCTAGGCATCTAAAAAAAAGTTTACAAATGGCACCACCTTGTGGACACATACTGGTACTGCTATACTGGACAGGAAATATAAACAAACATCTATGTGTATGTAGCTAGTGTAGCACTCAGTGGTTACCGGTGTCTTTTTCAGAAAATGAAGCCTCTGATGGTTATTATTCTGCCTGCAGGACCCAACAAGATGGAGATAAATGAGAAGACTTTCATCATATAAGACACTATAATTAACAGAGGATTAAAGACTCTGTGGACTGAGTTTACTCAGATCTTTCATTATAAATTCAAACAATTAAATTCACACAGAATATCTGAATATAAATATTAATAAGAATTATGCCAAGATTAATTAGTTTCCCTGGTTTTAGTTTAATGTAAAGTTATAGTAGCATTCGGATTACAGTTAATGGGAAACAAGTAATTTAATTACAAAATGTGAAATTTACTTTGTTTATTGCAAAATAAGTTAGATTACAGATCACATTAAATTCAATATATGTAGAACTGGTGTTATTGTGATGAAGCTTAAGGTAGGAAATGATATCTTCACATATTAATGATCTGTAAACAATTAAACACTGTGGTCCTAATGTGGTTTCATTTCTTTAGATTTGGAGACATCTATTAACATGTTATATGTTAACTGTAATCTAATGAATAGTGATGAAAACTTTCAGAAGATGAACCAGTTTTAAAGTCTTTTAAGCTCCGGTCTAAATATTTCTCTCAGTGCACGTCTCGTTATTATTACAAGGAGATTATCTTATCTTGGGACACATCAGCTCCCCAGACTACTGCTGATATAATGATCAGAGTGGGGTGTGAACACAGACCATCCTTCACCGCTGTCGCATTAGCCCTCAATGACTCTGCACACATGGAGGAGCCACCAACACATACACGGCTTCATCTCAACCCTCTTGATCACATTAAAGAGGGAGTAATAGCTCAGTGTCACAGTGCCTCCACAGCTCTGAATGAATGTTTGTGATGTCCCTGGATGTGTTTCTAAAAGCTGAATCTGAACTGGAAATGAATTAATTGATACCCATACTAACATTACAGATATTTTTGAATATAATTTGTATCACTGAATTATTACTATGTATTATAATATTGTAAAACTGTAATACTTTGTACTCTGTTGTGTAGTTGTACAGTGTATACAGTGTGTATAGAATATATAGTAATGTATCATATTTAATAGGACTGTCATCATTTACTTGGCAATTTTAATCTGAAAAGTAACTATAGCTTTTAAATAGGTGTAGTCAAGTAAAAATACAAAACAAATTCCCCAAAATATAGTGATAAATAAAGTATTAAGTAGCCTTACAATGGCTAAAGTACAGCAGATGGAAAAAACAGCTGAACATTAAAATAAGGTGAATGGTCCACATGTAGTTTTATAGCATGAATTCCACCTTGTTTGCTTGAACCTTGTATGTATGTCTTTGTATCTCCTGAGTTAAACATCATAGCCAACAAACAAACAAAACAATACAGGCAGTTTTTGCATTTTATTGATAAATTATCATTTTTAAAAAGACCCACAAGCCATCCTCTCCTTCCACCTCTCACTACAGTTTTCCAAGTACTGAATTTGAACTATGTACAAAGTTGTTTTTTTTTCCAATATTATTTTCTGCTTCATCATCATCATCATCATCATCATCATCACATTCATCACAAGGTTAGAAGTTTGAGCTGAGCCCCACTGGTCAAGGTCAAGAGACAGGATGCCGAGTTAGCCTACAGCGATGCTAGCTATAGCACAGAGTTCACCGGAGGTCAGAGAGCGAAGATATAAGCGACGGGGAGGAGGAGGAGGAGGTTTTACATTCTAACTCACAGGCAGAAGGAGCAACGACAGGAACATCATACGCTTCAGCTACCTCTCTGAAACAGAAAAAAAAAACACCACCCCTGTGACAGAACAGAAACAAGTCAACATGCAAACGTGAGTCACCGTGTTTTCATTTCCAGGCAGTGAGAAGGCAACGAAAACGCAGCGAAGAACGCAGAGAGGCAGGGCAGGAAATGTTTAAAATAAAAGGGTTATTGCTGTGAGTGAGTTAAAAGCTGCATGGCACAAAAAAATGAACACTTTGATAATAAAAAAAAACAAACAAATAAAAAAAAAACAACAGCAACAAGCTCCTGTTGATCTGATGCTCTTCTTGACTAATACTGGGCAGCACAGTTGGCACACATGGGTATTTAAGGAGGATTTCTTTTAAAAATGGATCATTTCGTTAAAATCATATAGCAATACTATGTCAGTGTACACAGGCAAGGTAAATGGTTACAATACTGTATGAATATGCAGCTTTCTCTAGCTGGAGTCAAACTAGCAGCAAAACAACACATACAATTGCATATAATCATAGTGCAATGGGCAAACTGTTCTCAGGAGGTTGTCTCATTTTGGTCTGGTCAGTAACAAAAGAAATCAATGATGTCAGGCTGCTGAAAAACAAAAGAAACTGGTCCAGAAAGACCAAATCCAGCCAGCTTGTCGAGTTATTATTTTTAAATCAGCTAATTTGGGCATTCATCAAGAAAAATCACTTTTTTTTTTTTTTTAGTTCTTGATTTTAGACAATTTTGGCAAAACCTGGGCAGGATTTGAGTCCTTGTGGACTAGCAGGAGGACTGATCCACATCCGTTAGGTTTGTTCAGCGAGTCAAGGCTCTCTCTAAAACATTTCAGACACAAACACCACAAGATACGTCTCCCGTCCAGACACACGTTCCACTCCGCTGAACATGACCGGTTTGAAATCTGAACAAGATGGGAAAAAAAAAAAAAAAACTAGAAGTGGGTTTCGTTGTTCCAGCCGTGCAGGGCCGTGCCATGCCAGGCCCGCTTTAG
Source organism: Scortum barcoo (assembly GCA_023238725.1). Taxonomy (NCBI): domain Eukaryota; kingdom Metazoa; phylum Chordata; class Actinopteri; order Centrarchiformes; family Terapontidae; genus Scortum; species Scortum barcoo. Next base: position 12,148,831 of record CM041548.1, on the reverse strand, counting down.
GCGAAGCTGTTCTCCGGGTAGCTGACTTTGATGGCGCCCCAGTAGCAGGCTCGTATCAGACAGATGAGACCCAGCAGGTAGGCGAATGCCCAGGACACGTAGGTGGCGTTGTAACGACTGGCAAAGTCCCGAGTCCCAACCTGTTGACGTGGAGGAGAGGAAGAAAAGGTGGGTAAGAGAGTGACACAGAGAGTATAGATTTTCATTTATACATTCGTTAAATTTTTATCATGCAGAGAGCAAACACTGTGGTGAGTACTCCATAATTTATAATATCAGCCAGTAATTCACTTCATCACTTCTTTACACTGCAACAACCTCAGTAACCGTGAATCATTCTAACATGATTAAACCAAGTCTGATGTTTTGCTTTTTAATCTTATTTCTGTTTTTGTCACGTCTTGTTTGTGATCGTCCTGCCTGTTTGATATTTCTCTGCTGAGTGCTTTAATCATGAAGTGCTTTGAAAAGTGCAACACATATGAATCTTTAATGACACACAGACTTTCTGATAAAAAAAAAACAACAACAACACAAACAAGGCAAAGACAGGACTTACTGTTAAACCCACTCCAATGAAAATGCAGATCATTCCTATAGTTATATAAGCACAACAGCGCCTCCTCGGGAGCGCACTGCCGACAGAGGATCTGCAGGAAAAGGTTGAGGAGAGAAGCAAAAAACAGAAATAAAAAGTGAGCGTGTGAACAGGGTGTTAGAAGATTTCAGGACAGGAAGACATATAAAACACACAGAATACATATAAGATATTTTATGGTTTTCACATCTTCCACCTGAGATGCTGAGAGAAATATAAACTCATTCCTCTGTATGTGCATGTTTAAATACTTATGTAAATTATAACCTCAAAACTGAATTTGAGAGTCAGACAACAAGCACGACATCAAGAACTGCTATCTTTGTGAAGAGTGTAATATTTATAACACATTTTGTGATATGTTTGAAAATGGTATCCATGACGATGTGCCTCCTTCGTCCTGCTCTTTTTCCCCCTGATTATCTCACACTGCAATCCTAAAAAAATCTCTCTTCGTCTTTTAAAGTTACAAATGAAAGCACCGGGGGCTGGTCACATGTGCAGCTTCCGATAACTTCAGACTCCAACAAACACATACACAAGTCGACTGGCCCTTTCTCTCTCTCTCTCTCTCTCTCTCTCTCTCTCTCACTATTACTTTACTTTCCTCCCCCTCTCTGCTCTCACATGCCTCTCATGTGACGGGACTCAAGCATTCTTCAGGAATCGCTGGTATTCAGATTTCTTAGGGGAGCCCAGTCACCTGATTTCTTACCTTCTCCTACTTCTTCTTAAATCTCCTCCTGCTTTCACATTTCACCTTTGTTCCACTCACTGTTTGTACAGCCTGACCATCTCATTCATTTGGCCTGTGACCATACACGGAGCCGACCTCGTAGAGGTGCACTAAACATCACGCAAGATTTATGAATCTGACAGGGAAAACAGCCTTACTGCAACATGTTAGACATGGAATCAGGGGATTTTTCTCTGAGAAGGTGCTACTACACTGAACGTATCAGTTCCTTATGAGGACTTAGATAAAAATTGTCACATGACACCACATCCTCTCACTGTTTTGATTTCTGTTACAGGGAGTACAGGAGTTCGTAGGGAAATACAGAATAAAGAAAAAGACAAAATAAGGATAGAAAGACAGAGATAGAGAGCAAAAAAGTACAAACAGACAGTGAGAGCAAGACTGAAGTCTGAATTAATACTATTCATTTTAGTTTAATGACCCCATCTCTGATAAAGGCATCAGAGATGAGGGACTTGATGAGGGACTCAATGAGGGAATTGACCTCAGAGTATTTGATTTCCTTATTATTCAAGTTACTACCATAGGTAATAGTATTATTCATTAGTTATTTCTATTCTTTATTCTTATTATATTTTACACTTGTTCTTACTGCACAATTAAAGGTGCTTAAGGTCCGACATTTCACCATGATTGTACCCTGTATGATTATAATGACAGACTTCCATTTTGGACGATCATAAATGACTTGTGAGACATTTTATTTGTAAAGCTTTGCAGACCAAACACAGTTCTTTGTTTGTAATGTAATACTTTTTATGTTAGCGTTGTGTTGTTATCTGAAAAAAAGCTGTTTCAACACTGCGGTGTATGTGGCGGTTTAAGAGGGCCATGAACTTATCACTTGCTACTATTTATTTAGTTACTACTGCTGCTACTGGATATATAAATAGAGACAAAAGACATACAAAGAAAAGGGCATGGTTAGAAAAAAATCAACAAACAGAGGCTGGAGTTGAGGGAAAGTTGGCAGAAGAGGTGCAGAGCGAGACAAAGACAGACAGATGTACAGATGAGAAACAGCAGAAAGAAGCAAAGGCAGCATGTTGTGGCTGCAGCTTGTTATTCTGTGTGTTGTATCAACATCAGCGGTGTAGATAATGTCCATATCGGCGCGTTCAGACACACCTTTCGATGCCCTGCCCCCACCTTATGACCCTCCTCCCTATTACCATTACATGTATTGAGGCCAGGCTCTAATTCCTGTCACACGTCTAGATTAGCCTCCACTGCCCCCCCCCCCTCTCCTTCCAAGAACTAGAAAGTCCAGACCTCTAAAGTACGGCGTCACACCACAATGAATTCATCCACAAAGTGAGCACTGGAAAACTTCTCCAGTAACGAGAACCTGAAAGTTAAAAGTATCTACGACAAGCACACCTAGACGCCAACAGCACCAAACCACAAACCTGCGTGGCTGAGAGCTGATGCCAGTGCAGAAGTGGAAAGCCAACAAGAAGTCAGTGTTTTAACAGTTACTGCTTCCTCTAATGTACAGCATGTACTAGATACGAAAGCTGGACATGTTGGGACATGTGGCGCTCGGCTGACCTCTCCTCGTCTCCAACGACTAAAATTCAAAGCAACCACAAGTCCTTTCAGAAAGTCTTTTTCTAGTTTATGGCCCGAAGTATACCTAGTTACGCTGTTGTGTATTCATCTTAGTTTCAGGCCCATAAAGACCAGTAATATTGTATGTTTAAGCCGCTTTTCTGAGAACAATTTTCACTTTTTTTTTGCCAGCCATTGACTTCCACTTATTTCTGTACAATATGAAAGTGAACTTTCAGATTCTTCACAGAAAAATAAAATTAAAACAAATGGCTGCAAACACACCAGCATGGCAATCAAACTTTCTTTAACAGATTACATTTTGTTTCTTATTTGACTTCATGTCTTTTTTGTGAACAGTCTCCATCTAAAGACTGAAAATAAATCCTAAAACAACAGAAAATAAACTCCAGATAAAATGTACATTACACAGCAGTCAAGCCAAATGTAACTAAACATCAAGTGTGACAGTAAAATGTGTTTCAGTGAGTTGAATGGAGGTTTGATGGACTCACATTTTTTTGCAGTGGGGACACTTGGCTAGCGTGTTAAACCGAAGCTCCATCCACTGTGAGGAAAAAGAAACAAAAGAAGAAGTGTGAGTTACATGTGAGTACAGAAATATAACAACCCACTACAATCCTACTGCATTATACTATAACAATCAACACAAGACTTACTGGAGATGATTTTACATGATCAGAAATTACAGTTTGCAGCTTGTAAATCTATTTATTATTGCCGTATTGGAGAAAATATCTAAAAGTTGGTTAAATTAGCATCTAAAATATATTAGTGAGCGTTCTGGTGTTAAAAAAAAGAGTGTTATGGACTTGTTTATCCCATCACAGAACAGCATAATCTAAGCTCCTATTGACACAAGCTAAATATGTGACTTTTTACATCTGGCTTCAGAGGAGAAAAATTCAATATTAGCTGTTTCTGAGGCAAATTCAGGCCGAACCATCGTGATTTAAGCCGATTGCGTGCACACTTAACCTGAAGCTCTCTTCAAAGTCAGATGTGCTCAAAGTCATAATATCGCCCGTGTAAATAAGACCGCAGATTGAACCCGAGCAGGTTAGGCTGTTGTTAATAAGTCCACCAGTACGACCAGCTTTCTCAACCTGTTGCTGTGCTGGGGGAGAGCCATCACTGGGGAGGCCAGACATTGGCTGGGATGACCTGGCGTCCTCACTGCCCTACAGACGCCGCAAGCAACAATGTGCAGACGTTATGAGGACAATATCACTGCAAGTCTGCATCATACGGACTCAATATTCAGGTCCTACACCTTCAATGAGACACCTGGCAGTTCCTCTTCCTAATACGTAATATGACAAATAGAAATATACTATTTAAAATCCATGAAAGTGAACATGTCGCATGTCAAAAATACTGATCCTCAACAAGGTGCAATCAAGCGGTATTTTTAATGAGCTAGGCAAAGAAAGGGAACGTGCAGGAAATGCACGACATCCGCTTGGAAAACATTGTGTTCTGTCAGAATCTGCAACTGGATGGAGGTCTTCATTTAAACAAAGATAAAGGACAGTTCAACAAGAGATCATCTCATCATCCTCATATACAGTACAACAAGATATACCACCCAGAACAACTGTGCAACTTTATATATAACATATATAATCCTGCAGAAAACACGCAAGATTATTAACATGCACGTACCAGCAACAGCACAGCAACACAAACAGCTCTGTGATTGGTTAGATTTGGTCTCTTTGGTGGGTTTACGTACTAAGAAAGTGTTGCCACAGTGACCACAGACCACTCTCATCCCCTCAGGTTGGATGGGCAGTGCCGGCTGGGCAGGTTGCTCCTCGGGGATTACCATCACTGGGCTCAGGTTGATGATGCGTCTGCTGTCGGAGGAATACAGAGAAGGACGAGCTTATGACTGCAACCTATTAAAGGCAGGAAGTTTTTGTTGAAATAAAACTACAGGGGGCTTGATTTGTAGGCCTTTACATTTTGTTTTGGAAAAGAATTAATGATACAATAAATGAAAAACAAGAGGCTGAACCCAACCGCCTGCCACCTACCAGTTTGGTCGAGGACATCCTATCCTCCTGGACGTGTCTTTACAGATGAGCAGGCAGTTACAGGGACACCTCACATATTTCTTCCCTGTTGGGGGATTCTTGATGGGCTGGAAGGAAACAAAAAAAAAAATCAGATTTCTGGGAATTATCAGCTTAATACAGAACACAAAAACATAACTATACAAGACGACAGCAGTTGATTTAACATAACGAAGAGGCAAAACAGCAGAGCCTGTGGAAAACATGCTGTAATGCTGAAAATGAATAGCTATGCCTTTAATCTATGAAATACATATTAGTCCATGTTATGTCCTGTCATGCTGTATTTATAATTCATTTGAGAGGCATTTATAAAGCCTCTGTAGGCACTCTGACTATATACAATGGACTGGTCAATGACAGAAACTGTTATAATACTAATAATAATTATCAAGTTTATTCATATTACCAGAGATTACAAAGTGCTCTCTGAGGGGAAAAAAGAAAAACATCCATGTTATATACTGTATATCATGCATACATAAACCAACCTGCAATACACAAATTTTCAGAAGCAGTTCAATCATTGAGAAATTTATCCATTTATCCTGATGCATGTCTCAAGGAATTAGATATTGTGTGAACCTGAGCTGAAACGAGATGCAACACCTGAAGGCCAAAGACTATCGACTGTGCATTGTTTTGGATGCAGCGTAACAGAATATCATACAGCTCTATTGATGCATAAGCACCACAAATATCAGCCGGTGGAAATGGCATTTCCCACCCAAGCGTTTGAGATGACAGCCATTCATTCTCCCCGCCGCTTCCGCTGACAGCAAAGCTCTGAGACGCATTCAAGTCATACGGAGCACGTATCACTGGACTGACTGAGAGACGTGACAGACGTCTGCATCAACATCTGGTGAGGCTCTGAAGGTTGCCAAGATGAGAAACGGTCAAGAAAGTATCATTAAGAGCAAATGGTTTCTCTCCTGATGTTTGACAAATTGCATGTTTTGTCACAGAAATGATTCTGCAAAGTAATAACAGATACACAGGTGGGTGTGACTGCAGTGTGCATGTGTGATTACTAAATAGGTGAACGGTGAGGTGTGAACCAAAGAAGAGAGGAGAGCAGCGATGAGCGAATGAAACAAAGGGGTGAACGTCCTTACTCAACTCGTCATCGCCAACAATCCTTTATAACGGCGTCCACTTACTGTCGCTTCGTTGCAGACTGTGCACTTGACCACGTGCTGATGCAGCTTTCCATCCAGGTTGATGAGCGACTGGCATACGCGGCAGTTGATGACAGGCACACCGCCGGCGTCGGGGCTGGCGATGGCTGTGTAAGGAGGAGGTAGTTCGGCTTTGAGAGGAGGGAGGGCAAAGCACACAACACACGGCCAGCTGTTAATTGCATGCATCTATGAAACTACATGAGCAAACCTGGACCTGGATTTTTGCATTTAGTGACAGATGAATAACTAACAGACATTATCAAAGTATCTCTGAAGGTTCGCTTTAAAAATAATGTGTGTCTGTCTGTTATACCATTAAAACTTCACATGAGGAGTTTTAAACAGTTGTAAACAGGTGCTAATTATTCTGCTCAGTTCAACATCCTTAATCCAGACCCCTGAGGAACAAATTTGAACAGATGGGCACAGTACCTGGAAGTGGAAACACATTTTTGGTTTTCTCGACATGGTTCTACTATAATGTTTCATGAAAAAGTATTGATCTTGGTCTTTGTTTCGGTCTTTTGAGTTCACTGAATTGCCATGAGTGTATCTATGTGCACATTACACAGTCACAAAAGAATAGAATCAGTGTCAAAACAGATTATAAAATAACAAAAACATCTTTGGCATATAACATAGGCCAAATAATATTATAGTTATTTTGTTTTTTGGAACCAAACATGTGCATAGATGATTCAAAGCCCTCCAACATTTTTGATGAGGGTAAAAATGGCCAAAACAAAATCATTATATCAAGTTACAAGTTGTTGGTGTCTCTATAAGAGATCTCAAACAAAAAGGAAGAACATTGCTGTCCAAAAGTGTTTGTCTTTGAATTTGTGGAAAAAATATCCTATAAAGAGCTGAAACATTAGTCACTTAGTCCTTCAGTAGAAATAAAACTATTTTTGAACAAATATTTTAAGGACTGAATAATGATTTGAGTCATTGTACAGGCAAAACTGCCAAGTGTTTGCTTGGTCCAGCTTCTAAAATGTCAGAATTTGCAGCTTTTTTATTCTAAATCCTAATTAATATCTTTAGGTTTGTCTTTGTTTGGTCAGAAAAAAACAAAACCTTCTCAATATATTGCTTTTCAGATCTGGAAAATTGTGAATCACAGCCTAAGCTGCATCAGCTGCGTCTCAAAACAAACTATAGTTATATAAAGGATCTGTTCTTTAAGATGGCTTACGATTCTTATAACTTTTCTAAGAATAAAACAAAAGGACATAACATCCAAATGTTATTCAATGACTCCTTTACTGACTATAACCACCCAGTGTGTGATTGGTCCTCGGCCTGTAAACATATATAATGTATATAAACCCATGACAGCCCGTGTGTGGCTCTGATTGCTCAACATGTGACTCTTCTCTTTGTCAGGGGCCAAGCACCACTCTGTATGTCTAAGAAAGAAACAATGGGCCCTTTTAGATGCCAAAGTGATGGCGTAAAATCCACCCTGTATCTAACTAGAGCCAAAGTAACATGTAACATTCAAGCCAGTCTTCTGAGTCTGTGTCATTTTGAGTATAATTATCATGTTGTAATCATACATTTGACCCAGATTTCTAAGCAATATACACATCATAAAATGCATATATGGAGTGTCTTCATTAATACATGGACAGGAAGAAAATGTTTAAATTGGCAGATAGAAAAAAGCCCATAAATTTAACGTGGAGGTCTTCAGACTTGTTCAGTTGGTGCATCAGTTCAATGGGCAGCTAAATCAAAACGTCTCTGCTAATGAGGCTAATACACACCTGATTATTTTGGTTGAGAAACTAAGAAAAGCCACTGATTAGTTTTATGGTCCATAAACAAAGGTAATCGACATGATCAAATGGCTTAGAGATTTCCTCTTAATGTCTGAAAGAACTACTGTGGACTCGCTACAGTTCAAATGAACCCTGTACTGTTTAATCCCACATTAACCTCGTGTAATTAGTCTACATTCCATGTGTTTTTCAGGGTTTTAATACACTTAATCCATAGATTTGCACCAGTCACTACCTTTACTACTACTGTAGTATTCAAGCATACCTCACAGTCAGTGTGACGCCACAGGAAGGATCTTAGTCATTAGTCATTTGTCGTAATGTGCTTCTGAAAAAAAAAAATCTGATCATCTAAAAAAATGCAAGAAAGAAATAACTGGGCAAAATTTTTTTGTTTTGTTGTTTGTATAAAATACAGAGAATACCATTAAAAAGTATACTTCTCTTAATCTAACTTTGTATAGAAAAGTCATGTAAAATGTGTGAGTATCTGCAGTTACACAAACTACTTACTTTCTTCATACACATAAGCTCAGCGCAGATTTGCTGCACAGCTCAGGCAGCAATGTGACAAATGTCGAGCTCAAAGGATTTGTCAGTCCACTCTGATAATCACTCAATCGTCGAGTTTCTTTCTCACGCAAAAATGCCCAGAATTTCACTGGTTCCAGCTTCTCATGTGAAGAGCTGCTGCTTTTCTTTGTCTTCCATGAATGGAAACTGATTGTCTCTGGGTACTTTAGTGTTTCTTCTAAAGAAGAAATTCAAAGTTGTGAACTTGTATAGGGAAAGTGTGACAGGCATTTTTCAGTACTTTCTGACATCTTATAGACCCCACAACTAATAGATAGATAGATTATTAGAAAATTATCAATGTTAATCTATAATGGAAATGTTAATTTGTTGTAGCTATACATGAATGTATATCACCCTTGTGATACATCAGTTTTTCTTTGGTCTGACAGATGTCAAACACAATGGAGGTGTCTAATCTGACCAATTTCCTTCTTCTCCCACTCTGAATGGGATAATGGGACAAGTCAACAGGTAAACGAACTTGGCTCTGACATTCAGAGGCGTTCAACCAGCCGACACCACAGGGACAGATGGGACACCCCGTCTATGCCCAAGCAACTGCGTCTCGAAATACAACCAAAGCATGCCAAAGATGGGACACTCCTACTGTGTGCAGGCACAGCGCTGCTTATTACACACACTACTTAGTCCAGTTAATCCAAAATGTAATACTGCGTATAGTCTCTCCTCTTAACCCATAAATTCTTACATAAGAATATAAAATAAAATCCTTGAATTCAAACACAGTCAGCACTTCTATTATCCACCACCAGGGTTCAGTCTCAGGAGAGGCCTGTTTCCACTCGTCCCTGTCTCCGCTGTGTGCTCTGAAGCTGTCCTAATGCATGCCTGAAACTCTATACGGCAGCTATGGGTTTACGCTGTCACTGTCCTCGGAGCCAGAGGAAAGACGAGAGGACGCTCTACTACAACCACCAGCAGCACCACAACATACAGCCGCCATCGCGGCCTGCTCAGCTGCTGCCAACGCTGTCTGTGGAGGACTGTGGGATCTGTGGTTTTTTGGTGAAGAATTGGAGAGGAGATGCGAGCTACTCAGAGATGTTTCCCATTCCTCATGTGACATGACATAAATATCTCTTTAAGGTTAAAAGGATAATGCTGGTGTTATTCTATATTCCTCTTGTTGTCAATAAATCCCATAAAAAGATAAAGCCAACGATGAATGAGTCTCTCTCAGTACTTTCTGCATCTAATCGAACTAAAGAAGTAAATCACTAAAAAACAGGTCAGAGATTTTAAGCTTGATTGTTTCAAAAGAGACTCAATAATTTCCTTAAACAGCTGGGCACTTTTGTTGAGGACTATTTCCAGACGCGGATTAATACACATTTGCTGCTCCAGTACCTTAAAATAACATCACGATAAAGAAAATACTTTTGTGATAACAATATTTTGATTTCATATATGATGATTACATAATTAGATGATGATGGTTTATGATGATTAGAAAACTACATTTATTCTTCTGTTTGACTGTTTATGCTCTGATTATTCATCATGAAGCCAACATGCGATCACTTGCCGCCACCTGAGCATGTCTTGTCTCATAATCAATCCAGTCACTATACGAAGGTGTGTGACCTTTGTGCAATGAACTACACTACTGTAATTTGTTCAGTTTTAGAGGAAACTCCTCCACAGTGGAGCCATGTGTTGCTGCTATATGCAATAACAACATTGACAACTGTTATATTTTATCATTGTAACATTTATACCTTTGTTTTTATGTACAATATTAAATGTAAAACTCTGACAGTGAGTAGTAAATAGCAGCAGGATGGTGCATCTGCGACTGAATAAAAAACAAACTACAGTACTTATGTTGATAGTGATGAAGGAATATATCAGCCAGTGCAACATAGTGGCTCAGTACTTGTTAGTGGAAATCAATTCATGGTTGATTTTGATCTTTTTAGTGGGTTTATTGTAAGTAAGACAAATACAGAATATCACAACACCAATCCTACATCTCTACCCTGTATAACTCTAACTTCCCTCCCTGAACAGTACGAGGATAAATGGATCAGATTCTGGACTCCAATCTTTGCTCCAGTACAGTTTTAACGTCAGTAAAGCCCGTCTCTGAATAAAGGAAAACCGAAGAATTCATTCGTCACTGTCAACATTAAAACACTGTCAAAGGCTTTAGTTGCGGTCAATTTGTTCTGCCATTCAAAAACATCAAGACATCAAATGAAGCACGGTGCCAGTCTGATCATTCAGATGCAGCCAAGGTCGTTGGTCTCCGCCCGCCCCTCACCACCACCAAGGAGGAAAATACAGCAAACAGTGAACCTGTTACTGCTGAATGAAAACTGATTATTCATCAGGCTCAGGAGTCATAATCCTTCAGACTGTGGAAATATTCAACAACAGGCGTAATGTTTTTAGAAATGTTGTTTCTTATGAGCCCACGACAGAGAAGTGACAATCACAGGAAGCTTTGACAAAGTGTCTGAGGCTATATTTGCTGATTTTACTGCTACTGATTTTAGATTTAAAAGATGAATCCACCATGTTGCTGAAACAAATGATAAAACAAACAAGATTCTTAGATAAGAGTGTCTGATCTGAAAGGTTTTTTGTGGGAACTTTTCTCAACTTAAACCTCCAACAGTAAGAAGCAGCATGTGTGATCACGTAGGTCTCCATTTCCAGATGTAAATGTGATCTTCTGCAGCACAAATAAAAATAAAAAAAAACGATCAGACTAAATTGAGTGCAAAGGCCAACACTGACAGCATCTTCCAGGCTGAGCAGGCAGGATTTATGAGCTGTAATTGCCTGGGTTGTCCAGCCCTGCATGCATTATGGTACTGTAACCTACATTCAGCTGTTTACTAAGCACAATGTGGACACTGTGTCAGTTTTCCTGCACACGAGTTGTGTTGATGCACTGCATGGGAGAAAAGAAAAAAAAACATATTCAAACCAGCTCTGCAAGATCGAGGCCAAATATTTGTTGTTTACAGCCCCGTTATGGTGCAAATTGGAGCAGCTTGAGGACACATTTGGGTCTTTATTTTATTTTATTTTTTTCCCAAATCAAGTCGTGCTATCGATCCGGCCTCATCCACACAGGACACATCTGGGCATTTTGTCGATTCGCAGCTGGGACAAAAGGCTGCCTTCATCTGCAGTGGGTCATTTCTCTCTCCCCCCCAAGTCAACAACATTAAAACCCACATCAGTGAGGTCTCATATCACCTTCTTTTTTTACATTAACATGACCCCCCCACACCCACACACACCCCTCCTGTGAATCGTGATGGGGGCATTTCTGCAGCAAAAGAAAGAAAAAAAAAACAGAGCTTGCTGTTATTGTAGGCCCCTCTTCTCTAACCCACTGCTCCAGCTCTCACAGTGAAAGCTCCACCTTTCTCCAGCCTGCCTCTCTCTCAGTCTCAAGCTGCCTTTGCATTGCTTTGCCTCGCTGCAGCTTTATTTACGCACAAACACGATACGCCCAAAAATGATTCAACTCAGCATGCAGGCTCCTCTCTCTCTCTCTCTCTCTCTCTCTCTCTCTGCGTGTTTTACCTCGGGGGCTTGATTCCTGCAGGTACGGGGGGGCGGTGGGGGTCACATTCTCGGAGTTGGGGCCCGACAGCAGCGGGGATCGCTCGTCCATGCCGTCGGAGGCCATGTCGCGGACCGTGAGAAACGCCGGGCGGAGGCGGCGGTCAGTCGCTGCTGCTGGCTGGCTGCACCGACGCTTCACTCAGCCGGCGGCGGGGTGTCGGTGCCGAGGTGCTCCGGTCCAGCAGCCCCGGTGACGGCAGCCCGATGGGGGAGGAGCTTCCGCGCCGATCCCCGCCCCCCCTCACTGACGTGACCCGGGGCATGGGCAGCACCGACACCGGCTCTGTGCAGGAATTTAATATGGGGGGGGGGACATGGGCATTGATATATTTAAATGTAAGTGTGTTTCATTTCATATTTTCATCGATAACAAAAATAAAATGACCTGCTCTGATTAAAACACGCAGATAAACGTCAGTGTTTTTTATGATGGAGACTCAGAGGTAAAGTGTACTGCAGCGTGTTCACCGCTGGGTGTCACTGTAGGACCACTGACTCCAGGGCTGTGTATAACCATTGTCATCATGTTTTCACATGACGAAATTGGTATTGGTGACTTCCAGTTTTAAATGTAAACATAGTAAAAAGAATAATAATAGTAAGTAATAATAGTAAGTAAGTAATAATAATAATAATAATAATATGTACACACTAACTAAAGTCCAAAGTTGCAGCCGCAGTGCACAATAGGGGGGTGGGTCTAGTGTACTCAGCTGCTGCTGCAGGAGACTGTAAAATAACTAAAAAGATGACTAAAAACAACAAATAAAAAGAAAGAAAGCCGGGAGCACCAAGCCATAGCAACAGGAATATATCAAAAAAAGATAAAAGAGATAAAAAGATAAAAAGATCTTTATGTACAGTCTGTGGTGCAGTGCATTCGTATGTACATTTACCATTATCTAGTATTTATACTAGTGATTTACAAACTTTAAGACTGGTGACCCCTTAAAACGGAAGCTCATGACAGGTTGCTTATGTCTGTAACAAGAGTAATTCTCCCAAATCAGATTTGTTTTATGTAATATTATAGAGGAATGGAGATGTAAACACATCCAGTATAAAGATTAAACTCTAAAAATATCATTTTGTGCAACAGAAATATGCTTTTTCTGCTTCCCTGTCTCATTGTTTGGTCAATATTGAGATGTTGCACTTGTTTTTTATATTTTTATTGTAAACATTTCTATTTTATGTTTTTGTTTCTTGCTTTTGTTTTTTGTTATGCAGCAATAAAATTTGGCAGTTAACGTCATACTGATTCTATTTTTATTTCCTCACAACCCCTCAGATTTGTCATACAATCCTTTGGCAACCACTAAAGAGAAAATATTTAGACAGTGATGTTTACTGTATATTAATTTAACTGCACTGCCAGAGAGCAGACTTTTAGTTTGAGGGTGTTCACAAGCTTACAGCAACATTTTGACTGCTCAGATACAAAGCAAATACATCTGGACTTATTTAACAACTTCATTTTTTAAACTGGAAAAATACTGGAATCAGTTTATAAAATAGTTGCCACGTGTGAGATTTAATTTCACTTTTATTGGCATAACAGTTCAGAAACTGCACTGCCAAAGCAATTACATAAAAGTCGTGTATTAAATAGATAATTATCAGTGTATGTTTACAACCTTTTTTGTGTGTTGTGGGTGTTTGTCGTGACCACATTATCACATTATCCCATTTTCTGTATGCTCTGCTGTGTCTGGTGTGTTGCAGTTGATTCATCCTGACTGGCTGAGCAGTGAAACTGTGCAGGAATCTGAAAGTTGGCACTTTTACTTCACTGAGTCATTTCTTTCATTTCACATACAATGAGTGTCACTGTCAGACCACCTGACCTATTTCACTATCCAGTTTAAAAACACGAATTTTCTTCAACTGGATGAAACCGTAAACCCCTAACTTCTAGTTCTCGATCCCCCACATGGTTTCATTAGCAGGACCTGAAAACAACATCTGGCTGCCACCACCAGCTGTGGACCAAAGCCAAAGCTGCGTGGACAGGACTGTGGAGAGATCTGACACAGCTTTTCTTCACAGCCCCACCCTTCTCAGGAGTTACAAAGTTTGCATGTTTTACAGTCCGTCCTGAGATTCACTGTACATATTTTAAGGTTGGTGGTGAGCCTCGTGTCCAGCCCTCCCATCTTATTACAACACCCCCAATTGTTTGTGCCAAAACACGTCTCTCATTCCTTGTTGCTTATGTCAGGGTGTAAGCTGTATAAATTAATTCCCTGGCCAGTCAAAAGACCCACTAAATAAACACAGATGGTGTGAATTCGTCTCAACTTCCTCCAGAGTTGGGGTCCATTTAGAAACCTTTGCATTTCTTTCGTGAAAGTGCAGGATAACAAGATATTTCTGAGTCTATCTGAGCTGTTTCAGTGCACACCGTGTTGTGATGATGAGCACATTTTGAGTTTGGGGCAAATTCAAGCCTGGCTGGCCCTGTTCAGGGCCTTGTAAAATGCCTCATAAATTCCAGGAGCATCACACCTCTTACTCCATTCACAGACTCTCTGAGCTGTGGTTAACACTTTTCCAACAGCAAAAAAAAAAAAAAATCCCCAAATTGTTAATTAGACACACCAACAAAGCCTTTCAGTCTGTTTGCTGTTTGCACTTGTAAGTCAAGAGCCAGACTACAAGAGTATTTGACGTTACTTTGCGGGGTAAGCTTCCCTAAATGACCCTCTCTCCTGACTCTGCTGTTACCGGGCCAGTAAATAGTGATTCAGATCGCATGTAAGCCAGCGACTCATTTTTTCCGACGACTTCAGGCACCGGAGCAGCGTCGCAGCTCTCACACCGCTCGGTCGCTGGAGTTTCTCTGCGAAGGTAAGACTCTTCACACACATCCAGACTGGAGGGAAACGATCGTGAGGAAAGATGTGTTTGTGGGAGTAGAAGTTGATTCAGTGTTTAGGTGGGATTGTCCGCGCTGCTCTGGGACTTTTAAAGCTTTCTTCAGCTGGTGGTGAAGTTGCCAAAATGAGAGCAAAAACTTCCGGACTTTATAGGAGAAAGACACATTCGTACTGCAGCTTCTCGGAGATGTATATGTGACTGCACCGAAAGAAATGATGTTCTTGATGGCGAAATATGTGACAGTATATGGTCTCAATACACAGTGATGAACAGTTTTGGTCTTTTTATTAAACGTAAAATAATATATACTTTTATTTTGAAGGTAAAATCAAATTGACAGTTTTGTTCTGCCAAAAGTCTCTTATTCTTAACTCAATAGGTTGAAATTTACTTTAAGTCAAAATCCACATTTCTCCTTGACATGCACATTTTTGTCTGTCTAGAAGAGTCGTGGCATTGCGTACATATTTGAATGATCTCATTTTGCCTCACAAAGTTGGATGAGAAGGCAGCAGTGCCTTTTTTGGTGAGAGAAGACCTGTTGTGTGATCGCTTTGTTATACAGAAAGACCACAGTGGAAAAAATGTTTAGTGGATGAAGTCTGTCATGATGCCAGCAAATGGCCTTTTCAGCCATTACAGCTGTGTGTGTGTGTGTGTGTGTGTGTGTACTGTGTGCACTCCATGTGTTTCAACCAGTTTGGAGATGCTGCAGTGGGCAGCGAGCAGGGCCGTGCTCTGTCTGTCCTGCACCCTCCTGTTGGGGGTCTGCCTCCCAGCACAGGGTGCAGGGGCTGCAGGGCTTTTTCCTCCTTTCCCCCCTGAAGAAGAGTCCGGGGAATCAGACCTCCAGGACTGGGAGTGGGGCTCTGGATCATCTCTTCTGCACCTGCTCCACAGCTTCCCAGCTGACAGCCCCTTCGTAACAGAGACCCCGGGAAAACCAGTCAACTGTACCCAGCGCTTCTGGCTACCACCGTCCTCTCCGATCTGCTGGGAGAACATAGCTGGGCCTGAGGAGTTTGCCAAGTCCCGCCTGCTGGTTCTCCAGAACAGAGCCGCCCTGCAGGCTGTGTCCACCTCCAGCGGGATGGAGGATGGAGGGCTCTCCTACGAACACCAAGCCAGAGAGGAGGTCCAGGGGATCCAGTCAGACCACAAGAGCGTGGTGGAAACTATGCAGACAATGGAGAAGGTTTTTGTCTCTCTGAAGGAGCAGAGGAAAGAGGGGAAGGAGCAAGGCGTCCTCACCAGGTGAGACACAGTCAGTTCATCAACATGTTCTTGGGACACTCACCTTGACTTAGACTGATGATATATCTGTGACAAACATAACAAAATCGTGCTATAGTGGTCTAAAGAGATGCTAAATAAACTTCTAAATTACAGCAACAAATTAAGTGAAATCTGCACCACAATATGTTTCCTTAACTCAGAATTATTCAACATAAAACAATAAAACAATTAATTCAGATCTGTTTAAGATCAAATGTCTGACTATTCGACTGTCTGGCTGTCTGTGTTGCACGGCTGGGCATGTTGGAGGCATGTTTTTCTTCCTGACAACTGTTCCAGAGAGCGCAGCTTTAAATAATACAACAAAAGCCATATTTGTGCTGTATTTGACCTTTTACAATAAATCCCACCTCTCTTAAAAAGGAAGAATACATAACCCTCTAACTTTTCCAACTCCCAACTAACCCCTTAATAATTTTCATACAATCCCTAAACAGTAAAGTCCCTTCATTTTGTGAAAGCCATCCTCTTGTCAAATGTTACAGTAAATTTATAACAGTAAATCTTAAACTGAGCTGTAGTGACTGAAGAATTGAGTTTAATGTGAATATGTACCAGATGTTTTCTGATTAAATCATGTAGGAACAGGTACATATATCAGCGTGGCTTTCTGTTGTTGCATATACATACATTAGAACAATACTTTTCACTAAAGTCACTAAATATACCTACAAAGCCCCACAGTCCCGACACAAATGAATCAAGTTTCCAAAGGCCAGCTGTTAGATTATTCCTGAATCATTGTTAGCGACAGAGTCGGGAACTCCGGATCAGTGTTGCTTGTTTGGCCCAAACACAACACCGTTTCATTGCCAAAGCAGACAGAGTGGAAACACCATCCAGACATACAGCTGAGTCATTTCAAGTATTTGCCAGCAGTCATCTGTTTGTACATCTGGCTGAGAAAAGGCTCTGGCACTAACAATGCCTGCAGGGAATTAATGCAACTTAGTGTTTTCTCTCTATTAGACATGAGCGAATAAAGTCATTACTGACAGTTATTAATTTTGGGGGAGGAATGAAATCAGCAAAACTGTGTGTAAATGTGTCAAAAACTCTCAGGACGTTTACTTGTGGTTTGTCACCGCTTTCAGCATGAAGGAGCATCTTGCCAAAACGAGGGACGACATACACGGAAGAGAGCACATGGCGAACATCCTGGAGAATCATTTTTCTACTTTAGAGAAGAGTCTGCTTAACATGCAGCTTCGACTCAACAAACTCATCCGGCAGTGACAGTAACAAGGACCTGTTGCCCTTATTATGTAAGCTGTATTTATATATTCTTGTATTGTACAACAGTGTAGCTAACGCATGCATGCTCAGGATTATGTTTGTCTGTATTATTTGGGACAAAACACACTTGATATGCACCTTAAGTCATCAAAAACGCCTACCAAAGTAACACGTGTAACCTGGAATCAGCAGATCAATAAACCTCGCATTATCAGGGAGATTTGGTGAAAGTGTGGTTGTTAGATCTCGTTTTGTATTCCAAGCCTGCAACCCACATGGAGATTTCACGGGCACGCCAACAGCCTCTAATAAAACAGCAACACGCTTGTGAAGCTTGGAACAGAATAGCATTTAGCACATCATTCATAAACTGCGTCTGTCTCTCCAAGATGGTGGTGTAAAACACACATAGTCAAACAAGAGTATCAGAGAGCATGAATCTTTATTTTAATATCAAATCTAAACAACTGACTTGCAAATTTATGAGGCAGATTGTAGGGTGGTCTGCTGTTATATACACGTTAAATATTAACATCTATTTGGCTGAGAGTGAATTTTCATCTGGAAAGACACGGCACGTTCAGTCACTTTGTAGTTAAGCTAGAAAAAAACGGAGGTATTTGTACTTTTCAATAGTTCAAACGACTTTCAAGTATTTATGATAAACGACTCACAAATCAAACATGACAAAAAAAACTATCATGTGTTACTTAGAATCAGTAACATCAGCATATTTCACATTGAAAATAATCTTTGTCTAAATAAAGCGATCACCCAATCATATTTTAAAGGCAATAATAAGTCAGGAGCTGACGCATCTGTGCTGCAGCTGCCGTGGAATGGATTCTCATAATGTCTTGGTCTGCTACATAGAGTGAGCTAATACAGGCCTGCAACTGTTAAGGAAAACAAAACTATTCACTCCTCTTTGATGACAACTGATTGTTGTGCACAAAAAAATGAAATTTGAATGAATGAAATTTATAAAGATGCTGCTACGAGAAAATCTTCAGAGAACAGTACACGGGCTGAATGCAAAATTTCTCTGAACTCCTAAAATACTCTACAACAGTACTTGAACCAGAAAAAATATTCTCTTCGTACAAGGTGATAGAAAACTTGAGTGCATCCTGATTCATCTGGAGCTGCTTTGTTTAGGCCCCTGTTACACATTTCTGACATGACGTACAACTTCTATGATCCTCTAAAACTCTGTGTGTTGTTGTGTTTGACTCATCACTTGATTTCATGTTCACCCTAAGTGGCTGTGTTTTCAGTTCCATGAATCCTACAGTCAAATTCTGCCAGTGTTTCATTGAGAAAGTTCAGGCTGTCTCTTCTTGCAGTCACTCTGCTGTGTGTACATTTAAGAGCATCTGTCCAGACATGAGACTCAACCAGTGTCCTTTTGTTAAAAGTCAGCATCCTCTTCTTGCATTTGCTCCAAAGACTTGAGGTAATCACGAGCCAAGATCTTCTTCGGGAGGATATCTATTTGTTAAAAAAGACAGAATATCACACTTAACAAGCCAAGAAGTGCAGTGAAACTGCCTTTAAAACTTCTGAATAAGTGGGGAATGTTTGTGGAACAAGATCAGCTAAATTGTACTATATTTCAGTTTCAGGAACGTTCAGGTGGCAACAATTCTTAAGTCATGCCTGATCAATTAACAGGCAATCACAGCGAAAACTAAAACTTGTTTGGAAAAGTGCTGCAGAACAATAATGAAGATTGCAGCAAGTTATATTTCTGACAATTGCAAGCAAAAACAAAGAGGAGCAAGTTTGTGTTAAAGAAAGTGTTTATCAAGAGAAAACAATATGCTGCCCACTCGTTGAAATATGCACTTATTGATTATTGTTGAAACTACTTTTACTTTAAAATGCACCATTTTATTTCTTCCCAAATATTTTGTTCTAGCACATATCATAATATTTTGGTTAATTCTGATGCAGAAAAAAAAACTTATTTGACATACAAAACTGCACACAGTAGCATGATAAACCAAAACATGAACAGATTTACAGTCTGTTGGTGCACCTAGCTGAAACTAATAGTCTAATCCAACAATCCTACAATAAGTCCTACCGTCATTAAGATTTTAATGTTACAGAGGTGCTGATTGGATCATTTTTGAAAGATGTAGTTTGCGGGTGTGTTGAACTGTTTCACATTATACTGAAATCTTTAATATTTTGTTACGGCCATTCAAATCAGAAGGGTTATTCTAATGTTTTATAGACCAATAATTGATCAATTGAGAAAGAATCATTAGATGCAGCGCTAATTCAAATAATCATTAAGTTGACCAAGTACATCCATGAAAGCTCTGAGTCTCCAAGTCACTCTGATGTTTCAGTGGCAGAGGACCAGGAGAGACGACAAACACACCGTGCTGCAGTCTCAGGCCAGGTCTCACCTGTTGACTGTATATAAAGACTTATATAAAGTCTATGTTCCCATCTATTGACTGTATATAAAGAGTTATATAAAATCTATGTTCCCATCTATTGACTGCATATAAAGAGTTATATAAAATCTATGTTCCTACCTATTGAGTGTATACAAAGAGTTATACTCAGCTGAGGCCTCACCTGTCAGAAAGTGGAAGGTCTCGGTCTCCTCGGCGGTGTGAGCCAGGTCGCTGTATGACAACGTGTTGGTTTCTTTACCGGAGCCGCTGTTGAAGGAGGACAGAGCCAGGTGTTGCACAAACAGCTCCTACAACAACAAACAACAAACAACAAACAACAGGGGTCAGCACAGGACGAACAAACAGTGGTGTAAAGTGTCTCTCTGATGCTAACATGGAGCTAATCCCTGTTAGCAGCTTACTGTCGCCTTGGTGGTGAGAAACAAAGCGTCCTGGTTGATGCTGGAGACATCAGGGGAGCTCTTCATGATCAGCCTCACTCTGGAGATCGGCAGGGAGATGGTCTTCTTGCTGGAGGAGGTTTGGTCGTCTTTGTCGGGATTGTTTTGAGACATCTTCATGAGGGTTGAGTGTTGAGTATTGTTTTGAACTGGTGAACTTCTTCAC
Source organism: Scortum barcoo (assembly GCA_023238725.1). NCBI lineage: Eukaryota > Metazoa > Chordata > Actinopteri > Centrarchiformes > Terapontidae > Scortum > Scortum barcoo. The sequence continues at coordinate 12,128,217 of CM041548.1, read as the reverse complement.
ATGACCTTCAGGTGGGGGCCGCTGCAGTAAAGTGAAGTACCGCCCCCTGCTGGAGGGGAGGCTCTGTGTTCATTTATTACCTTTACCATCAGAAATATAAATATTAAAAAGAGTTCATTATATTAAAAAAAGATATCTACATTTCATTTCTTTTCATTCATATTTTTTAAACCTACTTTAAAACAGCTATATATATTTTCACACCTCTTTTGTATTGATTACATCTCTGCTATTACAGGCGTAATATTGGGTTTCTGCTTTTTCTTACGCTTGCTTACTCACATCACAGTTCATGACATTACAGAACAACACAGTATTTCAGTGACATGACAGGGTGTGCAACAAGAGAGCAGAGGTACAGTGCGTGTGACATAATTTTTTTTATGGGGTTAGATTTTTGCACAAATCTAACCCCATGGAATAATTTTATTGACCTAATGTCTTTAATTCCTGCATACAATAATGATTTAAAGTGCTAAATATCCATAGGTTGGTCATTTTACACTTTATTCATACCTGTTCATTGGTGCATTTAATGTAACACATACATAGATTAAAACAGACTAAATGTTTTTAGATATTTTTGTATCTTATTTTGTTTTTTTCTGTCGATCTATCTATTTGTTTTTTAACTTCTATGTAGGAAAAATGGTGGATTTAAATGATCAAATAAAGGGTTTGGTATTGTTTATTGTTTACAGTTTATCTATCACGTGATCATTTAACATAAACATATGGTGGATCATTTTTATACTGTTGAAATAAACTCACTAAGTGCCTTGGTACAATGTGATGACAGCGGATTGAAGCCAGTAGGGGGCAGTAATGTGACTTTAAGTGGGCCAGCTGCAGTGAAACCCCTCAGCAGAAGAAGAAGAAGAAGAAGAAGAAGAAGAAGAGGCGGCGTTAGAAATGGCGGTGATGGAGCTGCTGAAATAAACAGTCCCGGTTGCAGATTGCTGCATTGGTGATTGTTTTAATGAGTCTAACGTCATAGCTGGTCTTCACGGTCGGTCTGTCTGTGTGTCGGTGTGTCTGTGGTGATCCACAGTCAGCAGGAGGAGCTGATCGTTGTTGAGCCCTCCGTAGTCTCCTCTGGTGTGTTTTCCTGAGCACCGACCATGCCTCTGGGTCTGAAGCCGTGCTGCGCGGTCTGCAAGACCAACTCCTCGTCCATGTGGAAGAAAGGAAACCAGGGAGAGATCCTCTGCAACAGCTGCACCGGGAAGAGCAGCAGCGGCGGGGCTGCAGGACCCTCCATGTCCTCCAACACCCAGCCCAGCAACGGAGGGGGGAAGCAGGTCGGTCACTGAGAGGACATCCGCCCTCTGCATTTCGTCTCTCCCATTATTTGAAAGGGAGCCATCCCACACACACGCTTAAAGGAGTGTGTGAGCTGTGATCACAGGACCCACAGGACAGTAATGTGTGATGTGTCCTTCAGCAGCCTCTGGAGACTTTACTGATGTGTTTTTCAATGTTGATGCTCTGAAATCCACCATCAGAAATCGACGTCTGTAGATATTTAGTAAATATTCAGCTGTTTTTATAAGGAATAAATAAAAAATGCTCCTTTTCTTGTTTTATACCATCATAAATACTAGAGCTGCAATGATTAGTTGTCAGCGATTACATTGATGGCCAACTATTGTGTGAACTGATTCAACCTTTTTTTTTGAATTAAGAAAAAGTCTCCAAATTCTCTAATTTTGGCTTCTCAGATACTTCCTGGTTTCTTTCGTCCTCTTTGACACTAATCTTTTGGTGGTGGACAAAACAAAACATTTGAGGACGTCACCTTAGACTTTGGGAAAAGGTGTTCAACATTTTTTAACATTTTCTTACATTTTAACATTTTATGGACCAAATAACTAGCCAATTGATTAAACAAATTACAAACACATAAATGGATAATGAAAATAATTGTTATTTACAGCCTCAGTAGATAAAATATCTTTGTTTTTTGGACAAAATAGGCACTTGGAAGGACGTCAACTCAGGCTCAGGGACGTTATAATGGACATTTCTTTACCAGCAAATTACCTGATAATCACATGTTTCAGGTAATTTACTACAACCATAGCTAAATTCCTGGTACATGTCAATTTTGCCTTCAGTCCAAGCAGGAGATCCACAGGCGGTCTGCACGGCTGAGAAGCACCAAGTACAAAGCTCCTGCATCTGAGAAGAAGGTGTCGACAAAAGGAAAAGGGAGGAGACACATATTCAAACTCAAAAATGTAAGTTATGAATGGATTTATTATTTATCTTGTTATTGTGACTGTATGTGTCTAAACCCTCTGTGTGTGTGTGTGTGTGTGTATGTCTTCTCAGCCAATCAAAGCACCTGAATCTGTTGCAACAATCATCACGTCGGAGTCTGTATTTTATAAGGTATGATCATATTGTCATCTGCCAAAACATTTCCTGCATTTCTTCATGTAATAGGAGCTTAGCTAAAGCAGTGTGACACATATGAGAGGAGCCAGACCGCTGTCATCCTCAGGGTTCATGTCTGTGTCCACAGGGTGTTTACTACCAGACGGGAGATGTGATCAGAGTAACGGATGAGGAAGACGGGAAGCCCTACTACGCTCAGATTCGAGGCTTCGTGCAGGACCAGTACTGTGAAAAGAGCGCGGCACTGACCTGGTTAATCCCCACCCAGGCCAGCCCGAAAGACCAGTTTGATCCTGGGACGTACATTGTTGGTGAGCAATAATACATCATGATTTTGCACCATTTTTCTAGCCAGTTTTGTGACAAGTTAAGAGCTGTGTGTTTTGCTGTAGGTCCAGAGGAGGATCTGCCCAGGAAGATGGAGTACCTTGAGTTTGTGTGCCACGCCCCCTCCGAATATTTCAAGTCACGGAGCTCTCCATTTCCAGTCATCCCCATCCGACCAGAAAAGGGCTACATCTGGACCCACATAGGACCCACGCCGGCCCTCACCATCAAAGAGTCTGTCAGCGGCGGCAGTTAACAAAACTCTGACATGGACTACCAGTCTGTTACTTTAAAACAGACGTATACATTTATGTAATATAATGGGAACAAAATTTTGAAGGCAGGTTGACATTTGATACAGAAGACAGCAGGTGTTCATTTCATACGTTTCAAAAAAGTTGTTTACACAGCTGTGACATTGGAATATTACTTTTGTATTTAGTAATAAAAAAGGATCTGTTTTCTATCATTATTTTGTTTGTGACTGTTTAAAAAATAGTAGGTATTAATTTATTAAATATTAAATAGACCAACATTGTTTTTTATCTGTATGTATTTGATATATTTTCCTATTTGTGAATTAAGCTGTAAATTATGGCAACAGTAAGATAAAGTTAGCAAAGTTACAGTGACATAACTGCAGGTGTCCACTTCCCTTGCTGTTAAAGCTCCTGGGACACTACAGCACACTGCAGATGTGACGTGTTTGTTGTTGAAGTATCATCCTGATGGTGTTTACCTAATTTAAGACCGCAGCTGTGGCCGACTGTGAAGATGGTGGTCAAGGCATCACTTTAAGAGAGTTCAGCATTAAGATCATAGAGATCAGGAGTAGGAGTTCATTTAAACAAGTCATGCACACCCTGACAGTAGTGACACGTGATATTTCATAATTCATATATTCTGTCAGCCATTATGAGGGGGTAGATGTGAGGTTGTCTCTATCTCCATTCTGCCCTGATGTGTCTAAATTAATACACGAGCTAAACAATTTACTAATATATTGATAATAATTATTATAATACTATCAAAACATAAGCATAACTCTGCATATGTTTCAAGTGAAGTATATGTTTCACAACAACAGCTGTTCGAACAAAGCACTGCTGTATTCTCAGCCTGGCCGATAATTAAACGAAGAAGGAAGTGCGTAGCAGCGTCGCCTCTCGCTCTGCGTCCACACTCTTTGGTGAACATCATCCTCAGACTGCACCTCGGCTCTGAGGTCTGCTGTGTGCGGGCTGCGGCGGAGCTCCTGTTGGAGAAATGGATGTTTCACAAATGTTAAATGAGTTTTTTTCCCCGCATGGATTGGACATTATAAACTTTTCATGATCCGATGAGTAGGCAGGAGTTATGGGAAAGTTGCAGTCCAAACTTGGTGAGATATTTCATCACACTGTCATAAATATCTTTTTCCTTAAAGAAGGAATCTTCCCCCAGACTTGTGTTACATGCTCTTTTCTCTCATTATTTCCACAGCTCTGAAACGTAGACAGAGTCCTGAAGGTAAGACAGACAGTCTGCACAGGTACAGTAAAGCCACTTCCTACATGTGTTTGTACATATTTGTTCTCGTGCTCTGCAGGTGGTAGTTTGACTTCCAATGTGCTGACCTGTCAAAGGGAGCTGGAGCGCACCCACATCCACAAAACCAAACTAACAGAGGTAACGATAAAAATACATTTTATTTATTTTTCTTATGTAAATTAATGATTCAATGTATTTATTTGGATTTACACATACAGAGGCACGTAGAAACTAATCCCTGAGCAGCAGGTATAACACAAAAAATACTCCGTGATGCTTATTGTGGTTTTCTTTAACACTGTAATGATCTGATATTGAAAGAACACCGAACAGGCTTAAAGCTGAACACAGTGCTGGATGGAGACTAATCAGCAGATGAAACTGATCATATAATAAGCCAACAGTTAAGACATTACATAAGTTTAGCTCTAGAGATGTACTGAACATTATAAAGGGTTTTGATGGGAGTTTCTTCTTAACTAAGATCTTAATTAAGATTTTAAAGATAGATATGCAGAGATGTCACACAAAGTGCTGATTTTAATATCTGTGATTTGCCAGACCTATATTGATAAAATGAAAGGACATTAAATTCATCACATCTAATGACACATAAGTATTTGAGGGCAGATGTCTGCTCCTGAAGATAAGTTGTATATTAAGTCTGTTCCCATAATGAAGGAGAGAACAACAACATTGGTTTATTGCCGTTCCAACAGCTTCATCTCAGTTTGAGCCCGTTTTGGGATGAACAGTATTTGCTCACATCACATTCAGGAGACATAAAAGGTGTTTGGAGGCAGTCGTATATTTATTCTTCCGCCCTTCCTCCTCCGTCTCTATAAAGAGACTTACAAGTCTGTGAAGTGCAACACAGCCACCCCACTCCAAACAGCGAGGCCTTTATACCGAGCAGCACCGGGGGAAAAAAAGGTCTCCACATCTGGTACTGCTTTCCTTCTCCAGACAGACAGACTGCGGGGGGAGGGGGGGGGTGAGGAAAAAAGATGTGGGGAGGGGTGGGTGTTTGATTGCGTAAATGGCATCAAATGTGGACTGTGCGAGCCTTAATGAAGCAGTCACGTTTGGCTCTGTTTAGGACAGGGGAAATTGTCCTCTTCATTACGTTTTATTCGTGGAAAACAGCCTCCCCATAACTGTAAACACGCTGGTTTAATCTGCGTGACCACATTTTGTGATGAAAGTAAATCATGTTGACTTTTTTATGTGCTTTCCGAGATCACAGGGTAGCTTGTAGGAACAGTGAATTCAGTTATCCACCCATCTTTAAAAGTGAAATGTGATAAACAAAAAACATGACGTTTTCACTTTCAAGTGTCATGAGTCATCAGTCATGAGATGTGTGCGAGTTTCAGCAGTTCTGAGGTTTATTGGAGGTTGAGGATATATTTGTACCATGCTGTATTGTATAGTGTATTTCTGGAAGATCTACGTTTTGGAAAAAGACATCGACTCCGCCAAGTTGTTTAAATGATCGTGAAGTTTCTGAGCTTGTTAATGGCAGAGAGCTTCCTGCGATTACATTTTCCAGCCTAATATAGTTGGACACTCCATGACACCAACACTGTAAACTGCAAACAGCAAATAAAGTCTCATTGTATGAAACATCTTATATTGTTTTCTGTCAGATTGTGGTCTAACATGAATGCCTATAATTTTACATTTAAAGAGTTTTCCACAGAGTTTTACAGTTAAAAAAAACACCCTAAAACTGATTGCTGACATAAATATGATCCTTTTCAAATAAAGGCCATCTTGGACAACACACAGGTAACTAAACAAGGATAGACACTCAGACTCATTAACTAAATGTCTACCTGTAACTCAAGCTCAGGTGTTGAACCTGTTTGCTCTGATATGATCTCTTGTTTGATTGATAGTGTGTGGGTGTGTGTGGGCGTGTGTGTGTGTGCTGCGTGTGTATACGCGTGCATGCATGCCTGTGTGTGCATGTGCAAGGAAGGCTGGCTAACACTATGTCAACATTTTAACATCCAAGAGCAAACATCACAAGCAGGATTCTAATCTCTTCACACGTCAGCCTCTTATTGTCTGAAATAACTAACGACTAGGAGTGGCTCTGACTTTCAACCTCAAAGGAAACTATTCATCATTGTTATTGTGTTTGTACACTTAATCCATCCAGTTCACAACATTTGCACCAGCATATTTCTGCCTTGGGTGTACACACACGGTGCTCTCAGTGTTAAGTGTGATTATATTTTGGTTAAAATGCACCATAGAAACCCATTTTGTTTTGTAACATACCTTTTTTATTTCTGATTTTCTTGTTTGTGTGATAAGAGACTACTTATGATTACTCTGGTGATGTTTTTTCTGTGATAATTCTCATAATTCACTTTTATGGACACTTTAAAGACTCCTACTTCTCAACACTTGCATGCTATTACACCTTTTTATGCATCCCATGTAGAGACAGAAAATAGTGCTTATTTTTTAGATGTTTTGGCTCATAAAACTGCAGCTCGACAACAGGAATATGAGAGTCTCTGTGTTGCGCCTCCTCCCCATCTATAAAATTAACTTTAAAGACTTGCTGAGACAAAAGCAGCTACTGATCTGTTAAAACTGTAAACTTTGTGATATCAGAGTGGATGATTTATAAGTATGGTGCAGAACAGAGAGTGAAGAAGAAGATCCTTCCAGGTGCACAACTTTCTGTTGTACCTGCGCCATCTCTCCTGCTCTCCATCCTCCCTCTCACTGGTAATTGAACCCAGCATCAAAGTTTTGCAGCAGGCAGAGCGTAGCCGGACCAAGGGCAGAGGGTCTGGAGAGAGATTGGTTGTGTTGTGTGCATGTGCGCTCATGGTGTTGTTCCTGGGCATCAGTTAGTGATGAACTGTTGTGTTGAGAGAAACGAAAAGTCTCCCCGTTTCTTTGAAGTTTTGTATATTTCACCCCTAAAGACGTCCAGGCTTCTTGGCTGGAATTTCCCGTCTCTTGTACATCTGGCTTTCTGATTTTACATTTAATGACCGTATGAAACTTCAGAGACACGTCAGTTAAATGTGACAGGGAAGAAAAGGTCACAATGTCGACAGTTTAAAGAGGAGAACCGGCTGGAAATCTCCCCAACAATCGCTGATCCTTATATATTTCCTTCCTCTTGCGCTTTTGCTGCCTCACTCTTCTGTACTCTCCTGTGCTCGCTATTTCTGTGCTTTTTTCCCCTTTTTTGTAAATTAAAAACGCCTCACATCACTGCTTTATGTGACTGAATGTTTTGGAAGTGTCATGAGTGACAGAAACAAAGGAAAGGAGGGTCAGAATTGTCAGGATTGTTCAGCCTTGCTCACATCTGGGGATTAATCGCTGTGCTAATGGGACATGGAAATCACTTAATTGCTTCCTCTCTTTCTCTCTTATATGTTCTTGGTTAATTTCACAGAACTTGTACGTAGAAGTGAGGGAAAACAAGGCTGACCGTAACTGCAACGTCAGAGGTGAGTAGTGAGTTACATACATCTCACTGGCATTGCTCACATTCTATGTATTATAAGGGACCTCATTGTTATTGTGTAGATTTTGTGAATTAATAGGTTTAACGTTCCAGGGGGAAAAGGAATAGTGATGTTGAACCGATCTGTTTTGTATTTGTGTGGGAAAGGTTTGACCCTTGGATGTGTAGCTTCCAGTTAGCTTGAGTTTCCTCTCCGCTGCCAAACCTTTATTGAAAACAGAACTTATAACAAGGAACAAATCAATTGCAAAGGCACCAAATGTTAACACAGTGATGATAGTTTCAGTCACACTGCTGAATAACAATATTCACAGCCCAGCTCTGTGTATCATTTAGTGGTCCTGCCACCAAAGAAAACACCTGACAGAAGTAACAGCCTCCACGTTCAGGTGAATCAACAGACGAAGAAGAGGAGCAGCCATGCTGGTGTGAGTGTGAAACATAAACTCCATGAATAATGAACTATGGGCCAAACAGCAGTCGCAAACCGTTTTTTGTAGTTTCCATACAACTTGGAGTACCGCATGGGTGGGATTCCAGTGTGCCTGGATAATTATAGTTGGTCTCTGATCATTGTCAGTTGTGTTTGTTGTTTTTTAAGTTCTGTGGGCTGTAGTCACACATCTGACACTCTGACACTGACAGTGTGTTTTTACAATGACACATTTGGGTTTTACCAGTTTGGCTCAACTCACACACCACATCATGTACTGAAAACTTTTATTCTACCTAAAACCTTAAAAAAACCTACACAATTACTGTTAAATCCTTTGAAAATGTTAAATAAAGAGCAGTAACAAGCTTCCCAACATGCGTGCATACAGGTCACAGAGTGTAACCTGGTGCTTGGAGAGGACGCTCAGCAGGAGTGGGTCTTCACACTGTACAACTTCGACAACAGTGGCAAGGTCACCAAAGAGGCAGGTTTCTTTCATGCATATCTTTTGAATGAAACACTGTTTCAAGAAGACTGTTTTGCACTCAGTGTGTATAAATGTGTGTGTGTTTTCTGCAGGACATGTCCAGTCTGATACACTCCATGTATGAAGTGCTGGAGGCATCAGTCAAACAGCCTCACGGAGGTACCACACCCCTGAGGATAAAGCTTGTTGTAACTCCATTATCAGGCCCACAGGGGACCTCACAAATAGGTAACAGGACATTTTTTATTGTAGCCTCAGGAACCATAGACTTATACTGTGTGACTTCACTTTAACTTCACATTAAACCACTGTCACTGCTTTGATGCTAAAGTCACCCTCTCACTGAAAACTGCAGGAGAGAAGGAGCAGAGTGCATCTCAGGAGGCAGTAAGAAGACTTTATTGTGTCGATGAAAACATAGAGCGCAGAAACCACTACCTGGATCTAGCTGGAATTGAAAACTATACCTCCAAGTTTGACGATAAAGGTATTGAAACTCCTCTGCTAGTGTTGCGGTTCGTGCATGGCAGTCAAAAACATGTTTCTTCTGGAAATACGTCAAAGTAAAGTCAATTTTCACCATTTCTTCCAGAATCTCCCCCTCAGGAGCTCAGGCAGGATGCTCACTCTGCTCTTCAGCATCACCCTGTGGTGATCAGTGAGTACTGCATCTCCTCTGACTCACCCAGAGGCCTCTCTGTCCCTCACTCCATGAAAAGCAAGGCCATGTCCGTGGGGAAAGACAGGAACGGAGGAGAGGGAAAGTCCTGCAGGTTGCACGGCCAACACCCGGCCTCGTGGTGTCACCCCTCCCAGTCTCACCCTGTGGCACAGCGTACTCACAGCAAGAGGCTTCGCTCCAGGGCACCAGACACTGCCTCGCGCCTCAGACCCACCCCAGGGGGAGAGAGAGAAATATCTCCCAACCCTCAGCCCTCATGTGGGGCCCTCGTCTCTCCATCACAGAGACATGAGCACCATCACCACCACGAGCACCATCATCACCACCACCATCACTACCACCCTTCATAAATGCATTACATATGAGACAGGTGAGAAGAGCTGGTGTTCTCTGCTGGACTGATATGGACTTAGTTGAAGAAGTTAAATGCAACTCAGCGTGTCCTTGAATCACCTCACTTACATTACGAGGCACTGATATGTAATGCAAACAAAGCCTAAAATATCATCTACTCCAGTTCAATGTTTACTGAAACTTTTAGAGCCATTTAGATTAACAGGTGCTTCTCAGGTAGATCAACACTGTTTTAAATGCTCACTATGTGGACATGACAAACACGAATGCTAACCACCATATTAACGACATGTCTCTTCTGTTTGAATATAAGAATTATGTAAAAATAAACATACAGTGTGTCTTTGATGGAGAAGGTGTTTTGTTTGTTCTGATATGGTCACATATTTGCTTCCTGACCAAATATGTGTACCAGTCAATAAATATTTAATGACAGTAACTTTTCTTCACACCTAGTAGCTCAAGAAAGAACCTTAGGGATTAAAAAATCTAGTCCTATATGCTGGTAATGACAATCATTTCTTAGTTGGTAACTCATATTACAATAACAGCCACACCTCACACATGCTTTGTTTTCTTGTGTTCATTTTCTACATTCAAGAGAGACAAGATCCCCTTAAATTCCCTTAAACATCTTTTTGCAATACATTCTGCCTTTCTAGCCACAATATCTTGTTTTAATGCTACTTTGCCATGTAAGTGGCACAACACAGACATTTTAATGTCATGTTCACAAAGTGTACAACGGTACTCATCAGGTAGTTTTTTAGACTTCAGATCATAGAAGAGGCAGAGAGCCCCATGTTTCCACAGACCGGAGCCATAGTAGACCATAACGCATTGCTTCTATGTGTCATGTAATTTCAAAAGTGTGGGAAAACACAGTTACTGTGGGCGGGTTTGAGGAAGAATGGATGCACCAAAAGAGTAAACAGCGCCTTATCACAAACTGTCCAGTCAGCTGGTGTCCCTGCAGGACAGATAAGATTGTTCCTGTATTGTTTTCATTCTATTTCTGCTCTCACAGTGTTGTTTTCTTTGATCTCTGGTTTGTGTGTCATGTCACAAAGAGGTGTGAATTTTCTAAGTTTCCCACCGGCATTCAAATGTTGTTCCTGCTTATCTCTCTGGCCAACATTGCAAATAGACACTGTCCCAGGCGAAGGACGTGAGACAGCTGTTTCTATTAATAACCTCTGCCCAGTTACCTACCACGAGACCCCCATGCCTCACTTCTGCCTTGCCACAGCAAGCCAGGTCCTTGACAAATACACAGCACCCAGGCAGCCAGCAGCAGAGGAAGTCAACAAAGCAACAACAACAGAGGAGGCAAAACAAAAGACACGCAGAGCTGCTTGACCGCAGCTCTCACCAACAACCAGGAAACTTGCTGTCCTGTTGGTACTGATACAAACAGGGATAAAACCTGCGAACATGAGGACACTGCGATTCCTTGCTGCCGAGGGCTTCATCCAGACTGGTCCGAGTGCTTTGGAGAACCTCAGCTGTGTGTCTTTTAACCTCTACCCACTTCTCTTCAAGGCCTGCTACCTCCATGAGCAGGCAGACGTGCTGCATGTTTTGGTCCAGATGTGGCCTCTGCCAGAGCTTAACCTGCACCGGCTGCTGGGAAATACCATCGACTGTCCGATGGACCTCACCTCCCGCACCTGCAGGCTCTGTCTGGAGGCGCTTATAACCGGTTTAAAGGTACTTAAATGTTCTTAAGTATAATATGACTTCTATCCACATCACATCTTATGTTGTAGTAGCATTTTCCTGTGTCTCTTCTGTTTTTCAGCTCTTGTATTTGTTGTCTGATTTTACTTGTTATCAGCTTCAGTGATCAGAAATTGTCATAACTGGGTGGATAATCACCTCAAGATACTTAACAATCATCTCCCCTTGTTTTCTAAAGGCATATGTGCTGTCCCCTCCAAGAACTTATGCCAAGAACCTGCATGTGGTGGACCTGACTGCCCTGAAAGATGTCGAGCACCAGGCATGCCCCTGCCAGTCCACGCTGGGTCGATGGGCACGAACCCAGCTCCTGACCCAAATGTGCTATGAGACCATGGTGGCCATGCAGGCCAGCGACGTGTCCGGATCTGCTTTTGATATCTCTATTGACATCCGTCTGAACGGCTTTGTCACAGGCCGCAACTATGAGCTGGTGGCTCAGGCCTTCCTCCTCCTCCGCTACTGTCCCCTGAAGCTTCGCTTTGTCAGTTTTCGTGCAGATTCCCTCACCCTCAAGCAGCTGTTCTATGTTCTCCGCCTAGCAGAGCCAGAGTCCATTTCAAAGCTGGAGATGGTCCACAATGTGCCCCTGGAGGCCATACACCTGGAGGTGCTGCTGTCCAGGGTGGAATTCCCCAAATTACAGTCTTTGACCCTGCCGGCTGGGGCACTGGATGTGAGGAGGTTGGGATATGATGAAGATGATTTGCTGGCCACCATTGGCAATCAGCTGGCACAACTGAGCAGCTTGACTGAGCTCTATGTTGGTTTCTCCATTCTAACTGGACACCTACGCAGACTGCTGAAGTGAGTAAAGGACAGAAGGACGGATGATGAAAAGACAGCAAGGTGTCCTTGTTTATTTATGTGAATGAGGTGATGGATGGCTCTGATGTCTGCCTTACAGGCACATTGCAGCATCAAGGGCTTTAATGCAGCTCACAATAATCACCTTTAACCAGCGTCAGAGCACATTCCAGCTTTAAGGCTCCGGTTTAACAATGGGAGGTATTTTGTTGTTAAAATTGCTGACATGATGCCAGAGTGAGGTCAGACAGCTGCACCTGGCCACGGCTGCAGGTTAGCCAAAACCTGCTGGACAGACTTCAAACTTCAAATGGAAATAGAACAGGAGTGAACTGTCTATCACAGCCTGGAATATTATTAAAACAGTTGTTCTTATAAACATGGAAAAGGAGGGAAATGTGGCAAAAACACGATGAATCTTTTTTGGCTGATTTAAGCATTTGTTCTAATGCTTACTGGATAGAATATTGAACTTACTTTCCAAAAGACGTGCCTGTAATTTTCTGAAAATTTCACCAATTTGGCCTGCTATTTACTACACAAAAAATGACGTTTTCAAAAATTGCTGAGACCAAGTAATTTCTGTTAACACTGACTAGACTTCTTTTACCTCCCCTTTCTTTACCCAGTCCTCTCAACACTCCACTGCAGTGCTTGGAGTTGGCCAACTGCTGCCTGAACCGCGTGGACATGACATACCTCTCCAACAGCCTCCACAGCGAGGCCCTGGTCCGCCTTGACATCAGCGGACATGACATCTACACCTTGTTCGCATCTTCTTTCCACAAACTGCTCGGACGCTGCTCAGCCACACTGGCCAGCCTGGCGCTCGAAGAATGCAACATAGATGACGAGCACTTGAGCGCCTTCACTGATGCCCTGGCTTGCTGTCAGGCACTGGAGGAGGTCAAACTCGTAGGAAACCCTCTGACCTCTGCAGCTCTGCGGAGGTTATTCTCAATGCTATCTATAGGCTTTCCTAAATTGAAGTACATAGAGGTACCAGTTCCACGTGAGTGCTACTCTGAGGATGTCACTTATCCTCTTGATGATGCAGTCCTGCTACGATACAACAGGGAGTTGTTTCAGGATGTCAGGGGACAGCTGATGGGGATCCTGGAGGGGGCAGGTAGAGGGAGCGTGGAGGTGTGCACCCCGCTGATGGGGGCCTATGACCCAGATATTAATGAAACCAGCAACGAGCTGGGAGTGTCCATCTTAAAATCTTTTAACAACGTCATTGGGAACTTTATAGGAACCATAACTGAGGTGGACAGTAGGAGATCACAGGTTCAGAAAGATAATTAATGGGGTTTGCTTCTGGATATGAAGTAAATGGACTGTCAGATATTTACTTGAGCAGATCTGAATCTTCCGACCTCACAGAAAGTTTCATATTTCTGTTCACTAAATGATTTCTGCAGTTTCTTTCTTTTCAAGCTTTTATTCCTCATCTATGCTAAATCAGACATCTATATTTATTTGAATGTGATGCAAGAACAGTAAGCTAGCAAACTGTCATCACTGTTCTATGCAGGACTTAAGGCCAACACTGGAAATAAATCCAGTGAAGTATATAGGTTTGGCTAGGTATTAATATCATATTAAGGAATTTCATTCCTCATGAGATCAGATGAGATCAGGGAGTCATTTTCTTCTCAGTGTTTCCAATAGTCTGTAAGACAAATGTGTGCAGTGCAGGTAGATGTAGATACTTGCAGCGGTGATGGTAGATCTCTAGAGTCTTCTTGGTATATTTTTGTACCTCTTCTTATGTCTATATTTGGGTTTAAATGTTATTTATAACTGGATTTGTAAAAGTAAGCAGTATACATTTTGCAACATGAATCAGATCTGACTTCAGTAAGTATACAAATGTAACTTTCATTTTGTCACACCAATAAATCAAATCTTCAAAAAGCCTTCCATCCATTACATAAAAAATACACTTCCACAGCTTTCAAAATGTACATCTGTTTAATGAGTACTGTCTTATATATATCACATTTCATTTTAAATACTACACCAGGGAACAATCATGCATCGACCAAAGACGAGGATTAAAAGCCTTGAGCAGGAACCATTTACTTCTTCATCCACTCCTCTCGTTCTTTCCTCTCACGGATCACCTCTTCCAGATATGGTTGCAGGTAATGGACATCCTGAAGAGAAAAGATAAGGAAAAAAGGTTAACAAATGAAACCATGATATATCAACATCAAAACTCAAAATTATTCTAGATTATACCACTTTGGTGAATTGAGGAAGATAATGGTAGAATAAAGGATAATCTAAAACACATTTTATTGCTCCTTTTCTATTCAGTAAGACTTGAATTTCCAGACGATTACAATAAAACAGTATCAAACTTAACACTGAAAATACACAATTTTCCCCTGCAAATTATTAAGCAGGAGAACATATTTATTTTAAGCATCTTATGTGACATTAAAAAAAGGCTTCTGCATGTATCTTTGTGTACTATTCAAAACTACATATGAGTAAATGAGGCACAATGCAGTGTCCCTTTACATTAAACCCCACTTCCAGCCTGGATTTAAATAAATAAATAAAATTAGTTTAATGTACCTCTTCGTATTTTGTCCACTGCTCTTTAGGAAGAATCTGCTGCTTCATTGAGAGATCCATGGCTCTTTTCACCCTGAACATCCTCTCATTGTAATAGGCCTCGGGAAGTCTCCTCAGGGCCTCTTTCACATCAGGATCCTCATTGATTGTGTCATCACGCATCAAGCCTGACAAAAAGAACACGCAATGCTGAAAACACTAAGAAATCAAAGATTCAATGGTTCACATCCATCCCAGACAATGTTTTCTCTCTAAATGTATCTTTCTGTGGGTGATCTTGACACAGTCGCCTGGAAAGAGTGGCACTATAGCGTTTTAAACTCTGAATGTTTTGACCAACACATCACTTACCAAGCTTGTTGAAGCCACACAGGTTGTAGTACCATTTGCGGAACCCATGCATGAGCTTGCCTGTTGCCACTACAGCAAGAAAAGACACAAACAGACAGGAACAGTCAGTCAAGAAGCACAAATTACATTTTAAAGAAGAGCACAATTTTAAGTTGTGATCAGATGTGCAGAGGAAGGAACCAACAGTGATACAGTTTTATACTATATTACTACTAACAATTCAGTAATACAAATATAATCAACGACAGAGATTGTGATGTAATATTATAAGTAAAAAAAAAAAGTCTGGGTGACAAACAGGTCCTAACTTTTTAACTAAAAGTTGTCAAGTGCACTGCAATGACAGAGGAAGCAACACAACCGACTAATGCTAACGAGCTAGCATTAGATAACACGTTTGGATGTTACAGCAGAGGACAGTCGGACGCATTAACAGCTGTTCGATGAGACATTGGGACACTTTTGGTCACTAAAAAAACGCGGACATGTGTGGCTGTGAGATCAATACATGCCTCAGAGCAGACTCAGAGCTAACATTAGCATCTTTAGCTTCAGTTAGCACGGGGACACTAAGGACACACGAGACACACGCGATAAAACGCAAATTCAGCCGAACTAAATCAACACAACACGACATAATAGGTAACAGGACAACACGCGTAAGACTACAGCACTACAACCGGGTGTTCAGCAGGTTCACTAAAGCCTGGAGATGTCGGAGAGGAGCGGCGCTTTCCTACCTGGTGCCCTCGACGCCATCTTTACCACTGAAGACCGACCGCGGTGCACTGTGGGTAAAGACTATTCAGGTCAGTGGATGTTGCACATGTTTGTCTGCATACTAGGAAACTTCAGGAGTATTAAAACCCTATAAAACAAAGAAACACGATTCGGTGCACATACACACTTTATCTAATGTAAAAGAACCAGATATGTTTATGATTTGATCAAGAGTGTGATTTTATATGAAGGGAGAGATGCAGATAAAGTACAAGTAGCACCACCAGTCTGTCGTAATACACAAATACAAAGGCCTAAATACAGAGGGTGCCATATGCTGCACAGACTGTAAAGCCCCTTGAGGCAAATTGCAATGTCTAATAATGGGCTATATAAATAAAACTTGACAAGTTCTGCACCCAAAGTCTTTTTCAATTAGAAGTAATTGCAGAAAATTTAACCTAAAGTATTGAAAGTAAAAGTACCCTTTATGTTAACCCTTTTCAGTGTTTTGTATTTTATTAACTAATTAGTCTTGTCATCAGTACTTTAAATGCCTTCGGCAACTATATTGGGTAGTTAAGATCATATACTCTATGTAAAATAATATATACACTCCTTGGCTACTTCATTAGGTAAACCCATATAATCTTTTGCAAATCAATGAAATAGCTGTGCTTTAAATTCTACCTCTACAAAACAAAGTTAATGATAATGTTCAGGGTTTTCTATGTCTGAAATGTGTAAATTGATTTTTTTTTTTTTATTTATTTAATTCCCAAGGACAAGGCTAACAGTGGTGTTGTACTGGACTTCATTACATTCAGAGGTGTTTATAATATTTTGACCACTCATGTTTGTAAAAAGGGAGGACAAAAAAATACTCTCAGTATAATATAGTTCAGTACCCTAACACCACCTTTCCTATTTACCTTAATGCTAAATTGTCTCTATGGCATAGAACGATAAGATCTAGGATGCAAGACAATGAAAAGTGTCCTCTAATGAGCCATTCCAGTGGATAAAATGCCATATACCACATACAACTGGTCCTTTTTTGGTTTTTCACCCCTCAAACAGCCACTGTTTGCCACCTCCACCACTGAGTGTATAATCATACTATGATGCTACATAATAATATACTGATATTATATCATATATGATGATAGATTTACATTTTGTATGAAGTGACATTACATTTTGTATCAAGTGAAGCAAAACTTTTACAGACCGAACATAACTTCTGTCACAATCACGGTCACTTTAACAATCATGGTAAATATTACCAGTATCATAGAAAGGAGAGCCAATATAAGTTGTGTACATTTATTAAACAACACATTTACAAAGCAAAATACATATTTCAAACTCAGTTAAAGACTTTCATGTCTATGTGTCTGACATTATGGTGTTTATTCTGTGTATCTGACCACTTATTTTCTGAGTTGTTTTTAATATGATTCATAAAGAATCAAAGTGTCTTTTGGAACAAATTAAAATCATCCAATGTGGCTGAAGCCACCTCAGTGCAAAAAGTCTCATCTGGCAGAGACACCAGGCGGTTCAGGGAGATGTAGTTGGGCAGGGTTGGGTCATACTGAGCCTTTCCAAGGTACTCGAGAAACAGGTGACGCTCTTTGACACGCAGGTATTTGGTATTGAGGACCTATGGGAGGATACATCAGATGCCTACGTTATCATTCTGAACATAGACAAAATCTGAAAGAAGTAAGTTCATGACTCTAAATTGGCAAAAAAAAAGAAAAATAAATAAATAAACACCCAACAGCCATTACTCTACCTGTGGGAACTTGGTGATCAGATGGTGTGGGACCTTCATGGTATTGTGGAGGAAGTCAAATACTTGGGTTAGCTTCCTTTTATTAACAGTCAGCACTTTTGGGACAGCGGTAACTATTTGTTGGATCTCATTTGCCTTAAAGCCCAGCTCTATTTCACACACCTGTGGAAAAAAAGAGATTAAACACAGCAGCTCAAGATTACTAAAACAATGTTTTCGGGTACTGTCTTTTGTCGTTCAGTACCTTCAAATTCTCTTTAACAGGCTCCAAACTGCCACACAGTAATCTTGGTAGACGAGCTACGATGCTACGTGTCTGAAGAGAGAAACAAAGCTATAATTAGGAATTTCCAACAAAGTCACAATTTCCTTTTGTGAAAACAATCACAACACATTGAGATAATATAATGTACAAAGAGAATCAGTCATTCTAGCCAAGAAGACAAACATGGCTGGCTTTTCAATAAGGCCTCCAACATCAGATAAAGGTGCCTACATTAGAAGCACTGAGGTTGAGTTGCTGCTGATAGAAGCCCAGTCGGTTGTCTAGCCTCTTCACACTGAAGTTAAGCAGATACGGAGCTCTGGACACCATGGATGCAACCGTCTCAGAACTGAACTTCTTTGACTTGAGATAGTTCACCCTTTGCACACAAACAAAAAGAACATTATTAAAACAGACAAAACAGATAATGACCGGGCCTACAGTATACAGTATGTACATGTTAGATAGTTTTCTGTGATTCATGTCATCAGACTGATTTAATTTTAACTAAACACTGTTTTAGTGTCTAAAATCCTTTCAGGTCACCTGGCCCGTAGGTTTTCCAAATTCTCTGAGAAAATGAAGGGGTTGTGCGTGATGATGTAGCCAAAGCGAGAGTCCTCCACCCCGATCTCTTTGAGAAACAGCAGCCTTGGAGCCACATCTGTGTTGAAATTGAGCTTCAGCAGCATGGAGCCCACATTGGGCCTTTGTTCAAGCTTCCACAGGTTTACACCTGCAAAGACAGGGTATGTGAAGCCACAAGAAAGAAAAAAAGATTTGGGTTAGGTCCTCCTTTTAAGATCACTGCCTGAATCATAATAAATCTAGATCTTGATTTTTAAACCATGTTTTTGAAGTGTGCCGTCTAATTACCCAGCTGAACCAGCTTGCTGAGTGTCTCGGACTGGTCAACGTAGTCCCTAAGAGAGGTGGAGGCCGGAGGTATCGCAGCAGGAACAGATATACTGACAGCCTCTTCATCATTGATCTCCTCTAATGCGGATAGTTCAGCAGCAGCATCCAAGTCTGGTGAATAAAGAACAAATTATCCAATGCCCTCTCAAGATAAAAATAACACATAATTCAAATTCAAATGTTGAATTAAAAGGTTTTTATGGTCACCAACAGCAAACCAATATGTACCTAATGAAATCTGGCTTTCAGTCGCCGGTACAGCATCTCTGATTGGCAACAGGGGACTTTTGTATGCTACAACATGAGCTCCTGACGATTGTTCAAGATCATTGTCTTCCTTAGCCTCATTTCCCAGATGTCTGGTGGTTAAGCCACTGTAACAGAACACCTGCTGTTTCCATCGCTGTCTTGCGTGAGCCGCCGTGAGATTCCCCCCGATAACTGAGGATCCATTTAGGAATTTGGTGGGTAATCTTGTAACTGTGTTGCAGTGGCGAACTTGAGTAGAGTACTGCCAGGTACTCGCCACTGTCTTGGAGCGAAGGAGACCTTTGCATTGTAGACACAGCTTTGTACAGGATGAAGCCATGGTCATTCTGCAAGAGAAAAAAAATTATCATGCAAATACTATTATTATCTGTAACCAAAGACAGTCTAAGACTTGTGGTATCATCATGCACAACCTGGACCTTTTCTGTTGAGTACTTCTGGAAAACCTAAAAAATAGTTTCAAACTCTGTACCTAAATTAGACTCACTAGACTAAACCTTTCCTGACCAAGCATGTATGTATGTACTGTATGTAGTAACTCCATATATACTATTAGATTACAGGCAAGAGCTGAACAGCAAACAAATCAGATTGTTACTATAAGCTGCTTTTCGAATGGAAATTTACTCAAGTAAAATCTTTAATGCAGGACCTTTACTTATAACAAAGTATTTTGTTATGGTATCACTGCTTTAACTGAAGTAAAATATCTGAGTACTTCTTCCAGCACTGGTATACTTGTGTTTTTAACTCTAAGTGTATGTTTCCATTCTATGTGTATGTATAAAATCTATTTCTTGGATAAGAACAATAGTAGTACACTGCAATACAATAAGATGCTGCACTGTAGTACTTCAATGTTATTTCACGTAATAGTTTTAGACTTCTCGTCTAACTAATTAAGGTGTTCATAACTGTGATGGTGTGTACAAAGAAACACAGCTCAACCACAGGACATTGATATTGAGAGAGGTATTTACAATAATACAAATTATATAAGTATAAAAGCTATAAAACATATGAGTCGTCGCTCTACAAGAGGCTAGCTTCAGTCAGATGCTCGGTGCTAACAAGCTATCTGAGCCTCTTGACGCCTGTAAACAAACAACAAAAATCCAACATATCAATTTATATTCTTTAGGTTTCACTCACACTTTACGAATAAAAACACTTCATCCTCGGCTCGGCTCCATCACACATCAAGGTGCCGCACAATGTCAACCGCTTTCACGTGTATGTCAACGGAAGGGCTACACGGAAGTGTCACAATATGGGACGTACCACAACTTCATATTTGTGGGGCTGTAACTAAATGTATTTGATATACTCATGAGGCTAGAAAATTAGAAAGGTTGAATTAAAATAAACAAAAGAGATATACTTAGATATTTAATTACCCCGTTATATTGTTGGTTTGTTCAGTTTGTTCTGGAAAATACTAAAACACGTATTGTCACGTACAAGCTCCCCCGGTAGCTCCGTGGTTCAGCCCGTCTTCAGTGTTTGTGCTCGCGGGGCTCTCACCCCATCATCTCGTCACTCTGATTGAACAATTTCCAACTTTTATCCGTGAAAATTTAACAAAGAAAGTCGCCCACGGACAGCGACATGGCCGCCGCTGTGACCCCGAGATCACTTCGGAAGGACGACGTCAACTATAAGTTACATTTCCGTATGATAAACGAGCAACAAGTGGAGGATATCTGCCTGGACTTCTTCTACAAGCCTCACACTATCACACTGCTGACAGTCACTGTGCTCAGCCTCATGTACTTTGTGTTCACCAGGTAAACTACAGCTGCTCCTGCCAAGTCGCCATTAACACAGGTTTTTAAGCTATAAGGGGAAAACTGTTCCCGTTCAATGTTTAGCTGCCTGTAACTGGATGTAATGCTCACATAAGCTTCCCTTTGTTAACATGTGATACTGTGTTGTTATTGGAGGGATGATGAGAACTCTGACAACAACCTCCGAGTTGGTCTGTTCGTGGTTGTTTCCTTCTTCTTGGTCATCAGTGTCTTGGCTTTTCCTAATGGTAAGCTGTTTTCATTATTACACTTTTTTTTTTTTTTTTTTTTTATAAAGAACATACGCCTCTGTTTCCACTGCCTCAAATGTGATGATTTACTGCTTTTTATTTATCTTATGTGATAGTACATTTAATGTTTTGGAGATTTGAGCCATTTGAGGACATCAATGTGGGCTATAATAATAATCAGAATAATAATCTGAAATTATGAAAATGATTGTTAGTTTCAGCCCTACTTCATTTTTTGACACATAAGAAGACTGCTAGTCTAAACATCTGTCCTGATTCACTGATTCAAGTTCAGTCCTGTCCTTTGTAAATGTAGTTTGAGCTTTCAGCAGCAGCATACTGTCTTCTTCCACTGGGAGAGCTTGCTGGGTTGTCATAGCACAGTTGCCGAGTATGCAACCTCAGTGATGTGACAAGAGGTGGTAAAGAGAGCCACGTGTCTCCATGACAACCGAGCAAACTCTATCCACTGAGGCAGACCGAGAGATGGGGTTGTTGACTCTCAAGGAAAGCTAGCAAGTGGACCTTGAGTTAAGACTTTTTCCACTATTGATTGTGCAAACGCACCAAAGGGTACTTGCTCTCTTCAACAGGACCTTTCACCAGGCCACACCCGGCAATATGGCGAATGGTGTTTGGTGAGTGTTCATTCACTTTTCATCAATCACATTAAGGTCTTTTTTTCCCTTTTTTTTTTTTTTTCATTTTTTCTTTATCCTCACTCTCTCACTTTCTCCCATCCTGGGTAGGTCTTAGTGTCATGTACTTCCTGTTTCTCGTCTTCCTGATTTTCCTCAACTGGGAGCAAGTGAAGATACTGATGTACTGGCTGGACCCGAACCTGCGCTATGCCACACGGGAAGCAGATATCATGGTAAGGATGATATTGAAACCGTCATCTGAACCGTTGGAACTGGTAATAATACAACATTTTCTTAACGGTTGTGAACTTAATGCTGTACATAAAAGTAGTTTCTATCTTAAATAACAAGTTTTGATGAACCTGTAATTTTTGTACATGAGCTCAAAATGTGTTATTGAAACTGAATCCAATAAAATAAGACTACGTGAGACTATAGGTCTTTTGTCCAACATTGCCCCTTGTAGTTGCTGAGCCGATGTAGTTTACAGTTAAGTAAATTGAAGTAAAGCTTTCAGAGCATTGTATTTATGCTCTGCATCTATGAAGAAACCAAATAAATAAAAAGATCATCATTATTATGAGAAGAGTGATTTTTCTGATGTCATTTCAGTTTTTGTATCACAGGATGAGATGAGTATAGTTGCAGCTGTTTTCCCTTTTTAGTCTGCATTGTCTTTCTCATCATTCGGTTACCTTTCCCCTGACAGGAATATGCAGTAAACTGTACAGTGATAACATGGGAGCGAATCCTGAGCCACTTCGACATCTTTGCATTCGGTCACTTTGCAGGCTGGGCCATGAAGGCACTGCTCATCCGTAGCTATGGCCTCTGCTGGACCATCAGCATCACTTGGGAGCTCACTGAGGTAATATGCATGTGTTCAAGATGGGGTCACGCTTGCCAAATAACAGACTAAAGAAATGTAGTTTATTGATTGAAAAAGCTTTTCATTTCCTTCACCTCATAACCCTACACAAACATCACACCTCATAAATACATTTTATTTTCATTCTCCTCTCTGCTTTTTCCCGACAACAGCTGTTTTTCATGCACCTGCTGCCAAACTTTGCAGAGTGCTGGTGGGATCAGGTGATACTGGACATACTTTTGTGTAATGGAGGAGGCATCTGGCTAGGTATGACCGCCTGCCGGTTTTTGGAGATGAGGACTTACCGCTGGGCCAGTATCAAGTAAATGAACCTTATCTTGCCCTTTATCTTTTTTTCTTTTCCTTTCTGGATTTGCACATTCATGGTTCTTAAAAAAACAAAACCTCAACAGTGTAACAGTATAAGGTGTAATTGATAGTTAGATATACTAGTGGATTCTCTTAAGAATCACATAGTTGATTGTTGATATGTAACAGCACGTAGATATGTTATAATGCTATAATTCTGGATACTCTTCCTCTATGTATGCATCTCAGTATCTTCAAAAGCACACATGCTTTTTTCAGGGAAATCCACACCACCACAGGCAAAATAAAGCGTGCTGTGCTCCAGTTCACCCCGGCCAGTTGGACTTACGTGCGCTGGTTCGACCCAAAGTCCTCCTTCCAGAGGCTAGCGGGCATCTATCTCTTTATGATACTATGGCAGGTGCTGTATTCTTTGACCTTTGACTCAGAAATACTTAATATTGTTCTTGGCATTAGGCCTTTAACTAACAGTAATGTCAACTATTAATGTGTCTTTTTTAATGAATCAGTTAATCAAATGTTATGTACAAACATCTCAGTAAAAAATGTTTTAAAATCTCTTCACAGCTGACAGAGTTGAACACCTTCTTCCTCAAGCACATCTTCATCTTCCAGGCATCTCACCCTCTTAGCTGGTGTCGCATCCTCCTTGTTGGAGTCATCACTGCACCCACTGTGCGGTATGTCCAATCTTCAAAGTGTGACATATTTACACTGCAACTAGTGCCTGAGCAACACTAAATGTGATATACTAGATTTAAATACTACCTAATACTTTTATTATCTCTTTTTTGTATAGTAGCATTTTAATCCTGGTGTCATAAATTTCTTGTTCTAACTAAAAATGTCTTATTTTCTTGTACATCTTTCAGACAGTATTATGCATACCTGACAGATACTCAGTGCAAGCGAGTGGGCACACAGTGCTGGGTGTTTGGGTGAGTATCTTTTGTCCTGTCAGTTCTTATTTTTCACTGGTCTTTAAATGATTTTGGAATTTATGCTGATGGTAGTTTTTAAAAACTTGAATTGCCACAGAACAAAGGACTATCAAAGCATTTTCAGTTTGACTAATTTAACTTTTTTTGTTGCACAATGTTGCCTGTGTTTGCCTCTCTAGCACTGGTTGTTGTTTATTTTTATTCCTGCATTATTTCAGTAGTCTGATACGCAAACACTGATACAACACTGAACTTTGTCTAGAGTTTGGTTGTCTTTGTTTTGTCGGCCTGTATCACTCGGCTGGTTGGCTATCCCTGTTTTTAATTAAACAAACCATAAAGGCAGCTTAAGAGCAAGGCCATAAATTAACAGTGTCATGTGTTACTGATTTACTCCTGTTTTGTGATGGAAATGTATTGGCTAGCAAGGTGTGGGATGTGATAGATTCAAATATGACAGCCAATCAAAGTTCCCGCACTCTTATAACTCAACAGTGAATGGATACTTCTCACAGGCGGCAAAGGCTCAGCTTATTCCAGGTCCTACAAGCCATTTTAGTGTAGTTGACAGACGAATGCCCACTGAAGTTTAACAATAAACTTCAGTTTAATTAATTAATTAAAATTAAAAGTTTAATTTTTATTTAAATTGAGATCTTTAGTTTTAGATAGGCTTAATTGAAATTCAGATTTATAAAAGTGTGAATGAAATTTCATGACGTAATGCCGTTGTTGACCTCATCTCACACACAAAGCTGCTAATGCCCTCAGTCTGCTCTAGTTTCCATAGCAACGAGACAGGCTGTCTCTCCTTTTGCATGAAATACATAGAGGCTGCTCTCTTGTCCAAGGTTTACCTCTTGCAGTATAACCTTTCAAACTGAAAGCGAGTTTCCCACAGCAGTATCATGAGTAAACGCTGTTACGGGTTTGAATGCCCGTGGACCAGAAACATGGAACACATGCACTTGAACTTATGTGTCCACAGAAAAGCTCCAATGCAATGAGATGGCATTACCAAGAGAGGGGGGCGTTGTTAAATACAAAAACCTGCTTCTTAAATTTTCCTGAGAAACGATACTGTTTGTCTAATGCTCTCATGTTCCCCTTCAGGGCCATTGCTTTCCTCGAGGCTCTTGCATGTGTGAAATTCGGTCAGGACTTGTTTTCCAAGACACAAATTCGCTACGTACTCCTGTGGCTGCTCTGTCTGGTAAAAAAACACAAGTGTGCTTATATATATGTGTGTGTGGGCTAATAGAGGATATGTTTTCATTCAGTCTCTAGAACAGTAGCATCAGTATTATGTGTAAATGTAAAAACACTATGACATGTACCTTTTCAAAAAGGGACAGCAAGCAAATAAAAATTGTGAAAACCACGCCAAGCATACTGCTTTACCACTGCTAGTTGTTTCTAATAAGTCCGAACAGTGTGCACTCAGAATGCTCTTTTGTATCCTCTGTTATATTTTCAGGCTCTCATCACACTTCTGTGCTTGTATGGGATGGTGTGGTATGAGCAAAATAAAATGAAGGTGAGCTGTTTTTTGGTTCTTGATTGAGTGCTTTCATGTTTTCAAATATTAATTTACAAAATGTTTTGAGTGCAACTTAACCCTTTAATGCCAAATGTATCATATTTGATACATGAGTTTTTGAGACCTCTACATCATCAGTGTGATATTTTTTTTCCTGAAAAACCTGATATATACAATCAAAATGCTGGAAAATAGAAAATAAAATAAATAAATAAAAATACTGAATGTAGCGAAAATTACACCGATTAAAAATCATACATTCAGTTTTTCGGCAATTAATTCATGGTTCAGGCTTTAAAGGTTTAAAACCAGCTGAAAATCTTGTTTCGCTGACAGATTGTTGTTTAAGTCAAAGCTGCAACAGACCGCACAAGGTTTACTAATAACATTAGCTCTGTTCTATTGAAGTGTCCCTGTAAACCAAAAGAGCATGACAGTGAGCCAGCATGAGCAATACCAAGAGCCTGAAACTGAAGCAGCTAAATAAAATCATTGATTTTATTATTTACATTTGAGCTTTTCTGACTGTAACATATCAAAATACTCCCTGTTAAAAAAGGTCTTACATACTTGAGCTGTGAACCTTTCTATCACGTGCTGCTCTGAGCATTCTTCTGTTTACAGAGCATTTCTGTGCAAAGTGAGGACTGTGATGACAGCAGCGTTGTCGACTCATGTGGTCTTATCCCAGATGGCGTTGCAGGTCAGTCTCATAACAGCCAGACTGGTGACAACTTCTCCGTAAATTCCATCCTAAATGTTTAACATAGTTCATGTCTTTTTCCTCCGTAGCTCAGAAGAACTCCTTGAGAAGTTCACAACCTGCAAAACGGAGGAGAGCTTCTGGCAAGAACAGATTTGCGAATGGCCACGGAGGAAAGAGACAATGAAGTGGCACTGGGTATTTACATGTTCTGTGAAAGATACACTCAAGAAAGCACCCAATGAGGGGAATGTATGAGTATGCACTTAATTGTACTGAATAACTGTGGTTAAAGTGTGCATCAAGGGTTTAAGGAATCCTACGGGGCAGAACGAAGACTCTGAACATCAAAAAGCCTCGATATACTCGAGATTTCATGGGAGAGGAAAGCTTCTTAGAACTGCAGACTGGAGTACTCGCAGATCTTTATTACTACGAACAATTTTTTCTATCTAATTTCAAAATATTTTTAAGCAGACCCAAATAACCAAGGAATATACACTGGATTTTGAAGGAGACGATGGCCTTATATGCACCATAACAACCAGCATCATCATACACGCAGCATTTTCTAGCTTTAAAGGATGTTTTGCACTGTGGGGCAGGTTATATATGTCCAGACAGGGGTGTGCCAGCTTTATCACACACCACCCTGAGTATGTAGTATCTGCTACAACCAATATTTTTTTGCACTTAACCTCTTTAGCACCTCTTTGTGTTCAAATGTTACTGTGTGCTAAATGTACCTTTACTACAAAACTAAAGATCACATTATTGTTGTGTAGGGCACTTTTAAGTGGTGGTTATTATTTGTTGCTTTGATATATGTGTGTTGATATAACTGCCAAAGGTGACCACATTTTGCACTTAACACTAATACAGAAAGGCACTGGTGGACACAATACTGTTAATCAAAATTGTCTCAGCAGGAAATAAGTTTTTGTCTACTTCAAATGAGAGGAGCAACCAAATGTTACTAAACCAGCTGTAGCCTTTACATGTTATTTTTACCCTTTGTATCTTCATAAGTGTGATAATTAGTACTGTTGTGATTTAAGGAAATCTCCCAGTCTTTTTGTGTGTGTTTGTAATTAGAGAAAGAAGTGAATGGTGTGTGTGACAGGTGTACAGACAGAGAATACTGTGATATTCAATGCAATAGCACTACTGTGGCGACATTCAATTGCAAATGATAATCAGTTGTGTGAAAAGGTTCCTTTTCAAAGTCTTTTTGAGTTTTTTGGTGACCTAAATATATATACATTATATATACATATAACACATTAAGTTACCGGTCCACATAAGCTGTTTTTCATTTAGTAGAATGGTTTTGTTTAGTTTCATATATAGTGTTAAAATCTGTTTTACAACTTCTCATTAGCTCAAACAACGGTGATAAGTCAACTGTGTTTCAATGTTATTTAAATGAAACTTTTTCAGCACCTGCTTCAGTTATTCCAGTCTTTTGATGATTTATAATATTTCAAGTGTCGGACCACATATTTAATATAAAATGTTTAAAAAGTGTTAATTGTAACTCCCAATGCAAAATTTGATATTACTGATTTGTGATTTTTATATGGATGGGTTTGCTTTTTTTGTACACATAATTAAATGATCACATATTCATTGTTTTTTATCTTGTCCACTCTCAAGTATATTTTATTGTACTCCTTGTCCTTAAGTTATCTGTGGTGGCCTAGTTAAAATATTTTAACTACGGTAAATGATTAATTTTATCATTGTTATTTCTGCTTTACCCCTGCAATATAACTGAGAGAACAAAGTATTGTAGGATAGATCCAAAGCAACAATTCCCATGCTTGTTAGATGTAAACCGTCTGTGATAACACTACCACTAAGACCTCATAGACTCACAATAAGGTCTAATTACAGTATATAAACACAAATTCACATTCAGTGGCCTAAGCTATGACTAAATCCATTATTGTTTCATGTAGTTATTTATTTAGTATTTAGTAATCAAAGAATTATCAGGTCTGCAAAACATCAGAAATGACTAAAAAATGCCTGTCCAAATTACATATACAGACATACATCCTACTTTACTAATTATTGTGTTATTTCATATTATTTAAATAAAATGTGTGACAAAATAAAACATGAAATTCTCATGAAAAACTGGAACCAACGTGTGGCATTTTTACTTGATTACTTACTCATTAATTATTGGATATCGAAATTGTTGCAGATTCATTTTCTGATTCTGACAGATCTTCGCATTGATTATCCAAACAACATCACATTTACAAACCACATGTATATAACAATTTTCAGTCACATGACACGAAATAACCCCATACTGGAACAATGTGGCGCAGCGTCCTGTCAAACCGACCTCTTTGTTGTGTTCAGATACTACATTTCCCAGAGTGCACCGTGAGCGGCTGGATGACAGCTATCCGGCGCCGAAACGCCGACAGACAGTCAGACGAAAGAGCCATGGCGGCGACGGGTGGAGGGAAAATCAGAAGCAGGAGATACCACATCGCGTCTAAACCTTACGCTAAGAGTAAACAGGTAAAACGACCGCAAGTTTTCTCTATTAAAGCCCGTGTCGAGAACGTCGCGGTGTCCGTAGTGCCACTTTATCTCAGCCGTTGTTATTGTTTTGTTGGAGACATTTTATGGCCTGCCGTTAGCGCTCGTGGCCTCCACGCGCCTGCTAGCATGTCCGAGAAGCGCTAGCTAGCTAGCGAGCTAAGCTAGCAGGCAGGTTAGCCGGAGCTGACAGGTCAAATCACGGCACAGTTAGTTGTTTAAATTAGTTATCCAGCACTTCGTTTAGTTAGCGACGCTTTGAGAAAACAAACCTCGTCTCTGTTAGTTTTTCTTTTAGCTGTTAGCTTGCTGGCGCAAGGCATAGAAGTTGAATTGTAGATGCTAATGCTAAGTTAGCATCTCGAGAAGCGCATTGTTGTCTTCTGTTCTTGAGTCTTGAGGCATCGCCGGTAGAAGTGATGGTGTGGTCTTGTTTTAGTCCGCATCTGTTCGCGGGTGTAGGTAGCTGCCTCTCATGATGTTGAGTTTTACCTTTATCTCACTGGCTTGTCGTAAGTGATTGTGGATGTTAGGCTAGTTGAAGTTAGCCAAATCTCAGGCAGTTGGATTGCGCAGGAAGCATTGGCTGATTGGGAGCCCACATGGTCTCCTGATCTCCCAATTCACTGGGCGCCTGGACACCAGCTACTGTTGCTTTTTAAACCAATCTATAATGTTAACAGCAGACAAGACGTGTCTTTATACATGACGGATCCATTAACCGCTTTTCCCGTGTAATGTTTTAGTGAGCTACAATTGATGGTTGGCTTACTAATGTGTTATCTGACTGGAGAGGCAACTGAACTGGGAGCTAACCCTATAAATTATGCCTGTTTCTTTGACACTAATTTGAATGTTGATAGTTAAACAGTCAGTTGAAATGTATTAATTAGATACATGCATTTGTTATTTTATTTGTTACACCTTATAATAGGAAT
The DNA here is from genome assembly GCA_023238725.1 of Scortum barcoo. NCBI lineage: Eukaryota > Metazoa > Chordata > Actinopteri > Centrarchiformes > Terapontidae > Scortum > Scortum barcoo. The sequence continues at coordinate 12,098,471 of CM041548.1, read as the reverse complement.
TTGGATGAATAGTCATTGTTTTGGACTGTCAGTTATCTACACTTGTGTGGATGTCAACCACTGTAACTAAGTTACAAAATGTGATTTTTATAAGATTTATAGAGTGTTATAGTTATTTATACAAACTGATATCACCAGTTGTTGTAAATTATTTATTTGACACTGTTGGTTTTGGCAGGAAAGCACAGTCACACTCCCTTTTTAAAACAGTTTGAATTAAACAGGCACTCCATTAGTTTTAATTTGGCTGACCTAATAAACCGTCAGCTGAGGTAATATTGGCCTTAGTGTAGTTGGTCGTATTTTAGTGTGTACTCAGCATTGTCATGTAATTTCCCTTACAGATGCTGATGTCTTTGCGCATTGCATCAGTATCATATTCTCATGTTTTAGTTCTTGACACATATTTGACTTCATTACTGACCGACATTTTTAATCATTAGATGTTAACTGTGGATACATGTTTGAGTGTTGAAATGAAGAGACATCAAACAAACAAATGCCATAACTGACAACTGTGAACTTGTAATATTTAGTTTGAATAAATGGAAATGTGTCTCAGTGTCAGTCATGCCGCATGGGAGTCAGGATTACATATTTTAATGATTATATTTGACTAAATGGAAAATAACACAGAAGCAATTGGAGTCCAGACATCTTTGTGTGGACTAAAGTCAGCTAAAAACAATGATTATCTAAATCTTGTGTACAGTTCTCCTTAAAATATGTGTTTCTCTCTTTTCAATATCTTGGTTGACACAACACTGCTGGTTAAAAAGCAGAAGGAGCAAAATAAGACATGTATTGTTCCATCACATGTTGATGCATCTCACAACTTGTGGAGTTTCCTGCAAGTCTTTCTCATCAATATTTACCTCTTTTTATGGCTTAAACGCACAAATACAACTGACTCTGTGATCTTACTATGGACTTTAAGGGTACAGCCTTAAATTTATTAAAGTGACGTTTTGGCTCGAAGTTCATCTAATCAAATATTGGCATATTCAATCAAATGTTTCACTCAACATGATAGCTTTCAGAGAGCAGTGGTAGTTGACCACCGATTACATGGCTCCCTATCAGAGGTGAGGCACTCATAAATCCTTCTAACAATGGCTTATGGAGCGCTAAATAAATTAGCACTGTGCTGGTTATTACACTTGCTCTTGACTGGTTAAAATTGAGTGTGTTTACACATGGATTAAAGTGCAGAGTGGTCCACGGGTGTATTTTGTAGATAAGCAGGAAGCAAGAGGTGCACATGGTTCTTATCAGCTACCGCAGTCAGATGGAGTGTACAAGAAGTGATGCACCTGGTAGCTGGCCCTTCTCAATCTTTCCTGTTATGTACTTTCTTGCCACAAGAACATGGGACAGCATAGCCATAATATGAAGACTGTCACAGTATCAATCTAAGCACTAAATAAATAACTGATAATTATTTCTTTTCTTTTTTTTTAATGGCCCAAAACGATAAGTCAGTTTTCAAAGTAGTTGGCAACCAATGAGTTATTTGTTGCAGCCCTGTCAAAAGTTTGTCTTGTTCACTGTCATTGCATTCATACATTTTAGATTTTGCCTCTAGCTTTGTCGTCCCTTTGCATCTCCAAAACTGCTCCATCCTGTCAGAGGGGATGTTATTCATGAACTGACTGAGTCATGAAGCATTTAATGCTGGAGCGACTGGAGCAAATTTTGCTCAAGGTCTAGTTGGATAGCATTTGAACTTTTGTGAATGTAACATACTGCTAGCTTAACAGACCTCCAGGTATGTAAACCTATACAGAGATGGTGGATAGACTCCAGTTTGCCTGTTGAGACCTGGAAAGTACCCTACATATTCCTTTTCCTATATTGAATTATGATACTCTGTAAGTGGGGTGAAGGAGCAAAGAGACTCAACCAGTACTAGGCCTCAGTACAGTACAGTGCAGAGCAGCCGTCACTTGCTCACTGCTTCACAGAAGCATGCACAGTGACTGACCCAGTTTCTGTCTGTGTTTTGCTTTGCACTGGGAGGACGAATGGCTCCTCATTGCAAATGGGGCTGTGCAGCTGATTCAAATAATGAAATGCAGTGTTGATTGCTCTGTTTCCTTAATTTTAAGAGTGTAGCTGTGTTATGGTTTGAAAAGGACTTCATGTGGAATTGCTTGGCCACAAATTCACATTTTTTTCAACACTATATATACATACTTCATCTTATTTATTGTTTTGTGGCTTCTCTGCACAATCTATGCATGACTATAGATCCTGTGTGTGCATGTATGTATTTTGTGTGTGTAATAAAAAAAATATAAAAGATTGAAAAATGTCCCCAAGCGGGATTCATAAAGTTCCTCTTCTTCCACATCCAGCAGAACTGTTTTATATGCAGCGTTATTTTACACACATTGAATTTTGTCCAACGTTGTCAGGGGAGTTTTCTAACGAAAAGTCTACAAGTAATGGCCCGAGTTGATGGGCCTTTATGTTCTTTATATTAATGCTCTTTGTATCTGTACGCAACATCTCTGCCTCTCACTTATTTCATCCCTCGCTTCATGCCTTCCTCTCCCTCCTTCATGTCTTCATCAGCAGCAGTCAGGCCTCATCAGTCGAGTGACAGACACAGTAAAGAGCATCGTTCCCTCCTGGCTGCAGAAATACTTCAAGAATGGAGATGCTGCTGAAGGAGGAGGGGCTGTACTGGGCACAGAGCAGAACTGCCAGCCGCCACCACCTCCTCCTCCTAATGGCAGTAATGAGGGACCTCCTTCCTTAGATGGGTGCGACTCCCCAGAGCCCAGCACGAGTAACACAGGTGAGGAACTCTGTAGGTCCCTGAGGTCATCAGAAAGATCAGTATGGGAATTTCACATCCCTTCCATGAGAATTTAGTCTAAACAGATTTTTGCATAGTTGGCTGTACCACCACGCTCACCTGTGGCTTCTGTCTCTCTTCCACAGAACCCTCAACCAGCCGGGCATCCCTAAACTTTCAGGAGTATGTGCTTTCTCGACCTCCTCTAAGTCGCTCCCACCTCCACTTTCCCCCGCTGGATGTTTCCTCTCCGACCCTGGGGGCGTCCAGCAGCCTCTTCTCCCAACCATCCACCTCCTCAGCCCCTGGACCCTTTTCCACCGGCTTCTCCTTGGTCAAAGAAATCAAGGACAACCTCTCGCAGCACGAAGATGATAACATCTCCACCACTAGTGGCTTCTCTTCTCGTGCTTCTGACAAAGGTAAAAGCAGTATTTAAGCAAAACATTTCTCTGCATATGGAGTAGTGTAGTCAAAGTGTGTTATGTCTGTATCATAAAGAATTGGGTTGTATTGAGGTGAAATATGTAACTGTCCATATATTGTTTCTCTCCATGGTGGCAAAAAGTAATTGAAGTATCCAAACTTTTGTGTTTGATGTTAGCTCCTTTTGTAATGATATAAGGGCGAACAACTTAGTGAAAGTACTCCCAAGCAACCAATTAAAGTTTACAGTAATTTATTGTGATGGGGATAAAACAGATTTAGTGCCTCAGAATTAAGTTCTTTGGTTCAGCATTGCAGACAAATTGTCTGTGCACAGTCAGACTACTGTCAACTGTCATCATTGATGTAGACTTGTAGCCATTACAACATACTTACTTACTACGTGCATAATTTGCTTAAATGAGGCCAAGTTTGGGACATGACCTAATTTACACCTTTATCCACCTTTATTCAGACAGGCGTGGAAAAGGCACAGATTTGATCAAGTTGCGTCTTACTTAAAAAAGCTCCATACTGACTTCACTAGATTTAAATATCTTTTTCTCCTTAAGTTGTTTGTATGACGTCAAATGTTTTGAACTGGTATTGTCCCCCATCTTTTTGAGTCATTTCTTTCCAACAAACTTTTTTTAGATTATCAATTTCTAGAGCTAGATATTGTTTTGCATCCTGTATTTGAATCTTTTTGAATCTACAAATGCAAAACTAGAAATATGTAGAAAATAGGTGAAAATGCATTTCACCAGATATTATGAAACTTAAGTTATCCAGGGGAGGCCGAGCATATGCCAGCAAGAGCCAACAGTCTTTAGGTTACCAAAGACTCCACCCATTGATAAACACATTTTCAAGTAGAAGAAGAATCGCCCGCTGAGGTGATTGGTGGTAGTGAAAATCTGTTGACTCTCCAAGGCACATGATCAGCCACCCCTGCACTAGATCTTATTCAGGTGACTTAAAGGTGTGAAATAGCGGAAACCAACAAACATTTCCTGTGTGATGATCTGCGTTCTTTTTTTGCATTTCTGAGTCCGAATGGCAGCACGTAGACAGCAAGTTCAACCACAAAGGCAAAAGATTAGTGCACTCTTAAATCGGTCTGTCATGTTTTCTTTCTTTCTTTCTTTTTTTTTTTTTTTTTTTTTTTTCCAAAACAGATGTCCCCACTTCCAAAACAGCATCACTTCCCCAACTTTGGTCTCCAGAGACGGACAGAACGAACTCTGGACCTCAGCCTGCCCAGTCCAGTCTGAAAAGGCCTTCTTTTAACTTGTCTGTGTTTGGAACTTCCTCCAATGTGAGTATATGTTTTTCTGCCCCCCAAGACGTCTGTCAGCGTGTAATAGTGGCGCTTGCAGATCTGTGACACAAAGCTCGGCATTTTGGTGTGTCAGGGTTGTATCTAGGGCGGTGCCATTGAAGCAGTGACCCACTTCGATTTAAATGTCTCCCTGGAATTTGGTCATTGCACCCAGTTTTTCGCAGTCATGTGTACCACAGATTCCTACAAACTCTCACTGACCATTGTTTTCTTGGGTATTTAAAAATGTCTGGATTTATATTATTCACCCCAGACACCAGCTCCGTCTAACCAACTCCTAACAACTAGTGTGCTTAAGTGCATTCTGGCTCCAATTTGTACTGGGTGAGATCAGTATCATAATTATAAAAACAAACATCACAGTGTCAACATCAAGCTCAAGTCTGAGGTCATTGCATCAGATGTTGTTAACATAACTTAAAAGTCACAGGCATCCCTTTTCCATATTAAATCCCAGTGGATGGATTTAAAAAAGTGACTTGACTTTATTAGTAGAAGAAAACAGCCATTTGTGAGTTTGCAAGATGTTTTTGATGTTTTACTTATGACACTTTTGTTTGGCTTCTTAAGCCCTCTTGCCCTTATTTTATGCATTACAAAACTTTAAAAATTGATTGATGTTTGAGATATAATGTAACTTAACCCTAATGTAAGTGAGTCCTCTGTCTTGCAGTCAACATTCAACAACACAATGCTGAACTCCAGCCAACTTGGTGATTCACCCTTCTACCCCGGGAAGACCACGTACGGTGGGGCAGCAGCAGTCAGGAGCTCTCGCGCTCGTCCTGGAACACCGTATCAGGTGAGCTAGATAAAACCATGTATTTTAAGAACTCTAGTATCAAGACCCTAACAATGTCACAATTTTGAAAAATAAATTCATATGGTGAATGAGCACTCTAGGTTTAACACTGTAGTTATATTCACTCCATTTTACATTTTGGTGCATTTAAGTTTCTTGGCTGTTATAGTTTAGCAGCTTTAAGTAGGTGAGCAATTAATTTCTGACACTGACATCATGGGATAAACGTGACTGAAGTGTGAATATTATTAATTTAATTAGAGACTAAATTAGCTCATCTGATCTATAGGCCCCAATGAGGAGACAGATCAAGGCCAAGCCTGCTGGTGCTCAGCCCTGTGGGGTGACCAGCGCCACAGCCAGGCGCATCCTGCAGTCTTTGGAGCGCATGTCGAGCCCTCTGGCTGTAAGTACACACATATCATTATCATTATCATTATCATCTCTTTAAAGTGTGACAGTGCTTAGACTTGTCAATGGTGTTCCTGTTTGGTTATATTTATCTAAGATGGGCTCATTTTTATTTTTCTTGTGCAGGATGCCAGGAGAATCCCAGCAGCAGGCTCATCCCCCCTCTCAACAGTGAGTGCTTTTAATATATTTACATATATTCAGATATTTTTTTTGCAGTGATGCTTTCAGAGCAGCACTGTATCTTACCCCAAAGATTGTTCTCTAATGATGAGTATTTGTAAAATCTTTAAATACTGCCCACAAAACAACCTGAAAACATGATTGATTTTGTTTCACAGTAAAAGACGGTGTTCTCACATGAGTTTTTCCTTTGCAGTCAATGGATGCCACAAATCTAGATGTTTCTAATTTCCAGTTGAAAAAGAAACAGGTATGTACAGATTTTGAAATTTGATATTCTTTTATGCCCGGGTCGTAATAAAATAGATTTTGGTATGGCGCTTTCTGTTTTAAGGGTTTTTTATTTTTGTTTTTTTAATAATTTAATGCTCAATGTCCCTGTGTGACCTTAGGCTTGTGTCTATCTGGTGCGTTTGTAGCTTGGCACAAAGCTTAGAGATATGAACAGAGATATTATTGTACAAACCCAGCAGCACTTGTTGTGGTTTGTCCTCCTGTCACTTCCTGTCCTACTGCCTGTTGGCCTTCTTTGCCACAGTTAACAGGATTCTCTCCGGTTGGGACACAGCTGTTCACCACTGTGTGTGTGCGTGTGTTTGCGCAAGTGTGGTTTTCTGTGTTGTGTGTAAATGCTTGTGAGCAAAAGCGCGCTAGACTCCATGATGCATTTGGCTCATAAAAGTGTGTGTGTGTGTCTCTTTTAAGTGCAGTCCATTGTTTATTTGTGCCAGATCTGGACTGGACGTGTCCTCAGTAATAACTGTCAGGCATGCCCAGCTGCCACAGCTGCTTTGTAAACCCCAACAATGGTGTATTGACCCTTTCTGGTCCAAAACAAGAAGGCCCACTTATCTAACACGGCCTTCATGGACAATTTCTTTTGCTTTGATCTTTCACCAGGGTCCAAAATACAGTTCCACCACCACTGTATTTTGGAGGCCCATATGTAGACACTTGATACACTCGGATTTCTTTAAAAATCTTTAGTGGTCCAATCACAGTCCTAAATCAAAGTGTAAATAACCACCACCTAATTTTTCAAATCACTGGCTGATGTGGTTGCCCCCGACAAGGATGTAGCAGGGAAAGTTTTCATCAGCGCAGTTGTTTAGGGACAGCACACCAATACTCAAAAAGAGAGGAGAGCACTGATGTATATGGTTGAAGTGCAAGTGAAACCAGATGCCGAATCTCCATATGGGCACAAGAGTTGGTCATAAGAAAACTACGCTGCCTATCGTAACTGGCTATTTACAAGGTCATTGGTGAGAAGATGTACTAACTGTGCACGCGGCGCTTTGATCTTTCAGTATAAGTGATATAGACAGGAACGAAGTTTGAACACAAGTGGTCATCTGTACCCTTTGGATAGGCATGACAAACACAGGTGTGACCAGCGCAACACACATTTTAAAACCAAGTTTAAAACCAGCAGATATATGTACTGCTACCAAGCTCCAATTCCACATTAAAGTACAATGCTGGTGTTTTTGTTTCTTGTTTATTTGTTTTATGCACTTTGTCAGGAAAGTTCGTTCTTATTCTTAATTTGTGTCAATATGTCCCCCACCATTTACTTAATTCAGATGGATCCCTCCCTCCCACCGGTGCAGAAACTGGTTGTTCCTGCTGCAGCATCGGTGTCTGGGAACCGCTCTGTGTCCTTCAGGCCTACTTTGACTCCTGGAGGAGTAAGCCGACCTCTGGACAGGACTCCAAGAGAGACGGTCAGAAACACATTGCTGCATGATATCACACCACAGCATTGTTCCTCTCATTTTAAATGCAGCCAAATGGGGTCTAGTACAAACTTGAGGCTAAATTTGTTGTTGTTTTATTCCCTTAGCCCACAAGACAATCACCTCAACTACCTGAGGCAACCCCAGGTCCTTCTCTAAGGTAAAAACATGTTGCTTTAAAAGATCAGGCACCAGTAAGATGAGGCCAAAATTCATGTGATGATACTATCTCCTAGAAATATTTAAAGCTACAGAAAATTTATGTGGTCAATTATTTTAGATTTGTTTTTATACAAAATAATAGATTTATATAATCTATAATATAATCTATAATAATTTTATAATAATAATAGAGCAGCTTGTCCCAAGTAACAAAGCAATACAGTATAACCTAATCACAGCATTTCTCAATAGTCAAACTGTTTTTGTTTGTTCGAAGGTCTGACTCTCTGTACGTTGTTTAGTTTGTTTTACTTACTATACCTCCTGTCTGTCCTGTCACCAGCACAATGGGTTTCAGTGGCCCAGCCTATCCTCTGTCCAGCACGCCAGGAGCCAGTGGTGTGGGCTTTGGAGGGGGCAAGATGAAGAGAGAGAGGACCACTGCACGGCCTTCCTCTAAACACGCCGAAGAGGAAGAAGTAGGAGCTTTGCATCAATCTGATTCACTCTGAATTCTAGTTTTGATACACAGACAGCCTTTGTATGAAAGTCGTAAAAAACAGGTCCTCATAACTTGATAATAGGGCATGGTTTACTAACGTGGGTTTGTCTCATGTCACCATCACTCTTAAAGATGCACTGTATTCATGAATGGCAGAACAGCACACAGTGACACTCATGCTTCTTTTCTAATTTTAGGTGGCTGAGGTACCAGACCTTCCAACCATTTCACTTCCCATCAGCACCTCCGCCTTGCCCACCTTCAGCTTCACCTCCCCTCTTCCACCTCTCACCACCTCCATTAGCATCACCCCCAGCGTCGCACCTGTGACTCCCTCCAAGGAAACTGTCACAAATAAGGTCAGTCTTAAAATCGACTTGTCCCACTACAATGCTACTAGTCTAATGGTTATGAACATTATTTCTGCATTTGCTCATTTTTATGTATTATTCCAGGAATTACCAACGGCCTCAACACCTCCCTGCGTACCTTTTACATTTTCCTCCCCTATTGTCAAAGCTACTGCTGCTAGTCCCCCTTCCTTTTCCCCCTCAGTAAGTAAACAATGTGTTAATGATCACTGATTTTGTTTGATAGACAGCTATTTAAAATACTAACATTTAATAATTATTTTCTTTTCCTGTTTGAAGGCTGGATTCACTTTTAGTGCACCTGTAGCAAAGTTGGGTCCCTCCATGTCAAACGGGAAGCTGGCCACTCCGATAGTGGCAGCTGGTAAGAGAAATTTCTTATTTCGACTGGAATGACACTGCGTTTCCTGAGAAAACTGAAACTTTGATCTTTGTTCTTCTGTGTTTTTCCACAGCGAAGCCAGCAACAAGCAAAAGCACAGAAGATTTTGAGGGACCTTTCAAACCAGCCAAGACTCTGAAGCAGGGCAGTGTGCTGGATCTTCTCAAAGCACCAGGTGAGAATCAGTAACACATCTGCAGTGTGTTTTGGTTGTAATGGTTTACAGGGTGATTCACAGTTTTAATCCCTTGCTCTTTCTGTTTAGGCTTTGCCTCTCCCGTTTCTCGGACTTCCCCGACCCCTGACAACTTACCACTGCAAACATCCACACCATCTACCGCCCCCTCCTCCTCCACTACGACAACCACCTCCTCCCTCGTTTCTTCATCAGGGTTGGGCGACGCGTTTAAAGACCCACCAGGCTGGAGCTGTGATGTCTGCTGGGTGCAGAACAAGCCGTCAGACACCAAGTGCATTTGCTGTATGGCCCCACAGCCCAATTCCTCCTCATCGAAATCTATGGACAGTAAACCTTCAACCTCCACCTTGGCTGGGCTAGAGAGCAGCAGCACGGACACCACCTCCACCACCACAACAACCACAGGCTTTGGCACAATTTTCTCCAAACCTGCGGGAACTTGGGACTGTGATACGTGTCTTGTTTCAAACAAACCCGACGCTGTAAAGTGTGTGGCCTGCGAAACAGCCAAACCGGGAACGGGGCTTAAGCCCTCACTGACTCTTCCTTCTGCCTTCTCAGCTGTTAAGACTGTATCCACCCCCACAGCCCCTGTTACTACAGGGTTCGTTGGATTTGGAGACAAGTTCAAAAAACCTGAGGGTTCATGGGAATGTGATACATGTATGATAGTAAATAAGGCAGAGGACACAAAGTGTGTGGCATGCACGAGTGCTAAACCAGGTAATTGGAGCACAACCATGGTAATGTTGGTCTTTGATATCCTAAAGTCCTGAATCATGGTTATGGGTTTTTTTGTTTGTTTTTTTGTTTTGTTTTTTTTTTTTTTTTTTAAGTGAAAGTAGGATTCCATTAATTGTCATTAAATGAAAGGGATTTTCTTTTTCTCATCCTCACAACAGGAGCCTCAGCAGCAGCCTCTTCTTCAGCCAACTTTGTTCCAGTGTTTGGGTTGGAAAACACGTTCAAGAAGCCGGAGGGTGTCTGGGACTGTGATGTCTGTCTAGTACAGAATAAGGCTGCTGATGTAAAGTGTGTTGCCTGTCAGGCAGTCAAACCTGGAGCTAATGTGGAGCCCAAAGGTAATGAATGTGACCTACTTTTCACTTTGTGCAACAGCATTTTAAAGATGAATGACCTCAAAAGCTAAATGTTACTCACAGAATGTTTCTTGATTTAGAGTATTTATAGATTTGTTTTTATTTTTATGCATTAAACTGCCAAATAACCCAAAACCTTTTAAATATAACCTGTACCTAATCCACACTTTTCGACTCTTTTATTTCTGATCATCGGTTGTCTTTCATCAGCTGGTGGTACTTCGGGCTCTTCTACATTCAGTGGGTCGACCTCTAGTTCTGGAGGTTTTAAGTTTGGCACATCAGACAGTACCTCAGGATCGGGAACTGGAGGTTTCAAGTTTGGAGGCTCATTTGCAGAGTCCTCGTCTTCATCGTCAGGTGGATTCAAATTTGGAGTCCAATTTGGAAGCGCCTCATCAGAAACCACTTCTAAAGACACTACTGCCTCATCAGGGTTCAAATTTGGCAGCTCATCAGAGGGCTTTAAATTTGGGGCTGCCTCTAGTGATGACAAAAAGTCAGACCAACCTGCCGCAGGTTCTGGGTTTAAGTTTGGAGTCAGCGGTGGGATAGTGTTTGGAACTGGATCATCTAACACAGAAAGTAACTCCTCTAAAGGCGGCTTTACGTTTGGACTGTCAAAACCTGAAGAGAAAACATCAGACACCACCACCTCCTCCTCCTTCTCCTCTTCATCTGTTAGTTTGACTCCTGCTTCCTCTCAAGAGAAGAGTGACGGTGCACCATCATCAAATGACACCACAACAAACACCAACTCAACCGCAACCACCACAACCACCACCACTGGTTCTGTATTTGGGAGATTGGGCGAGCCAAGTTTGGTGACCACCACGCCACAAGGGGGCTCTACGTTTGGATCCTTGCAGGCAGACAAAGAGCCAGCTGCTCCAACATTTACCTTTGGGAAGCCAGAGGAAAAAGAGGAAGCCGCTGCCTCCTCAGCGCCGTCCGCCTTCCTCTTCAGTGCCGCTAACAAAAATGCAGATGCTGCACCAGCGCCGGCCACAGGAGGCTTTTCCTTTAGCAAGCCCAGCGCTCCGACAGGACAACCTCCACCCACGTTTGCTTTCGGCAAGCCAGCAGACAAGAGTGAAACATCTACCGCAGAGGCCCCAAAGCCCTCTTTTACTTTTGGACAAAGTGCTACAGGTGAGAGGAAGTTTTAACACTTACAGCATTGACAGCAGTTAAGTTTCCATAAATTGAAATTGAAAAATTGAAGAGGAAAATAATGATAAACACACCTGAAATGTCCAATGTAACAGCTGTGTTAAGTAAAGTAGACATGTACAGAC